>CM021101.1:556183882-556269894 GCA_007115665.2 Sequoiadendron giganteum | reverse complement strand
GATTAAAATAAACTTGCACATCTTCATAGCATTGGGTTAAAATGAACGCTTGCTTGCCTCACACTATAAATGGTTAAAATGAACAATTGTTTGATGTGTTTTTTGGTTTAGTAACAATCTCCTAAGTGATTATGTAATTCTCTTGTCCCTTGTGCGATCTGGAGAAACAAAACACTAAAGAGTCGGTTACTTTATCACCCTTCCTATTTCAGTTTGGGCTTAAAAAGAACAAATCTTGCTAGTGTGAGCCTACTACATTACGTGTTTTCTCTCTTTATTTATGCAAACAAAGATTGATCGAACTACAAATGTACTAACTTGCTATTGTTTATCCTAAAGGGCCTGGCTGGTGGGAGAAAGTAATCAGCCCAGGGAATGACCCAACCGGTAACATGCTAAAGCCAAGCAACTTCTAGCTGGTATATAAGTGTGGATACTCAAGGAAAGTTTTAGTATCACGAGGATCATTCTGAAGAGAAGGGAAGCAATGGTCTCTTGCCGCATGGATGATCCCCCACGAATGAAATACCCAGATTAAAACCCTTATTATAGTAAGGAAAAAATCCTTTATCTATTCTTTGGTGCAACAACAGTCATTGTGAAGGCATCCACATTCTCACAATTTTTAGTAGAGATGATTAGCTTGCCATGGGAGATTCATGGGGGTTGGAAGCTTGGTTTCCCTAAGAAGTGAGTGCACTATAAGGCGGAGCCTGTGGGGCCAAGCTTCTGAATTCATTCGCTAAGAGAAAGTGTGATTTGAGTAAAATCCACGTGGAATCCAAAAGAATATAGTATTTCAAACCATAGGGTTGTATATGTTTTCTATGTGTTTGTTTTCACAATTTTTCTAGGATAATATGTTTGCCAAGTGTTTTCAGAAAAAATGAACAATTAAACATCCTTTTCAGATCTGAAACAACACTTTAAACTTGAAACAAATTTCACAATCTGCCAATTTTTTTCCAAAAAACCAGACTTTGCAACACATTTGCCAAAATTGCAATTCATTTGATGTTCTAAACCCATTTACTGACTCTTGAACCACAATTTCTCTATTGCACCGCATTTGACAATTTAAACACCGCATCTATTTGTTTCACAATGCATTTTCTTTACCAAACACAACAATTGCTTTGTTATGTCGCATATGATTTCTCAAATGCCACATTTTCCAATCTTGTGATGCATTCACTTTCCTACAATTCATTTGCAACGATGAAATTACTAGTAACCTAAAAATTCATTCGCTGTCAGAAACTCAAGGCTTAACTTTTCCAAATAGATTCAAAACTTCTTTTCCTATAGTTTTATCCACAACCAAACCAATAAATTTCTCAAATTCCCTCATCTTTGAATTTTAGGTTGCATTTTTAGTTTTCGATTACACTTCCTTAATTGCATTCTTAGAATTTACCATCATTTTAGGTCCTCATTTTGGAGATTTTAGGATAGGAATCTTTGCCATTCTTTGTCAAACTTTTTTCTTCAAGAGTAGGTTAACATTGGACTTGATCAAACCATTCCCTTTAGTCATTTTCCTTTTGTGAGCCATTTCCAACTCAATAGTCTAGTGTGGAAATCTCACTTTTCCATTTAGTCCTTTTTACAAGTCCCTTGACGTTCCAAAATTGAGACATTGTCTAAAATTTGTATGGTTGAGTGTGCCTCTCCTTAAGTTTACCAATATTGAGTGCATCTTGGAAGTCTTTGCATTTGCATACCTTCAGATTCCTCATTTTAGTCTCATTTGCATTTACCATTCACCATCATTTTATAGCATTCCTTATTCCAAAAAATCCAAAAACATAGTCTCATACCATTTGCATTTCGTCATTCTCCATCCTCCCTCTTTTGAGAAAAACTTTTATGGTTGAAACAAGACTACAATGAATAATAAGAATGGATTCTTTTGGACAAGGCAATAACCTTTACAATTTTTCTAATGACATGAATGCAAATACCAACAATTTCCCTAATGACATGAATGCAAATACCAACATAGGGAATTCGTTCACCAACCTATTTATTGAAATGACCATTCCGTCCTCTTCACACAATACTTTTAAACATTTCTCCCGTAGAGACCAAAATGGACAAGTATTTCAGGAAGATATACAAGTTGCCGCACAAAATCTTGAAGTAGCTTCCTTTGTTGAAGAGTTAGTCTTGTATGATTTAGATAGATACCTAGCCATACTCCTTGACCAAGGGGCTAGGTTGGGAAAAGGATTTGACATCAACACCATAAGAGCAATCTCCCAATCCTACCAATCAATCACATGATGCAAACAATACCTCCATGGGAGCTACCACACAACATGTCAATAACACCATTAATGCTACCTCTATTGGTACTACCACTACACAAACTGCAACCAATACATCTCATGTGATCAAAATAGTGTCTATTGGGGGATCATCCACCCTAAAAAACATCACATCACATTCCATCCCTCAACAAACATCCATAGTTTCCACACAAACAATTGGATCAACATTTGGGACTTCATCAAGTACAATGGGTACTAACACATCAAACCTCTTTGGAGCCTCATCTAGCTCTATGGGGACATCAACAAACCTTTTATTTGGTTCCTCTACCAACATAATGGAAATAACCTCATCAAACCCCTTTGGGAAGCATAAACGACGAGTTGTCATTCAAGGACCTCAATCAAGTGTCCCAAATTCATCCCAAATCAACACCAACATTCCCTTGAGATAAAATACCAAAATGCCACAAGGCCATACCTATCTATTTGGACAAGGCAATCAAGGCACCCAACATATGACTCCATTTGGTCACCGACATGCTTAAGGAAAAAAAATTCCATCAAACACGACTAGAACCCACATCTCCACTTATGCATCACAAATCCATACATATCAACAAATCCCTAATCAAAACATTCATTTCCAAAAGACTCCAAATCAAAACACCCAATTTTCTCACCAACAACACATTCCAAATCAACACATCTCATCACAACAAGTGGGTATTCAATCCATACCTATTGCCAACATGTGTGATGCTACAAACAACCCAATTGTGGAGGCACTCACACTCAAACTTTCTTCCCTTCAAATGCAAGTGGAAACATTGCAAATTTCCAATAAAAATCCTTACATGTCATATGACTTATGTCCATATCCATTTGATACAACCTTGTACATGCCACCATTTCCTCCAGGATATGTGGTGCCACACTTCCCTAAATACAAAGGAAAAACCAATCATGTTGAACACATAAGAGAATTCACTACCAGTTGCATGGACATTGCCTATGAATACACTTATTTAATGAGACTCTTCTCTAGAAGTCTTGCAAGTCATGCACTAGAGTGGTTCACACAATTGCCTAAAGGAATTAAATCATGGGATGAATTGGCCAACAAGTTTGTTGAAAATTATGCCTATAACATTGATATGAATATTGACATCGCATAATTATGCCGACTCACTCAAGAGGACACAGGTGAGACTTTTATCCCATTCTTCCAAAGATGGAAAACCCTAGCAAACTGATGTCCTCTAGAGATACCCAAAAAGGAGAAAGTCACCATGTTTGTACAAAATCTCCTTGGACCACTAAGATATGGCTTACAAGTCCATTGTTGCACCACCTTTATTGACCTTGTTGAAAAATGTGTTCAACTTGAAAAGGCCTTACTTGCCAAAGGTGAATTAGAGTATGGCGGAAAACAATCAACACTACCACAAACACCAACCCAAGTTCCTCCAATGACAAAAACAAATACTGGGTTAAAAATAAACACATCACCAACAATGTTGTGGTCGATGCAAAATCAGTCAATACAATAGGTCATGTCCTCACAATCAAAGAAGTCCAAAATCAAAACTCACCTATGATTACACTGACACCAACTGCTAATTCCATTCAAAAAAATCTTGCTCAGTCAAATCAAAGGAAACCATGTCAAACATGACAATTTCAAAAACACACATACACCCCCTTAGGTGAGCCCATCGAAGTTGTCTTAAAGAAAATTATTCAAAATGGTGTAATAACTTTGGAAGAACCTAAATCGTATGACCTTGGTCAATTCAAGCCATCATGGTGGGATGATAACACACTTTGTAATTACCACTATGTCAAAGGGCATAAAACTTCCTCTTGTCATCAACTAAGAAATCTTGTACAATATCTCATTGAAAACCATACCATCGAGCTTGGTGGTCAACCATTGGCATCTAATTCAAATCATACAATTCATAAGAACCCATTATAGGACCATAATTCAGGTAACCCCTCATCGTCCAACACAAAGAATAATAAAAATCAAGCCAATTACATCTATGCTGCTTTCGACTATTCTGGTGGTACTATCATTAATAACCTTCGAGCGACTGATGAAGAAAAATGTGTCAATACCATTACTATTAAAAAAGCCTCGGAATGCAATGTCACTACATGAAAAGACAAGGTCACCATCCTGATCCCCTCTACTCATCATCCCAAGATTACCATACCTGGTCCATTTGCTAAACAATCAAAACTCAATCCAAAATTTAACCTTATCGAGCAATTGAACAAAATGCCAACTCAAATATCCAGCCTTGAATTGCTCCACATTTCTCCTGCACATAAGGCCATCTTGGATAAAGTCTTGCAAGAGTCTTCCATCCCAAATAATATTGATTTCAAACATTTCAAAACTATGGTAAGATATTTGACTTTGCCTCATTGCATTACCTTTTCAGACCTTGACTATTCTTCACCCAAACCATCTCATAATGATGCCTTGCATATCAAGGTTTTTTTCCATAAGCATAAGGTTAGATGAGTTCTAGTAGATGGCGGATTAGGGTTGAACATATGCTCTTTAAAATTGGTTAAAGATGTTGGCTTCTTTGATGCTTGTGTGGATGCTACCAAGAGTATTATGATAAAAGCATATGATGATGAAGAATGTGCTTCTAAAGGTGTCATCACACTTCCAATTCGTGTGGGACTAGTTATCATAGAGACAACATGCCAAGTCCTGGATTGTGATATACATTAAAATATCTTACTTGGTCACCCATGGATTCATGCCCTAAAGGCCATCCCTTCCACCTACCACCAATGTCTAAATTTTAATTTTGATGGCACCAAAATTACTATCCCAGGGGATCTTGATGCATTTCAATACTGTACCAACCTGAGAGCCACTGCCAAGCACCAAGTGCCTATCAATCGAGAGGCTTCATCTTCCACTTCTTCTAAGTAAATTGACCCATCCACACCCACCAAGTCATTCATACCCATTCCAACAACTTCCACCACACTGTCCTCCTCGGCCTCCATACCAAGTACTGACCTTCAGATCGAAGAGGTTTATTGTGGAGAATTCAAATTTAATACAAATTACTGTATTAAAACAATACCCAAGCCACCTAAATTCTATGGTCAACCTTGTTTCACAATAGAGCCTAAGAATAATTTTAAGGTTACTTCGAAGACGGTATTCACATTATGGGGAGACATGAATGAGGAGGACATTTCAGACTTATCTACTTGGATCTACAAGGACCCAATGGAATTACCCCCATTACTAGTAAATATTTATGGAAAAGGCTATGATATATGAAAAGCTCATGGTTTTGATGGAACCAGTGGACTAGGACCAAGCAGCAGTGGCAAGAGAGATCCTATCATTCCTTCTTCCAGACCAAATATCTAGGGCTAGGTTTTGAGCAACTTGAAACTAACGATTGATGTACCTATGTACTAACAAGTAAGGACGTAAATATTCCTAAAAGTGTCGAGACAAGTGAAGATTCCCCTACTAAAGCTGACTCTCATGAATGGGAATGAGGATCTAATAGAACGTTGAGTGACTATGATATTGATGAACTATTCATGGAACCTGGCCAACTCCCTTTTGAGGAAATATTTAGACAAATGTACAACATTGATCCTATAGATCTCCATTCTAAACATAAAGAATGGGTAAGCATCCCTTGGGACCCAAATGAGCATAAATTGTTGCCGATAACATCTACATCATCCTACCCCATTCTCGAGCCCACCCAGGAGCCTGACATGCCTGAGCATATTGTACATGCCTCTGAACTACCATCCACTGATGATCATGCTGATCCGTTTGTCCCATATAATGACCACAAACATAACTCATCTGACTTGGAAAGTGAAGATGACAATTCTTCCTTCACACTTGAGGCTTCCATTTGCATTCTTTCTACATCCTCCCCATCCCTTACAAACACTGATGATGGGATTTCCCTTGTCTACTCACATCTCATTAACTGGGACCAATAGGACCCGCCCACTATGGATATATTTCAGAATGACGAGGCCATTACTGATTTCATGGGACTCTGCAAGGGCATACCAAGTGGCAATCACAAGGTAAGACTTTTTATTGATCTATATTGTGCAACATACTTTGGGGAGACTGTGCAATCCTCCAATCACAAAAATATAAAACAAAAAAACAAAAAAAGACATGTCTTTAGGTGAAAACCGTAAGGCACCTTCTGACAATACAATAGTAAAAATAAAGGACATATCTAAAGGTGAAAACCTCTCTGAGGTGCCTAAGGATGGAGGATTGGACTTTCTTCCCATAACATAGGAAAAATCAGCAATTCTTATTGAAGACACTATAGAAATTAACATATCTACACCAGAGAATCCTAAAATGGTTCTCTTTGCCACATCATTGACAGAAGAAGAAAAGCCTGAATTCCAACAATTCTTCTTAGAAAGAATAGTTAACTTCACATGGTCATATGTTGACATGCTAGGGTTGGATCCCAAGTTAGTATTTTACCATCTTCCTTTGATTCTAGGTATCAAACTAGTCAAACAAAAATTATGAAAAAATGCATCCATAGATTGCACTACTTGTGAAGGATGAGCTAAAAAATTTACTAGATGTTGGATTCATAAGATCAATAGACAATGATAACTGGATTTCCAATCGTGTCCCTATCACTAAGCCAAATGGACAGATCTGCATTTGTACGGACTTCAAAGATTTAAACAAGGCCTGTCCAAAAGATGATTTCCCATTACCGAACATAGACATCATTGTTGATCTTACCGAGGGATAGGAGATGTCCCTCATGGATGGTTTCTCGGGCTAAAATCAAATACGCATCACCCCCGAGGATCAACACAAAACAACATTCACATGCCCTTGGGGAACATACCATTGGAATGTCATGCCTTTCGGCCTAGAGAATGTAGGTGCCACATACCAGCGAGCAATGACAATGATATTCCATGATCTCATGCATACACTCATGGAAGATTATGTTGATGACCTCTTGGCCAAATCTTTGACACAAAAAGATCATCTCAAGGTCTTGGACAAAAATTTTAGGCGGCTAGAAGACTACAAGGTTCATTTGAACCCAAAGAAATGTGTTTTTGGGGTTACTTTAGGAAAACTATTGGGCTACATAGTTTCATAAAGAGGCACAGAAATTGACACTACAAAAGTAAAAGCAATATTAAACATGCCTCTTCCCAAGGGAATCAATGAGCTAAGGACACTTCAGGGAAGATTACAATCTATTTGACATTTCATTGCACAACTAGCAGACAAATGCCAACCATTTCAATACCTATTGTGCAAAAGTATTCCATTTGTGTGGACAAATAAATGACAAGTAGCCTTCCAACAAATCAAAGAATATCTATTGACACCACCTATCTTGATGCCTCCCATTGAAGGAAAACCTTTGATCTTGTATGTCTCTATAACTACTAGTGCATTAGGGGCATTGTTGGCACAATTAAATGACAATGAAGAAAAGGAAAGGGCTATATACTATATCAATTGCACATTGGTTGGATATGAGATGAGCTATACATCCATTGAGTGTGCATGTCTTGCAGTTGTATTTGCAACACAAGATCTAAGACATTACATGTTGAACCACCAAACACACCTCGTAGCAAAGATTGATCTATTGAAGTATCTTTTGAGTCGAGCAACATTGACAGGTTGACTAGCAAAATGGGTCATGATTTTGAGTGAATACAACATACAATATGTTGAATGCAAGGCAATAAAAGAATAGGTAATAGCCGATCAACTTGGAGATGCACCTATCAAAGGCACTCATCTGTTGATAGCTGATTTTCCCGATGAGTCTATCTTCCATGCAAAACCTTCATCACCTTGGAAACAATATTTTTAGGGGTCTCATACTGGTCACAGCTCAAGAGCTAGTATCCTATTCATCACACCACAAGGGGATTCCATTCCTAAGGAATTATGAATTTTGTTCCCTTGTACTAATAACATTGCAAAATATGAGGCACTTGTCATAGGACTCTGGATGGCTATAAAATGGAAAATTCAGACACTGTTAGTTTTCAGAGACTCTCACTTGGTCATTAACCAAGTGAATGATGATTATGAGAAAAAGGATGAAAAATTGTTGCCTTACAAGTGGATGGTTGATATCTTCATGAAATATTTCACTATGATTTCTTTTGAATAGATCCCTAGGGCACAAAACAAGGCAGCCAATGCAATGGCAACTATCGGATCTCTCTTAGACATCCCTAATAATGTGTCACAATTTGAGTTCTTAGTCAAACAACTATTGATGCCTGCATATCACATTCCAGAGTTAGAAATGGTTTGTGAGCTTGTTGGTCCTAGCTCGCCCTGGTATCAAGATATCTATGATTATCTTAAATCCCAAATGTTTCCACCCAACCTCTCCAATAATAAAAAAAAAATCCTTCATCCGAAAAGCCGCTAGACACACCATCGTCAGTGAAACCCTTTATCACCGTAGCTTTGACAACACCCTTCTTCCTTGTCTTGACATTGATGAAGCCCACACAACTTTACGTGAGGTACATGAGGGTATATGCGGATCTCATTCGAGTGGCCCAAATTTAGCTAGGAAAGTCACCAGACTTGGGTATTACTTACCAGAAATAGAAAAATATGCTCTTTAGTTTATCATAGCATGTCAGAAATGTCAGGTGCACAATGACCTAATCCATGCACCTGCACAGGAGCTGAGACCGATCACTTCTCTCTAGCCCTTCAGACAATGGGGACTTGACCTTGTGGGAAAGATCCATCCATCCTCCTCTAATGGCCATAAATTCATCATCATTGCCACTAAGTACTTCACTAAGTGGATTCAAGTCGCCCCCCTCACTTACATCATTGTTAAGCAGATTTCTAGGTTCATCCTTAATTACATTATCTATCGATATTATGTTCCACAATCCATCATCACAAAAAATGGTCATCTATTCAAAAATCAAGATGTCTGTGAGCTTTCTGAATGATTCCATATCCAACACCATTTCTCCACACCATACTATCTACAAGGCAACAATCAAGATGAGGCATCCAATAAGACAATTCTTTGAATTCTTAAGAAGACCGTCAATGATGCTGGCCAAGATTGTCATCTAAAACTCAATCATGCCTTGTGGGACTATTGTACTAGCATCCACACACCCACTGGATCCACCCCATTTTCCTTGGTCTATGGATCTGAAGCTATATTTCCCATTGAGGTCAAAATTCCTTCTCTCTGAGTCTCCTTGAAGGGAATGATCGATGATGAGGAGTACAGATAGTCTTGCCTGCATGAACTAGAAATGTTGCAAGAAAGAAGAAAAAATGCCTTGAACCACTTACAGGAATATCAAAATCATCTCTACAAAAGCTATAACAAAAGAGTGATGGTCAGAAAATTTGAAATTGGTGACTTGGTCCTCATGTAGAATCCAAGAAATCAGGTTGATCGTGAGAAGCCTGGATAGTTTGAGCCTAATTGGCTCAGTCCTTATATCATTACTTTTGTGTTCAATTCTAGTGCTTATTAGTTAGCCACACATGGCAGAGAAAAATTGATAGAACCCATCAATAGCCTGCAT
Source organism: Sequoiadendron giganteum (assembly GCA_007115665.2). Classification (NCBI taxonomy): domain Eukaryota; kingdom Viridiplantae; phylum Streptophyta; class Pinopsida; order Cupressales; family Cupressaceae; genus Sequoiadendron; species Sequoiadendron giganteum. The sequence goes on along the minus strand of CM021101.1, from coordinate 556,260,001 downwards.
CTATGAAGGCTCTATACATAACATCAGAGAGCTTGGCTAAAACCTTAAAAAATTAGAAAAAATAAAAAAATCAAGAAAAAATCGTCACCTTGATGAAAACTTGGAAAGCAAGCATCTTGGTAACACCAAAATAAATAAATAAATGACAAAAATAGTAAAAAAAAATAAATTCATCCAATAGTGAAAACCTGGTAAACAAGTGCTTTGGATTAGTACCATGGTGAAAACCTAGTAAACTGATGCCATGCATAGTCAATCTTTGCTTCACCATCTACTATCATTCCAATCGGCCTTCATCCACATTGCATAACCATGAAATCCTGACATTCATGATATTTTCCATCAATCCTATCATTCTCGTCCATGGCTAGTAGTGGTTGACATCACGCCTTGCATATCCTTATCGTTTATCCCAACCATGCCCCTTTCCATGTCATTCTACTTAGGTAATCCTCAACCTTCCTGGGGGAAAGATCTTTCTCATTTGAATGCAATTGGTATTGCACATGGTCATGAAATTCACAAAAAGGTCCTGAAAAAAGTCCTAAAAAAAGTCATACAAATCTGAAAAAGTCCTAAAAAAGTCATAAAAATTGGAAAAAGTCTTGAAAAAAGTCATAAAAATTGGAATAAGTCTTGAAGAAAACACAAAAACATTAAAAAAATGTCAAAAATTTCCAAAAAATGTCAATATTTGTCCTGTTAGTTATGATAGTTAGTATTTTTCACGGTTTGAATTACGTTATCTTTGCACATTTGCTACATAGGCAAGATTCATCTTTCAATCCCTGAGACATTAGGTCTGTCTTTTTAGGTTTGTCAAAATAAAATCATGACTCAATATTATTTCCTTCAAAAAAAGTCTTTGGTTGTGTCAAACTACGAGGTCTCTGAGTGCACAACGTAGGCAAGGCCATCAACCGATGAGCCCCTGAGGCCGCACTAGGTCAATCCATTAGGGTTCATGACACTGCACTTTCAGACACATCAAATATCTTCAAGTTAATCAAATTATTCGTCAAACCTAAACATTCCATCTAGTAGCAAACTTTGAACAATCCTTTTCATCTACATCTCAATCAAGCTTTGCATGCCAATGCTAGCATGTGATAAAACCTGTCATATAGTCGAGTTCTATCAAGGAAAGTCAACCTGTTAAAATTCAAGTTATTCTTCTATTGTGTCCTTCTGAGGAATAAATTTTGATATTTCTTTATGCTTTGGATGTGTCCTTCCTAAGCGTTTTCATCATTATCTAGCTTTTTGAGGGATTCTCTTGACATTCGAGAATCGATCCTCTTGACATCAACATCATTCAAGATGTGTCCTTCCTAAATCTGGCATCACTATATATTTGACAACCTAGACCTTGTCAACCTTGGAATTTTAACATCAAAACACTTGAAATTTTGAACACTTGGAAAACACTATCTATCTTTTGATGGTCATCATGATACTAGTTCCTTGCGTTAAGGGAGCCATGATGTATGATGATGAGTATCCTTGTCCTTTTGATCATCCTACTGCTAGTTTCTCAAGGATGTCTTAACTTCCTGATTTAGAGGAACAATGATGTAGTACAATGATTTTTTTGTCTTTGATTCGAGTGTCATGTGGCTAGTTCCTCAAGGATGTCCTGACTTTAGGATTTAGAGATGCAATGACATTTCATGACTAGTCTTGTCTATTTTTGGTTGGTTATGGAAAAATGACTAAGGGAAATTGCGTTCCTCATATGAGTCATAATCATACTTGTCTACGAATTTTTGTCCTATGTGGTGGTTCGACCTTGCACACTATTGATCTATGTCATATCATAGTGTTTGTTGGCCATTACGACAATCTGCTCAATGATGATTAAGAGTAATGACTATTAGTACTATGGAAATGTTGAAGGATTCTTTTTCCGCACTAACATGCATTTTTCCTCTTTCTCCACACTAACATCCACCTTCGTCTTCTCTTCTCTCACCCTCTGATGATATCGTGTGACATACAAAAACATAGTTGCATACATGATCATATGAACATTTCATTATCACATTTGCATAAATCTAGTTCCATAATAATATTTTCATCCATCTTGCATACATAAAACCATCATTTCCATTAACATATAGACATCATAACCATCATTAAACATCAATACATACATATAGGAATAATATCATCATTTATTCACACATAAACATATCCATAATTACATCCATAATCATCATATCCATACATCTCATAATACATTAATGCATCCATCTCATCATACATAATTCAATTATCATCAACATCTTAAATAGGATCATCATGGCATCTAAGGATAAAATTATCATCATAACATCACATCACATTGCATCACATCATATAAAGCATAAAAATATCATAGTGCATAGGATCATAAAACAAACCATGTAGTTCGTATTAAAATCATCTCGTATATATATCTCAAAATAAATAATGTCATAGGATAGAATTAGGAGGAATCCCAAAAATGGAGCTCGCAGGCTCGAAAGTCAACATATCAAATGTCTCATAACAATAAAGAAACATAAGCCCTAGACTACGCCCTCTCCGTCCTATGGAGGTGAACCATGGGGTGACTGATGCTGACTCATTAGCTCAACTATAACTTATACGGAGGATGTAGCTTGACTCTGATATCTTGAGGGGTCGATGACTAGAGGCTAGCTCTACTTTGACTGGTGTCCTGATGACACTGACCTATGACTGTGGCTCAACTTGTGACTATGGCCTGATGAATTCTTATGAGAATGGTGTGACATGTGACCGGATGACTGCCAGGATGATGTGGACCCGCCTGCGCTAGTGTGATTATTGTTTCTATGTGTATGTGTTCCACTACTAGTTCTATTGTATGACCTCGATAGCCCAGGATCCCATCTCTCAGGTGGCATGGCCTACTCATATAATTCCCTGTACCGGCCTCTGCTCTCACTCATCCTTGCCAACTCCCTTGCCATATCCCCTATCGACCTTGTGCACAACCGTGCAAACTCCCTCACCCATCTCTCATAATTCTCCTGGTGGATCACAACCTGATCCCTATCCATTCGTACCACCTCCAACTCCATTGATAATGCCTTGTTCTGAGACAAGGCTGCATCTACTCTACTCTGGAGATCGACTACTCTCAAATCTATGGTGGCATCCACAAGAAAAATTGGTGGCCTATCATTGTCCTACTCTCCCTTGATCATCTGCTCCCTCATCCTCCTCTCCACCTCATGTATCCCCTCCTCATCCTCATCATCCCTCTCCTCCTCTCCTCCAATCTCCTCTAGCTCAATGTCTAGTTCCTAGTGCTCTGCAAAAATTTCCTCCTCTTCTACCATCTCTCCCTCTAGCTAGATCTTTGTCTCTACCCTAACCTCGGCCTCCATCTCACCCTCTTGTCTGCCCTCCCCCTCTGGCTACTCAACCTCCTTCCTAACATCCTCCTCCCTCTCCCCCTCCTCACCCTCCTCCCTGATCAGTGACAATGGTGCACCACCCACTCACTATTAGACTCTCCTAGGTTATCTCCTACCTCTATCACCTGTCCTCATCCTCCCACCCCTACCATACCCGCCATCATCTCCACTCTCACCACCTCCATCATCCCCTCCACCTCACCCATCATCGCCTGAGCCTCCATCATCCCCTCCACCTCTCCCACCATCCCCTCAGCCTTTGTCCCTCCCTCTACCACCATCTCTACCTCCCCATCCTCCCCTTCACACTCGTGGAATGATTGATCGTCGATCAATCAGTGTGAGACCATGTAGATATGTCAAAGGTATCAACCTGTGAACCTACCACCAAGTATCATACTCGGCTATATTCCCAAAATATGCTAGCCCCCCTCTCCAACCCCACTCCTATGCAACTAGCCTACCAATCTGCTGCTCTGCTAGGGGAACTGCTATGGGAGGTCCCCACATGGTCTCTCTTGATGACCGTGCATACTCGATCATCCCCACAAGCACATATTTATGCTCTCCAAACTGATGTAGCACCCACTAGGGTAGGTACATCTGAATAATATGCTGGCTCTGTACGATCCTACCTGTAGACATGGAAAATGTACAATTCGATCCGACACACTGGATCCTGATTTACTAACACTATTTCATCCTGAATCATCTCCTTTGCTAGTCATTTAATCGAATAATCTATATTTGATTAAATTCATCGCTCTTCATCTCTTAATTAAATAAATCAACTTTATCTAATTAGGTCATCATCTCCTCATGGATAAATGATCGAATTTTATTTGGTAATTCTATAAAAACTCTTTTATTAAATAATTGTTTTATTTGATTAAATCCCTAAGTCTTCTTATTAGAATTGAATAAATTAGAAGCATTATTTAATTTGAAGTCTAACATTATCCTTTATTTCAAATAAGTCAAAGATCATTTTATTTAAATAAACATCTCTCTCAATTTGATTTAAATCAATTCATAAATTTAAGTCTAAATTGTCACATCTCCTAAATTCCTCATTAAATTAATTAAATCTTGATTAATTTAATCTCAATCACTAAAATCCTCTAAAGAATGCAACTTGATTTATTTAATTTCCTATTTTCTCTCAACATGGCATAAAAAAGGAATATTCCCTCAATTTGAATTCAAATTCAAATGGGCTTGGTCCTTCCAACAAGGCATTCAATGCCTCTTACATGTCCTTGTGCATTGAGCCAAGTGACATTAACTCCATTCTTCTCTCCCCCCAACATGTCACATTCAAAATTCAAATTTGAATCCAATGGCATTGATCATGCACATTGACCAAAATGTGCTCATTCCTCAACCATTCACATCTTGAAAAGTGGCACTTGGCCATTGGATGTTGAATGATCTCACATTGCTTATTTTCACTCATTCTTCCAATTTGAAATCTATAAATAAGAGACTCTTCCTCTCATTCTATCATCCACAATTTGAGTAAACTTACTATACTCAAATCTATCATTATCCACAATCATATGCAAAGTTACTCTCTTCACATTGAGAGCTAATTTTGCCCATTTCAATCAACCATCAATCACTTTTCAAGATTTGCAACAAGGTTATGCTCAAATCTATTTGGAGATTTGACCATTTCTCCATCACATACCATTGCTACTTAGGAATTGGGAAAGGGCCAATTGCAACACTCCATTGGCACCAATTCCCCCATAAGATCATCATGCTATTAGCTTAATTAGGATTTAGTTTAAATTTCAGTTTCTTATATTGTGTTCTTCTTTCCTAATTTAGTTTGAATAGATGGATTTTATGGGGAATATCTCATACTTGTTTGCATGCAAATGATCTAACAACTAATGTGCTTTGTTACTCTTGTGCATTTTCAAGTTTAGGGGTTCACACTGCCAATCAAATATTTGAACTACCAACAAAATGTCAAATGCCTCTCCTCATCTGACCACTGGGCACAATCTCTGAATTGTCTCCAAAAAAAACTCATTAAGGTATCTATCCTATGTCGTCAATGCCCTGTGTCCCCTACTTAGGTCTTTGTGACTGAGCCTACATATAAGTATTCATAGGGCATCCCCTCACCCAACTGCTGAATCTAAACTAGTGGGTGGAAAACAGGAATGTGCTCTCATGCCTAGATCATCAAAAGAGTGGTCCCATAGCTAATTCTCTACCCCTCCTGATAGGAAACCTCATGAAGCTGGTGATACAACATACCTAACAAGCATGGCCCCCAAGAAAACACTTTCCTATCGCTCTGCATCTAAACTAGTACATCACCCCATCCAATAGGGAATTTGTGCCCATGATGATCTGGAATTAGGACTCCAACAATTAGTGTAAACAACATGGCATCCCATCGAGGATAATTCTCGGCCATAAACTCTCATCTAATCTCGTAGCCCTAAATCCCCAAACTGACATCATCAAAAACATCATACATCTCTGACAAAGCCTGTCACCCTCTATGAGGATCATAAACTACCCACTCCCCATCGATACGGATGCAGAGTATCTTGTACACATCCTCTAAAGTCACTGGCACCTCTCCTATAGGCAAGTTGAATGAGCACATCTTCGAGTGCCACCTCTCGCACATTTCTATCAGTAATCCTTTGTTTTCCCGAATAATGGGCATATAGGTGACATAGTATAGACCTAATCTCATTAGTCACCACCACTCACTATCTCACAACTGATCCCTGAATACATATGCGGCTGGTCTAAACTCATGGGTATAGATGGGTGGTAATCATTTTTGCACACACAGCAACAAGAGTTATTACACATTGAATAGAATTGAAAAACATTATTACTATCTGCATAATAAAAAATGCATCTAAAAAAAGAGTATAAACTAATTCAACTCTGGTCAACCCTGGTCAAAGTCAATTGTGTCATGTTGACTGCAATTATGTTGCGCTAAGTCATATGTGTTGCTACTTTTTGCACATGCGTCACATTCAGGCGATTGCATCATTTGAGCTCGTGGTTGCAAAAATCTACATCACTTGCATTGTTTTACATTTAATTACATCATTTTATAATACTTGCATCACGTGGCTTTCCACTTGCATTGCAATATGGTGGTTGCATCATGTGCTTTCATGGTTGTGTTTCCATTTAGCAGTTGTGTCATTTTAAAATGAAACCCTACCCATCCCTTGCACTTGCGTCGTGATGGAACAAATGTGTCGAACGTGATAACAATTGTGACTTACGTGAATGCATTTACGTCGCAATGCATTCATTGACCTACCCTAAAACCCTAATAAATGCATGAAAAATGAGAACAAAAAGTCAAAAAGAGGTACTTACCGGTGCCTCTGGGCCCTTGGGTCGTCGGAAGGTCTTGACTTGGTAGCTGTGGTGCTCTGTCATTGGAATCACCATCTTCTCCTCATGCTCTACTCTCCAAAATTTCTAAAATAAAATGTAAAAATGACACCTAGATTACCTTTTTCAAACCTATTTATAGGTTGAAAATTAGGGTTTTACCACTTGGGTTAATATTGGAGGCTCTTTTCACTACCTTTGACCAAAATTTTCACTATCTTAATGTCCTCCAAATTCAAAACCGATCGGACCGTTGATTTTCTAGGCATCCATTTAGCTTATCGGGACACTTTCCAAATTTTTCTGACCCTGGGCCAAAATTCAAAAAAAATCCTGAGGGGGGTATAGGCACTTTATACTTTCGTTGGGGCATATTCTTAGGGTATGTGCAAGATCATGATGGGCCAAAAAGTGGCAATATTTAAGTGATACGATGGCCCATGTGGCTGATGACTTTTAAAATTGATAAGAACAAAAGGAGTTTTTAAAGATTCTCCGACTTTCCACAATTATAAATTGTAGCTTTGCTTTGAATTTAGTAAATAATTATTATTTCATTTCTATTTGAATTGTGGCTAAAGTCAGTTGATAGGCTGATTGAAATAAATCTATAGCTTTCAAATGATATCACAGTTTTTCAATCCAAAACATATGTCACATTCTATGCTTCACATACTATAGGATTAAAAAAAAAGAATTGAATTTCATGACTTTTTGACCAAGTTAAGGTGGTCAAACATACGAGTTTTTATATTTTTTTTAAGTTGTAATAAAAAATTCATAATTAGTGCTGATGGAGAAAAAATAAAAAATATGCATCACATGGGACCTTGGAGTCCCTATATCTAAAAATATTATAAAATATTATCATTTTATTATGGTTAGAATTGGTCAGGATCGATACCTGCTTACTTATTTTCCACAGAATTTAAGTACTACTACATTAAAATTTCAAATTTTCACCGATGAATTTTATTTAAAATAAAATAAAACCTAGTAGTTTAGAAACTACATTCAATTTTCTATAGATTCTATTCTTACATATTTTTAAAATAATATAGATAACTTATTCAAATTTTTACGTCAAGTTGCCTAACTCTGATTTTCTCGATTTTATTTCCACTTAAGGGCCTGTTTTTTCCATGATGATCCTGCACATACCCCTTAACTTTTTTTCTTTTCCATAATGTGGTAAACTACATTATGACAAAGAGGGGAAAAATGTAGACACATAAAATTGACCTAGACTTGCGAACTCAATTTTCTCATTAATTCCTCTAAACATAATTTGATTATGTCCTTCTATCCAAATTCAACTATTAATTAGATAATGATCAATTATTTAATTAATTCACCTCTCTTTTTCTTCCTGGCTATTTAAATAAATTATATTTATTTAAATATGCCACTAATGTCTAATGTCCTCTTTAAATTAAATAAATTATTTAATTTATTTAATTAATCCATTATTCCCTCTTGATTATTTAAATAAATAAATTGTATTTAAATATGTCTCTAATATTAAGGTCTTCTCATAATTAAATAAATCCCCCACAATTTATTTAATTATTAACCCACTTCTTCCACAATTAAATAATTAAAATTAATTATTTAATTGTATCATTTAATTATATTCCAAATTTAAATAAAAATCATTTATTTAAATTTTCTTCCTTTTAAGTAAAAAATTTAAATTATTATTTACTGTCATATGACCCCACCATTTTGAATTAAATTAATATTAAATTCAAAATAGCATTTTGCTCCACAAATTAAGTAATTTCTAAAGTTATTTAATTTTCTAACTCCCTCTTTTTCTATGCCAAATCTTATCTCCCTGTACACATTTTCTCATTCCTTAATTTAATTTCTTAAATTAAATCTTGTCCACTCATTTTGAATTCACCCTAATGTTTCCCTAACCCTAATTATGGGTTGTCACTTTGAATCTTGGCCATTGATTCTAGGGCACTTCTCAATCTTCAATCTTGTCCATTCATCCAAAATTGCATTTTCTATAAAATGGAAAATTTGTTCTCATTTTGGACATCTGGAAAATCTTGAATCTTGCACATGTTGCAAATCTTGGATCTTGCATCTCTTATTTGGTTATCTTCATATTTGTCATCTTGCTAGCTAGTTTGCATGTAGAACTTAGTTTACTTAAATAGCCATTTAAGAATCCTTCAACACTTGCTTAGGACTTGTCATTGACATTAGATTGCTCATCACAAATCTGAGGGCAACATCACATTTTCAGCAAGTTGACGAGGTATAATGGAGGTCATCCATAGAGAATGAAGACATTTTGGTGAGATTGTTTCATTTGTTTTAATTTATTCCTTTGCACTTCATTATCACTTTGGGTTTTTATGTTTTGCATATGATTTGCTAACCCTATGAAAATTACCTCAATTACAGTAACTAGGACTAATACATGCCTTTAGACAATTTAGTCCCAAATCAGACCTAAAACTACCTTTCACAACATTCAAAACATTATTTTTGTGTTTCTATTTGATGTTGTTAAATAACTGTTTCACTTTACTAATCTTCTATTTCATTCATTTCACCAAATCTAGCTTTATTTGGTTCATTTATTATATTTCTTAGTTTTAAAATGACATTTACAACATTTCATTTTGAAATTGTTGCTTAGAATAATCAGTCAATTATCATGTTCTAAATCTAAAAATTGCATTATCCTTTTACATGTTTTCTTTATCATTGTTACATTTCAAATTTGTAGGATAATTATTACATCAAGTTTTCATTGCAAAAGTCTATGGATATCATAATTCATGTTCTATTTTTAGATCTTTTTGAGTACTATAAGAAATTTTTGTTAAGTGCATATGAATATAAATTCCTCTCCCCTCTCTTTTTGTTCATCATTGATCCCTCTTCTAATAACCCTCCCATGAGTGAGATTAGTCTAGTGAAAGAGAATACAACCTTGGGTAATCATAACAATCATATTCAATCTTCTCCTAATATCTCTCCTAGTTGTGACGAAGATATTTTGTTGTTAGAAGAACCAATTAGTGAGAGTTTTGAGAACCCTAGTTGTTTCTCTCCTTCTACCTATCTTATTGGGAAATACGTTATTGAACAAGAGGACATAACCATGTAGGTAATTATGATGATCACATAACACAACCAGAAGAGGCCATTGAAACATACCTAAATACCAATTCAACTAGTCTACCTTCATCTACCAACATCTTCCCTACTTTTGGCAATGCTTTAGTGAAAGAGGATGCAATTGTAACTGATGAAGAGATCTTGATGTTAGACGATCAAATCTTAAGATCTATCACAAACCTATTTATTTTTCTACCTATCCTATTTTGGAAGACATTATGGGACAAAGCAATGTAATCATAAATGACCATGCTAATCATACTTTTTCTTCTCCTAATATCTCTCCTATTTGCAAAGAAGATATTTTGGTGTTAGAAGATTAAAGCAATGAAATTTATGAGAATATTATTTGTCTCTCTTCCCCTAGGAAAAACGTTATTGAATAATAGAATACCATCATTGATAAGCAAGAAAATCCAACCATTAATAACTCCCTTGTGATGAAATTATTTTGGAAAAACCAAACATTGAATGTCATGAACATCTAGTTTGTATCTCTCTTAAAAAATATCCTATTGGGGAGGATATCATGGTGGAAGAAAATGAGAACATCGACACATGTCTTTCAAATAGTAGTGATGTGACTCTTTTAGATGAAGATGATGAAATTGAATTATAATTTCCTTCACTAAGAGATAATGAAATGAGGATAAAATTTCTGAAGTCATGTACTTTAGACATCCTGTGAAGTACTATCATAAGCCCGAACTTATCCTTTACCCACCCTCACAATGACCACAAACTCAAAACAAACCCATCCTCATCCTCAAACCACCTAAGAATAATGTTTTGCAGAAATTGAATTATAACACCATTTCTCATACATATAACACAAGAAACAATCCACAACCAATACAAACACCTTCAACATCTTGCCCATTTTCTAACCCTATCTTTCCTAGTGCCCCTCATTTGCCTTTGCATAATGAAAAGGAGTATAATCTTTCTGAAAAACTAAAGAATACTCCTCTAAAATATCATTATGGGACCTTATTCAAGCCTCCCCTCATTAACATAACATGATTAAAATTTCCTTACAACAAGTTCCTACTCCTCCTAATGAGCCACTAAATGACATCACAACCATGATTCAAGGAATGAATGTTGACATTGTTTTCCACCAAAGTGAGCTTCCTCCTTTGGAACTACAAAAAAAAATAAAAAAATCATAATAATAGCTATATATAATAGGAGAGGGATAATGAGAACCCTTATGGACAAAGGCTCAACCCTTAATGTGTGTAGTGTAATCCTTTTGGATAGACTTGGTGTAGATAAATCAAGAATTCAACTTGACTCTTTATTTATTCGAGGACTTGAAAATGTGGGAAAAAAACCACCTGGTGTGATCACTTTGCTTATTATAGTTGGAAAGGCCACATTACAAGGCCCAATCCATGCTATGCCTCATGATATTTCATACAACCTCATTTTAGTAAGACCATGGATTTATGAGATGCATGCAGTGCCTTCAACTCTTCATCATAAAATGAAGTATGTCTACAACAACAAAGTGTATACAATCAAATCTGAACCTGAACTAGATAGTTTACTCATTGAGAAAAACAAGGAAAATCCTTCAAAATCATCGACACCAACTATACAAGAGGAAACTGTGCAAGAGAATGACAAAGAAAAGCATATTGAATAAGTGACGAAGTTATTGGAAGATTATTGGGGTTCCTTAGACTTCACACCAACATTCGTGGAAGAATACAAGATCATAACAAAAGATTCTAAAAAGGGAAAAGAAAAAGTTGTAATGTCAACAAAAAATTCAAAAGACCCTTCAAAAGCATCCACCTCAAACACTTTAGAAGAAGATATAAATTATATAACAAAGTTTGATGAACTTGACTATGAACAATCACCAAATCCAAAAGAAATGAAAAAGCTTTATGGAAAAGGTTATGAACTTATGAAACAACTTGGTTATATTGGAAAAGGATGTGGTTCTATAGAACAAGGTATTTGCATCCTTATATAGCCTAACATGCATGGAATGACTAATGGTCTTAGTTAGTGTCCCTCGAAATAAAAAAGCAAGCCTTCACTTAATATCAACATTATTACAAAATATTCTTCTAATCCAACCTTAACAGTAGTGCATCCTGAACTAGTAGACACTATGATCTTGGTTATGGTCTTTTGAAAGAAATGAAAGAAACAAATAAATCTTCACTTAATAACAATTTCATCACACAAAACACTAATGATTCAAATTTGATATATTTTACACCCTCCTATAAAGGAGAGTATAAAATCTTGCAATCTAAAGAGTCTTGTGTAAGTACGACACCTTATACAAAGCAAGTGATATATTTGTCACAAAATAAAAGAACATCTACTATTGATCAAGAGAGTATCTTGTCGAGACTCCTCCAAGTTCATTTGATATCCCTCACGAACCAAGAACATAAAATAAGTTTTACTAGAAGAGTTCATTATCATTATAGTAATGAATGTAAGGCTTTGAGTAATTGAATTCAAAATCTTAAGGATTGTGATTCTCTTTATTGTATTGAAGTACCTAGTTCCTCTAATTGATATTGATTTACATCTGTTTCATCAATCAGTTGGGCTCATCCTTGTCATGCACTAAGTTGGGGCAAGGGGGTTAGGAAGCCTTGTACTCATATGGAATTTGTTGTTTTATCTTTTGGCTAGTTGACCACCTTCCATTTATATATAAGAGAAATCTAGGGATTTGGACGATATTCCTTAAGTTGGATTGCATGTGGCATACTAAGTTATATGTTTAGAATTACATTTGGGGAGAAACCCTTTTCATGGTGTAGTTTCATTAAAAAACATATGACTTGGCATAGGGCTTTCCAAATAACCTTTCATATCTTCTTCTACTTTAAATCAATTGACCACAACAATGGTTTTAGCAACCACTTTAAAGTCGGGGCATACATTAATACTCATGTTTTGATGTACGATTTTTCTTTCTTCTAGTGATGCATCCTTTTCTTAGTGGTGTCATTGGGTTTGACTTCCTCTGAGAGAATGATATTTCTTCGACTTTTCCTCTCTTGGAGACATTAATCACACTATTCCCTAAGAAGATACCTTACATAAACTAAGAAAAATCCCTTTGAATGTATTTGACACTATTTCACATTTACAATAAACATTATATGGCCACCTTCCATAACACACTTTGCTTTCCTGTGGAGCCATCATGTTTGTTCATGGTTGTAAGAATACAAAGTTGTGCTTGCCTCATAAATCTTTTTGTTCATTTTTTGTGGCACCCTATTGAAGTTACCAAAGGGATAGCCTTGGTATGGTTAGTATGATGAGAAGCCTAAACGTGGGCATGAATTTCTCATTGTATGGTGAGAAGTCGATACAAAGGCATGGATTTATCACTAAGCCACCTTTTGGATACACACCCAAAAGATAGCCTAAAGTTTATTTGCACCAAAGTGAGCATGAATTTTTGGAAAAAAAACTTAGATCTGATCCACATCATGTTGGAAAAATGGTCGAGGCTTGATCCACCCCTTTTTATTTTGTTTTTTGTTTAAATATTTATTTTTGAAATTGTATGTTTGTATACCTTGATGTTGCATATCGTACACCTTGTGTGTGTCCCTTTGTGCTTATGTTGGTTTGATGTAGAATCTTGGATCCTAGGGGCTTGGCCACCTCTTTTGATCTTTTTTATCCTAAACCATCCACATTGGTACATTTACGCCCCTCTTAAATGTCTACTTTAGTGTGAGTTTGAAGCAATTTCCTCGTCTCACTAAAGTGGGGGCTAAATGTAGTAGGAAAAAGTATCCCTTTTTCACAATTAATTTAGGAATGTTTAATATTCAAATGAACCTAGAATGTTTCCTTGATGTAGTGTTGTAGTGTGTTTTACACATTCACATTAGGTTAGGGCTCTTTTAAACTAAATAGACCTAAGTTTTCCTTAATTTAGTGTTGTAAAATGTAATTATTTACACCTTCACATTAATTTTTGGGCCCTCTTGCATTTATGACCTTCACATCATCATTAATAGTCTCTTAGGACCCTTTATTATCCATCTCGAGCCTTATTTAAATTGAAATCTAGAAATAGTCAGCAAATACACTTAATATTCTAACCCCTCGATATTTAGTCAACCCGAAAAGATATTGTGGGACCCATACACCACCTTGGGCATCTTAGTCCCCCCAGATGGGACATATATGCCACCTTAGGCATATAATTCCCATTTGACCCCTTTTTAGGGTTTTGAGCGAGAAATCAGTGTTTTAAATTCAAATTTTATGAATGTCAAAATTTGGGATCTAATAAATGGTAAATTAGATGGAGTGCCTATATAAACAAGGTTTCAAATCATTATTTCACCTAGCAATAAATATTCAAGCATCCTAAGACTTCACAAGAGAATTATAGAGTATTCAAGAGCATTCAAGAAGGCATTCAAGGGCAGATTTCTTCATCGTTTGTTGCAATAATCAAGATCCATTATCACATCAAAGGATTGATGCATCATGCATGTGGTTTTGAGCTAATATTGTGTTGTATTATTCAAGATCAATTCAAGTATTCAAAGGAATTATCTTTCATCAAGAATCATGATCAAGATCTATGCCCATTAGGGCCACTTCATGCTTGTTTATAGATCTACAAGGTTCTAAACAAGGTTCTATTGTTTCACCTTATCTTTCATTTTCATTTCATTCATGTTTCATTTCTCATTAAGGTTTGATTACCAAAATGAGGTTTGACCAAGGCAAACTCCTATCCACTAACAAATCAATATTTTTATCTCTCTATATATGTGTTTGCATATATAGGTATTTTGGAGCTTGAAGATCCTTTGAAGACTAAATTACAAGATATAAGAAAGTTTTCATAGTCATCAAGAAGTGCCCATCTTCATGAAATTCATCTGCAAGCCAAAATTTAAGCTTTCGGACATAGAGATTTGGCAAGAGAGAATCTACAACAAACCACTAGAAGACACTCGAGTTTCATCCAAACCCTAATACTGGGACTAAATCACCACCTTGGGCATATGAGTCCTAGTATAGTACTTTTTCCAATTTTCAAAAGATCTAAATTAGTCACTAAGAGATCCCAGTTCCTACCCAAAAACCTTAGATTGGGACTAAATCAACCAGTCTAGCATATGAGTCCCAGTGAGCTTCAAATAGTGGAATTTCAGTGTTTTGGAGTGTGTTTTGACTAAATCTCTCTTTCAGGTACCTTTTTGTATCTTGTTGTTTAGTTATTTGAATTGAAGTTTCATTTTCTAGGTCATTGAGTTAGATTTGCATAGTGCATTCATCTCTTTCTTTCTAAGCACTTGCTTAGTGGTGAACACAATTTATTAATCACACCCATGGATACCTTGTAGCAATCTCTTTTCCTAATTGGATAATTAGGTTGAGATCTCTAGGGTTTCCTTGAATGAACTAGAGCGAAATAGGTTTTAAACCCTAGTTCCATCTCCTATAAGGTGGAACCCTATTTCCTTGTGTTCACCTTGTGTCTCATGTTTTATTTTTGATATTTTTAGTGATGAGTATAGTGATCATTATTTATATTATCATGATTTGGTTGATATTTTTTTTATTCATAATAATTTACTTTATTATGTACCTTATTATAATACACTTATTATATTTTGTACATCAATTTGATCTTTACATTATGCTTATATACATAATGATGCTAAATTTATTGATGGTTTTTATGATACTTGGTTGATAGAGCTACAAATTATTTGATTTAAATCATACTTATTACAAATCCTTTCATGATTTTTTATGCGCTTATATAGATTATTTTACTATTGGCCCTAGACAATATTTTATTTGTTATTCTCACCGTTCCCCTTCCAATGGTTCTTCCTTATTGGATTCCATGTATTTTTCTATGCCTTATGATAGTATACCACATTTTTATGTTTATGGGTATGCTAAATCAAATCATTTTATGTTTTCTTATTAAATATCTTTGAATTTTTATGGAGAACATTCTTTTTAACACCCTCTATGAAATGAACACACAATTTATAAATACTTAGGATGCATTATAAAATGAAGATATTTTACTTCTTATATGTTAGATTAATGAGCTTAGGATAAGTTGATACATATTTCACATCATCCACTACTACTACACATGAAATGATGCATAAAAATATGTACATGTGACACAATGAGAATGATATTTCAATATATGTTAAGAATATCATTGCTAGCATTGACAATCTATAATGAACTGTTGACACTTATGCACAAAGATTTAAATTATAAGTTGGAACTAGAAAAATATTCATCAATCATTTAGAATACAAAATTTTGACTTATCTTTCACCAAGTGGGTTTATAGAACCTTATGTTGTGAAATATATGATGGTAAAGGTGATTGAATTTATTGATATAAGGACTTTCCAAAATATATTCCTCACTTATTTTCATGATGATAATTCTCTTGCTAAATTATTTCCAATAGGTTTAAGTGGCCATGTTGTTCTAGGATTCTATTAATTGCCTCAAACTTCTATCACTTCCTTTAAGGATATGGTTAATTCTTCATAAAATACTTTCACTAAAATATTGATCCTGAGACATATCTATCACTCAAATCATACAATAAAAATTATATATTTTTAGATTTCAATATTTGACTACTAATATGACATCTAAATTATGGGATGATGAGATTTTAATTTATATTTTTTTATGGGATAATTATCCTCTTCAAATGACAAGTATTTTTGAAATTTCATCATTCATTTTCAGATTTATGTTCTATCTTGTATGTAAATGTGAATGATTTTTACTAGAATATACTCTTGTATGTTAAAATATTTCTACCACTTCTCCCTTTTACTATGATTTCACATGATTACATTTTTAGAAAATGATGACAATGATAATGTACCTAATTATATTCATGATGATCATAATTCACTTTCTAAATTACTATTATTTAGAGAACAATTCATTGCATTGAAAGTGCCTCCATATATGGTATTATAACATATTTTGAATTACAAACTCTTTACCTTACCTCTTTTCAAACAAATGTGTGACTCTAATCTTGCACCACACAACACTAAGTAATTTTATTCATATCTTTGAAAACATAGAAATTCTATATATAGATATATTGTATTCAAACATAAAGTTTGAGATCTTATAAAAAAAGGAAGATAAAACTTGATTATATCCATTAGCACATAACTCCCTCAATTAATGAGATTAATCATATGAAAGAAAAGTATTTGCATCAATGGATTGGTCTTGTTCATTGATGCAAGAAGTAACCCCTTTGTTATATCACACAAAAAAACTCACACTTCACAACTACCAGAAGGAAAGAATTTCTTAACACAACAACGAAATACACAAAAAAATTAAAAGAGACTTCCCCGGTTTTATTCCAATTCAATATTGTAATCAAAATACAAAATATATAGGTATATTTACAAACTAAAAAATTGATTCTCAACACAATCTGATTTTTTTTTGGTACACACAACTCATTCTTCTAGCAATCGTTCCATCTAATTTCTTTCCCTTATTTTGGACAACCTATATTCATTCATCTTTGAGAATAATTTTTTCCTCCACAAATTCACTACTCCAACCTAATTCTTCAAATTAATTTACTCTATGCAACAATATGTGGCTTCACGCATATGCCTTCTTTTCCAATTACCTTTTATTTATATCCTCATAGCACAATTTTCTCTTTCACATGTTTTATTTTTATCTCATAAAGCTTATCACACCTCACACAACATTCAAATATCTTCATGCATCCTTCTTTGCCTCCACAAAAAATTATTAATTCATTAATCTATCTTATTTTATGCAATATATTATTCCTACTATTAAATCTTTATTGTTATGCATACAATTATCTTTTTACTGTGCATATGTAGCTCTTTTTTTTTGCTACTATCACATGCTATACCTTTTTGGATCTGCAACACCTTTACACTTTGTACTTGTTATCTTCATTCCATTTCTTTCTCCTCTTACGCAATCTCTCTTTATTTGTAAGTCTTATTTTCTTATATTTGTTGATCACTATGTCATGTGCCCGATAATTAATTTACCATTTACACCTCCTACATAGCCCTTTCTCATTCTCATGCAATGGATTCTTCCTATAATTTTTCTTCCAACTTTCACATCTACTAGTGCATATACTCCTCTCTTCCTATGGTTATTCACAATTTGCATTATAATATTGTGCTATGCTTCTCCACACATAGCCTGTGGGGATCTCTCCTTTTTTCCCCTTCTCTAGTGTGTGGCTCCTCTTCTCTACCAATTTTGCTACACTTTTCTTTTTTTAATTCATTAAAGATTCCATTCTATATGGTGTTGTCCCTTCACATTCCTCATCCATACTATGCCTTTAAATTTTTGTTACAATTTATTCTCTATTTGTGCTTGAGAATAGCGTAGACTTTTTTGTCTTCAAAATTTTAAATGCCACTTTTAAACTATTTACTCTCCCTATGTGCCTGCATTATTTTCTCCCGTTATATAATTATTTTACATTGTCTATTAATTTCCAATTGAAATCAATTAAATAATTTTTAATATTTCACTTTGTTGTTGCTACTCTACCTTCAATTCAGAGAAGATTGTTAATGCAATTTATGGAGTCAAGTATTGGTAGGAAAAAATTTTAAATTTATCTGATTCACACAAAAAAATTTGCAAACATTTGTTATGACCCCCTCAAGTCCTTTGCAAAAGAATTCCAGTCTAGCCCTATTTTTTTTTTTTAAATTTAATCTTTCCATAGATCAACGACACACTTTTGACATTAACGACACAAAATTTTGACATTAATTTCTCCTAAACAATGAAAGATATGAATTTGATTTATTTTTTACATTCGACATGGTACCTCCAAGGATGCCCCTGCAAAAGGGTTCTACTCTAGCCCTTACAATTTTTTGGGAATAAATTTCACAAAACTACCTATGGAGTGTCGAAACCACAAATCGATGAATGTTTGATTCTTGCAATTCTTTTTTGACTTTGAAGTTTTATGATGTCAAGAAATCCAATGACCACCAGACCAAGTCAAAATTGAAAACCAAACCTGAAAATGTTTTTGGGTGATGTATATTACCATTATACCTAGATGAGCTCTTGCATCAGATATGTCAGGTAGGAAGTTTGTGAGCATAGGCTCACAAAAGTGGAGTTGAGTGATAGGATCACCCTTTTAGATTGTAAGCAATCTACAATGAACTTCATCATTGTGAAGGGTTATTATTCTCTCATTTTCCAACACTCTTTTGGTACAAGCACCATCCTCCTTCCACAATTCTATTCATCACTCTTCTCTCATGGATCTAGATCCACCATATACCATCCTCCTCCGCCAAAGTTTCTCTCTTGTCCTCTCCTCCTTCATGGGATCTATCCCACCACAGACTGACCACCTCCACCAAAATCCTGCAACATCCTTTACAATTTCTATGCACAAATTTGTAGCATCTAAATACCAATCTGCATCTACATTAATCTCTATTTTCTCTACTCTTTTTTTCTTCTTCTACCATCTATCTAAAAACAAAATATCATCATAAAATAGATTTACCGCGTCTTTATTCACAACCATAATATCAAATTTTCTATGACATCTTCTACATCCTCATCAGCTACAACATGTCTAGTTCCCTTCTGTTCTCACCATGGATGTGCAGGTAGTTTGTCTTTGAAACTTGGAGATGAAGGTAAATGAAAGGGATAGTTAAGGTATGTGCTAATAATGTTAAGCAGTTGATTTGTTTTATGATATAATATATGATGCTAGACATGCATTATTTTTTCATCATCATTATGTGATTATCATTTTGAATGCTATGTAGCTAATTATTTATGAGTTGATTTGATTACTAGGTGTTGTCTCTTGATGTGTTTTGGTGAAAGGGACATTGTCACACCACTCACTTTTGAATACCCTGCTACACTATAATTTCCTTTCATAATGTGCCTGCCTGTATGATTATGTATATGGTCAACCATTTTATGTGATACAGGTTGCAGATACCAAGCATCGACTCCACCTAAATTGGTAGGTTTGAGCATGCCGTAAAAGCTCAATGGAATAGTGGTTCAGAGATAGCATTTGGTCCCCTACCCGAGCCATCATTCTCAAAGAGGATGAGTATCTAGTATGTTACCTCATCAACATTGGCAGTCTCTTGTAGTCAGTTGGTCTTGTTTCTTGACCCTGTTTATGTTTAGGTAATTGTTATTGATATTTGGTTGTTTAATTTAAACTTGTTTTTAAATGTTGTTTTTGGTTAATAGATTCATTAAATTAAATTATTAAGTTAAAAAGTATTTTGATAGCTAAATATAAATATGTTTATTAATGATGATGGTTTATAATAAATTTAAAAGTATAATGAAATATTAAAATAAAATAAAATAAAATCATAATGGAAGGTGATAATAAATAAATAGTAAAAATAATTAAAAAGATAGAAAAGATAATAATTGTCGAAAAGATACTTGCTATTTTCGTGAAATTTTAGATATTTTTATTAAAAAAATTCTTCCAAAAATAAAAATAGCCTTCCTTTTTTATAAACAATGATCATTTCGAGAGATATTCATGATTATTGATTTTTGTTTTTGGGAAGAGGAGAAAATTTGGGTCTGCAAGATAAGTTCTTATGCTATGAATCTTGTGTAGGAATTTGGGAAGAATTGATTGGGGATTTTGAAGAAATTGTTGTTGCAGGAGATTGATCTCAACACCAAATTTTCTATCCAACCTGTGTTGGATCCAGGTTGGCTTTGTTGTTGTTCTTTGTTTGTTTCTCTGATTAATGCAATTTGAATTCTTTATCTATCTTCTTGTTGAAAATGATTGCTTGATTGTTTGGATGTGTCTCTGAACGCTTTATAAATTTGAATATTTTGATTGCTTCCTTGTAAAATCCATCTTGTTTGTTTTTTGCAATTTGGATTTTCATAATGCTGTCGAATTATTTCTTCTAGCTGTTTGTCCTTTGCTTGAAATTTTTAGAAGCCTATTCAATATATCTAATTGTGTGCCTTCCTTAATGCTTGCCATTTGCATTTTTTTTGGAAGTTTTTTAAGCCTTTGTAAGGCTATTTCAACATCTCTCTCTCCCACCCAAGTCATTGCATTGCAGCTTTCCCCACTGTTGTTATACAAATTGGAGAAATTGATAAACCTTTAAGGAATTTGATACTTTGAATTACATATAAAAGGAATTTTTTAGTTTACATACATGCTGCATATTTATGATTTCTTGATTTTGATACCCTGTTTTGGTACTGCAACACACCTTTGGCATTAGGCCTTTTGATTTTTATTTCAACAACCTTTGTTGGAAATTGATGAACCTGGTTTGGGGCGTACCTCACATGTAATTACCTGTAGTTTCAATTTTATTGGATAGCCTACCTTGGAATCGAATTTGTTTACTAACTTTGCTTGGAATACTATGTAAATCAATGTAAATCTGATATATATATGGTATTCGATAACATAACTTCCTATGGTGATTTCCATCTTTGTGTTGCGATTTTATATGTTGAACAATTGATATCAAATTTTGTCCTTATTCTGATCAAATACATTGGATTGAAATTCGTTACACTTGCTATATTTGCTTGTATATATAGACCTTAGGATTTGCATTTGATGTTACCATCTTGCATTGATAGTTGATCTTATCATATTCGATATGTTTGGTATGCAACCATTGTTCATTGTGAATATTTCCCCTGCATCCTTTTTGAATGCTAATATGGCAATTTTCTTGCAACAAATTTATCTTGTGGTTGTATTTAACAAATATCATTATGCAAGGAGATTGATGTGTCTGCCATATCATTGGATCTCGATGAAGTATGTGCTATATATTAGATTCAATGCATACAATATTGTTGTAGGGTTCGATCCATATCATTAGTTGTATTTAATGCTTGCTAATTTTTCTTGTGCTATGAATTCTATTCCATGCACCTTCAATGCATATTTTCTAAGTCGAGTCTTCATCTTAGACTGCAAATTTACAATCTTTTTAGCGCATAGGGTTCTACTTGCTTTTCCATTGAGCATTGTTTCTCTATGGTTGTTGTTCACCGAATTATTCCCCTATGATTTCATTTTCAGTTGTGAATAAAACAATACTGTGTAGAGTGTTTAGTTCGATGGGAAAGCATAGGCTTATACTATGATTTATTCGATATGCTATTCATGTGATATGCTAGGAAAAAATGTTAGTTGCATTCCATGGATTCACAATTTTAGGAAAGTTTATATAACTATGCTTTTATTGAATTTGTTATATCTGCCATAGATTCCTCACAATATTATTGTCCCTGAAGCCCATTCCATTATATAGCAAGTTCTTCTAATCAGATTTCATCTCTTACATAGCCTATCAAGTGAACCGATGCCTCTCTTGTGAATTTTTTCTTGTAATACTTTGACATACTTAGTAAGTTTTGATCCACCATTGTACACACCTCATCTTTACATTCATTTTGTGCATATTTGATGACCTTGGCATATCAAGGGTTTCATACATACCCGACAATGCTTAAAATTATACTTTCTCTTGTTTCATAAGATAGAAATCTCTATGTTGCGGTTATTCCCCACCTTGAACTTTATTCAATTGACTAGAATTAAACTTAAGCTTATTCAATTATATATGTATATATTGATATATTTTATTTAATTACAATTGTATTTATGAATGATTTGATATATTTATATGTATGATATATCATAATGTGGCAATTAGTAAGGAATGGATTTTTGATATTTGTGGAAGTTTAGATGATAAACAAAGAAATAGAAAGGAATATTATGTAATGAATGATTATAATAGTTTTTGATAGAGGAAAAAATGGGTTTTACAGGGACCCAAAACCACCAAGTTTACAAGTCAAAATATAGAACAACAGAGTTCCCAGAAGAAGAAAGGTAGCAACACAGAAATAAACAAAAAAGGACAACAGCCACTAGAAAAAGGCTAGCAAAAAGCTAGTAGCAAGCTAAACGACAACAAGAAGCCAGCAACAAAAAGTACAACCCAAAACTAACCAAGAGACTTTAAAGTCTCAACAACTTCAACTTCTAGGTTGCTCATTTCCTGGGCCATCTTCTTTAGGTCCTGTGTATCTAGAGGTGAAGAATCCACTCTTTTCTTCAAGTTGGCTCTAGTTCTCTTAGAAGGGCCGGAATCCTCCTGCTTGTTTCTATTTTATCAACATCAAGATCCACAATCAACACCCCCTGCTAGGTGTTTTCCATTTTTTCCACCAAAGCACTCAAGATAGTGACATTGTTTTTGACAATATTGTGGTTGTGCTCGAGGGTGGTTTTCATTGTTTCCCTGATCTTACCAATTTCCTTTTCCATGTTCTTGAACTTTTTCTCATTGTCCTTCTTCAGATTATCAGTGAGTTCAACCTCTTTTTGAAAGAATTCCGTCATAGCCATCTTTTCTTCCATAGTCCAAAGAACCTCCGCCGAATTCTAAGAAGCCACCTTAGCTTCCAACAACTCCACCTTACTGGTGAGAGCCCTATTTTTTAGATTGATACCCTTAATCTCATGGAAAGCCCATTTCAAAATTCTAAAATGGTCAACCACTCCATTTCTAGCCATAGTGAGAATATCTTCATGAAGTTCCCTATTCGACTTAAAAACATGATCTTCAGGGTTAGGATCCTTAGAGGAAATGGGTCTTTTTTCTTTGTCAATGTTATGGAAAGAGGCCATGGAATCCTCCTTATCTTTGGGATCAGTCGAGTCCTCACCAGGAGAGTCCCCCGAATAGGTAACCAGTTTGTTAACAGGTGGCCCCTCCATCTTTTCATTCTCAACCTGAGAGGTACCAAGAGGAGTATTCATAGGGCTAGCTCTTTTATTCAAGGGTTTAGCAGGCAGGGTTTCTTCCTTTTCTTGTTGGGAGGGGGAGTAACATCTTCAGCCCATTCCAGGTCAGAACTCTCATTACCCTTAGATGAGCTTGACTCGATGTCATAACCATCTGAAGTCGAGACTGAAATAGGGTTAGGAACTGTCGTAATGTTTTTAAAGTGCTCATGAATGAGCCAAGTAAGGCCAACATGCAAGACCGGATTCTTCTTAGGATTTTTTCTAAACTCCTCAATACTATTATTCATTGAATAGAGTAGATAGGAAAATAAACCCTTACCTTATGTCTAAAGTGATTGAGAATGACAATGTGGTAACCATAGACTCTGGTGAATCTACCATCCAGCATGATGTACTTCATGAGAACCTTGAGCACCTCGCTCCCAATTTTCTTGATCCTCCCAGAATCGAAGTAGCTATTGGAAACTTTACTAGCTTCTTTCTTTCCTCCTCTGACTTAGGGAAGCTAACAACAGCTTCGTCCAAAAACTTCCTATCGCAATAGAACTTCACACCATTAGTGGAAAGACGGGTAATTTCTCCAATAAGATCCTCATCCACCGTGACCTTCCACCCTGAGAGAATGACTTCCCCATTATTCCAGTTTTTAGCGAAATAATCAGAGACCTTGGGGTCAGGCCCATGAAGTTTATCAATAAAAGGTTGAAGCCCACCCTTCTCGATCTTCTTCCAGACCTTAGAGTTATTTTTGTTCTTCATGCTGCCCATTGGCTCAACTCTTTTTTTGCTTCCTCCCATAGTCGCAAATCCCCTATTCTGAAATCTCACACCATGAAAACGTAGACTATAGAGCTCGCAACACATGCAAAGCGCCCACAAAACATGCCAACCCTTCCCATCTGTCACAATTATTATGGCCTTGCCAATATATCAAATGATATCTCAATACTTGGCACCATTCTTATTAATCATCTTTAAATTCGGCTTCTCTTTGATGAGTGATATCATAGTTGATATAGGCCTTGACGTCAGCACCTAAATCATTACAGTTCAGCCATGTCATCTACTTATTCTATTTAATTCCCTTATTAGCAAAGTAGTCAACCACACAATTAGCTTCCCTATAGACATGGGAAATTTTCACTTTGTCGAATCTAGATAGAGTGGCTCTAGCTTCATCTATCCAATATTTTATGGTCCATGAGGGAGGGGACTTTCCTAGGAGGCAATCTATGATGGTTTTAGAATCACCCTCGATCCATATATTTGTAAATTTCATCCTTCTAACCAAATAGATGACCTAGTAGGATCCTTTAGCTTCAGCTAAGTGATTGGTTTGTATACCCAAGGAGACATCCACCGCAATAATAAACATACCTTTATAAACATATATTTACTCTAATAGTTACTATTAAAGTAAGAAATTTAATAGTTGTGGATAAAAGACTTCAATTGGGTAAATTAATAAAGTGAATGAATAATTGTAAGGGTTGACGTTCATACAAGTAGGCAAGAATATACCTCTACTCTCATGAACTCTTTTCTAAACCTTTTCTAAACTCAAACATAGGATCTAGTTCTTGAACCCTTCTATACTAAATAAATTATAGTTAATCAAGATATTGCTTTAGATTTATTTAAATTAATTAATTGCTTATAGACTAGAAAAGATTTCCTAGCCTAAATTGATTAGGTTACTTATTCACTTGAATGTGCTCACTTAGATTTAGACTTGTGCGAGTATACATTTATATACATATTATGTTATGGGAATCTAAACTTGACTTCTATAAAATATTTTATGTTAGGATTTGGATTGTCCTTAAATGTTCTATAATTTTTTTAAGTGCTTGGATTAAGTGATTAAGCTAGTGAATAAAATGAAAAGTGGAAATAAAAATTACATAATAAAAGATTTCTATTTGGGGAGATAGTATTGATACAAGTAATTAATTTTCCATAGACTAATGGAATGTGTAATTTAATTTAGAGAATTGATTGATTTCGTAGATAGGTAATTGAGAGTTAAAAAGAAGTTAATTTTATGTAAGGGTAGAATAAGGGAATATTGATTGACTTATATTTAGACAATTGAATGATTTGTTAAGTAAATGGATTAAATTATCTTATGTCAATTATTGAATGTTGATTTCTTCATGATCTATTGTAAACTTCATTATGCAATTAGTTATTTGGAATAATTTTTGTTACAATTAATCATGGATTATTGTGGTATATGACCCGGTTAAGTGAATTTAGTGCCTAAGTTAATGAGTATCATGAAATGTGGTAATGATGTCTTAAACAGAGTCTTTCATGGTTGCATTGGTTATTTATGTTCTTGTTTTAAATAGTGTGTTTGATTAGTGAAATTAAGGTGATTTTGGGTTATTATTTTAAGAGGGAGTTTGTTATGCAAAGTGGATTAAGGTTGGCTTCTAGAGGTTAGGAGGGAGTATTTTTTTTTATATAAGTTTTATGATTGTTCATCTTGGAAGTGGTTGGTAATGTTTGAGTTGTGTGCAATAGGGTCAATTCCTTGCACTGTGTATATCTTTATGTGATTGTGTTATGTGTGCGAGAGGGTCAATTCCTTGCATGGTATATGGTTTCATACGATTTTTTTAAGTGCGCAAGATGGTTTTTCCTTGCTTGTTTGTAGGGTTTACTAGTTGCAAGTAAGGGGAGTGGCTCTCAATGGGGGCCAAAACCCAAAGTGGCATCAAGGGTAACCCATTTTGGAGTTTCTTAATCTAGTGATAACCTAAATAATGAACTAGGGGGTGGGTAGATTTCACATTAATCAAGATAATTGGATGTCTCACCCACGCCTGCAGTGCTCATTTAGGCTAAGGATGGGTTGAGAAGGCCTAATTGGCAAGATCAACTTCCTTGTCCTCATGAAAGGAATGTTGGTTCCATATGTGTCACCCTATGGGGCCAACATCTAGTGAGAGACTATTAGGATAAACATAGATGGGGGCTGACATCTAGTGACAGAATGTTAGGGTAACCCATGCCAGGACCATGCAACGACACTCTTCCCTATTGCAGTCTAGCATTCCCTAGTTATGTGATCCCCTTCTATTTTGTGGAAGCCTCTGGAAGCGATGTATGTGTCTATGTGATGTTCAAGTTATTGTAATGTTGTGTTGCAACCATGTTAAGCCTTATTTATGTTAGCCTTCTATCTTCTTGACTATTTGTTATCTCCTAGCATTGGGGGTGGACCTTAGGGTTCCATATGGTCAGAAGGTTGATTCTTTTTCCCCCATTGGGTTTTCATGCTACTTGTTCATGTGTGTAGAGGTTGTACCTTGTGTAGCAGATTCCAATTCATGTTCTAGTTCAAGGAGATAGTCTTTATGTATATGCTTTGGACTTGTATCCTAGATGTACTATTTATTGTAATAGCGATGTAATCTTCCCCATTGTATTTAGGGAAGCAATATTGTAAAAAGTATAATGATGTACTTTCATGTAATGCAATTTTTATATGTACTCATTAGTTCTATATATATGATCTTTAATGATTATTTATTTGATAACATGTTATATAAATGTATGTTGTTAAATAATTTAATGTGATGGATTAAAATGAACCCTTTATTTTTAGTTAAATCATATCTAGTGAAATGATTCTAGTTCTCATTAATACATGTGTTAGTAGCATAGTCATGGAATCTTGAAGGACTTAGTTTATATTATATGTTTAGATATGTTATGTATTTCACTGTTATTTCCTATATTAAAAAGTCCCATTATTGTAGCTTAGATGTGTTATCCTCTGGGGTTTTGTGGTGGGGCATTACAACCTATGTTTCCTCTTCTCTCACTATAATGTGTATCTTCTCATATTCATTGGCGATCTTCCCAAACCACTCCTCTTCTATCACCAAAATTTACACTAACAAATCATCATCTTTTCCATGCTCTATGGCTACAACCTCTTTGTATTCCATCACTACATCTTCAACTCTTCTATTTTCAATAGTTGCTACACTTGCATCCTCTTGCTTATTCTCATCATGCTTGACCAATTTATCACTCTTTCATGCTTCCAGTCTATCCACTCACACTAATTTCAATTATCATTTCCAAAATCTTCCTCTTCTCATACTACATCCAACACTCTAATAACATGGGCTTCCCAATATTTCCATCTCACTTATTGCTACAATATCACCTCAATTTCCAATCAAAACCACAATCTTAATCTTTTTATGGTCTCAAGCTCTCTCATTTCTTAGAACTCCTACCTGCAACAACCTCACATGAGCTCTTCTTCACCACACTTCTTATACTCTAATTTTAGGTCTTGGTTTAGGTTGCCTCACATTCGACACTCTACCTATATGCTCAAAACCTCCTACTTTGATACCATTTCATGCAAGAAGCAACCCCTCTATTGTATCGCACAAAAAAAATCACACTTCACAACTACTAGAAGGAAATAATTTCTTAAAACAACAACAAAATACACAACCCAATTTTATTCCAATTCAATGTTGTAATCAAAATAAAAAATATAGAGGTATATTTAAAAACTGAACAATTGATTCTCAACACAATCTAATTTTTTTGGCACACACAATTCATTCTTCTAGTTTTCATTCCATTTGATTTCTTTTCCTTGTTTTGGACAACCTATATATTCATTCACCTTTGAGAATATTTTTTTCCTCCACAAATTCACTACTCCAATCTAATTCTTCAAATTAATTTACTCTACACAACAATATGTGTCTTCACGCATATGTCTGCTTTGTTAATGGCCTTTTATTTCTATCCTCATATCACTTAATTTTCTTCCACATCTTTTGATTTTCTCTCATAAATCTTATCACACCTCATACAAAATTCAAATACCTTCACACATTCTATTTTTCCTCCACACAAATTTACCAATTCATTAAACTATCTTATTTTATGTAATATGTTGTTCCTACTATTAAATCTTTATTGTTGTGCATAAAATTATCTTTGTACTATGCATATGTAACTCTAATATTTTTGTTGTTGTCACATGCTTTACCTTTTTGGATCTGCAACGCCTTTACACTTTGGGTTTGTTGTATTCATGTCATTTCCTTCTCATCTTACACAATCTTTCTTTGTTTACAATTCTTATGTTTTTTTATCGCTATGTCATGTTCTCATGAATTAATATCTTTTAAACCTCCTATGCAACCCCTTCTCATTCTTATGCAATAGATTCTTTGCATAATTAGTCTTCTAAATTTCATCTCTATTTGTGAATATACTCTTGTCTACCTATGGTTATTCACAATCTATATTATAATCTTGGTCTATGCTTCTTCATGCATAGACTATGGGGATCTCTACTTCTCTCCCCTTGTCTAGTCTGTTGCTCCTCTTCTTTGTCAATCTATGTACACTTCTTTTTTAAAATTTTCATTAAATATTTTATTATATATGGTTCCATCCCTTCACATTCCTCATCCATATTATTCATTTCAATTTTTATTCCAATTTATTCTCCATTTGTGCTTGATTATGGCATAGCTTGTTTTTGGTCTTCAAACTTTAAATACAAAATTTAAACTATTTGCCCTCCCCAGGTGGTTGCATGAGTTTCTCCCCTTATAAAATTATTTTACATTGGCTATTAATTTATCATTGAAACCAATCAAACAATTTTTTTATATTCCACATTGTCATTGACTCTACCATCAATTCAAAGAAGACTAATTAGGTCAAATGATGGAGTGAGGTGTTGGTAGGTGGAAAATTGAAATTTCTCTAATTTGCACAAGAAATTTCCTAAACATGTGTTATGACCCCTTCAAGTCTTCTGCAAAAGGATTCCACTCCAGCCATCATAAGTTTTGAAAATTTAAAATTTCTTTAGACTGGTGACACAATTTCAACATGAATGACACAAACTTCTAGGATTAATTTCTCCCAAATAGTGAAAGATATCACTTCAAAAAAATTTCATATTTGACATGGTACCTCCAAGAATGTCCATGAAAAAGGATTCTACTCGAAATGGTGAACCAGTGAAAGTTTGATTCTTGTAATTCTTTGTTGACTTTGAAGTTCTATGATGTTGAGAGATGCCAATGACCACCAAAACAAATCAAAACTTTAAAAAAACCTAACAATATTTTTGGGTGATGTTGATTACTAGTCTGCCCGAATGTTCTTGCATCATTCACCACAACACATTTCATATTGAGGTTACATAAGAGATAAAAATAAAATCACTTAATACACCATCTAAGTCAATTATCTTAGAGAATACATCATACTTAAAATCCCTACATCTCACTCTTATTCACATACGTACATTTCATAACCACATGGATAGACCCATGTGGAACATTGATTATAATTATTCATCTTCTAAGTATATTAAAGACACAAAATTGGGATGAATTATATATTTTATCTTCATATTCCTCCTCACCATACTTTTTATTTCCCTTATTACTTTTTTTACTTTATGTTATGTCATGTATGTTGTAATCATCCTTTATTATTTGTCTACTTACCTTGTTTTTCTTTATGCTTTAGCCATTTTCATGCCATATTTGTTTTGTCTCTCCTTTATCATTTCACCTTTGAAATTATGAGTTATTCTTTATTTCCCTATTTAAAGGAATCCTTCTTATGCTACTTATCTTGTTTAGTACATATGATTTATTTGTATCATCTTTTTCTCCTATGCTTGTTTATATTTTCTTGTTAAAATTTATGTTTTATATAACTTATCTTTAATTTTGTATACACTCATGTTGTACTCTTAATAATGTAGTTTCCCACTTTTCATTATTCTAATTATTTTACTTATGATCACATAGTTGAGGTCTATGTAATGACTTTATCTTATACATTTATTGAAATTTTTATAATATTCATCTTCTCATCTTCCCAAATTTGGGGGAAATCATCTTTACATGTGATTTTATTCTTGTATCATTCTCATTTCTTCTTGCATGCTTATTTTTTGATTTCATTATTATTTTTAAATCTGATTACATGATTCTTATATCACATTGTAGGACCATCCTTTATCTTGGAGTAAAAATTATGCCTTGATGATTATCTCTAATTTATGATCTTCCACACTTATCCTATTGATTAGAAAAAAATGAGAAATATTCTAGGAAAAATTTATGCAATAAATTTGATCTTTAAATTTATTACCAATGCAGTAAAGTTTAGTTTGACCATGTTTCAATACATGGGCATAATATTATGAAATGTGTAATGCTTGTATTCACAAGGGATTTTAGTAGAAAAATAGAGTGAATGAATGTAACTAAATTTCTAAAGGAATTTGATAAGAGTAAATCTAATTTATTAAGAAAATAATGTTGAAATTACTAAATGAACTATTACCATTGTCATTATAGGAACTAACAATGATGATCTACAATATAATAGTAAAGGGAAACTCCAATAAGTGACAATAAATATTTTAGGAATAAAATAAATACAAAATTAGTTCCTTGAGTTATTGCTAAATTATAAATCATAATATTACTAATAATATTTTCAATCATTATCATAGATGATTTATTACATAAGAACTACTAACAATCTATATTAAAAACATATTCATAATAAAATTACAACTTTTTACTTATAAATCATACTGAACTTGTAAATGAGTCATACCTAGCTACACAACAATAAACAAACAAAAAATGTGATTTAATGATTGAGTCTTACCTCATATTTTCATGATGAAAATTTCTCTTTGCTAACTCAAACTAATATATTGAAATCAAACTTGTAACATGTATTGCACTATATTGGAGATTCATAGAGTAGATATTCTATATAAAGGATGAATATTTTAGCATATACATATTTTGTAACCTTTATGACACTCCTCCAAATGTTTATATAAGATATATGGTCTATGAGAGCTTACTAAATATATTTATATATATTTTTAAAGTGATAGGCCTTTCATTAATAACAAAATCTTTAAACTAAAAATTGAAATGGGTTAAAAATATTCTTACAAATCATGTTGTTAAAAAAAATATATATACTACATCATTATACTACTAACTCTTATATCAAAAATAATTTTTCTATTCAAGGTATCCATAGGTCCATTTTTTTACTAGTAATACTTCTCCATCAGCTCAATTCTACAAGATCTAAATGTATGGTCTTTGTCCAACAAGCCCTATCATTCTATAGGTTGAAAAAATGTAACAAAATTGATCAACACAATCCATAATTATTTTTATTTTATTTTATCTTTATATATTTTTAAAAAATATTATATTTCCATTTAATTAAATGTAGTAGAAAATGGAGAAAAATGTACGGCAAACTAAAAAAAAGGTGCAAATACAACTTGTATGGTGTTGGAAAAGGGCCAAACATATGAAAATATAGATTCATATCAGTTTCATGTTACTTAGATGATATATCTTTGTATGCTATATGAGATTACATGGTTACATATTATTTTATTTACCTTATTTTTATTGTTATCATTATTATTTATAAGTTTTCCATCTCCTTCAATTCCTTGCATACATTATATGCAACCAATTGAAGGGAGGGCATATATTGCAATTAATGCTTCTCATGGTTGAGATTTAAAATAAGAATTTGTGGTAAATAGAAATTAAACATCATATCTAAGATAATATTGATAACATTACACACATTTACGTCATGTGAAGATGGATTGCATTACCATATTACATGGATTCATATCACATAGCATGGTTGCATCATTTGGATCTTTAGTAACATATGATATGGTGTTGATCATATTATCACATCACATGGATGTTTATCACATGGCCACTTTAGATATACACACATTTCATTATTATATCACATAGATTATTTTTGTATCACTTTCCATATAAGAAAGATTATCTATACCTTCTCTTTTATTTTATTCTCATAGATAATATAATAAAGTCATAGTTTATGATTATTTAACAACATGTAAAACACTACCAATTGCACTTTTTTATTTTTTTGTTTGTGTTTCAATGGATCGTTCATGGAATGGAGAATTCAAGAGTGATTCATTAATTTATATAGACCATTATCCTCTTATAAGTTTCTAAATATTTACCTTTTTTTTGGTTGAAAATATATATAGTTTGAAATACATGATCATGTTATATTCTCACACACATCAAATTAAGGGGAAAATATCAATAAAAAACTAGTATACCCATGTCATTTCCCATTTGGTTTTGAGATCACCTTAGTGGAATGTATTGAATGTAATAAAATATCAAGTGGTATACTCACATGCTTGGTTTGGATGATGATATGATTCTATCAACACCTGTTTTATCCCTATTTACAACTATTACCACAAATTTACCCTTTAACCATAATAATTACACCCTCATTTGTAATTAATCCCATATATTCTACCTACCTCTACACTTGTAGCCACCAATGAAGGATTCACCATATTGTCGAGGAACTTGTAGTACATGAATTATAGAAAACCACTTATTGTATTAGGTTTTTTTATTGAATGAGAGTTACTTCAATAAATAGAGCTTAATCGATGGGAGTGATGGATACTTGTAGAAAAAGGTAGTGAGTTGTTTGGATGTAGACACACTTATAATAATAGGGAGGATGAAATGGTAGGCTAAATTGTAAGGGTGATGTTGCAAGGTGTCCAAGGGGTCATGGAGAGGAACAATGATGCTATAATTACATGTGTAGTAAAGAAGCATGGTAGAGGTGCCCATGCATCAAGTTGGAGAGTTTCCAAACCAACAAAATGTTTCTACCATATGACGAAGAGTACTATTAGCATAATATTATTACATATTACATTGTTATATTAGTAGGTGTAAGCAATTGCGTATACAGTTAAACTATTTAAAATTTATTCAAGTGCTTCCTCCTTCCTCCTTATTTCCTCACCTATATAAAGGAATTATTAACCATCGAATAATATCATCAAGTTTCAAAAATCTATTTGGTATGATAGCAGGAAATGAGAAATACTTGATGCCCTTCATTAAATAGGTGAAGTGAAGAAGTATCAACTGGAAGCTCTCCTATAGATCTAGTTCTCAATAGAGCCAATAAGAAAATATGTGTTGGTTAGAGAAGGATTCAAAAGCAAAGACAATATTATTTCAAACTGATGAAACTATGTTAGGAGGTAGACAATAGAAAGAAGATTGCCAATTAGAATTGGTGTATCTATGATACTTTCTATATAATATAAATCCAAACGGTTATTCTAGTTGCTATTATTGGAATGTGTGATGTGATGCAAGCCATTTCCCTTCAATTTTTCTTTTTCAATCAATAATTTTATTCATTTATTAGATTTTATAATCTATGATTGGCATATCATAATCATGTAGAGAAATTTTGTTTTTATAATTTGTTATTGGCATATCATAATCATATTGAGAAGTGTTGTTTGAGATATGGGAAGAAGGAATTTGAAATAAGAAGGAATGTGGAGAATAGTGTTAGCATGCATTTTTAGGAGACCTTAGACCAAAAAATTCATTGATAATTCTTAGTGGTTTATATGAAACAAGACCAACAATTACAATATAAGTTGAATGGTGGATATCTGCAATTATGTCATCTGATGCAAGCAGTGTTGAAATAAACTATGAAAATGGGTAGCAACTAAGAGGTCAATAAAAAATCCTAGACAACACTAAATTTTATTTTTCTCTTTTAAATTCTCTCCAAAACATCGACAATCTACAACTGGATGAGTTTCTTAGGAAATGGTTACTAGAGTATTTACTATTTGATGCGCAATACCAAGAAAAGATAATTTGTTCTTAGATCGAGGAAGGATATCATGCAAATGATGAATGCAAAGTAGAATGTCCACACAATCATCCTTGTCTCACTACATAAGCATACCAAGCTCATCTCCAAGTCTCATTTTGTCCTTAAACCGATGTGTATGTCAATATAAATAATAAAATTTCTTTTTGAGGACTAAATTTGTGTCTTGTTGTTTTATGGTGTCACCATGTTTGTACCAAAGTTTATTCTCTCAAAAATTTAGATCCACAAGGGGCCTAACTATATTGCATGGAAGACAAATATGCACATGATTCTTGATTTTGAAGAACTATGGGGAATCGTTACTCGAGTATTTACTATTTGATGTGTGATACCAAGCAAGGATAATTTATGTTAATATCAAGGAAGGCTATGATGTAGATGATGAATGTAAAGTATAATGTCAGCACAAGCATCCTCATATCACTACATGAGAATACCAATCTCATCTCCAAGCCTTATTTTGTCCTTGAAAGGATGTGTATGTCAATCTAAATAATAAAATTTTCTTTTGAGGACTAATTTTTTTGTCTTGTTGTTTTGTAGTGTCATCATGTTTGCATAAAAGTTGCTTCTCTCAGATTTTTAGATCCACAAGGGGTCTAACTATATTGCATGGAAGACGAAGATGCACATGATTCTTCAATTTGATCTAACTATGGGGAATCGTGACTAGTGCAGTGTAGTGTCCAACTAATGTAGATGAGTGAGAAAATTTTGACATGGTTGATGCAAAAGCCTTGATGTTGATATCACCCCAAGAATCTCCAATGAGGTTCAATCTATAGTGTAGAAAATTGTGCACTCTTGAAAAAAGATTCCTTTAGCTTACATATGCACGTAAAGTCATATGGGCGCTAAAGTGGGAGATAAATGTATCATAGAAAATCATGCACTCTTGAAAAAAGAGACGATTTCACACTTAATTTGGACCTATCTCAGAACCTTTGCATCAAGTATCCTTCAAAATCATCATTTATATGCCTCTAGGACCCATTATTTTGGAATTTTGAGGCCCATTCCAATCAAAAAACATATAAAATTTGTCAAAATCCTGAAATTTTCAAAAAACCACCTCAAAAACTTAAGGTGGGACTCATTCGACACCTTGGGAAAATGATTCCCTTAGGTGGGGCCCATTTGCCAAGGGTGGCAAATCAGTCCCTTTTCGGGCCTTTTTCAAATTTGAGTGGGAATTCATCAATTTAATTCAAATTTTTGGTGAATGTCGGCCTTTGGGATCTAAATAATAGTCAATTAGGTGTTGATTCCTATAAAAGAAAGCTTCTAAGTAATTTCTATCAATCTTTAAGCACTTTGGGAAAGCATTTTCAAGCATCAAGTATCAAGAATCTTCAAGAAAGTTCTCACAAGAGAATTCAACTTTCAAGAGCAAGTAAGGTTGAAGCTTTGGACCAGCATTAAAGTGTTTTTGTAGGTCTCCAATCTCACTTTCAATCAAGATCTAGCATTGTCAAGGGTTGATCATGGATGCCTATGGTAAATCATGATGGATTCTAGGTTGGGGAGATGCAACTAGCCAACAAGTCAGTCCTAAAGACTTGTTTCCTAAGTGATTCCATCCTCCATTATAACTCTAAATTCAACCTAAGGAAGGTACATGGATCATTAGGGTTCATTTGGGATGATTTATTATCATCATAAGTGAATCATTCATCTCTTCATTTCCATTCTTACATCATATTCTTTCATGTTAGAATAGGATTGCATCATGTTTCAAATTTCCTAGTCTTAGACACACTTAAATCTAGGGTTTTCATGCACATCTCATTATTTTTCTCAAGGTTTAATTACCAAAATAGGGGTTTTACCAAGGAAAACCCCCCATCACCAAATCAAGTCAAATTCTATTTTGCAGGTGTTTTTCACAAGTTTAGATCCAGAACTCAAGATGGAAGTGAAAAGTAGGTGTGGAGGTACAGATCATAGTTTTGAAATCCCAAAAATCTGAGCAAGGCTGATTCACCATGTGTGGAAAATGAGTCCCACTATTGTTGTCTATCAAATCAATTACAGATTTTTGATACCCTTTTTCCCGAAACAAGCTCTTGCACAAAAATTCAAATCTGGGACTGATTTTCTCAGGTTGGTGAATGGGTCCTAGTGGGTCAAGAAGTCAACATTTCCAAAATTTCAAAGTTTTTTCTAGTCCCTTGGAGGTTTCCAAATGCACATTTCCAGTTTAGCAATTTTTCGTTACATTTTACTTGCATTCCTAGGTTATTCAATAAAGAATTATATTAAACTAGGGTTTTGCATTATCTTTCCAAGTCTAAACTTGGTGGTGAACCCCTCATTCTTGTCATTCCAACCCCTAGAACATTCCCTATATTATAGTTCGATCTCCTTTGCATTGAAATCTCTAAAGTTGTTCTTGAGTGAACCGTGCACTAAAATAAAAAGGTGGACCTCTTTCCTTTTATGTCTAAAACCCTATAACTCCTAGAGAGAGTTATCCACCCCATTTTTCTTTGGTTAATTTTGTTGAACCTTCATTTAAAGCATCATAATTCTGATTTGGAGTGCATTTACATCCTATATTTAGCTTGCATTAACATTGCATTAAATTTTGTATTGGTTAATTTGTATTCTAGGGTTTCAATCTTTGCAATAGTGAAAATCTCATTTTGCTTGCATTATTGCACTTAATTTCATTGAAAATCTATAAAGTTTTGTATTTTCATCCTAGATCTAGTTCATACAACATTGAAAAAATAAAAATCAGCCAAAAAATCTCAAAATGTTGAAAAAAACCCTTACTGGGACTCATTTGCCACCTTGGGCGAATCAGTCCCAGTGCAAAATTTTAGCTACTATTTACAAAATTACATTTCCAGTTTTTAAGCTTCTGCATGGGTCTGTTACTTTTCTATTTTAGTTTAGTTACTTGTTGTTACATTGAAATCATTACAATTAACATCATTTACATTCATGGAGATTATGGATAACATTAGATTTCTACAATTTTTATTTTCAGCATTAGTTCCTAGTTCCTTTAGATCAGATTCATTGGAAATAAAAAATAAAAATTGAAAACATCAAAAGACCCAATTCAAGAAATGCATAAATTTAGGAAAATCATATCATCCAAGCCATTTAGTAGTGATGGCCTAGATATGTTA
Organism: Sequoiadendron giganteum; assembly: GCA_007115665.2. Classification (NCBI taxonomy): domain Eukaryota; kingdom Viridiplantae; phylum Streptophyta; class Pinopsida; order Cupressales; family Cupressaceae; genus Sequoiadendron; species Sequoiadendron giganteum. The sequence continues at coordinate 556,222,205 of CM021101.1, read as the reverse complement.
GAGGAAGCACTTGTTACTTCCTCTCACTAGGATCATCCACTAAGGTTTGTCATGAAAAGCACAAACCGAACAAAGTTAACTTTACCCTCAAGCCTTTTAGTAGCAATGACTTTGATAAATTAGATGAAACCCTTGAGGATTTCATCTCACAAAGCTCATCCACTAAGGCTTTTCATGAGAAACCAAAAACAAGAGAAGTTAACGTGATCCAACCTCAACTTATCCTTTACCCACCTTCACATAAACCACAACCTAATTTTACCCTTTTCCTCCTCAGAATAATGTATGGCAACAATCAAGTCGTAATACTATTGCTCATACATATAATGCTAGAAACAACCCACATTCACACCAACCAACCCCGACACCCTTACCTTTACCCAATCACACCCTACATAGTGCTCCTTGTTTAGCTTTTCATAGTGGAAATGAGTATAATCTCATTGAATAACTTTAGAATACTCCTGCAAAGATATCCCTATGGGATTTAATTTAGAATTCCCCAAACTATCATAGTATAATTCAAATAGCTTTACAACAAGTAGTGGCTCTTCCTAGCACAAATTCAAATGATGTGGCAGCTCTTATACAAGGAATGAATACAGATAATGTTAACATAAAATTTCAACATGAGCTGCCCCCTTTGGCATTGAGATAGAAAAATGAGGACTTTATGATCATTGCTCAATTCAATAGAATAGGCATAAAAAGGACCATGGTTGATAATGGTTTCACCCTTAATGTGTGCAATGTGAAACTCTTAGATAAGATGTAGGTAGATAAATCAACAACACAACCTAACTCCTTATCCATTCGAGGATTTGAAAATGTAGGAAGGCAACTGCTCGATGTAATTACTTTACCTGTAACAGTAAAAAAGGTTACCTTACAAACTCCTATTCATGTTATGCCTCATGACCTTTCATACAATCTTATTTTAGGAAGACCATGGATTCATGAGATGCACATGGTGCCTTCAACTCTTCATCATATTATGAAGTATGTGTATGACAACAAGGTATACCAAGTTGAAATGGACCCCGAGCCTAAAAGTCGCCTACAAGTGGAAAAAGGAACTGCAAATCTTCTCAACACATTAATTCCCATATCCATAGCACCTTTAAAAGAAGATAAGAAAGAAAGGGAAACAGTGTCAAAGTTATTGGATGATGATTGGGGTTCTTTGGATTTCACACCTTCATTTATGTGAGAATACATAATCACAAGAAAAGAATATAACAAGCAAAATAAACCAATGATAATGATAACTCAGAGCTTGGAAGAAAAATCAAAAACATCTAACTACCCTACTCTTGAAGAAGATACAAGTTATATGACAAAATTTGACGAGATAAACTACCGACAACTACCAAACCCGAAAGAAATGGAACTTTATAGGAGAGGTTATGAATTTGTAAACAAATTGAGTTACAATGGTAAAGGATGTGGAAAGAAAGAACTTGAGGCATTCGAGTCCCTATAGAGCCTAACATACAAGAGACAAAGACTAGTTTGGTATATTGTCCTTCTAAAATTATGCAAGGAACAAAGTGGCCATCATTAAACATCAATACTATCATGTGCAAGCCAAAAGTCAACCTTACAGTGAAATATCATGAATTGATTGACATGGAGTTACCCCCATCATGGGAGTACTTTGAAGATGAGGAATATTTGAAATGCATGTTAGGAGTTTATGATACACCAACTACTCCTCCCAAGAAAAAGACTACATGTGTTGTGATCAGTACCAAGCTGAGAGATGTCGAAGGTGAAAGTAATGACAATGACACACATGTAGAACAATATAATCCTAAATTTCCAAAATCAAATTCACTCCCTTTAGGGGACACAATTGACATACCAATGGATATTAAAGATAATGAGAAATTCATTAAAATAGAAAAATGCCTCCATGATGAATAACAAGAAGATACTGCAACCTTGCTTCATGACTTTCCTAAACTCTTTGCTTGAAACTATTCAGATATGCCTAGAATAGATCTAAAGATAGTGACACACAAAATTGTTCTTTTTGAGAATGCCAAGCCCATTTGACAAAAGATATGTAAGATGAATCCTAAGATAGATCTTCTTGTTAAAGATGAACTTGAAAAGATCCTTGATGTTGGCTTCATAAGACCTATAGATTATTCTCCATGGATCTCAAATATTGTTGCAGTCACAAAACTTGATAATCGTATTAGGATGTGTATGAATTTTTGGGACTTGAATAAATCATCTTTAAAGGATGACTTTCCCCTTCCTAATATTGACATGATAGTAGACTCGATTGTGGGACATGCTTTGTTGTCATTCATGGATGGATTTTTGGGATATAATCAAATCTTCATTAACCCTCAGGATCAATACAAAACAACATTCACAACTATTTGGGGGACATTTTGTTGGGTCATGATTCCTTTTTGATTAAATAATGTGGATGGAACATATCAATGAGCTATGACACTAATATTTCATGATTACATACATAAGATCTTGGAAGACTATGTTGATGCCATTCTAGCCAAATCATTAACAAGACAAGACAATGTGAACATCCTTCGAAGAATATTTGAGCGAATATGAATATACAACATGAGGTTGAATCCAAAAAAATGTCTTTGATGTTGATAGTGGAAAAATTTTAGGGTTTATTGTGTCTCATAGAGGCATTGAGGTGGATACAAAGAAGATTGATGCTATCGTCAACATGTTGCCCCCTAGAATTTTTTCTCAACTACACACATTACGAGGAAGAATTCAAGCTATCTGTCATTTTATCACATCTTTAGCTGATCACACATTACCATTCACACATCTCTCAAAAAGGATATGCACTTTAATTAGAATGACGATTATAAACAAGATTTTGAGATTTTGAAGGCATATCTCACAACTCCACCTATTTTACAATCCACTATGCCAAACAAACTATTTATACTTTATATTGCTGCCTCAACCAATGCTTTAGTAGCATTGTTAGCTCAACAAGATGAAAATGGTAAAGATCATCCTGTCTATTACATTAGTCAAACATTGATTGATTATGAGAAATGATACACAAAAATATAAAAACAATGTCTGGCCCTTGTATTCGCTACAAGTAAATTGTGACATTATTTGTTGAATGTGGAGATATATTTGATGACAAAATTTGACCCTCTCAAACATCTTTTTAATAAAACAGATTTATCTGAATGTCTAGCTAAATGGGTTATGTTGTTTACTAAGTTTGACCTGACATTTGTTTCACAAAAAGAAATTAAGGGTAAAGCCTTGACCAACCAGTTAGCTGATGCTTCTTACCCTTTAGCATTACCTAGTAAAGACTCTTTCCCCTTCGATAATCTGTTGACAATCAAAATTGATACATGGAAATTATACTTTGATGGATCTAACTATACAATAGGCTTCAATGCTAGGGTTATACTAATCTCGCCTATAGGAAAGCCTATTCCCTTGTCATATCGGTTAAATTTCCTATGTACAAACAACACTACTGAGTATGAAGTGTTGCTCACTGGGTTATGTTCTGCATTAATCTTGGGTGCGAAAAAAATTAGGATCTTTGGTGACTCACAATCAGTCATCCAACAAATAAATGGGACATATCAATTAAATCATGACAAATTATTCAAATATAAGTATCTCATAATGAAATTATTATATAAGTTTGAATCATTCACCATTGACAACATCCAACAAAAAGACAATCGGCATGCAAATGCAATGGCAAGTGCACCCTCTCTTATATCACCTCAAGATCCTTCAAAATATGTCACATTTATTGTTCACCCAATCATGAAACCATCCATTGAAGTTAAACTTGAAGAAGTGTTAGCAACAACCAAGCAAGACTTGAGTGAATGGTATGATACAATATTCAACTATTTGAAAGATGGTACTATTCCCAAGCCCACAACAATGAATACCCGATGTCACTTGCGAAAACTAGCAACCAATTACATTATTCTAGCTGACATATTATAGAAAAGGTCCTTTAATGGTATTATGCTTAGATGCCTTAACGAATCCAAAATACCCATAGCACTCAAAGAAGCACATGTAGGTGCCTGTGGAGGTCATTTTGGAGGTAGATCTTTAATGCAAAAACTCATTTGTATGGGATATTATTGGAGACATATGGAAAGTGATTTTTTTGTGTACGTTAAGAAATGTTATAAATGTCAGGAACATAGAAATTTGATTCATGCTCCTGATGTTGAGTTTTGTGCCCAAATTCCTATTTGGCCATTCTTAGTATGGGGATTGGATCTAATAGGGAAAAAAATTCCACCTTCATTTGCTGGCCATATATTTATAATCACAGCCACAAATTATTTCAAAAAATGGGTAGAAGCTATTCCTCTTCAATCCACAACTGCTGATGTAATATGTTGTTTCATATATTGGAACACATTATTGCTCGCTTTGGACTTCCTTTCATATTTATTTTAGATAATGGCGCATCATTCAAGATTAATAATGTGAAGAAATTCCTTGACACATTTAATATTCAACATCGCTTCTCAACACCTTACTACCCACAATCTAATGGCCAATCCAAAGAAACTAATAAAACTATCACGAAAATTCTAACAAAATAGTTAATAAACATCACAAGGATTGGCATACGTAGCTGAGATATGTGTTATGGGCTTATTGTACTAGTATTAGGACATTAATAGGAACAACTCCTTATAACCTTATCTATGATACCGAGGTAGTGATGCCCTTGGAGTTAGAAATCCCCACATTAAGGATTTCTCTTCAAGAGGTCATCGATGTGATACTTACAAGCAACAAAGATTGCATCAGCTTGAGATGCTTGACACACAACACATTAACACTCTTGAGCACCTCCAAGCTTATGCTAAGAAATTACAACAAAAGCATAGTAATAATGTCATCACTTACGTATTCAGTAAAGGTGATTTGTTCTTGTATGAAAATCAGTGAAACATTAATGCTGAACCACTTGAAAAAGGAAAATTCAGTCCTAATTGGTTAGGACCTTACATAATCAATGAAAATTATGGGTCCAACACATACATGTTAACAAAAATGGATGGTACACCCCTCAAAGATCCTATCAATACCATGCATCTACATCAGTATTACGTCTAAACCCCCTTGAATAGTATGGATGGTAAGAAATGTTGTTAGAGCTAATGGATTATATTCCATGGGATTTCACTTTGCTTCATTCTTGACAAGCATCCCTTATAAGCATTTAATGTTTCCCAATTAAATCATAAGTGCATTTAATTTAGCATACCTCATAACAATGTTGCATCTAAGAGAAACTGTAATAATTTTTTGGTTAGATAACATAAAGCATGCTAAATCATGGAAGCATTCATTAAATAATCTTACAAAGGTTATTTAATTAATCACATTGACATTTAACATTCCAACATAGATAATAATAAAACATCAAGTGCTCATATATATATATATATCAAAGTTTTGTGTACATATCATCAAATATACAATACTACTAAGGCTTGTGGCTACCAAATCCCTCGAGACCTGGTGGTCGTATTTGTCTAGTAGCAGTCTATCAGGAGACAATGGTGTGTGATTGTGGTCATGATCCACTAAGTGTACCAAGAGAAAACTCTAAACCTTGTATCTATCCAAGGGCCTCTTGATGTGCTCATGTTATCTGATCTCTCTCTGCCTGTAGCCTCACTACCTCTACCTCTAGTTTCTTGAAATTTATAGAGGTCTTAGATGACTATGCTTCTAGGGAAACATGGGCATATAGTCAAAGTCTATGGCCTCCTCAACAACTGATGGGGGCACTATCTCTATAGTGGCCTATTGATAGAGATCCATAAAGTCTCTCACAAATATTGCAATATAGAAACAATAAAATATCAGTACACATCATGATATATATATATAGAGTAAGCACAAGCATGAAAGAATAACGATAAATAATATATCATCACCTATATATCTAATAGGTTGTGGTAAATCAGCCTCGTCCCATGCAGGGGGAATGGAGGATGTGCTAGCCTCTCCATGACTATGGGTACTAGTGCCTATTGCAAGTGTTGCTCGTGATCTAGTCATACGAATGGGAGATGATTCTCCCCCCTTGTGCCCTGTTGGATCTTCATTTTCTCCCTCACCACTCTCACTCATGGACCGCTCCTTGTCCTCATCCCCTTCCTCATCCTCATCCTTGTCCTCATCTTCTCCCTCCTAGACATCATATTCAAGATCAACATCCTCATCATAGTCATCATCTATGGCATCCATAAATATGTCTGCAACCCTCTAGTGTGTCTCCTTCGTTCTATCCTCTATATCATCTCCCTCATCTGGGAGTGGTCTTGCATCACCTAAAGGATCCTCTATATGAAACATGAGGGTTGGTTGTAATACTGTCCACCACTCCTCAGAGTCATCTATGGCACTGACATCATCCATGTTGGAGATTAGAGGCATGTCATGATCTGAATACGCAGAGTCACTATGAACACTGTCATCTATGGTAAACTATATAGTATCACTAGGTCTTTGAGCACTCCACACAGATCTCCTAAAGAAGGATCATGCCCTAGGTGCTATCTGTAACTACCCAAACTATCACATAACTTGATTATAGTAGAAAGGATGTACTACATAGTCATGTTGGCCAGCCAAAAATCTATCTAGTTGTAATCTCCTCATCTGCCGAGTATGATCTAGCCACTGAAGTACAAGATTATAAGGTCTCCAAAGGATCTCATCCTCCTCGAGGCAATCAAATCATACTCTCTAGAAGTGTAAATTGCCATACTACCAAAACCATCGTAGAGGATAGCTAAATGCCTCAGGATACCCCAAGGCTGTCAGACATGAGAAGTCAGTAGGTCTGGTAAAAGTGATATGCTCAAGGCACCAAACCTGTAGAAGTGTACAATGTACCATATTTTCCACCTCTCAAAAATTAAATCGACCAAGATCATAATACAAATGAGCTAGGATACAATGCCCCTAGGCATATACTGTTTAGTGCTCTCCCATCCCTTGTATTAGATGTACTATTCCTCACTCTAGGTGCACTCCCCACCTATAAGGGATGATCACTAATGCAACTATCAGCATCATAATCCATCTAACTAGTGGGGCTTCTAAATATAGAACCACTGCCAAGTCTATTTCTTCCCTCACTCTCTCATCATGTATTGGTCCATTTAGGCAGTACTGTGTGTCATATTTCATCTTCTGGAATGTTTTCTTTTCTCAAAAGCATACTCACTTACCCCAGATAGGAACTATGACTATGTGGTGTACTTATTCCAATGTGATTGTCATCTCACTAGTCAATAGATGAAACATGCATGTATCGACATCCCAGTTCTCTGCTAGCGCCATCAACATCACATCATGGTACCTCATGGGGGGCATGAGGTATGCCCAGTAAAATCCAATAATTTATAATAACTATGTACATCCTCCACTGAAAGGGTGGGAGCTAAATCTCTTAGTAGACTAATTTTTTTGCCTCCCAAAGGCTGATGAAAATGGGTGGACACCTAACAAAATCACAACAATATATCGTATAAGCAGTCTAATTTCCTCAATTTTTACATCAATAACCATAAAAGTGTACTAAATCCTCTCTAGTGTTCTTTCCTAAAGTCCCTAGACACTTTGGAACCCTTTTGGGACACTTCACGAAGAAATAAGACACTTTGCAAAAAAGTGGGACACTTCGCGAACAAAAGGGACACTTTGCAAAAAAATGGGACACTTTGTGAAAAAATGGGACACTTTGTGAAAAAAAAATTTACAAGGCCCTAAATTAACCTAGAAATACATAAAAATCATCAAATCACTGCATAAGGAGAAAGCGAAGGCCAAAGATTTGACTTACCTCATGATGACGTTCACCATATGCCACCTGGTCCCGCAACACATCCAATCTTGCAGGTCTGTAATTCTATCTGCTTTGCATCTTTCACTATTCCTCAATTGCTATCAAGCTATAAAAGGTAACTGGAAAAATAGACAGAATTTACTTCAATTTTTCACTCTTATGTAAGTTGAAATTAGGTTTTTTACTACATTAGGGTTAAAAAGTGCACTTCAATAAAATCAACATAACGAGTGCTAGAGAGCTCCATTTTTGACACTATTTGTTGCATTGGAATCGTAATTCTACTCCCGACATCATCAATCATCTATCATTATATGGCATGGTACTTGGAAATGCCCTACAATATGATGTATCATATTCGATGTGGCTAGACTGCTACCTTGATTCCACCTCCGAAAAGCAAGCAAAATCAAGGGGGAGCATACATCTACCCTTGAATACAATCTCTAGATATAGGTTTTCTAAGAGGATTGTTTTTGGACAACTAATAGATTGATGTTGCAGGATGCGGCTCCTAACATTGTGGTTTTGCAGATAACTACAGTGGGGGCTTCATTCTCTCGTGTCATTATTGAACTCATGTGTGTATACTTTTATGAAGCAAAGGTCATCATTAGATTCTTTTAGCTTACATATGCATGTAAAGTCATATGGGCACTAAAGTGGGGGCTAAATGTAGCATGGAAAATCATGCACTCTTGAAACAAGAGATGATTTCACACTTAATTTGGATCCATTTTGTAACCTTTGCATCAATTATCCTTCAAAATCATCATTTATAGGCCCCTAGGACCCATTATTTTAGAATTACAAGGCCCATTCCACTCACAAAACATATAAATTTGTCAAAATCCCAAAAAATTCAAAAACCTACCTCAAACACTTAAGGTGGGACTCATTTTCCACCTTGGGCAAATGACTACCCTTAGGTGGGACCCATTTTCCAAGGGTGGCGAATGAGTCCCTTTTGTGGCCTTTTTTTAAATTTGAGCGAGAATTCATCAATTTAATTCAAATTTCTGGTAAATGTTGGCCTTTGGGATCTAAATAACAATCAATTAGGTGTTGATGCCTATAAAAGCAAGCTTCTAAGTCATTTTTATCAATATTTAAGCACTTTGGGCAAGCAGTTTCAAGTATCAAGTATCAAGAATCTTCAAGAAAGTTCTCACAAGAGCATTCAAGTTTTAAGAGCAAGTAAGGTTGAAGATTTGTAGCAGCACTAAAGTTTTTTTTCGGGTCTTCAAGCTCACTTTCAATCAAGATCTAACATTGTCAAGGGTTGATCATGGATTCCTATGGTGAATCATGATAGATTCTAGGTTGGGGAGATGCAACTAGCCATCATGCCAATCCTAAAGACTTGTTTCCTAAGTGATTCCATCCTCCATTATCACTGTACAATTATCCTAAGGAATGTACATGCGTCATTAGGGTTCATTTGGGATGATTGAATATCATCACAAGTGAATCATTCATCTCTTTATTTCCATTCTTACATCATATTCTTTCATGTTAGAATAGGATTGCATCATGTTTCAGATTTCCTAGTCTTAGACACACTTAAGGCTAGGGTTTTCATGCACATCTCATTATCTTTCTCAAGGTTTAATTACCAAACTAGGGGTTTGACCAAGGAAAACTGCCCATCACCAAATCAAATCAAATTCTATTTTGTAGGTTTTTTTCACAGGTTCAGACCCGAAACTCAATTTGGAAGTGTAAGGTAGGTTTGGAGGTACATATTAGAGTTTTCAAATCCTATAAAAGGTGATCGAGACTAATTCACCAAGTCTGGAGAATGAGCCCCACTACTACTATCTATCAAATCAAGTTACATATTTTGATACCCTTTTTCTCGAAATAGGCTTGCGCACAAAAATCTAGATCTGGGACTGATTCACCAAAGTTAAAAAATGAGTCATAGTGGGTCAAAAATTCAACATTTCCAAAATTTTAGAGTTGTTTCCAGTCCCTTGGAGGTTCCCAAGTGCACATTTCTAGTTTAGCATTTTTCTATTATATTTTACGTGCATTCCTAGGTCATTCATTAAAGCGTTGCATCAAACTAGGGTTTTGTATATCATCCTTCATTGCATTATCTTTCCAAGTCTAGACTTTATGGTGAACCCCTCATTCTTGCAATCAAACCCCTAGAACATTCCCTCTATCAGATTTCAATCTCCTTTGCATTGAAATATCAAGGGTTGTTCTTGAGTGAACTATTCCCTAGAAGAAAAAGATGGACCTCTTTCCTTTTAGGTCTAAAACCCTAGAAGTCCTAGAGAGAGTTATCTACCCCATTTTTCTTTGGTTCACAGTCACATGTTTGAGATGTGAAAATATGAAAAGTGACCTTGGAAACTCTATCCACCATCTACAAGGAACATAATTAGACCAATATCTTCCATATACAGTACAAGATTCATACACTTAATATGTGAGATGGTCAAAACATAAAGGAGTTCTTATGTCGAGTATTAGAACTTTGAGAAGAGCTTATCTCCCTTAGAGAAAAGGTGAAAGAAAAAATTATTGTTTCAATCACTTTGAGAGCTCTTCCTTCCTAGTTTTGGAATTGTCATGATGTTGAACATCACCAAGAAAAGGGTGTCATTTAAAGAATTGGTGATTTTTTCCAACAAGAAGATACTGCAAGATGAGCTTGAAGAAAAAGATTTGATTTCAAGATAATAGTGTGTACAATTTTTTTGAAATTGATAACCAAAAAATAAATCACATTAGCTACCACAATAGCTATAGAAGTCAAAGATGGAAAATTGATGGTGTTACATATGTAGTACCCACACGCATGACACTACTCATTGTTGGTACAATGGACTGAATCAAGGAAATTCTAGTTTCTAAGGCACATCTAGTGGAGGTAGTTTTCACTCAAAACAATATCCTCGCCAATGAAAGCATAAAGGATATATTGAAACCCAACAAGATGATACAACTGATGAGGACATACCAGATATAACCAAGTATTATATCAAGCAATTTTTTTTTCATATTTCTCAAACCTTGCAGACTTAGAGGGATGTTTGGCTGATTGACTCTAGCGCTAATAAGCATATGATGGGAAATAGAGATCTTTTTGATACATTTATTGATCAACCCATTGGAAATCAGTTTTAGATTGTAGACAATAAGGAGTATGTTGTAAAATAAATTGGAAATGCCACTATTCCTCTTGGGGCAAGAAGATGTACCCTCAAAAAGGTGCTCTATGTTTTAGGTTTAACATCAAATCTCTTGTTTGTTATTCAACTTTTGAATCACAATATTAATGTGGAGTTATAGACCTGTCAAGAATGTAATCAAATCCTATTTCATTTCTAGAGAAGGTATGATAATTACTAATGCTTTTATGAAGGATCCTTTATTTTCACTAGGCATAGTTTCATCCTGTACAGGTTTTTAGCTACCTCTACAACCAAATCATCTATTCTTTGGAATTATCCGTGTCACAAAAAAGTGTAGCCTTGACACTTTTAACTCATTTGGGGATTTCTTGTGGTCTTTGGCATATTTTTGCTTGGATTTAATTTTGTAATATGGCCAACACATTCACATTAGGTCTTGGACCCTTGCGAATCAATACGAATTCTATGGTGTCTTGCAAAGGTGTTGTGAAGTGTTGTAACACATTTTCCCACTTTTCTAAGACCCTTTCATCATAATTCAGCTAACAACCTCTTTTTACACCTTACCAAGCCTTATTCCAAAGTGTTGTAAAGAGGTAAAAAATTCTCACACTTTCCTAGGCTTGTCATCAACAAATTAACCCTTTCTTATGATAAAATGGTCCCTTAATGTACTCATAGGTCCTACTTAAGTGTGTTTCAGAAGATAATCTTGATAAACATCATTAATCACCTTTTAATTCCTAACAACCACTTAAATTTTCCTAGGTGGACTAAGTTGCCACCTTGGGATACTCAATCCCATTTGTCATTAAAATCAAAATTATGTTAATATTTTGGTGGATATTGTCTCCTAAACCCTAAGGTCAGCCTGTGATGTGTTAATTTTAGGAAATTAGGGAAAATAATGTATAAATAAAGGGTTTTCCCCTTCATTTTCATCTCTTAACTCTCAAAAAATTCATTCTTTTCAATCATTTATCTCTCATTCTTCTCAAGCAAGCTAAGGTTTAAGCATTCTAAGTCATCAAGAAAACATTCAAGGGAAAATCTTCAACCATTTGTTGCAGCGACTCAAGACCTATCTTCATGGCAAGGTACTAATTCCATTTTCTCATATTTCATGCTTCATTACATTATCTCTTCATTTCATTTAATTATCTAAAATGGGTTTGACCAAGGCAAACCCTCATGCCCTAACATTCAACACTTTCTCCTTATCTCTTTGTGTGTTTGTAGATTTAGGTACCTTGCAAGCTTGGAGATCATTGAAGAATAGATTGAAGACTTTTTGAAGGCATCTCCTTGTTGAATAGGTCAAGATCTACACAAAAAGACACCTACAAGACAAAAATCAAGGTTTCTAGTCTGAACACTTGGAGGAACAAAAAGTGCAGGTCAAGAGCTTATGTCTCCACCTTCAGATTTTCAGAAAAGATGAAAGGGACAATTCCCCAGGTTGTGGTGACTTAGTCCCACTGTGCATAGTTTTTAGAGATTTCTGCAGATCCAGATACCTATTTTATTGAAACAAGCCCCAGAGTAGTTTTTTGAAATCACCTTGAAAAAGGACTAAGTCACCTAGCTTGGCACAAGTGTCTTGCTAGACAAAAAAATCAGTATTTCTAGAATATCAGAGTTGTTTCAAGTCTGCAACACACTTCTAGGTGCACACATCAAATTTTATAGCTTTCTATTTTGTTTCATAAGGTTTCTTAGGTCATTTAGCATGTCTGCATATCTCAATGTGTTTTCAAACAAAGTTGCATTTTCTAGGTTTTACATTACTAGTTAAATTATTTTATCAACCTATTGCATTCAAAACACCCCATTTAGACACATATCTCAATCCCACTAACATTAATCTTGAATGAATCCTCCAAGTTTTGGGTGTGAAAAAACTCCCTCCTTTTAGGTGCAAAACCCTAGAAGTGCAAAAGAGCTATCTTTCCCCTAAACTTTGTAGTTCATTTTAGTGATCCCGCCTTTCGAATACCTTATTTTTTGATTTGGAGTCCATCATTTTCCTAGAATTAGCTTGCATTGCATTCTAGGGTTTCAAATTTTTGCATTAGTGAAAGTGAATATAGGTTGCATTTTTACATCGTAAATCATTACTAAATTTCTAAAATTTTGCATTTTCATCTTAGGTCTACCTCATACAACACAAAAACCACCCAAATCCATCAAAACAATCTACAAATTCTCAAAACAATCCCCAGAGGACTAAGTCGCCACCCTGGGCGACTTAGTCCCTTTCTACCCCTAAAACAACTTTTTCCATAGCTGAAAACCCTATTCTTAGGCTTTTGTTTGCTGGCCTCACCTATCTATATTAGTTGGTTGAGTTTTTGTAACATGTATTTCATTAGATCTAGCCTAAATTAGCTCACTTTATGATTGCTTAAATTCAATTTTGCATTTACACCATTTCATTTTCAAATCATTGCATAATATAACTAGTAAATTATATTGTTTGAAATCTAAAAATTGTATTTCATCCTATGTCTTTACATTGTCTTTTAATTTTGCATAGATTCTATTAAATTTCATTCATTAGAAATAGAATTCATGGGACTTGTGGATAGCATTAGACTTTTGCAATTTTCTTTTTCAACATTAGTTCCTAGTTCATTTAGATCAAATTCATTAGAAAATGAAAATAAAAAACAAAAAACATCAAAAGAAATAGTTCAAAAAATGATTCAATTTAGAAAAATAATATCATCCAAGCCCTTTAGTAGTGATGACTTAGATGTGTTAGATGAAGCCCTTAAGGACTTTCTCTCACTAAAATAATCCATTAAATATTTGACACGAAAGGATACAAGCATTGATAATCATGATAATCATAATTGTTCTTCTTCTGATATCTCTCTCATTGGTGACGAAGGTATCTTGCGAAAAGGAGACACAATCATTGAAGATCATGAAAGTCTTGCTTGTCTTCCTACTCCTCCCCCTTGCAATTAAATTATGACACACGATGCTAAAATCATGGTTACTACCTTCCATAGTCTTCATTCATCTCCCAACACCTCTCGTATTTGTGATAATGATTTAATCAATAAGGATATAATCGTGATCACTTATGAAAAACACATTTGTAAGTAGGATATGTTGGTATCAAGCAATCTAATGATTGAGATTTATAACATTATTTCTCTCCTTCCTAATGTTCCTCACATTTGGAAGGGTCTATTTGAACAAAACAGTCCAATCATTTGTAACCATTATGAACACTCTTCATTATCCTTCTCTTAATGCCTCTCCTATGAGAAATGAAGCTATTTTACTAAATCCAACCATAAAATGTGATGAACCTATTGTTTGTCACTTTCCAAAAATCTCTTCTCCTAGGATAGATACTATGGCACAAGAGAATGATACCTTAGAGAAAAAGACTGCAATCATCGATAATCACAAGAATCAAATTTTCCCCTCTCCTAATATCTCTCCTACTAGTGAGGATGATATTATGGTGTTACAAAATCCAATTGATGAGAATCATGAGAATATTATGGAACATGACACTTCAACCATTGATCATTCCCTTACTTGCAATGGAGTTAATTGTGAAGAACAAAACCATGACTATCTTGAACATCTTGTTTGTAGTTCTCCTAAACACTCTCCTACTAGGGAAGGTATCATGGTGCAAGAAAACAACATGGTTGCACTCCTTTCAAGCAATAGTGATGTTTCTTCCTTGGGTAATGGTAAAACGATGATCCTCAATAGCCCTTTCTTAGAGATACATCAACCCAAGCCCATTGAGGTTATGAATACACAAGTTTCCATTAGATCCCCATTTACTATTGGACCTCCTACATACCCCGTGGGACATCCTAAGAATCCTCTAATTCTTCACCCACCCTCACCACACCTACAAGTTCAAACACAAGTTGCACTCATCTTAGAACCACCTAATAGGACACTCGATCATAACAACATTTCACATCACCTAAGTTCCTATGACATTGCTCACATATATGACAGTGTATACTATCAAGGCCAACTTTGCAAAAACTTTGTTTACTCATCATTATAAATAACATTAGATGCTTCTCCTTTCCATGTAATAGTTGTAGGATCACAACATACTCACTATTTCATGTTTCCTATCCCTCACGAGGAGCAACACACCATTATCCATTCTGGGCTCACCTTTTTCCTACACTAGTGGGGGCAAGGGGTTAAGAGGCCTTGTCCTTGTATGTCACTTGTCATTGTCTCTTTTGACTAGTCCTTAACCTTTAATAAACATATAATAGAAAGCCTGGGATGTGGACGACATATCTTAAGTTGACTCACATGTGGCATACTCCCCTTCATGATGCAACTTAATTCAAAAACATATGACTTGGCATAGAGCTTTCCAAGTTAGCTCCCATGTCTTCTTAGCATTTATCCTTGGCTACTTTAAAGAAATTTCTCACAAAGATGGTGTAGCAATCACTTTAAAGTGGGGGCATACATATATGACATCCTTTAGCAAATTCCATGGCATGATTTCTCTTTTTCTTGTGATGTGTCCTCTTCTTGGTGGTGTCATTAGGTTTGATGCCTTCCAAGAGTGTATGATCAACTAAAGTGGCCTGATTTGAATGAGGCATCTCATGGATAACGATCTAACACCATGAATTTTCCTCTCTTGGAGACATTAGGCACAATTCTCCCTAAGAAGAAGACCTTACATGAACAAAGAAAAATCCCCTTTAACAAAATATTCACATAATGTTCAAAAGCATTTACACAAGCATTGCGGTGCCTTATCAAAGTTACCAAGAGGGTAAGATTGGTATGGTTAGTATGATGGGAATCTGACAAACTGGCATGACTTTTTCATTATATGGTGGGAAGCCGACAGACTAGCATGACTTTCTCACTAAACCACTTCTTTGTAATTCTCACTCTGTGGACAACCATAAGTTTTGTCACCTCAGAGTGAGTATGCTTTTCAAAAAAATAGCCTAGATCTGATCCACAACTAGTTGGAAAAATGATCGAAGCTTGATCCACCTTTTTACTTTCATTCTTATCTTCCTTCTGGTCCTTGTCATTGCATGATCGTGTATATTGTTTTGCTGTAAATTGTTCACCCTTGAATGTATTCTTTGGCACTTATGTCGATTTGACTTAGGATCTTGA
Organism: Sequoiadendron giganteum; assembly: GCA_007115665.2. NCBI lineage: Eukaryota > Viridiplantae > Streptophyta > Pinopsida > Cupressales > Cupressaceae > Sequoiadendron > Sequoiadendron giganteum. The sequence goes on along the minus strand of CM021101.1, from coordinate 556,206,026 downwards.
ATCCTAGGGGCTTGATTGTCTCCTTCATCTTTATCATTCTTCACCATCCACATTGGAACCATTTGGCTACTTTAGTATGAGTTTGAAGCAAGTTCATCCTCTCACCAAAGTGGGGGCTAAATGTGTTGCGAAAAAGTGTAGCCTTGAAACTTTTCACTCATTTGGGCCTTTCTTGTGGTCTTTGGCCTAGTTTTGCTTAGATTTAATGTTGTAATGTGGTCAACACATTCACATTAAGTCTTGGACCCTTGCAAATCAATAAGAATTCTATGGTGTCTTGCAAAGGTGTTGTGAAGTGTTGTAACACATTTTCCCACTTTGCTAAGACCCTTTCATTATAATTTAGCCAAACAACATCTTTTTACCCTTGACCAAGCCTTATTCCAAAGTTTTTTAAAGAGTTGTAACAAATTATCACACTTTCCTAGGCTTGTCATCAACAAATTAACCCTTTCTTATGATAAAATGGTCCCTTAATACACTCATAGGTCCTACTTAAGTGTGTTTCGGAAGAAAATCCAAATAAACATCTTTAATCACCTTTTAATTCCTGACAACCACTTAATTTGAATAGGTGGACTAAGTCGCCACCTTGGGTGACTTAGTCCCATTTGGCATAAAAATCAAAATTATGTTAATATTTTGGTAGGATATTGTCTCCTAAACCCTAAGGTCAGCCTATGATGTGTTTTTTCAAGAAATTAGGGAAAATCATGTATAAATAATGGGGATTCCCCTCATTTTCATCTCCTAACCCTCTCAACAATTCATTCTTCTCAATCACTCATCTCTCATTCTTCTCAAACAAGTTAGGGTTTCAGCATTCTAAGTCATCAAGAAAACATTCAATGGCATAATCTTCAACCATTTGTTGTAGAAACTCAAGATCTATCTTCATGGCAAGGTACTAATTCCATTGTCTCATATTTAATTCTTCATTAAATTATCTCTTCATTTCATTTAATTATCTAAAAGGGGTTTGACCAAGGAAAATCCCCATGCCCTAACATTCAACACTTTCTCCTTCTCTCTTTGTGTCTTTGAAGATTTAGGTACCTTGCAAGCTTGGAGATCATTGAAGAATGGATTCAAGACTTGTTGAAGGCATCTTCTAGTTGACTAGGTCATGATCTACACAAAAAGACACCTCGAGGCTGAAAATCAAGGTTTCTGGTCTGAACACTTGCAAAAACAGAAAGTGTAGGTCAAGAGCTTTCGTCTCCACCTTTGGATTTTTAGAAAAGACAAAATGGACAATTCCTCCAATTGTGGTGACTTAGTCCCATTGTGCATATTTTTCAAAGATTTCTACGGATCCAAATACCCATTTGGTTGAAACAGGCCCCAGAGTAGTTTTTTGAAATCACTCTGAAAAAGGACTAAGTCGCCCAACTTGGCACAAGTGTCCCGCCAAACAAAAAATTAAGTATTTCCAAAATCTTATAGTTTCTTCAAGTTTTCAACACACTTATAGGTGCACACTTCTATTTTTACATCTTTTTGTTTTGTTTCATAAGGTTTCTTAGGCCATTTAGCATAAGTCTGCATAACTCAATGTGTTTTCAAACAAAGTTGCATTTTCTAGGTTTTACATTACTAGTTAAATTATTTTATCAACCTATTGCATTTAGAACACCCCATCTAGACAAATATCTCAATCCCACTAGCATTAATCTTGAATGAACCCTCCAAGTTTTGCGTGTGAAAATCTCTCTCCTATTAGGTGCAAAATCCTACAAGTGCAAAAGAGCTACCTTTCCTCTAAAATTTGCTTTTCATTATCAATACAAGAACATTTTTTTCCAACTCCCTCTATCAACTCAGCTCTAAGGAGATGACAAGAGGAATTTCTCATATTTTCTATTCTTTTCCTATCTATCCTAGATGTCTTGTAGGAAAACAACATCGATATCCATTCAAGTCAAGTACCTCACATGTCAAGGACCATATTGAGATTGTGCATACCTGTATGTGAGACCCTTTTTGGCTTCCTTTCAAGGATGCAAGTAATTTTATTTTTTCATTGATGACTTCTCTCATATGACCTATATTTTCTCACGTAGAAGAGTGAAAACATTGCCTGCTTTCAAGGCTTCTACCAACAAGTTATACAAGATACAAACAAGTCTCTTCTTCTACTCCACTCAGATCAAGGCGGGAATTCACATCAAAGTAATTCTTGGTATTCCTAAAGCATCATGTAATCAAAAATAATTTGACTATCCCCTATACACCCCAAAAAAATGGTGTTGTAAAAAGTCACAATCGGATTGTCATGGATATGGCTCAATGCATGTTTTCCTCAGCTCAGTTGGAGGATTGGTTTTTGGTAGAAGTAGTATAGATATCTATGTATCTTCCCAATAGGGCTCCTACAAAGATATTGAAAGACAACATACTAGAAGATGTATGGTTATAAGGCTTCAATATCTCATCTCACAGTATTTGGTTGTACTACATATATGTATATCCGAGCTAACAAGAGAGAGAAGATTGATTCCAAGACACTCTAATGCAACTTTTTGGGTTATAGTACTAATTTGAAAGCTTGTGGTCTCATGGATCTTGAGACATAGAAGATTTAGAGAGTTGAGATGTGGTATGTGGTGAGTCATAATTTGACTTCTTGACACATAAGGAAGATTCAACCACCTCTCATAGATTGTACTTACAGTTAGATAATGAAAATGAATATTCTCTCAGAAAGAAGATGAGCTACAAGGAGAGTTGTTTTTTGATCTTGGCCCTTTGGAACATCATTCTTCACATCAACAACATTAATGTCTGAAATGGTTCCAAACCACCATCACAAAATCCCATGTAGATTATCTTATAGATCTCTTATTAAAAGTTAGAACAAGAAGACAAGCAAGAAATGAGGTGAATCTTGCATTGATGAGTTTAGTTGTTGATATTACTGAATCCAATATAGTTCGAGAGGCCCTAAGTTAGTTACAATCAAATAATGCCATGGATGTTGAGTATGAATCTTTGATGAAAAATTAGACATGGGCAGTTGTTGATCTACCTAGAAGAAGGAAACCCATAGGTTGCGAATGGGTTTTCAAAATAAGATACAAGGAAAATCAATCCATTGACAAATATAAAGTATGAATTGTTGTAAATGGATATTCTTATCAAGAGTGCATTAATTATGAGGAGTTCTTTCCACCCACTGTGAAGCTTGAAACAATTAGAGTAGTTCATGCACTAGAAACATAGAAAGGGGAATCTTCAATAGATGGACATCGAGATTGCTTTCCTAAATGGTGATCTAGAAGAAGAAATATACATGACCCAACTAGAAGGATTCATTGGTGAAGAACATTCTCAAAAGTCATGACATCTCAATAAGTCAATTGTATGGTATGAAATAAAATGTGTTGTTCATATTTTTATTCAGTGGTGTCTAATGAGTGTATTTGGGTGCACGTATGATAGGTATCCATTGTGTCTGAATTATTATAGGATAACTTTGTTGCAAGTTAGGTGCTAGGTCATAGGGATAACTGGTAGTTGTTGCATGTTGAGTGGTGCAGGAGCACCTAGGAAAAACACCTAGAAAACACCTAGGAAACACTAGGCATAGGTAATTTTGCTTTTGAAGTTATAAGGTCATGTTGACCATTGCTTTAGAGATAGAGACTTAATAAAAGGTTAGAGACTAACTAAAATTCCTTGGTCAGGAGCTATCAGGAGTGGCAAAGTATAGAATTTTAGACACTCATGTTTGTTAGTTTCTAGGAAATTGGCAAAGGTGGCAAAATGGAACATTTTGCACTTTTGCCACCTTGTAACCAAAATTTATGACCAAGGAGGGTGTAACCACTTTGGGAAACCTATTTAAGGGGTGCCTCGACCTGTGTGAAAGGTTGGAAGGCATTTGGAAGTTTTTAAAAGTTTGAAAATTCATGAATACTAAGGGTGGATAGTGAGAAGGAAGTATGAAATTTTGTGTTTTGTGTTGAGTTTGTGTGTTGCAGATGTGATCATGGCACTATGAATGCTGTAGAACGTAGTTCATTTGCTTTCCAAGCTTTGTGTAAGATAGTAGATATTCAGTGTGTGCATTTCAAGCTTTTGTTTTCAGTTAATTAGTTTCTTTCTTTTGCTATTTTGACTGGCAGACAGTCAGAAATGGAGTTCTAGTCCACTCTTCCCCTATACCTTGTGTATGGGCTCTTGGAAATGGTGGCTAGGATCCATGCCTATATCCATAGTAGTGGTAGGAGTCTTTAGGGGTGAGGAATTCATGAAGGAAGACTTCTCCTAGGCAAGCTTGACAGTGCCCGGCTAGGAAAGTCTTGAAGTGCAAAGAACTTAACTTGCAGGGGTGACCTCACCTTGATAAACCCCATGGTAGAAAGGTGGAAGGAAGCCTTGCAGAGGTTTGGTAACAAGGAGGTGGTCCCAACAATCTATTTGAGTGGAGAACCAAATAACAGTTCACCGGGTGGTTAGGAAATGGCTCTAAAAGGCCTAAATTTTCTAATTTGGAAGGTCTGACCTGTGTACGGACAGTCAAGGGATAAGACCTTTGGAATATTGAGGTGGTAGGCATTAGGACTGAGAATCCATTGAAGAGATTTAGGGTTCATTGGATAAATTAGGATAGTTACTTCATTCTCTCGGAGGAAAGGCCTAATTTGGGAAGCCTAAAATTAGGGAACTAAAACCCTAGGTGAGGGTTTGGAGGTAGCGAATGACAAATGGAGTATGGGGAACTATCAAGAACCCTAGGAAGATGATTAGAAACCCTTGGAATCATAGCAACACCACCTACAAAGATGAGTTGAGTCATTTGAGAGAATTAGTCTTTAGGGAAGATTGAAGGCTAAGGGCAGATTGGAAGGTAGTGCACCAAGTTTGACTTGGTAAGTTGTTTTGACATGATAGTAGGGTTGGCCAGAAGAACCAAGGGCACCTACTTAAGATGAAGGTCCTATAGGTTCAGTTGGTGTAGAAAGACACCAAGGAGATCTTGCAACCAAGGATCCAGAGCATGGAACAATGAGTGTTTCCATCCAACTCTTACCCTATCATTGACCTATAGCCAAAGAGGGAGCCCTCTTTTGCTTCTACATAGTTGTTCATTGGGTTCTCAATAAATTTACGAGTTAGTTAGGTGTGGCCTATATTAGGTGGTATCAAGGCACCCAAGGGGGTGGCTTGTGCCATCACTCAAATTACTACTTTAGCCCTATGACCTACATTTTCTAGTGGCCTGGGATTGATCTATGTCAATCCCACATCACGCATGAGAATGAGCCCAAAATTCAAATAATCTGATTTGAAATCCAATTTTCCTACCCCTTTCTACTAGTTATTATGAGTTGACTTGGCACACATTTTGGCAACATATTATTATGTCATTATATTTAAAAAAATCTAATGTGTAGTTAATTGAAGATCCGAAAATAAAAAAATACAAGAAAAAGAGAAAATCATTGAACCACATTTTGATTTTAAAGAAAAAAAATAATGATGTTTGCATTTGGATCATTAACATGTTGGTGCCAAAGTAATTATATTATCTAAATTAACTATTCACTTAAATAACTCAGAAAAAATATTTATTTTCCTTTCAATATCATATTACTGATATCTGTGGCTAAAACAGATAAAATACAGTGAAGATCGTACCGCGTGGGGGACATATTCATCGTGGTACAAATTGAAGTATTAAGAAAAGTGATCTGATATGATTTATTGGTGGCAAAACTCTCGCATGCATCTCTAAACAATTATTTATCTGCTCTTTTGCAGTGGGAAAACAAAGATAATTTATAACAATTATAGAATGGGTTAATGCCTTGAGTGGAAGGAATTAGTTGGTTGTTTAAGGAAGTGATCACTTTCAAAAGTGGAACAATAGTTGGGATTTTATTATCATTTCTTTAATGATCATGGTATCAACATTCTAACAATCTTTTGTCTTCACCCAAACAACTTTATTTTTATACTGGCAAAATTGCTCTGGATGTTATATCTTAAAATGAGATACTGACATCAGTTTCTGATTGAGCCAAAAAAAACTTTTTACTGCCAAAATTTCTCTGGATGTTACATCTTAAAATGAGTTATGACATCAGTCTGTGATGCAGAGGCAATCTGCTGAATTGACTATAGAAGCCTCAAACCTGCAGCTAGCAATGCCCTTCACATCCAACAATGTCGACAATATTATATCACATTTATTTATAGTAAAAAATTCTTATTTAAAAAAAATAAGATCAATATAATTAAAAGTATGCGAGAGAAGTTTTATTTAAATATTATTCAGTCTTATAGTCAAATAGTTAATAGTAATTCAACACTTCATCTATATTCAAAAGTGATTAATAGTTGTTTATTGGGAAAAAATTATTTTGATTGAAGGATGTTTAAGAATAGTTGAAAATAAGATTTAAAAAATCAACACATTGGAGACAATGCACTAGTTGTTCCCATATATAAACAACTTATATATTAATTCCAATATACATGTAGCTCTTTACAAGAGGAGAGTACTTAAAAGGGTAGAGGATTTATTTAAATTGTTCCAAAATAACATGTATTGAAAATTGTAGAGAATTTTATATAGGATTAAATATAATAATTCATATTACAGTAAATTCTCAAATACTTTTAAATATGTTGTAAGGGAATAAATCACACTTCTTATATAAATAATTAAGTTAGTTAAATAAATAAAGTATTAATAACTAATCAACTTAGATATATATGTTGGGATTGATAATGAAATGGAATTTAAAATTAAGAAACATAAAAGTATAATACTTAGCTAGATTCTTGGGATGGAGAATAATGTGAAAAATGTTAGGGATCAATTCATCATTATGTTCAAATTTTAGGGCCTAATCAAATGATTGTCTTAGAATCTATAAATTAATTATGCTCTATTGCGATTCAAATTAATGATTATGAAAGTGAATTGACATGTGTACTTATACCTATGCTCACAAGAGTGAATTGACTAAAATTAATTATTGAAATTTGTTTTCCTTCATCTTCCAATGTCTAGATCACAATATGTGGTGCTGTTCATAAACATCCTTAAGGAATTGATAATCACGAGGGCTTTTGTTATTCAAACCCACATTTTTTCTTTACTATAATAATATAAAGTATGTGGAAATTTTTTTCTTCAAATATTATTTCGTTTTAGGGTCAAATGGTCAATCATAATTCAATACTTCATCTATATGAAAAAATGGTAAATGATTGTCTAATTTTTTATTGAACAAATTTAGCTTAATTAAAGTATTTTTAAAAATAGTTGAGGAAAAGGCTTTAAAAATAAGAACATTGAAGACAATGCACTTGTTGTTTACAATAAGAGAGTCCAAAATATAAACAACTCATATATTATGCGTACTCTTTAAAAGTGGTAAGTAATTAAGGATAGATAGTTTATTTAAATTGTTCCAAATTAAGATTGCATATAATGATTCATATTAGGGTAATTCCAAAATATTTTTTGTTATGTTGAAGGGGAATAAATCATAATAAATAAAATTTTAATAATTAATCAACTTAGGTATATATGTTGGTACTAATAATGAAATTAAATATAGAATTAAGAAAAATAAAAAATACAATACTTAGTTAGATTCTCAAGATGAGGAATAATGCTAAAAATGTTAGGGATCAATTCATTATTATGTTGAGATTTTAGGGCTTGTTCAAACAATTTCTCTAGAAAATATAAATGAATTATGCTCTAATGTGGTTAAAATCCATGATTGTGGAAGTGAATGGAAGGTGTACTTATATGTATACTCACAATATTGAATGGGCTAAAATTAACTATTGGATTTTTTTTCCTTGAACTATTGATGTCGAAATCACAATAAATAGTGGTGTTTATAAATATCCTTAAGGAGTTTTTTGAATCATGAAGGTTTTGTTCTTATTAAAAAAACTAGGAAAACTAGTTCAACTAATTTGAAATATGAACAAAGATAATAAAAAAAGCATATAAGAATAAGATGACATTTACTCTAACAATTTACAATTATATCATCAATGATACTTATAAAATGATGTGCAAGTAGATTAGGGCATGCAATATGTATGTATTATTTTGAATGATGAATGAATACCTATAAATACAACATAGTCCAAAAATATGCGCTATATCAACATAGATTGGCTAAAATGAGTCAATAAGATTAAAATTAAATTTTAATTTTTAAAAGTTTAGGATCCAAATCTACCAGCACATAAATCTATGGGTCTAATCTAGAATGGGGAATGAAAAATTTAGGGATTGAGATCAATTTTGAAGATGAATAATTATGAAGATGAAACAATCATTTTTCACATTAAAATGATATTGATATACTAAAAAAGAATATAGATATAATCACGATCTTCCACCTTTTGTTATTGATTCAATAATTCTTACTACATAATACTTTGAAAATGGTTATTTATTTATTTATTTGCTTAAACTTTTCTTATCTAAACTTTTCAAAGTGTAATTCCATTTTACCTACTTTTTAATAAATTGATATATAATATATTTCTTCTCCAAAATATTATAATACCTACCTATTCATTTATTAAAAAATAAAAAAATAAAATTTTATACGTAGAAATCAAATTTTATTTTATTGCATAGATATACGCACCACTAAACCACCTGGCTATTTCATTAATGATAATCAATCTAAATCTAGATTATATATTGAGAGTGTGTTTCGAAAGTTTCTGAAATATATTAAATATTCCACTAACCATTTAGATATAATAAAGCAATGACAAAAATATTCATTAAGTTTGATGAAGAATATAGACACACCAATGATTTCGTAATATAAAATCCATTGAAACAGAAAAAGATAATGGGCATCTCACAGTGAGCAGATAATATTCCTACCACAAGTACATATGTTGCCAATCAATTTCAACTGTCTCTCAAATCATTAGATGACACTCGCGAAGGGAAAAAGGACTAGAAGTGATTTTGAGAAGGCAAAACAATGGAAATATTATTTTTGAAATGAAACGTCCATATCATCATATTTTTACAAATTTCTATTTGTTTTATTTAAATAGTTAAAATATTTATTTTATCAATTTTTTTCATCAAAATTAATTTGTGAATAGTGAACAGTATATCATAATTATTAATTGTTTTAGGGTCTTATTTGTAATTTTTAGTTTTCATCATTGATTTGTAATATAATCTAATGATCCTTGTTGTATTCAGTGAGGTGAATAGTGAATAGTATATCATAATTATTAATTGTTTTAGGGTCCTATTTCTAATCTTTAGTTTCCACCATTGATTTGTAATATAATCTAATGATCCTTGTTGTATTCCATGAGGTAAAATGTACTCGCATAAAAGTAATTTCAGACCCCATGAACATTACATGTTGTATTCCATGAGGTAAAATGTAACCTTTTTCATCTAAATTAATTCTTGAATAGTGAATAGTATATCATAATTATTAATTTTTTTAGGGTCCTATTTCTAATCTTTAGTTTCCACCATTGTTTTGTAATATAATCTAATGATCCTTGTTGTATTCCAAGAGGTAAAATGTACCCGCACAAAAATAATTTCAGGCCCCATGAACATTACATGTATTCCATGAGGTAAAATGTAACATTTTTCATCTAAATTAATTTGTGAATAATGAATAGTATATCATAATTATTAATTGTTTTAGGGTCCTATTTCTGATCTTTAGTTTCCACCATTGTTTTGTAATATAATCTAATGATCCTTGTTATATTCCATGAGGTAAAATGTACCCGCACAAAAGTAATTTTAGACCCCATGAATATTACATGTTGTATTCCATGAAGTAATCTAGACATGGAAAATGTACATTTTCGATTCGACACACTTGATCCTGATTGCTAGCATCATTTCCTCTGAAATCATACTCTCAACATTTCATCATATTATGTCTCTTAATTTAATGAATCATTATTAATTTAATTAAGTCTTCCTCTTTCAATGATTAAATTAATCAATTTAATTTAATTAATCTTACATCCCTGTTTAATTTATTTGATTAAAATATCTAAAGTCCTCTTATTAAATTAAATAAATTAAACCTTATTTGATTTAATTGAACATATTCCTCTTTAAGTTAAATAAATAAAATAATTTATTTAATTAATCGTTTCCTCTCAATTCTGATTTAAACAAATACATCGATTTAACTCAAAATTGTCAAATCATCTAATCCTTCATTAAATTAATCAAAATCTTGATTAAGTTAATCCCTATCACTAAAATCTTCTAGAGAATGCAACTTGCATGTGAAAATAGATTTAATTCATTTATTAAATCTCCATTTTCTTCACATGGCATCAAAAGGGAATATTCCTTCAAGTTTGAATTCAAAAATGCAAGTGGATGGGTACTTCCAACAAAGCATTCACTCCTCTTACATGTCCTTGTGCATTGAGCCAAGTGACATTAACTCCATTTCTTTCATCCCCCCTAAACATGTCACTTCATCAAATTCAAAATTCAAACTTGCACATTGATCAAAATGTGCTCAACCTTCAACCATTCACATCTTGACAAGTGGCACTTGGCCATTGGATGTTGAATGATCCCACATTGCTCAACTTCATTCATTCTTCCAATTTGGGAATCTATAAATGAGAGACTCTTCCTCTCATTCAATCATCCATAATTTGAGTAAACTTACTATACTCAAATCCATCTCCCAGCATAGCCATTTCATCTAGTTTTATCAAGCTCTTAGCTAGGTTATGCAGAAATTCAACCAAGGTGGATCAATCTTCAACAAATCATCAAAGCTTACAAAGGAGTTGGGAAAGAGCTAATTTCGACATATCAATTGGCACCAACTCCCCCATGGGATCTCTATTTTGCTCACTTAATTAGGATTTTATTGCTTTCTTTGTTCATCTTTTGCTCTTTTTCCTATTTTAAGTTTTGTAAATGGATTTCATGGGGAATCCTTGTTTCTTTCTTGCATATGATATAATATTGTGTTTGTTTGCCTTATTTGTGCAGGTATGAGTAAAGGGACACACAACATCAGATTGTATTCAACTCAAAAATCTCATCCAAGACCTGATTGATCAAAAGCTAATAACTATTGGGGACAACAATCAGAATTCAACCACTAGCGATGGCATTAAAAATCTCTCCTCCACACTTGTTGAAAATGGTGATTGAGGTCAATCCATCAATGAACACATTGAAGATGTTTCCATCTCATTCAATGATAAATTAAATACACATCAAGAGCTAGTTTTCAATCATGATCAAAACTCACCAACGATGCATAACAATGATCCAATTCAAGAAAAGTTAACATCACTTGATCCTACAGTTGAAGACATTGGCAATCTCTCTTCCATAATTGTTGAAAATAATGTTCAAGATCTTGAAGATGCTTGTACCCCATCTAGTGATCAACTCAAAATTCACCAAGAGCCACTTTTTAGTGATCTATTTCAAGATGTGTTACAATTATTTGATCCCATTGACATAATCTATGATCCATCGACCAATGATCATATTGAAAAGGTCTCTACGTCACCTAATGAGTTAGAGGACATATCTCAAGAATTCACTCCAAAGCATGATGAACATCTTTCACCAAGGTCTAGCAATGATCCTTTCCAAAACATATGGACATCTTTTGACCTCATAACATTTGAGGAACTTCCTATGCCTAGTGAAGATATCCAAGAAATAAATCCATTCTTTGAAATTGACCCATGTCAAGAACCTGATCCAAAGCATGTCGAAAACAATTCTGAAATCATTCAAGATCAATAGTTTGCATCTCCAAGCTACTAAAATGATATAATGGACACTCTCCTATCCATACAATATGACCAAATCCACATAGGACATACTCCTCCATCTACCCATGAGATGCTTTCTTTGGATGGACACGTGGATGATCTTCATTCAAAACAAGAGTCTCATACTCTTGAAATCATTACCAATGAACAAGTCTCCTACTCTTAACATTTGTACACATGATAAAGATATAGAGAAATGTAGAGACATATCGAAAATGGGTCATGAAGAAGGTTTCTATAGAAGTTGTGAATCGGAAACATCATGTGAAAGCACATCAAGAATAAATCATGAGGAAGACTTTTACAAGGACAATGAATCATCAATACCTTTGGAAGAAGCAATACAATCTGATATCTCACAAGATCAAGCTAAAGATATCAATCAAGCATTCATTCCACATATGGAGTATCCTATGACTTATAAAATTGGATCGCTTACCTTTCTTAGGGCAAGCTACCTCATCAATAAAGAAGCTACCACTTTTGAAGATCCACCACAGAGAAGAGAAGGATTAGCACCTTGTTTCCAAGGTAAATCGTATCCTCTTGCAAATAAAATGTTTCAATAAATGAATTATCAAGGCAGAGGATTAGACCTACATGAACAGGGTATTCTAGAACCAGTATAGATTGTTGGCAATCCTAAACATCAAGACATAGGGAGCACGAAGAATCCTTATGATGAAACCAATGCCAATACTACAATCAACCATGTCATGAATTTTCATCCACCCATCACCCCATCCACAAATTGGGACCAACGTCAAAAGAAAGACTTGAATCAAAGCAAGAAGAATATCATCAAAGAAAAAGAAGTAGGAAAGCATGAAGGACAAAGCAAATACAAGTGGATACCAAAGAATACAAAGAAAAGTTATCCCTATCAAACTCCATCAGTCAAAGAAACTATGGAGCAAAATAAAAAAGGGAAAAATATCCATCAAAGATGTTCACAAAGGAAAAATCATGCTTCTCAAGTGACATACAAAGTGTATCAAGTAGTTGTCCTAATTCCACTCACACTTCCATATCCACCCATTATTGCTCATCTTCCCAAGTTTGGAGAGTCAAAGGTTCCAAACTGTCAACCAATCCATCTTTTACTCCTAAACACACTCTATCCACGCATCGACGCATGATATCCAATTCTCACATTGACCATGTACTGGCAGTGGCCCTTCATCGTAAGGATTCAGAAGGCACTCTATTGTGATGTGCACACAAAGACGGAGTTAACTTCGGTATCAACAAAGCAGATTAGGGATCTCAAAAGTTGCATTCAAGTGCATGTATCTTGGCAAAGCAACTTCTTCAAGCGGGATATCGATGGCACATTATGATAGAAGCATCTACATTGACAAAACCAAGTGGTTCAACATGAGCTTAAACTATTATGCAAAAATTAAAAAAAATCCAAAAATAAAATAAAAAAAGGATTGAAAACAGTAAAGATAAAAATCATCCTCCAATGAAAACCACTTCGATGGCGCTTTGGACAGGTACCATGATGAAAACCTAACAAACAAGCATCATGTGTAGAATCGAGCATCTGCATGTGTCAGTTCAAGAGAAAGCATCTTATCACATCCATAATAAAGCCAACATTCCATCCATAATAAACTCGTTCATCCACGAACCATTTATCCCATTCATATATCTACATCCATCTTCCAAGTTATCTTAATCTTGGTGAAATTTTGGTGCATACTTTACACTTGCTTGTGGAAAATGTCTTGACATGGGTCATTTTCATTGATCCCATCCTACCCAACGCTATCTGAGCAATATCCAAATGAGCATCCTCTATTCGAACAACTTATCTTATCATAAGATAATCCCTGGCATCCTTTGCATGCTTATCATATCCATCCATTCATACGGACCCAAGAATCTACCGATGGCATTCCATACATTGCTAGACACTAGGGGCAAATGTTTACATCTTGTTTCAAGATTAAATCTTGATATATATCATCCAACTTATGTGGTAATTCGAACACTGGAAACACATGAAATCAAATTGGTCAAATCATTTGTCAGCATGAATCCAAATCACTAGCCCATGGCATATTTTGACAAGACGACGTTCTTTATCAAGCTTTTTCTTTCGTCAAACATCAATCCAACAATTCATATCAGTCACACCTAACTTGTGTGTCAACGTCACATCAAATCATCAAAAAAAATTTGTTCCAAAACAAGCTTCATCAATCTTGATCAATCAAATCCAATCAATTATCACCTTGTTTGACTTAACACACTTAGTCAAACTATCATCTTGTGCACGAGTTTACTCTAGGATAACACAACTTCCTAGGGTTTACAAGTTCATTATCATCTTTGTTTGGCTTAACACACTTAGCCAAATTATAAAATCCATTATCACCTTGTTTGACTTAACACACTTAGTCAAACTAGCAATCCATTGATCTGATCAATCAACCTTCAGCTTAGTTTTCAAAAAAATATCAAAACAGAGCACTGATATCATCACATATCTAGATCCAAATTGTCAAAATCATGCGAAAAAACCAAAAACATTCAAAAAATTATTAGAAATTTAAAAAAAATCAGAAAAATCATCAAAAATCCAAAAACATGTCAAAATATCATAAAATCTTCAAAAATTCATCATTGAGTCTTGTCAAGTCTTCCTCCTTGTCAAACTACGTCATCTCTGAGCTTGAATGTGGGCAAGGTTGATCTGTGATCATCCCCCAAGACAGTTGGGTCAGTCCTTTAGGCATTTGTCACATTGGCAATCCGTTTGCCCATCTAGTCTGCATCTTAGGTCAGTCCTTTAAGCAATAAAAGGGCAATCCATTTTTCCATCTTATCATCAAGTCAGTCTGTCATCAGTCGAACTATGTGGTCTCTGCGTGTATAACATAAGCAAAATTAATCTATGGATCAGCTCCCGAGACCCCTAGGATAGGTCTTTAAGTTAGTCCTTTCGTCACAAATCTCAAAAATACCAAAAACATTTGTAAAACATCTCAAAATACCAAAAACAACCTCAAAATATCTCAAAAATCCAAAATGGTGCACCCATCTCATCTCGCTTTCACCCGCAATAAGCATCGCTCATAATAAATCATCGTCGCCTTCCTCCTTTGGTGAAGCAATCAAAAGCAAGTCTAGCAAGTCCAAAAGTGCGAACCTAATCGTCAAAGTCTCGAGTCTAGATCCGTAAGAAAGCAAGTTGATCAACTCAGAGTATCAATAGCTTATCATCCAAATCAATCCCATCAAAACCCTAATCACATGTCCTAGGATGAAGCTTTCCCACAATGGACATAAGCATCAGGTACCTCACAGTAGTTTAGCCTTGGCTAGTGGTATGAAGAACATCAGCTTGTTTGTTTACTTTATCTTGGTCTTTATGACTTATCTTATTTTGCACTCATTCCAAGGACCTCTCGATGATGCCTAAACAAAATAGGTTTTGAGAGAAAGGAATGGGGCAATGATCATTGTCTTTTTTATCTGTTGTGCTTGTTGGATATTCTTGTAAAATAACTTGGTGAATACTTGCTTTGTTAGGTTCGTCCTAGCAAGGTTTCCATATGTCAAGTGTGAACAAGAATACTCATATTTGATTGACGAGTCAAAGTCCATCACACTAGGTACAACGCCATCCTGGTTCTTTATACCTTGATGCATCGTACCTATGTGTGTTATCAAACATAAATTAATTGGCCCTTTTAAAATCTCAACTCCTAACAATGCAAATAATCATCATCGGTAATAATGTGAACTTGTGTGGATCCTCCTTCCATCCATCTTATTCTTCTTATTCTTCTATCTTTACTAACATTTCTATCTAAAATCGGTGTGTTGTATCAAAATATACACAAGGCTACCCATGGCCGATGACTGTCTATACATCATCAGAATTGTCTACATCAAATAATTATCTTGAGTCCTCTAATTAATAGAACCACTCCTCTTGCATTTTATCGCAATCTCGATCAGAAAATCAAACATTTCCACTCAATCTCTCGAGGGGGCAGTATACTAGCGTAATCCTTCTCACTGGGGCAACAGTGGGGCATCTGAAAAATTGAGTTTTTTTTTAACTTTGATCACAACAGTTTTATTCTTTGAATCAATGCAACAAGTACATTGCTTCAAAGAGGGGCAAAATGTAGACATGGAAAATATACATTTCCAATTCAGCACACTTGATCTTGATTACTAACATCATTTCCTCTGAAATCATACTCTTAGCATTTCATCATATTATGTCTCTTAATTTAATGAATCATTATTCATTTAATTAAGTCTTCCTCTTTCAGTGATTAAATTAATCAATTTAATTTAATTAATCTTACATCCTTGTTTAATTAAATAAATCATTTTATTTGATTAAAATATCTAAAGTCCTCTTATTAAATTAAATAAATTAAACCTTATTTGATTTAATCTAACATATTCCTCTTTAAGTTAAATAAATAAAATAATTTATTTAATTAATCATTTCCTCTCAATTTTGATATAAATAAATACATCAATTTAACTCAAAATTGTCAAATCATCTAATCCTTCACTAAATTAATCAAAATCTTGATTAAGTTAATCCCTATCACAAAAATCTTCTAGAGAATGCAACTTGCATGTGAAAATAGATTTAATTCATTTATTAAATCTCTATTTTCCTCACATGGCATCAAAAGGGAATATTCCCTCAAGTTTGAATTTAAAAATGCAAGTGGATGGATACTTCCAACAAGGCATTCACTCCTCTTACATGTCCTTGTGCATTGAGCCAAGTGACATTAACTCCATTTCTTTCATCCCCCCTAAACATGTTACTTCATCAAATTCAAAATTCAAACTTGCACATTGATCAAAATGTGCTCAACCTTCAACCATTCACATCTTAACAATTGACACTTGGCCATTGGATGTTGAATGATCCCACATTGCTCAATTTCATTCATTCTTCCAATTTGGGAATTATAAATGAGAGATTCTTCCTCTCATTCAATCATCCACAATTTGAGTAAACTTACTATACTCAAATCCATCTCCAAGCATAGCCATTTCATCTAGTTTTATCAAGCTCTTAGCTAGGTTATGCAGAAATTCAACCAAGGTGGATCAATCTTCAACAAATCATCAAAGCTTACAAAGGAGTTGGGAAAGGGCTAATTTCAACATATCAATTGGCACCAACTCCCCCATGGGATCTCTAGTTTGCTCACTTAATTAGGATTTACTTTCTTTCTTTGTTCATCTTTTGCTCATTTTCCTATTTTAAGTTTTGTAAATGGATTTGATGGGGAATCCTTTTTTCTTGCTTGCATATGATACAATATTGTGTTTGTTTTCCTTATTTGTGTAGGTATGAAATTAGGGTTCACAGGTAAAATGTAACTTTTTTCAACTAAATTAATTTGTGAATAGTGAATAGTATATCAAAATTATTATTTGTTTTCGGGTCTTATTTCTAATCTTTAGTTTCCACCATTGATTTGTAATATAATCTAATGATCCTTGTTGTATTCCATGAGGTAAAATGTACCCACACAAAAGTAATTTCAGACTCCATGAGCATTACAGATGTGGGGTACATTTTACCTCATGGAATATAACGAGGACCATTAAAATATATTTTAAATTGATCGTGACAACTAAATATTATAGAATCCATCCTTAATCCCATCACCCTTGGGTCCCTAATTTTCTATAAAAAAACTTTTTTTTCTAATGAAAAGTTTGACCATCATTATTAATATATTTTCCTATTAATTTTCAAGGCTCTTCAAAATTTTCTACAAATTTTTAATGATGTAGAAAACATGTCAATAAAATTAATATTTTTAAAAAAATTATCCATAAAAATTTATATTTTTTAAAAAAATCTCAAATGGAGATGACTGGTAAAAGGCTCAAGCCTATTGGATTGTAATTCAATGGAGAGGTGTGAATGACTGAATTGTGTTCACATTCTATGTAGTCAAAGAAATTTATCTTTGAGGTCTACAAACATGGCACCCATACAAGGTCGCTGCCAGTGTCCTAAGGGGAGCCTCTCCTAAGGGACATCACATAATTTTCCTAGAGATTCAAAAGAGGCTCTAATACATTACACAAATTATAAAAGCTACATTTCCTAAGAGCATGGAACCTTGCAAAAATTATTTTATGTGCAATCCTAAGAAAATCTACAATATTAGACTCTAATGACATTGACATCAATTTATTTCTATGGTATCAACTTCATTTTTTCATTAGTAGAAGCCTAAGTAGTAGAAAAACTTAGGGGAATGTGCAGGATCATCATGGAAAAAATAGGCCCTTAAGTAGCAATAAAATTCAAAAAATCAGAGTGAGACAACTTGACATAAAAATTTGAATAAATTATCTATTTTATTTCAAAAATATGTAAGAATAAAATCTGTAGCAAATTGAATGTAGTTTTTAAACTACTAGGTTTATTTTTATTTTTTAAAATCTATTTGGTGAAAATTTGAAATTTCAATGGAGTAGTACTTAAATTTTAGGGAAAAAATAAGAAGTAGGTGTCTGTCTGACCACCCTAACCATAATAAAATGATAATATTTTTTTATAATATTTAGATATAAGTAGAGGACTCATGTCCCGATGTGATGCATATTTTTTGTAATTTTTTTCCACGTAAATAACTAATTATGAATTTTTTATTACAAATTTTAAAAAATATAAAAAATTGTCTGTCTGACCACCTTAACTTGGTCAAAACTTTATGAAATTCAATTTTTTTTTAATCCTATATTATGTGATGCATGTTTTGGATTAAAAAAATGTGATATTGTTTGAAAGCTATAGATGTTTTTCAATCAGCCTATCAATCGGGACTGTAGTCGTAATTCAAATAGAAAATAAATAATAATTATTTATCAAATTCAATGTAAAGCATAATTTATATTGGTGGAAAGCTGAGAATATCCTTTAAAAACCCTTTTCGTTTCATCAATTTTGGGTAAAAAAAGTCGTCAACCACATGGTCCATCATATCACTTACATATTGCCACTTTTTGGCCCATCATGATCCTACACATACCCTTAGTATTGTTGGGAATATTTAATATTGAGAAGCCACCAACCAAGTGCATTTAATGCACAATCAGAAATGATCCGTTGGGATCCTCCACCCACCTTGATGTGTCTGAAAAAAGTAGAATAATTTTTTTTTTTTCTGTATGACAAAGTGAAGCAAAAGACAAGGAGGAATTTTCAAGAGAACATAACAGAAGAAGAAGAACCAACAATATTAGAGGATAGTGCTCCAAAATATTTACAAAGTTCAGTGCTCTGAAATATTGGTAGCAACACATAGCTAGCTTCAGTGCACGAGAACGTGCATAGTTTTTGTATGAAGAATATAGAGAGCTTTAGCTCTGATTTTTGTATGTAATCTTTTTGGATATTTTAATGAAACAAAAAATATTCTACCTCCTTGTCTTATTGTCTCTATTATTTGGTTTGTGTTTTCATATTTTCCCACTGTAGTTGGGATCTCTTCTTCCCAAAAAATTTGGAAACAGAGCCCTAAGTTTTCTAGGCATTTAGTTTTTAAAGCCCTAGCTCTAGTCCTAGGAGTGGTGTGATAGAATCTTAGTTTTTGGATATTTAGGAAAACCCCAATTTTTTTGGGCAGTGAGGAAAAGCCCTAGATTTATTTCTAGGTATTAGTAGTTTCCCCCATTTAGAAAAATGGTTGGAGGATACAATAGGACTTGGAAACAACCACCTATCTTTGAAGGGAAAAATTATGATGTCTGGGAAAATAAAATGAAAACCATTTTAGTAGAAAATGATTTGTGGAAGTTAGTATCAAATGGGTTCATAGATGTGACTAACCCAAAAGAAATAGTTGAAGGAAACAAGAAAAAATGATGCTAAATCCCTTAGTTTGATTGAGGCAGCCTTGACAAAGGTTGTTTTTTCCTAAATAATAGCAACTAGTTATGCAAAAGAAGCATGGGAAATACTTCAAACCACTTGCAAAGGGAATATGAAAGTCAGGTCAGTGAAACTCCATCTGCAAAGGAGAGAATTTAAGACCATGCAAATGAAGGATATCGAGTCCATTTTAGATTTTCATACAAGGCCTTCCACCTTGGTTAACCAGTTGAGGATAAATGGAGAAACCATGGAAGATTAGAAGATTGTGGAGAAGATTCTTAGAAGTTTACCCAAAAAAATTGACCGAGTGATTATTGCCATAGAAGAGGTAAAGGACCTCTCAACATTGTCAATTTATGAGTTAATGGGTTCACTTCAAACCCATGAGCAATGCCTAAATAGGTCTGCAAACTCTTCCAAAGAGTAAGCTTTCAAAGCTCAAGACAATGTAAGAGGCAGGGGAAGAGGTAGAAATGGTAGAAGAAGAGGTCAAAGAGGCAGAGGTAGAAGAAACTCCCAAAGGGGAGGCTCAAAAACAAAGAGGAAGCCAACACTTTCCAATATAACTTCTAAAACACAAAGAATAGTACCTCAAATCATAGAAAAGATAAGAGAAATGTGCAATGTCACTACTATCACAAGTATGGTCACTATGCGAGCGAATGCAAGAAGAAACAACATGACCAAGGGAGTCAAAATGAAAATGTGGAAAACAAGAACAAGGCTGTAAATAAAAAACAGTGACACGTGTTGGGTATGTGCAGGGTCATCATGGAAAAAATAGGCCCTTAAGTGGCAATGAAAATTTAGAAAATCAGAGTTGGGCAACTTGACATAAAATTTTGAATAAGTTATCTATATTATTTCAAAAATATGTAAGAATAGAATATGTGGAAAATTGAATGTAGTTTCTAAACTACTAGGTTAATTTTTGTAAAAAAAAATCTATTTGGTGAAAACTTGAAATTTCAATGCAGTAGTACTAAAATTTCAGGGAAAAAATAAGAAGTAGGTGTCTGTCTGACCAACCTAACCATAATAAAATGATAATATTTTTTTATAAGATTTTATATATAAGTAGAGGACTGATGTCCAGATGTGATGCATATATTTTTGTAATTTGTTTTTAAATAAATAATTAATTATGAATTTTTTATTACAACTTTTAAAAAATATAAAAACTCATATGTCTAACCACCTTAACTTGGTCAAAACTTCATGAAATTCATTTTTTTTTTAATCCTATAGTATGCCGAGCATAGAATGTGACGCATGTTTTGGATTCAAAAAATGTGATACCGTTTGAGAGTTATATATGTTTTTCTATCAGACTATCAATCCGAACTTTTGTCATAATTCTAATTAAAAAAATAAAATTATTATTTATTAGATTCTAAGTAAAATATAATTTATATTGGTAGAAAGTTGAGAAGGTCCTTTACAAACCCTTTTTGTTTCATCAATTTTAGGTAAAATAAAATTCGTCAGCCACATGGGCGAAGTCTTAAAAAGCGAGGTAAGTTGTTAAACACGTTTTACATGTTGACTTTTTAGGATTGGCAGGTCCGAACCAAATCCCAAGCCTAATACCGAGCCTAATCCCTAGGAATTAATTTTTTTGTCAACATATCGGATATCCGATTTGAATTCGATATATGATATGTTTTAGATATGAGTTTTAAAAAAATTATACAATCTTTAATATATGAGTTAAAAATGAAATAAAGTTTATAATTTAATATATATAATATACAATAAAGTTTATAATTTAATATATGTAATATCCAATAAAATTTATAATGTAATATATTTAATATACAATTTATGATAATCTCTTACTGAATTATGTATTTAATATATAATATATTATTAAATGTATAATATTTAAATATTATTTCAATATTTTAGCTAATCTATAAATATTTAAATATATATATATATATATTACCAATATATAAAATATTTAAATATTATCTCTTTCCCTCTCTCTCTCTCTCCACCTCTATCTCTCTCAAGTCTCTCACTCAATCACTCCTCTCTCTCTCTCTCCCTGTCTCCCTCTCCCTCTCCCTCTCTCCCTCAACTCTAAACCCTCTCTCCCTCTCCCACTCTCCCTCTCACTCTCTCCACTCTCCTCTCCTCTCCTCTCCCTCTCTCCCTCTCCCTCTCTCTCCTCCCACTCTCCCTTCCTCTATCTCTCCCTCCCACTCTCCCTATCTCTATCTCAATATAAAACTCTCCCACTCTCCATATCTCCCTCACTCTCTCACTCTCTCACTCACCCTTTCCCCCTCTCCATCTCACTCTCCATCTCACTCTCTCACTCTCCCCTCTCCTTATCACTCCCTCTCCTTCTCCTTCTCCCTCTCCCTCTCACTCTCTCTCCCTCTCCCACTCTACCTCTCACTCTCTCACTCTCTCACTCCCTCTCCT
>CM021101.1:556056426-556183862 GCA_007115665.2 Sequoiadendron giganteum | reverse complement strand
CTCTCCCTCTTTCCTTCCCACTCTCCTCCCTCTCTCCCTCTCCCTCTCTCAATCTTCCACTCTCCCACTCTTTACCATTAACCCTCAGGTCTATGTGTGTAAAAATCAGATATTCGATTTGTGAAACTTTGATGTGTAGAGATAAAATCTTACGACTCTCGCAATCTCCTCCCTCTCTCCCTCACCCTCTCTCACTCTTCCACTCTCCCTTTCTCCCTCTCCATATCACTCTCCCACTCTCTCTCTCTCTCTCTCTCTCTCTCTCTCTCTCTCTCTCTCTCTCTCTCTCTCTCTCTCTCTGTCTCTCTCTCGCTCTATCCCTCACTATCCCTCTCCCTCTCTCTCCCTATCCATCCCTCTCCCACTATCCCTCCCTCTCCCACTATCCCTCTCTCTCTCTCTCCCACTCTCCCTCTCCCTATCCTCTCTCCCTCTCACTCTCTCCCTCTCTCCATCTCCCTCCCCCTCTCTCCCCTCTCTCCCTCTCCTCTCCCTCTCTCTCCTATCCTATCTCTCTCCTCTCTCTCTCCCTCAACTCTAAACTCTCTCTCCCACTCCCACTCTCCCTCTCACTCTCTCCCTCTCCCTCTCCCTCTCCCTCTCCCTCTCGTGCTCCCTCTCTCTCCCTATCCATCCCTCTCCCTATCCCTTCCACTCTCCCTTCCTCTATCTCTCCCTCCCCCTTCTCTCTCTCTCTCTCCCTTTCTCCCTCTCCATCTCACTCTCCTACTCTCCCTCTCCTCCTCTCCTCTCCCTCTCCTCCACATCCCTCCTCTCCCTCTCCCTCTCCCTCTCTCCCTCTCCCTCTCTCTCCTATCCTCCCTCTCCCACTATCCTCCCTCTCCTCTCCCTCTCTCCCTCAACTCTAACCATCTCTCCCTCTCCCTTCTCTCTCTCTCCTCTTCTTCTCTCTCCCTCTCCTATCCTCCTCTCCCTATCCTATCTCCCACTCTCCCTCTCTCTATCCCTCCTCTCCCTAGCCTCTCTCCCTCTCCATATCCCTCCTCTCCCACTATCCCTCCCTCTCCTCTCCCACACTCTCGTCTCTCCCCCTCTCTCACCTATCCCTCCTCTCCCTATCCCTCATTCTCCTCTCACTTTCTCCCTCCTCTCCCTCTCCCTCTCCCCCTCACACTCCTCCCTCCTCCCTCTCACTCTCTCCCTCTCCCTCTCTATCTCTATCCCTCCCACTCTCCCTCCCTCCTTCCCACTCTCCTCCCTCTCTCCCACTCTCTACCATTAACCCTTAAGTCTATGTGTTTAAAAATTGGATATCCAATTTATGAAACTTCGATGTGTAGAGCCAAAATCTTACCGTTGCAGAACATGTTTTAAAAATCAGATGTCTAATTATATCGGATATCAAATTTGTGGATCATAGAGAAACCCCATGTGGGTTGTTTTTGTGCATTCCAGCAAACCCTAAATTTTGTTTGCAACACTTTGCAGGTGACAAATGCATGGTTTCAGACAAGAAGAGACAAAGATCAAATTTTTGGAGCATCTTGTACTCAATTTTTTCATAAGGAATTATTTTTTAGCATCTTTTATGAGGTATAATGGGGAGCAACGGTCATCAAAAGCAAAAGCATAAGAGAAAGCTTACAAAAGAATAAATATCAGAATATAGAGAAAGAGATAGAGAAGGTCATAGGAAAAAAAGACAAGGTATGTTAAATATTGGTGAACCTAAGCCAAATGGTCTTTCAAGTGAAGAGGAAATTGAATATGTTCAAGGTGAAAATGTAGAACATGATATTGAAATTGGGAATGAAAACATGTTCAAATTGATATTGAAAATTTTCAAGGTGAAAATGTTGGAATTGAGTGATGATATATCTCACTTGTCTGAGTATGTCCAACATTGTTTCGAGAATTTTTTTGAGTTCTTACAAGAGCATGATATAACACTGGTTTGACATCTCATTTGGTCAAATAACTGTACAGGTCAATTCAAGAATGCTCGTATGTTTTATTGGTTGAGTAGAATGCATGTAGAAAGGGGTGTACCTAATATTTGGAGTTTTTTTGAAGTTAGGCATGGGAAATGGGAGCATGATGGAGAAGGTGCATGTGTAAAGAGAGCTCTAGTTAAGGAGCAATTGAAGATTTCAGGAGAAAAAATTAGTGATGCACGTTCTATATTTGATTGGTGTAGTTCAACATTTTCACAAGGAGGGACACTTGATTCAACAATGCACAAATTTTTTTGGTTGGTTGAGGAGGGTACAGTGGGAGGCAGACTAGATTGTCATATAATCAAAGATTCTTCAAAGATGCATTCGTTTCAAAGCTCAGATGCAAGCACATGGACCATTTGGACATGATAGTTGGCTTGTTTTTGTCAGAGTTGTATCCAGTGTGAGTGGGATCAATGCGATTTAAGTGAGTGGGTGGATACATAGGTTCCACAATATTTAAATCCTTTATCTCAAACTATATCCATGACAAATTACACAATGGAAAGTTCACTTGATTATGACCAAATTTCATATCTGCTACATCCAGGACATGTTTTTGTAGTTGTTGCACCACAGGGGAATGAAGAGAGATCAGAATATTGGTTGGCTCGATGTGTGTGGGTAAAGCACAAGCTAACACAATCGATGGAAGATGATGATGGGTTTGTGTATCCTACAGGTTCAGTTATGGTTTCAAGAACTTGATTGCAAACATACATGATTAGAAAGAATTGTATACATGCATTTGAAGACTACGAGAAACACAAAACCATTCTCATGTATTCACACCTTGTTATAGCAATAAATTTTAAGTTGTTGAAGCATCATGTCAAACCAAAGACAAAAAAACTATGGAAACTTAGTAATGTTGATCATGAAGCAATATTGGATACTCTTAAGCAAAGATATGACCCTTTAGGCACACTTGAATAGCATATTCAAGAATGGAAGGTACAGTGCTTAAGCATCTTTTTTGTTGTGACAATATAGATTTACCATTTGAAAAATTTTGCGATATTCTTGACACGATTGATCATGGACTTGCTGCAACAATAGCCAACTCTGATCCTTTCAAAGAGGTATGTGACAAATTAAAATAATATAGATTGGTTATTCAAAGCATCTTTTATAGTTTGCATTACCAATTCATCATCATTCAAGTTGTTTAGATTAATATAGATTTGTTAGTCTAAGCATATTTTTTGTTGTGACAATATAAATTTATCATTTGAAAATTTTTGTGATATTCCTAGCACGATTGATTGTGGACCTGCTACAACAATAGGCAGCTTTGATCCTTTTGGAGAGGTATGTAAAAAATTACAATAATATAGATTGGTTATTCTAAGCATATTTTCTATTGTATGTAGTTTAACTACTACCTTGATGGTTTGTACAGGTGCTTGTCACTCCAAAACACCAGCATACTACTCTTGTGGAAGACTGTACCCTGAATGCCTCAAATAGGCAAATTTTGAAATGTGAAACAATGTAAAAAGGTTATAACTATGTATAGGCATAATCTATATCCAGTGATATTTTTTGAAATACGGGTCAAATGTTTGGCATTATATAAAGGGTATGTTTAAAATATAAAAACAAATTTGTACTTAATCAAGCTACAACCGAAGGTTTTCTTTCTGGTTCTTTCCTATCGGTATGCTTGTTTGAACCAGGTTTTGTAATATATCCTATTTATATATAACAAATTATAGTGGTTTGCCACTTTTTCAAAAAACAAAAATGTAAAAAGTTCATGTGAATTTCATTTCCCATGTAATTGATTCAAGTTGATTGGGTAAGAGTTTTATGATGCAAGAGATAGGACTTGTAGAATCTTGATCCAACCTTAAATCTTTTTTCCCCCACATTTCATTGACATTAGCACTTTGGACTCTTAAGGGAAATCGTCAGTCTAATGCAGCTCAAAGTAATTTGGCGTATTTGGGTGCAAAAGAGGACCATACCTAGCATAAATGTACCCATCCATACATGTTGGAATAGTGCTTTTGGTCATATGAGTTCGAGAATGAAATTTGCACCACTTTGCAACTTTACACCATTTGCATTTGGCAACTTTTCCCTCAACTGAAAACTCATCACCATGGAAAAAATCCTTTGAGATAGCAAAATACAAGAGAGGTTATTGTAGATGGTCCCAACATGATCCCATATCATTAGACAAAGAGTTTTTAACCATCATGGTTTTCGAGGAATAGTCCATCAAAGATTTCTTCCTTTTAGCACTTTGGACTCTTAAGGGAAATCGTCGGTCCAATGCAGCTCAGAGTGATTTGGTGTATTTGGGTGAAAAAGAGGACCATAACTAGCATAAATGTACCCATCCGGATGTGTTGGAACAATCCATTTGGTTGTAAGAGTTTGATTATGAAAGTTGCACCACTTTGCTACTTTACATTGCTTGCATCTAGAAACTTTTCCCTCAACTGAAAACTCATCACCACGGGAAAATTCCTTCGAGATAGAAAAAACCGAGAGAGGTTATTGTAGATGGTCCCAACAAAATCCCATATCCTTAGATGGAGAGTCTTTAAGAATCACATATTCCGAGGAATAGTCTATCAAAGATTGTTGCCTTTTAGCATTTTGGACTCTTAAGGGAAATCGTCGGTCCAATGTAGCTCAGAGTGATTCAGCATATTTGGGTGCATAAGAGGACCATACCTAGCGTAAAATTACCCATCCAGATGTGTCAGAACAATCCATCTGGTCATACAAGTTTGAGTATGAAAGTTACACCACTTTGCAACTTTACACTGCTCGCATCTGACAACTTTTCCCTCAATTGAAAACTCATCACCACGAGAAAATGCCTTCGAGATAGCAAAAACCGAGAGAGTTTTTTGTAGATGGTCCCAACATGATCCCATATCATTAGACAAAGAGTTTGTAAGCATCACGGTTTCTGAGGAATAGTCTGTCAAAGATTGCTGCCTTTTAGCACTTTGGACTCTTAAGGGAAATCGTCAGTCCAATGCAGCTCAGAGTGATTTAGCGTATTTGGGTGCAAAAGAGGACCATATCTAGCGTAAATGTACCCATCCGGACGTGTTGAAACAATTTTTTTGGTCATACGAGTTCGAGTATGGTGCAAATTTACACTACTTGCATCTGATAACTTTTCCCTCAATTGAAAACTCATCACCATGGGAAAACGCCTGCGAGATAGAAAAAACCAAGAGAGGTTATTGTAGATGGTCCCAACATGATCCCATATCATTACACAAGATTTTTTAAGCATCACGGTTTTTGAGGAATAGTCTGTCAAATATTTTTTCCTTTTAGCAATTTGGACTCTAAAGGGAAATTGTTGATCCAATGCAGCTCAAAGTGATTCGGTGTATTTGGGTGCAAAAGAGGACCATACCTAGCATAAATGTACCCATCCAGATGTGTTAGAACAGTCTATTTGGTTGTACGAGTTCAAGAATGAAAGTTGCACCACTTTGCAACTGTACACCTCTATAGAGATTTAGGGATGTCCTCTTCAGATCACTCTAGTTTGAATAGGTTTGCAGAGCTACCAATGTTAAATCCAAGTTGAATGACTTCGAGAAAATCCAAGTTGATTGACTTTGAAAAAATTTGATTCCTTGAATGTAAGACTCCCAAGATGAAGGAAGACCATTAAGAGCCAACATGGTCAAATCTTTGTCATCAACAATATGACCAATTGTAGGGAGTTGATCTCTCAATTCAGAAATCTTCATGAAGTAGGTGATGACAAATTCTCCTTCTGCCATCTTAACATGATGAAGTTCTTGCTTCAAGGCTAGAGCACGACTTGTGTTGTTGATCTCATACATCTCCTCCAAAGTCTTAAGCATTTCTCTCACTGTCTTAAACTTAGAGATGATAGGAACAATATGGTCCTTCACAGAATCAACTAACATCTTCTTCACCTTGATATATTTCTTCCTCCATTGAAATTTCTCTTCCTCATCTATAGGTTTGGAAAATTTACTCTCCACACTCAACCAATTTTTTTTCCTCCAAAGTGAGCATAATTTTGAATCTTTGAAGTTTGATGCTCCTTCAAGTCTATCCTCAATTTTAAGACCATTCACCATCTTGACTAAGATAGAGATAGACAAAAAAAAAAGGGAATAGAGGTATCGCTGAATAACTGGTCCCAACACAATCTTTTTCAAACCCGCTCTGATACCATGTTAGTGTTTTAATGATCAGATAATCCAATTGAAAGCACTCAAAAAATGTAACACATGAGACAATAAACACAACAAGAAATCTACTTACAACTTAGGCCCAGCTCATGGCTAAATTTAATACAATGAATAATAGCACCTCTCCTAGATGCAAAGATACAATCGAATATGCTTCTCCTTGAAATCGGCCTGCTGCTGTTCAAGTGCGAACTTCTACTTGGAATGCGAATTATGCTAAATGATTTTGATTGACGAATTGAACAAACATCACCTTGTATTTATACAAAATAAGGTGACTCTTCAAGGAGGTTGACCTCTCTTGAAAATAATAAATTACGAAATAATATCAAGGAAGGTCAGCGTCATCCATTTAAATAAAATGAGTATAAATTAAATATCCATAGGCTATCATTTAATTTATTACAACTTAATGTGATCAGTATCATGTATGAAAAATATGGTAGCATAGACAAGGCAGTGGACTTTTTGAAAAAAAACTTCAAAGAAATGTGGTCTCATAGAATTCAATGACAAAAAAATGCAATTGACAACTGCTAATAATTTTTAGTTATGCAATGTGAAGTAATGATTTGAGTTTGGAAGATGTGTAATGCAATGTAATCAGTGATATAAATATAAACTACATGGTATAACTATTCTTTTTTATACTATTGTACATTGATATTTAACCATTGTTCAAGATAAAAATTTCGAAGAGTTTAATCATGCACATGAGGAACAAATTAAAATTTGATTTTCAACTTCTATATATCAAATTATGCAATAATCAAGTGTATGTCCATGCACAAAAATGGCATCAACGCCATCTCAAACAAATTTTTACAAAATGTGGCATATGCCATCTCAATATGTATTCAAAATTTACATGCCAAAATGTTTATCTCATCCTAAACTACTAGTGGATCATCAAAATGGAGCCTCTTTGAAGAACTCATTGGCTTTGAAGGTAGCTGCACAAGAAAAATTCAAACCACAATTGAGATTAGTTATACTATATAATTTAAAATCGAATAATTAACATCAAAATCAATATACATTGAATTTTAATTGTACTCTAAAATTGAAATCTTGATTACCTGAAATATACGTCTCCTCAAAGGGTCAAGAGTCCTAGAATATACCAAACGAAAATTTGAAATTCCAATCTATATATGTGAACAAAAACATAAAATTGATCCAAGTTAGTATACATTTTTTGGTAATAGGAACATATTTACCAAACACAAAATAAAATAAACACATACCTCTTTAGGTTGATATTTTTCTTTATCTCCTTTAGGTGTTTCGACACCTCCTCCTTGAGGTGCTCCAATACCTACTCCTTTAGGCGGTGTGTCCTTTTTCAACAAATCTGTATAGCTCATAGTTGCCTGTACATAAAATTGACAAGTACATATGAAACTACCAATCTATTTTGATGTATGTATAATCAATATAAGATCTTAAAAATCTTAATTGAATCCAATTTGAGTTCAATTACCTTCCCCTTATCTAACTTTGCGCCTCCATAGTCTAGATGAGGTTGCACCTCACTCGCACTAGGTATTTCCTACAAGAGGAAAATAAGATAAGCATATAAGTTATTATATAATTTCATTAATGACAATTCAAATGACAAGCAAGTATATAATATAAAATGTAAACAAGTGAGTGCAAAAATATATACTATGTGTGTGTCCAAGCCAAATGAAATGGCCCTAAGGGTGCTATCAGTCACCCGTGTGAGCTCCTTAGACATCAATTGTTAAATAGACCATGTAAATAAATATTAGTACTTGATACTATATTTTATTAATATTAATTTAAAAACAAATGCAAGTTATGAAATTACAACTTAAATCTTACGTGTGTCACTATTCTAGCATCCCCCTCTCTAGCAAGAGAGGACTCTTCAAGGTGTGCTCCACTCCCCTGCGACTGATCTATAATGTCCAAATCATGGAGGTCATAATTAGAAGTGTCCAAGGGATGCTCAATGGGTTGTACAAGAGGACCTAGGCATATCTAGTGGCACATAGTGCAAGTATGTGGCACACAAATATGTGGACCTAAGGAGGATGATGCACTAGCACTCGAGCCTTCGCCAACATCACCAAAATGTGGTTGAGCTACTGTAGAAGCATGCAAAACCAAATGACCACTCAAAGAGTGAATAGCCTGAATAGTCTATGTGGCTGCATCTTGGATAATCTCTAAATGATATATTGGAGGTGATGAAGGAAGGGGAGGAAGGGGAAAATTTGGGCACAGGACTACCCTAACTACCCCTAGTCTATCCTGGGGCATACCTCCACCGATGCCCTAGAAGGGTTTAATGTCAAAGTAATTGACATGATACCCTAACACAAACTCAGCATATAATTTTTTAATAAAGTAAAATGGTATATCGAAATTATTGTTCGGTGGTTTATCAAAAACCATACACCAATGATCCCAAATGCTAGCTACAATGTCCCTATGAATGCACCATTTTATAGAAAGTTTTTTCTATTAACATTCACTGGCAAACCGGTGCGGGGGTCAATGAGTAAAGAGGCTATTTGGGCTTTGGTTATTTGGAAATCTTTCACATCATCTTAAGACAATCCACATCCATAATATTCCCTCATGTCCTCTCGCCATAAATGAAAGGAATTATGTTGGGTGGAGATGGTTTCTATATTTTTAATTATTTCCTTCAATGTGTTTGTCATATCTCTCAATTGAGGGATTGTCTTATAAACTTCACAAATGCCCCTCAATTGCCCCAATTTTTCACCAATTAAGTCTTCAATTGGTGGTTACAAAGGTGGTGGAGCATTTGGAATTTGTGGATTTTCATTCTTAGCCATAATAACTGATTAAAGTTAAAAACTAATTAATCTAATTGAAATTACACAATATAAATGAAATTATTGTAAAAAAACCCTAGTTTTTAATAAAAATCCAAAAAAAACCCTACTTTTTCACATTAATCCATAAAAAACTCTATTTTTTTATAAAAATACATCAACAACACTAGTTTTTAATCAAAATCCATTTAGAAACAATAATTTTTAATAAAAATTCAATGTAAACTTGTAACGCCCCACCACGCGACCCTAGAGGAAGTTGCATTTAACTACTAAGACATAATAATTTTTATATTTTTAAAAGTATAATTAATAAGTGAGTTAATTAACTAATGCCAACTTCCCCTAAGGTTGCAAGACAGATGTTATTTAGAACCTCAACACAAACATGATTTAAACAATGCCAAAATATTACTAAGTAAATTAAACACATACATTCCAATAAGATGAAATAACTACCACATAAGATAAAACTCTCATTGCATTAATCCAACATTAAATATTCAATTACAAGAGATTACAACACTCATTCTCTAAATGAGGCAAGTCCAATAACATAAGGGTTACAATTACAAATTCCACCTTGATAACATGAGGGTAAAGATGATACAAAATAACTGAAGTGAAATAGAACAAGATACAGGAACCAACGAGCTCTCCAACTGGATGTCTCGTCCACAAGAACATGAAGAAGGAACCCAACAGATTAGGTGCATGCCACCCAACCAAGTGGAACCCAAGGGGCCCACACCCCCGTGCTAGGAGGTAGTAACAAGGATTCCTAACCAAGGACGTCTAGCACAAGACATAGACTAACACAACTGAATTGAAATAAATACCATGACATTCTAACACAAAGGTTACATGCTTCCAGAATTTTGGCATAATCAATTGCATCTCTAATGCGAACAAACTGTCGAACTAGGAGAAGTGTCATCACAATATTACATGGGTTATCCTGGTGAGTCTTCCTAGGTCCCGACCCCCATCCTAGGTTATCCTGGTAACCTCTCACGACTTCCGGCCCCTCATGTAAACCAATGCAGAATCAGTTATCTTTCATGATGACAAGATAATGATCTTGCCATTCCAGGCCTTCTCGTCCCAACCTAAGTCTTTACAAGCCCTTGTGGTCGAGAATGAGGCATAATTATCTTATTTAGATGTTTGAAACTACATGATGCTCTAACCATTTAATTTTAGTTATCACTGGGTTAACTAACTTGCAACGAGTTATCCTGGCACCACTTTGTGTGCCGGCCCCCGTTACAAGCCACTCCTCTAAGATGACACGTGGAACAACTCCACAACTCAAGGGTACACAAGTGCGACCAAAAAGGATACCACATCCCTAACCAAGACACGCAGTTCAAATACCCTCCCGTTCGTGATAACCAGGAAACCACTTGGTTAATGCACTACCCTAAGCCATCTATGGTTGACTTTACACAAAAGACAACCCACCAAAAGAAAACTCCACTGGAAGACTTGTTAAGAATCAGACTCACATTTCCTGATAATACGCACGTAATTCAAGGCAAGGACAGTAATTAAACTCTACTTTGGGTTCACTAAACCCATACTTCACACATATTCAATAATTCACTGCATTTAATAATTCAGGACAAGAATAAAATACAACTCAAATGTTTGGGTTTAACTAAAGTTCAATGATATCTCTATGTTTCAAAATAACATTTAGAAGATTAAAAGGGTCTATATAAAAAGAACAAATGTTTAACTAATCGAGTTAACCTTCTAGTAAGACGTTGATTTAACACTAACATTTAAGAAAATACCCCATAATAAAATATAGTAAAATGGCATAACCCGTTTGCCCAAGAATAATTTCCCCTTTGAAGAAAAAAAACAAAACCATTAAAACAACTACTTATTTATTTCAATTACTTGATCACACTTTAATCCAAACCCATCATTAAATATCCCAAAAAAAAGTATTATTACTATAATATTATTATTATTAATTATATGGATGTAATTAATAATAATAATATTATGAATAATAATAAAATATTATATCCTATTAATATTTTAATAATATATATATACATATATTTAATATTAAATATTATATTTAATATTAAATATATATATATAAATACATACTAATAAAATATTAATAAATTAAATATAATAAAAAAAGGGAAAAAGTGAAATTAAATAAAGTAACAAACCCCTAAAGGGCGAAGCCCTAAAATCTATGCCACGCCAAAGTCTTAACAAGCCGCGCATCGGTCGCGCCGATGGTTGTGTGTTACACACAACCGTCCCCATTAATGGGGGAGTAACACGCTCAGGGCGCAACTCCCCTCACCCGCCTCCCATGGGGGCGCAGTGGGGGTCGAGCCCCCTGCGTCTCCCCTGCTTCATTTTTGTTTATAAAAAATTTTTTTTTGAAGCAAAACAAAATATAACCAGGCATTTTTTTTTTAAATTTCGGCTAGCATAACCCCACCCAGGTTAAATTTTCATAAGTTATACATGATCATAAAATACACAGCCATAGAAAGAACAGAATTTTATTTTCCTTTTAAAGAAGAATAAAAATACACAGCCATAGAAAGAACAAATTTGATTTTCCTTTTAAGAAAGAATAACCATAAACATAGCAGCTGGAATTCTTTCAAACATTCAACAATTTAAAACTTACAATTCCAATAACACAATATCTAAAAGAAAAGAACCCGATCCAAAGGAGTTTGATGAAGACCCAATTGTGTTTAGCCCTTCCTCTTCTTTTCAAATCCCAACTCCTTCAAGTTTTTTTGTCACTCCAATCCAAACTCTCACAGAATTTTGCCAAATTTTCTCTCACAATTTTCAATCAATTTTTTTTTTTGCAAAATCCAAACTCAAGATCTCTCCCAAAAAAATTCTCTAGCTAATTCAATCCCATAAGGATTTTACCCTAAAACCCCAACTACCCTCATAAATTCAAAAATGAACAAAATATCTATTTTTATGAATTTTGAAAATTTGAATTTTTTGAATTTCAACTTTTCAACTTGACTTCAATTTCATTTCTTTTTTTCTCTAACTTTCAATTGCCCAAATAAACATAAATCATCCAAAATGATTAATTTAACTCTTGCAACAATCCTGAATTTAATCAATCAATAACATAAATTAATTCAACGATTAAATTATTTACTAATTAGATTAAAATAATAATAACATATATTTCATTGCAACATAATCAACAAGGAAATTGCTAAATTTAACAATAAGAGTATTTATAAATATATCTATTTACCATTTTCTTAAATTACACATAAAATTTAAAGTTAAAGCCAAAAGACTCAAATCATACAACTTAAACCGACTAACAACAGATGACACACTAGGACTAGGGTGACGGTTCGGCACGGGGATCCTAGCTACTACCTCCCAATCAGATGTTGTTGGGCATTGGACACGCTCAAACCTGTGAAACCAGGTGGAGTCGATGTCCGATACTTGTCAACCTGCAAACAAAGATCATATCCATATATATAACATGTCAAAACTAAAGCACAACGTGAAGAGGAAATCACGAGATCGCAGGGCACTCGCAAGCGAGTGATGCGATACCATCCTCTTCACCAATACAATAATTCTAACTGACGCATCTAACATAGCAACATAGTCGAAAGCATAAAACATCATAAATTAAATATCCACATGTGTTAATTCCAAACATGGCAAAATAATCACATCAAAGTAAAGTATCATCACATCAAAATACATCCGATAAACAGTTATCCACTGTAACCAAGTACGTAGTCCAAGTACAACCCACAACAAAAGCATAGAAATGAAATAACATAGTTTGCACAAAAGATCAAAACGGAGGGGTATTACAAAACTCTAGTTTTTGATAAAAATCAATAGAAAACCCTATTTTTGATAAAAAAATTCATAAAAACTACTTCAAATTAAGAGAATCTACTTGAAAAATCGATTAAACATTTAAAAAACCAAATACTTACCTTTGAAATCGGATATCAAATATCAGATTTTTGCTTTTCCTTGTGCGCCCGCGTGCAAACTGTGAGAAATGAAGTTATAAGAGTCAGCTATTTTTTATATAATATTTCCACAAATCAGATATCCGATTTGGAGAAACTAGGTTTGGGCTTTGGTTCGGCTAAATGTACTGACACCCGAACCTAGAAAAGTCAACTCGGCATTTCTGCATTTTTGAGTCGATCCAAAATGTGATTTTTTTCTCATTGCCACTTTTTGGCCCATCATGATCCTGCACATACCCTATTCATTGCATGCAATCTTGTAGAACAAAGCAGTGTTGAATTTTGGTACTTGGATAGTGGTTGTAGCAACAACATGAGTGGTAATAGAAATTTATTTTCCTCCATTGACAACAAAATTAAATCTAAAATCAAAATGGGAAATAATGAGAAAGTTCCAGTCATGGGCAAGGGCATAGTGTGCCTACAAACCAAGCATGGTGAAGAAATAAAAATCCATAACGTCTTCTGCGCCCCAGGCATGAAACACAATTTCTTGAGCATTGGAAAAATGGTCCAAAATGGCTATAGAGTGCTAATGGAGAAAGGGGAATGCATCATCTATGATAGAGATAGAAGCAAGAGAGTTATGGCAGTGGTTAAAATGATAAAAAAATTGGATGTTTCCCCTCAAAATAAAAATGTCAACACAATCAAAATGCCTACAGTAGTCAGCCTTCAAAATGATCATCCAAGACCCATCCAAGCTTTCACATTTGAGGTATGGGCATCTAATTTATTCTAGTTTAAGTCTTTTAGCTAAAAGAGGCATGATTAGGGGCCTACCACCAATTGTAGAGCCCGATGGAAAGTGTGAAGCATGCATCCTAGGTAAACAACATAGGAAACCCTTTCAATAAGAGAATTCTAGGAGAGCAAGAGCACCGTTATAATTGGTGCATTCAGATTTGTGTGGTCCCATGAAGACCCCAACCCTAGGAGGAAATGTTTATTTCATGACACTCGTAGATGACTATAGTAAAAAAAAATTGTGTGTTTTTTTTGAAGAACGAATTAGATACATTTGGTAAGTTCAAAGAGTTTAAGGCCTTGGCTGAAAATAAAAGTGGCCATTGTATCAAATTCCTCATAACAAATAGAAGGGGAGAGTATATCTCTCAAGAGTTCATGAATTTTTGCAAGTCTCAAGGTATTCAGAGACAACTCATAGCCCGATATAATCCACATCACAATGGAGTGCCTAAAAGAAAGAAAATAACCATCACGAAGATGGAAGCAAGCATGTTCAAGGAAAAAGGCTTGTCTAATGAATATTGGGGTGATGTTGTAGCAATAATAATTTACATCTCAATAGGTGCCCCACAAAGGTCATTCGTGGTAGGATTACACAAGAAGCATGGACTAAATGCACATTGAGTGTTGAGCATTTGAGAATATTTGGATGTGTGGCATATTCTCTTGTGCCAAAAGAGAAAAGGAAAAAAATTGATGATAAAGGTGAAAATTGTATTTTCATAGGCTATAGTGAACAATCCAAATCCTATAGATTATACAATCCCATCACCAAGAAAGTGGTGATCAATAGGGGCGTTGAATTCATTGAAAATGAGTCATGTGATGGAATGGTTGATAGAAAAACAAGTATTTTTGTCTCAATATCCTTTCAGGATGAAGAAGCTAAAAAAGGTAGATGTGCTAGAACCTTATAGCAAGGTAAGAGTTCAAAAAATAGCAACAGCAGCTCTGGAACCTTTCAGCAGGGTAGATGTGTCAAAACTTTACACCAACAGTCCTCTTCATCAGACTAACAGTCAAGCAGCTCCAAAAATTATGATCCTACGCTTGCATCATTTATTCCATGAAAGACTAGAAGCGTAAAGGAGATTTATGAAAACACAAGGTATGAATATTTTGATGAGAATTTAGATTTTGCTTTGTTTTCTCACAGTGATCCAATTTATTTTGAAGAAGTCGTGAAAGAAGAAAAATGGTGCAACACCATGGATGAAGAGCTAGACGCTATAGTGAGAAACAAGACATGGGAGCTCACTGATTTACCCAAAGGTAAATCAGCCATTGGAGTTAAGTGGGTCTATAAGACAAAAATCGCCACTAATGGTAAGGTTGAAATGCATAAAGCAAGGATAGTTGTTAAGGGATACAAACATTAGCCTAGAAGAGATTATGATGAAATGTTTGCACCAGTTCTAAGGCTGGAAATAGTGCAGGAACTCCTAGCAATTGCAACCCAACACAAATGGAAAGTATTACAAATGGATGTAAAGTCAACCTTCTTGAATGGAGTGTTGAAAGAAGAGGTGTATGTGGAGTAGCCACCTAGCTACGAACTCCTAGGGAAAGAAGACAAAGTCTACGAGCTCTATAAAGCTCTTTATAAGATGAAACAAGCACCATGAGCATGGTACAACATAATTGATTCGTACCTTCTGAGAAATGGCTTCAAAAAAAGTGGCAATGAGCCCACACTCTACATCAAGGAAGCCAATGGTGAGATACTTATTCCTGTTTTATGTGTAGATGATTGAATTTTCATAGGGAATAGTAATCTTTTCATTGTTGATTTCAAAGAGGAAATGAAAAATGATTTTGAAATGATAGACCTAGGTTTTCTAAAATATTTCTTTGGCATAAAGGTCCAACAAACAAATGATGGAATCTTTATTTCACAAACAAATTATGCTAATCAAATCTTGAAGAGATTTAGAATGTTGGACATCAAACCAGCCCCAACCCCAACAACTACAGGTCTGAAATTAAGCAAAGAGGATAGTAGTAGTGATGTTAACCCAACCCTCTACAAGAGCATGGTTGGAAGCCTCGTTTACTTGAGAACAACAAGACTAGATTTGATGTACGTGGAAAGCCTAATTTTTAGGTTCATGGAGTAGCCTAAGGATGCCCACTGAAAAGCAAGAAAAATAATACTAAGGTATATCAATGGCACAAAAGGCTATGGCATTATGTATACTGCCTCTAATGATTTTCAGCTTGTTGGGTACATAGATAGTGATTGGGCAGGAAATATAGATGACATAGAGAGCACTTTAGGATATTTGTTCCACATGGGTTTAGGAGCAATATCATGGGCATCAAAGAAGCAGCCCATAGTTTCTCTCTCCATAGCTAAAGTAGAATATATTGCAGCAAATGCAGCAACATGCCAAGCTATTTGGCTTAGAAGAATCCTTGTAGATTTGAATGAACAGAAAGAAGATGGTGCAACCATATTTTTGACAACGTGTCTTCTTTTTCTTTGACTAAGAATCTTGTCTTTCATGGATGAAGTAAGCATATATAAATATTCTACCATTTGATAAGGGAGTTGGTGGAGCATGGAGAGATTGAACTTCAGTACTACAAATCTGAGTAGCAACTCACTAATATTTTTGTGAAGGCATTATCAAAAGACTCATTTGAATGCCTAAGAGATAGGCTTGATGCAAGAATGGACTAGAACTTTGGTTCTAAAAACACAAAAAAACATCGATGCACCAGAAGCTTGGTTTAGAAAAATACAAAGAAGAGTCGATGCACCAAAACTTTGGTTCAGGAAAACTCAAAAGAGCATCGATGTGATGGAACTTTGGTTCAAGAAAACTCAGAAGAGCATCGATGCATCAAAACATCAGTTCAGGATAGTGTAAGAAATCAGAACAAGTGCAAACAGGTTTGTGCTAGAAACTTTGCTCAGGTGCTCCGAAACTTTTGGTCTATTGCATCAAAAGTTTCATAGAGTGATGAAAAATAGGATTGCGTTAGACACCTTTTCTCTATAACTTTTTCCCCAAAACTTTTGAATGGTAATGAAAAAAAAAAAGACTCAAGATTAAGGGGGAGTGTTGGGAATATCTAATCTTGATCAGCCACCAACCAAGTGCATTTAATGCACAATAAAAAATGATCCGTTAAGATCCTCCACCCACCTTGCCATGTTTGAAAAAAGTAGAATAGAATGTTTTATCCATATGACAGAGTGAAGCAGAAGACAAGGAGGAATGTTTAGGAGAACATAACAAAATAAGAAGAACCTGTAGCAGTAGAGTATAATTCTCTAGAATATTTATAGAGGTCAGTGCTCCTGAATATTGGTAGCAGCACACAATTAGCTTTAGTGCACCAGAACGTGCACAATTTTTGTATGAAGAATATATAGAGCTTTAGCTTTGATTTTTGTATGTAATATTTTGGAATGTACTCTTTTTGGATAGTTTTTAATGAAACATAAAATATTTTTCCTCCTTGTCTTGTTGTATCCATTATTTGGTTTGTGTTTTCATCTTTTCCCACTGTAGTTGGGATCTCTTCTTCCCAACAAGTATCACTAAAACTATAATGGCACATGAATAACAATTTTTCATCTTCAAGATTTTTAAATACCCTACTAACCCTTCTTAAAGCAAGCAACTTGCAATGCTACTGATCAAGAACTTGACATTTATATGCAAGCTAACATGTATATATTCATGCAAGGTGGTAAAATTAGCAAGACAAAAAATAATGCAAGACCACTTACGTATTGTTTTAATCATTATTATATTATTGTACATGTACATTAAACATTACTCTAATATTTTTCATCCAAAATACATTATAATGATGAATCATTGTAGTCTTCAAGATCGCATTTTGCTCCATAAATTAAATTTAAAATTATTTCTAGTATATTTTACGAGATACCATTTTTTCCATTGACAACCATCAAAATGGATTGAAGATGACCGAAATGGTTTAAAAATATCTAAGCTTATCCTAAAATTCTTGTCACAGCTCATGAACAGATTTGAAATACAAGCATTTCAAAACTAGGGATTAAAAAAACAAAGGATCTTTAGTGCTATGGGCTGGAACTTAAAAATAATTGTTACCATATTTAGAATTTTCTAAATATACATATTTCATTTCAATAGAAAAATATTTTCCATCAAGTTTTGTTGAGAATTAGTGTTTCAACCAAAGAAAGAGATAAAATGAACATAATACACATCCTTAGGAGAACCATTAGTAGTGGTCAATGTAAATATGATAGGATTTTCACATACTATATCTTTTGCTGAAAGTAACATTAGAATAGCATGGTAGAAAGAACATGAATATTATGAATAACAAAATATTAAATATCACTTCCCTAACAACTATGGGAAATTAAAAAATATTTTAAATATTTGATTGAAAATGAAGATCTTGATATAGAAGGAGGTACATCATTATTTCTAAACAAGCAATTGGGGAAATCAATTCCCTTTTTTCCATGACCAATCATGTCCATCTCATCAAATTAAAAATAAAAAAATCATGCCAATAATTTTCAATACAATAAAATATCTCACACATATGATGCCATGGTAATTCATATTGGGCATCCTAACAACTAAATAGATACTATCAAAATTAAACCCCTAATTGTGTTGTTACCATGAGATGTAATAAGATCAATATTTGAGGGCCTCCTCTACCTACTCTAAAAGGTTAATACAACATTATTGAATAACTTGTGAAGAATCCATCTCAAGTATAAATCATGGAACTTCTCAAAACATCTGATGTTCATAATTAAATATTATATAATTTCTTGTAGGAATCAAGAGTTTCAAACAATAATTATACATCTAAGTTCCAGGTGCTCATGGGGCATTTATCCTCAAACCAACACTTGAAATTTAGCCAACATGGTATGCCTCTCAAGGACCATATCATAATCTCCCCTATACATTGAACCCTTAATCACTAAAAAAAAGTGAAGAGAGTTCTTTTAGGTAATGGATCAAATTTAAACATTTACTTTTTGAGATTAATACATCCTTGGGTTTACTTGAAAAAGGCCTATATCTACAAATTATTACTATCAATCAATATAGACAATACATATACCAATTGAAGCTAGATATATTATAAAAATTTACTTCATGTCACTTATCTTGATCTTCCATATATTATCCTCTTAGTTTACCCCTAGATCCATATAATGTAATCCATTCCTTCCACTTTCCATCAATGCATTAAAGTGCCTCATTCAAGAATAAAAATAATTGTTCATGCTAATCCCTATCCTTGTAAATATTGTAAAATGTTTGAAGGTCACTACCAAAAGGCCAATCATTTCCCTATTATTGAAATGAATTTAAATTATAAGCCCAAAAAATCCTAATCTTATATAGATCCTAATGAAATTACATCCACATCCATCAATCTATGTCCTAAAACCTATAAGGATGTGGAACATATGAAAACCAAAATTCCTTTCATATAAGAAATCCTCCTCTTTGTCCTCAATCTCATAGTAGGCCTAACATAAATTAGAAGAAATAGAATTTCTCCATGAAATATGAATCAAAAAATTTAATTCAACTTGGTTTACTAGTAAATAAAAATATTGAAGGTGCAAATGATTCTTAGAACTATGATGATGTAAAGATAGCCTCTTTCTTTAAAAAAAAAAGTATCTTCTAGCAAATAAAATATGTAGGAACATGAAATAGAAATGAAAGTCCATGGATTTGATGAACAATTAATAGTTAAACCTATACTATCTATAGAATGCAGAAAATTAGGGGCTATGATATAGGCCTTTTGATGAGAAATATAATAATACCAATGATAATTTTCAGAACATTAGGGATGCTTAGTGTAATATTAATTTTTTTTTTAGACAAAACCATTCATCATCTTGACCTTGAGATAAGTAGCCTAAGATTAATGATTGGGATTAACACGATATATCCTATTGGATAAATTTAAAAATGGTGAACCACTATTTGATTTAACTAGACATCTATATAGAATTCATGAAGGAGATCACAACAAATGTTTTTGGGATTGTTATACATTGATAGGATCAAGTGAGCTACACTTGTTTAGAAGCTCTAATGTAGGTTCATGGACTATCCATATGCAGAATATGGCATGATTTTGTTCTCCATGTACATATCAAGCCTAGAATGAGTGTGAGTCAAAGGAGTGGGTTGATGAATGGTTCTTAAGAAGTCTAAGCCAACTTGAGATGTATCAAATCCTAACAACACAACAAATCACAAAGATAGAACCATCAATTGACTTTGATCATGTATCAAATCTTGTAGAACTAGGTAATATATTTGTAAGTGTGAATAAGTAACAATGTAAATACACTTCTTAATGAAACATTATATCAAAGATTCAACAATTAATAAATTAAAAAGAGTAGAAACTTGAAAGTGTCTCATTGTTTCCTATCTCCAAAGATTTATTAAATCACATGAAGCTCTCAGATTTGATAAGCTTTGTGACTGTTAAAATGCCAATCTAGAGAATGGAATGATTTTAAATGCAATGATGTGATGATTGATGATATCTAATTGATAAAAAGAAGCTATTGTAATCTATTTTGACATGAAAACTAATAAATGAAAGCTACAGTAAAACTACTATGCAACCATGATTATGATTCTAAATTTCTATGATTGCTATGATACTAAGATGCTTGACTGCTTGATTGATCTATTTCCTACAGAGTAAGATTGCAAAAATTTGGGATCCATTTCCTCTTGGGAAAGGTTGTATTTATAGATTCACAATAGCTGATTTTCATAGGGGTATAAAAGTAGATGCTTGGATTCAATGTGGAGGATTGAATGGTGAGAGATTGAGAAGATTTTGCGAATGGTTACTCCCCATGAAAACACCAGGCAAGATGATAGGAAGGATCAAAGGAAGAAGATTGAGAGATTGATTAAAATTTGTCTCCAATTTGTCTCCAAATCTTCCCATGAATACCGGTTGAATTAATTGTATAGAAAATATCTAATTTTATTAGTGAGTGAATAGAGGAAAAATTGATTTATGCTTTTATTTGAATATTTTAGTTTATTCAAATTTAGCAAAAAGGGGAATAAATAATTAAATAATACCAACTATGGAAGTTGTATATTAAATAATTATAGAAGAAATATGATAATTTAAATGAAAGACTTTAGAATATCTTTATTTAATTAAGAAGAAATATGATAAGATGATTAAATAATACAAATTATTTTAATTTAAGATAGAATAAATGGATAAAGTAATAGAAGAAATAATAATGATAATAATTAAATAAAACAAAGTATTTAAATTTGTTTATTTAATTAAGAGGAAATAATATGATAAAATGGAAGAATTAATAGTGAACTCAATATAAATAAATATTTCTATTTCTTTATTAAGTAGATGAATTTAATTATGATAATTAAATAAAACAAAGTGAAATTTGTTCACTTAATTAAGATGACAATAAAAGAATAAAGATTGAAGAATTTAAGATGAACTATATAAATAAATATAATAGTAGAGGAATTAAGGTTAATTAATCAAATAAATCATATTTAATCAATTGGATTCTCCAGACCATTTTTAGGTGTATACATTTTGCCCCTCTTTGAAGTGATGTGTTTATGCATTACTTTAAAGAAATTTTTTCTTTTGCCATTGTCAGTATCGACGAAAATTAAGTATGCCCCAGACATTGATTTTCAGGTGATGATGGATATATGCCCCCTCGGGAGATAGATTGATGATATTTATTTTTTTGGATTTTTTGGATTTTTTCAAATTTTCTTGATTTTTTGATGATTTTATGATGATTCGATGATGATTTGATGATAAAATAATTTATCTCCTGATATTTGGTGTAGAAATTTTGTCTTTGGATGAATTTCAATTAATCTCTCAGTAAAACTTAATTAAAAGTTTAAAAATCTCACCATAAACCCACCTTTAATAGCCTATAAAAGTTGAAAAGGGTCTTTTTCAAAATTATTTGTGCATTTTGACTTTTGAAACTTTGTGAGAGAGAGATTGTGACTTTGGAGAAAAATGTCGATCCCTTACCACACCCACCAGTTAGAGTGAGTGCAATGTCATCAGCACCTGACAGCTTACGAACCTCCGATATGTACCCCTAGACCTCCTTGTAATTCGTGTTTTTCTCATTTTTTGTGTTTTTATATACATTTGAATTTTTCATAGTTTTAGCGCTTCAAGAACACGTTGTAGCGCTTTTACACTCCGGTGTAGCACTTTTAGGATTTGTTTTAGTGCTTTTGAAAAGAAGCACTTTGATTAGGTAGTTTAGCGCTTTGGTAAGCTAATTTAGTGCTTTGGTGAATTAGAGCTAGGATAGGATAGATTAGTGCTTTGAGAATATTAGTGCTATGGTAGGATAAGTTAGCGCTTCCAGTGATTAATTTAGCACGTTGAATATTTTAGCACTTCAAGCATCCGTTTCGGTGCTTTGACGTCCTAAAATAGTGGTTTTAGTGATATGGCACTTTGATAAACTATTCTAGTGCTTCTAACTAATGAAATAGCACTTTGAATGCCTATTTTAGCATATCCAAGTCAGATTTGCAAAAAAATTCAAATTTGAAACTTGATTTTGTCGATTCTGATCATGTCAACCCATTGGTTTGATATGATTTTATGATCTAAAATAACCCTGATGATTGATAGATAAGAATTATTCTCATGATAGGAGAGAAATAATCTCATTTGTGATGAACCTCATGAT
Source organism: Sequoiadendron giganteum (assembly GCA_007115665.2). Classification (NCBI taxonomy): domain Eukaryota; kingdom Viridiplantae; phylum Streptophyta; class Pinopsida; order Cupressales; family Cupressaceae; genus Sequoiadendron; species Sequoiadendron giganteum. Next base: position 556,161,332 of record CM021101.1, on the reverse strand, counting down.
AGGCAAGATTGATTTTGATAAATTGACCTCATGTTAGGTGAAGTACAATTTAGATTGATAATGATGAACTCATGATATGTGAGGTTTGGTGATGTTTTCTCATGAATTTTGATCAAAATTCATACCAAGAACTGATTAGATTCAATAGTATAATGACCTATGATTTTTGACATAGTGTACTGATTTTGAACATTTTATGATGATAGGAATCTCTAGATAACCTCCAGATTCGAGAGTGTTTCCCATGGACATTTGATATGATTCCATAGTTTACACCAAATGAGACACAAATTATTGTTCCGTGTGGACTTTCTTCTCTTCTTGACATGCCCCAGATTATGATTAATCGGGGTCTTCTCACAGCTCTAGTCGAGCAGTGGCACAATGATCATAACACCTTCCACTTACCCACCAGTGAGATGACTATCACCCCAGAGGATGTCTAGCATATTTTGTGGATACCATTTTTTGGAGAGGTTGTTGTGTATGATTCACAGGAGGTGGGTGGGATATATGCTCTTCGTAGAGTGTTTCACGATGAGCATATTGTTGGGATGTGGATTCCATGGTGAGAGATTGTGGATTCTTATGCCACCTTACCTTTAGTTATGGCAGGACTTATTGGAGGGTTCCTTTGTCCTGATTGTAGATCAAAGGGACTATTTGTTCGATGAGGCCATGTACTTGAGAGTATGATCCTACACGGGACCCACTATGCTTGGGGGATGTGCATGCTGGCACATTTGTATCATGATTTGCATTCAACTATTTATTTGAGAGGGCCTAGTTTATCATCAAGAGCTACCTTGCTTCAGGTTTGGGTGTGGGAGCATATTGCTATCATGTGACCAGTGCCAATTCAAGATAGGCTTGCTACTAGGCCATATATTTTCAGATATAGAGGTCGACTTACCCAGTCTAGGATGGGTAAGTTGGAGCATTGGAGGCACATTTTGGATGATTTAGAGGTAATGACATGGTGCCTATATCTTGATTGTGAGCACTGGGATGAGGATGATGTGGAGATGGGATACATGTGTGATTATATGTAATTTATTAGTAGGAACGGCTTCATTTTAGAGAGATTCCTACTATGGAGGGTCTACAAGCAATATGGTATTGTTCAGTGCATGCCCTAGGGTGTTGCACATTATGCCCAATGTCAGAGTTATGTAGTATATTGGGGGCCACATTTATCCTATGATACCTTAGTAGAGGGGTATCACACCTTACAACCTTTAGCTTGGGACATATTTCATGATATTACAGAGGTGCTAGTGATAGAGGAGTATGCAGATTAGCTTGCATTACATCCATGCCCTCAAATCACTATTCTTGATGAGCTAGCACCATTACCTATAGAGGAGGATGTTGTGGTTTCATGTGGTTGGCAATGGAGATGAGCGGAGGATGTGGTGGAGGAGCAGGCTGTGGATGTTGAGGTAGAGGATGTGGGTGGAGAGGAGGATGTTGACATTGAGGATGTGGAGGGTAGTGGTGAGGATGATGATAGTGGTAGTGAGGATAGTGAGGGCAGCAGCAGTGGTGAGAGCAGTAGTGATGACAAAGATTATGGCAAGGATGGTGGTAGAGCTATTGTGGCAGGTAGTATAGGTCCATCCACTAGTGTTCCTCATAAGAGGCAAGCAGTGGAGACATCTTCTTCAGATCATCAAATATAGATTGCCTCCCTCCAGGTATAGATTAAGACTCTGCAGGGGTAGCTTGTTCAGGCACAAGGTTTACTTGTGTAGACATAAACATAACTATAGACCCAGACACAGGCTCATGCACAAGCCTTGACATAGGTATTGGGATAGTTGACAATGGTACAGTAGTAGATTACCACATTGATGGCAAAGAGGGATAGTGCTAGGAAAATCATAGAGTGGGCACAAGTGATTGTAGATACTTTACAGCGGATTGTCGATGGTATGAGTGTTGGTGATTATATGAGGGAGGTTCTTTGTGTCGGCTGAGAGGCAGAGTTTTATAGGGGTCATTGTAATGATGCAGTCCCTACTGAGCAGAGAGTGAAATATGCTCCTTCACGGTCAGGTAGGACACATACCAGAACTATCAGTGAGGGTGTGACCCAACCTCCTCGTAGAGATCTAGGAGGTCCCAGTCCGTCTGGTGGTGGTGGAGGTACTGGTCCCATGATTCTTGCACCATCTAGTAGCAACAGATCCTAGATGTTGTTATGATTCTACATTGTTTTTGAGACATGATGCATACTTCTATCCAGCTAGTTTTGATGATATATCTCCCTTAATTTAGACTTCATTGTATACTTGACATTGATATTTTATATGATTTATATGATATGCAACAAACTATTATTGATCTTCGATGGGTTCTATTATGATTATATTGATGGATGCATTCATTTTCCATGTTCTACATGCCGTGTGATGATTTACTTGATTCTAGATGATCATGTGATATGCTATGGTTTATGATGGTCTATTTAATGAATGATGTATGGATGTATATTTTCGATGTATGGATGCATGATTATTTTATTTTTAAATGATGATCATCTTTATACATGAATGTGGACATAATGATGTGATGCAAATGGGATGTAGGTTCCTATGTTGATATAAATGTGAAAATAGATGATGTATGATATAAATTATGAATTGATGGACATGCAATAATATGATGTAATAATAAAATAATGAATGATGAATAGATGTATTATGTATGATGTATGATGATCGATGGATGAATAATGTATTTTAATTTATGTTAGTAATGTATTGATAATAAAATATGAATGGATAATGCAATGATATGATATATGAGAAATAATTAGTGGATGGATGAAAAAATGGAATGATATGATTTAGTTTTGAAATTTTCTTTTAGAACTTTTATATGATATGGAGAAATATGATATGATGAATAGAAAATTATTTTATTAAAATTCATGAATGATGAATAGAAAATTCTTTCTAATGTGAAATTTTTTTTGATGCCACTACATGGTTATGATGATGTTTTTGTTTATGTCAAGTATACTCAGTCTTTTATGAGAAATTATAATCATCAATTTGAATTTTTCAAAAACTTTTGTAACACATACTCTGCAGATGTAAAAAATATTTATGAATGCAATTTAATTTTATCATGCAACTATATGCAAAAATATTGGCATTTTAACAATACTTTTTATGCTTTGTATCATCATAGAGCTTTAAAAATGTTAAAAGTGAGTACAAGCATCAAAGGTATATTTTAGACCAATGATGACCTCAGTATTACTCATGATTTTTGATATTGCAAGTGAACACAAGAATCGGGGTATAATTAAACCAAGATGACCTGAACATTTCTTGAGTAAAAAAACAAGGATAAATAATTTTAGTGTGTGAATTCTGAATGTCATTAGTGATACATTTGTAGAGAACGTCCCATGACAATTCACACATTAAATAATTAATTCACAAACAAAAGAAAAATGAAAATACCTTTCTCCTTCCTAGCTTCTCTAGTTCATTACATCATTGAGTTACTCCAAATAAATGATAAAAAATAATCAAAAAAATTCAACATATCCAACCTTTACTTAAAGTGTTTCAATCATTATTCAGATTAGATCATCCATCTTGATTTTGTGATGTTTTTGTTGTTTTCTGAGATTTTGGACCAAACCTAACCTAATGACCTATCCTAGGGGCCTTGGGGGCTAATCAAAGATTAGCATTGCCTATGTTATACACGCAGAGACCACGTATTTTGACTGGTATAGACTCATGTTTATGACTTTTTGAGATTGAATTTTTGACTTTCTTTTGGATTTTTTGTTGTGATATGGATGTCCAAATGTGTTTTTGATGGTGATTGATGTTCTATATTGGGTTCATTTGGATCATTGTTTTTGTTGTGTTTTTATAAGCTCATTTTTTTTATTGCCCCCAGTGATGTGTAGATGTTTCCCTCAAGCTAGGGTGAGACATGACTATTTGCAATGATATGATAATGGATGCAAAGTGACGGTGAAAGTAATGACTATGACTTGTATCCCAATAGATGGTGAAAGATGGTTAAATCACAAATAGCACCTATTTCCAAGTTTTCACTATATGTTTTTATTGCACTTTTCCATATTTTTATGATCTCTTTTTATTTTTCTTATTTTATTATTATTATTATTATTTGTATTTTTTTGTTACCAAGACGCCTGTTTGCCAAGTTTTCATTAAGGAAACCAATTTTCAAAATTTTTAAATGTGCACTAGGTGATTCAAGTGTATTATCTTCTGAGATGGATACTGTTGAGAGGTTCATCAAACAAATCCCCCTCAGGTGTTGATAGCTGATAAGTACCTGATCCAGAAACTAATATGATGACAAAGGGACCTAGCCAGTTAGGTTCAAACTTCCCTTTCTTTTCTCTGTCTTGCTGATTTCTAGGGTTCTCTTTTAGGACCAAATCACCAACTTGAAAGACTCTAGGCTTTACCCTATGATTGTAGCTCCTTGACATTATTTGTTTGTATGTCGTTAGATGATTGACAACTTGTTGATGAAACTCATCCAACAGTTCCAATTCTTGAAGTCTAGATACTCTATAGTCCTCATCTAAAATGATTCCTTTTAGTGACACACAGAGTGATGGAATCTCTACCTCAATGGATAGTAGGGCATCTGATCCATATACCAAGGCATATGGTGTAGCTCCTGTCGGTGTTCTAATGTTGGTTCTATAGGCCCATAGTGTAGGATTAAGCTGAACATGCCAATCACATCCAACATCGTTAACTATTTTCTTGAGTATTTTTAGAATTGTTTTGTTAGAGGCCTTTTCTTGGCCATTTCCCTAAGGATAATACAGTATTGAGAAACGATGTTGGATATGAAATTTTTCACATAATTCCTGGACATCCTAGTTTTTAAATGGTCATCCATTATTAGTGATAATGGACTGAGGTATTCCATACTGACAGATTATGTAGTTCAATGTGAATGACGAGATCTATTTTCTAGTGATAGTTGTGAGAGGAACTGCTTCTATCCATTTTGTAAAGTATGTTGTCGTTGTGATTATGAACTTGTGTCCATTGGATGAAGACAAATTTATCTTTCCTACCAAGTCCAGTCCCCATTGACAAAAGGGCCATGTTGATGTGAATGGGTGTAATTATTGAGCTGACATGTGGATCAGATTACTATGAATCTGACACTTTTGGTACTTCTTTACAAAATGACAAGACTCCTTCTCCATACTTGGCCAGTAATACCCTAAATGGACGAGTTTCTTTTCTAGAGTTATACCACTTGAATGAGTTCCACAAATACCTTCATGAACCTCATGTAAGGTTGTCTCAGATTCATTATTTTATAAACATTGGAGAAGGGTACCATCTAGACCTCGACGATAAAGTATGTCGGCGATTAAAGTATGTCGGGCAGATTCACGGATGAAGTTGAATTTTTGGTTTCTGGAAAGATCAGGAGGAAGGATGTTGTCTTTTAGGTATGCATAGGTATTTTCATAGATGGAGGATTCAAAAACATCTAAATGGTATATGGTTTTGGATTTTGAACTATTATAAGAAGGATTAGATACTTGTTCTACCATAAAATCATAACAACCACGTTTCTCTGGTAATTGTAAAAGAGAAACAATTGTTGCCATAGCATTTGCTGCTTTGTTTTCTGCCCTTGGAATTTTCTCAAATTTGATATTGAAAAATTATTGTTTGAGATCATCTATCAAATTCTTATAGGGCATCAACTTCTAATCTTTCGTCTGATATTTTTCATTTACTTGATAAGTGACTAGTTGAGAATCCCCATATACTTGTAACTTTGTGATTTTCCATTCAGTTTCCACTTTGACTCCAATGATTAATGCCTCATACTCTACCACATTATTGGTACATAGAAACATTAGTCTATAAGATTTTGGGATGGTGTGTCCTTGGGGTGTGATGAACAAAATTCTCGCACCAGATCATCTTTGTGTATATGATGGATCAAAGTATAGTATCCATTGTTGTGTTGTTACTATAAGAATTTCTGCATTGGGAAACTCCATTGTCATAGGATGATCATCCATTAAAGGAGCTTCGGCTAATTGTTCAGTGATCACTTGACCTTTTATGGCTCTTATTTCCACATACTAAATATCAAACTCACTTAAAATCATGACCCATTTGGCCAGTCTACCTATTAAATTAGCCTTACTGAGTACATACTTTAATGGGTCAATTTTCGCTATGAGCCTGATTGTGTGAGTCAACATGTAATGCCACAACTGTTGGGTAGAAAATACCACTACCAAATAATATTTCTCAATCAAGGTATAATTTATGTCATAGTCATTCAAAGTTATGTTGATGTAGTAAATGGCTTGTTCCCTTCATAATCTTCTTGTGCCAACAATGCTCCTAAAGAAATATCTATTGTTGCGATGTATAGTATTAAAGGTCTTCCTTTTGTAGGTGGTATGAGAATAGGTGGCGACATCAAATATTAATTTATTTGGTTGAAAGTTGTTTCACACCCTTGATCCCTTTTGAACACAACATTCTTATGCAATAGATGATTAAATGGGTGAGTTTTGTTTGCCAACTGGGAGATAAATCTCTTGATTGATTGTAGCCTTCCTTGTAGTGACCTTAGTTGACTGATGTTTCTGGGTGGTGGCATTTCCATTATTTCCTTTACCTTTGCTATATCTACTTCAATACCTTTTTCTGAGACTATGTATCCTAAGAGTTTTTCTGATGTAACCCCAAAGACAAATTTCATAGGGTTTAGTCTGACATTGAATTTTTCTAGCCTTGTGAAAATTTTTCCCAAGATATCCAAATGTCCTTCTCTAGAATAAGATTTAGCTAGAATATCATCCATGTAATCTTCCATAAAGGTATGCATCATATCATGGAAGATAGTGGTCATTTCTCTTTGATAAGTTTCCCCTACATTTTTCAAACCGAAGGGCATGACATTCCAGCAAAAGGTTCCCCATGGACATGTGACTGTAGTTTTCTCCTAATCTTTTGGTGCTATCTTGATTTGGTTGTAGCTGAAGAAACCATCCATTATTGATAACATGGCATGCCTTGCTATTAATTCCATGATGATGTCAATATTAGGCAAGGGTAAATCATCCTTTGGGCACGCCTAATTTAGATCCCTGAAATCTATACATATCATGATACTATTATCCAACTTTCATGCAGGTACAATATTTGATATCCATTCGGCATAATCAATAGACCTAATGAATCTTGCATCCAATAACTTCTTCAACTCAGCTTTTACCATTAGTGTGATATGTGGATGCATCTTTCTTAATTTTTGTTTTGTAGGTTTGATTCCATTAGGCAAAGACAAATGATGCATTAAAATATTTGGGTCTAAACCTGGCATATCAGAGTATGACCAGGAAAATTTAATGCTTCTTTCTCCAAAAATATTGATAAATTCAGGTCTTTCTTTTTCTATCATAGATTTTGCCAGATGTAAAATCTTTGCTCTTTCTTATGTGCCAATGTTTATAGACTGTGAAGGTTCCACTAGAACTGATGATCTTTCATGATAATTTTTTGGAAGGGTGTCAAATCTCCCATATTTCAGTGCCTCAGAGAGGTTTTCACCATCCGATGTGTTCTTTATTTTTTCTTTTTCAAGATCTAATGCTGCCATAGAATGGTTTTCACCATTAAATCCACTTTTCATGTGTTCTATTTTACAGCTGGAAGATTTGACACCCTCCTATTGAATTGCATTGTTATGAGATTTATGGATAGAACTTGTATCAGGTTTGTCACAACAAAGGAAATTTATGGTAGCATCATCATTTTCAAAGATGGGTACATTTATAGGTTCAATGAGTTCCCAGTCGATAAGTTTAGGATGGATTGAGGGCAGGAAGTCATCGAATTAACTTGGGTTAATGGTGGTAAGGGTTCAAATAGTTATGTCATCAAATTTTTTATTAGGGATGTCAAGGTCAATGATGTTACTTTCTTTGCGATTATCTAGTTCACTCGATGTATTTTCATCCTCACTTGATTCATTGATATGTTGTGATTCTAATACAATTGGTCTAGACCCGGAGCTCTATCCCTCCTATTGTGTAGGTGCATATTGTTTTATGACATCAATTTGGAAATTTGTGTAAGATATATCAGAATATAGATCCCATTCATATTCATTAGAATCTATTTTAGAGCTATCTCTTACTTGAAGGATTATTTCAACCGCCTTCTTAGTCATTTCTTTTTTTTCTTCTTTTGAGTAACCCATTCTTGTCTTATCCTTTGAATAAAGAGTAAGAGGCTGAATGGGTTCTACGATGCCTTCTTTCCTTTTTCCAATAGGTCCCTACCCTTCATAACCCATTTTTTATAAAATAGCCTTTCCTTTTCCATACTTATCTATCTTGATGTTGATGTTTGTTAATGTCGATGTTTCTTCATCTTTGTACAACCAATCGAGGATAGCTTTGTCTTTTGATTCATCCTCTATAGTACTGGCTTTCACAAATCTTTCCTCTAGAACCATGGCAGGTTGTGATGGTTGTTGTTTTATCATTGATGGTTGTCCATATGACTTTAGAGATGGCATCAATTGTGAAAGATTAAGAGACTGCTCAATAGAATATTGTCCCATGCCTTTGTCTATTAGCTAGACGTTTTCTTGGAATTTCAGTGATAGAGAATTTAAAGGATCCTTATTGTCTATTAATGTAGATTCAACACCACTTGTATCTTTTGATTTATCCTTTTTCTCCACCCACTTGGATGTAATGTTTGGAGGTTTTTCACCATTTGATGAATTTGAAGTGCATGCTTCCCTATTGTGAGGCAGAAAGGTGTGTTGAGAAGTTTTGAGTGTGTTACAATGTTGAGAATTGTTATAATCTACTGATATGGTCACCTCTTGTCCATTAACTAGAAATTTAAAACAGTGGTGATAGGTCGAAGGTACTTCCTGCATTTCATGAATCCACAGATGTCCTAAGAGTATATTGTAGGTTAACTCTTTTTCTAGTACCTGACATGCTATATTTTTCACCATCGGTCCCACTTGAATGGGCTAGATAATCAGTCCTTTAGAATATCTCTATTCTTCATCATAAGCCTTTATTGTCATTTTCCTTCAGGCATCAATAGCATTATTTGAATACCATAGTGCATGGATTAACTTTAAAGTACAGATGTTCAAACCAGCTCCCCCATCTATTAGGACCCTTTTAACATGATGTTTGTGTATCAAAATTTCAATATGGAGGGTGATGTTATGTGGATGATTAAGTGACACATCATCCTATTCAAAGAATGATAGATAGTGTGGAGTGGTCAAATGTACCACCATATCATGGAATTGACAAACATCTAGGTTGTTGGGTACTATGGTGGCAACAAGTGCTTGTTCTAAAACCTCCTTATGGGATGGTGATAGTTTAAGGAGTTCAAGTATTGATATTTGCGCTAGTATTTTCTAAAGTTGGTTGACAATGTTGTACTGAATTGGAGGTGGAGTGGTGTTTTTAGGTGCAAATCCCTTTGTCATTACATTGGATTTCCCATTGTCATTACATTAACTAGTTGATAGTCTTGTCTTTCTTCGATTTTTAAAACATTTATCTGATTGTCGCATATTTGTATGCTCGGGATTAGATCTAGTGGTATAATGTCATTGGATTTGTTGTTACCAATGTGATTGCTAGTGACAATATCACTTTCTACTTCAAAAAAAAAAAAGATCATGCTATAGTAAACATGATTGACATTTTTTCCTTTAATTTTTGTAGAAGATGACTCTCCCTTGTCATAATTTGGTAAAGGGTCCTTAAAGGTTGTATGATCATTCTTGTTTTGATGTCCCTCTACGTATACTTTTTAGTTGTCAATCAGATCTTGGACTATATGTTTTAATTCCATGCAATCATTTGTCTTGTGTCCCTTATTTTTATGGAAGTTATAGTAATCTGAATCATTCTACCATGGTGGTTTGACTTTTGGATCCCAAAATTATGCTTCTCGTGTAGTGATAAGACCACTTGCAATAAGTTCTCTCATTATTGATTCCAGTGTTTGGCCTAATGGTGTGAATCTATGTCGATTTTATGATTTTTGATATAGTTGTTGTTTTGATTCTCCCTTGTTTAGATTATTGTTTTGATTGATATTTGACTTGATGTTTTAGTCACTTTTTTGGTTTGTCTTTGCAGTAGAGCTTGTCAGGTTAAAAACCGGCTTTTCATTTGTAAGTCATTTGTAGTTTCATTGATCCCATTATTTCTATTCTTTTGCCAAAATTTAGGTTTGTCATTGTTGGTATATTGATTTGAGGAGTTGGTGTTGTTTGATTTTTCATTGTAGTGTTTGATCACCCCTCATTTGACCAAAGATTCTTCAATTTTAAGGCCATTTTCAATCACTTTTTCAAATGTTGGAGGACACTGTAATTCAAGCCTATAACTCATCTCATCTATTAGATTGTCTATGAATAACTCCATTTTCTCTTCCTCAGATATGGAGTGAGGATACCTAGAAAATAGTCTTCGCCATCGCTATAAAAAGGACAGGAATGTCTCACCTTTGTTTTGCTTCATGTTATAGAGGTCCTTTATTGTGACGTCATGTTGAATGTTAAATAATATTGTGATATGAACCTATTGACGAGCTCTTCAAAATTTTGTAATCCTGTTTGTAGTTTGGAAAACCATTCCATACATTGACCTTCTAAGCATCTTGGGAATAATCTCATTAGGTAAGTTTCTTCTTGCGTAAATTATAATCTCATAGTCTTGAATTCCCTTATATGGTCAATTGGATCTGTATTACCATTGTATTTGTCATATTTTGGGAACTCATAGTGTCTAAGAAAAGATATCATGTCTATTGTTGGGTCAAAAGGATAAGGACAAATGTCTTGTAATGCATACCTTTTTGTATTTCCCTTTGTCATGTCTTGCAGTTGTTGTTGTGAGTCTTGAATTTGAATTGTTAGGGCAACAACTAAATATAAATTTTGTGTGTGTTGTGGTATTTCAGTTTCATTTGTTCTAGGTGCTTCTTTTAAGCGATTGAAATCAAAATCTTTAGGAAGTTTGGCACCTGATTTATCTAGCATTAGGAGATATTTCCACATGTCTTTCTCTAAGATATTTTCCATAAATTTATGGAATTTTGGGTCTTGTTGCATTGTTTGTATGTCTTCTTCCGTTATTTCATTCTTGTCATTTTGACATAAGTTATTCCAAGGATTTTCTTCTATCATGGTATTTGATGTTTCAAGTTCTTTTTCTAAGAGTCTCTTCTTTTGTAACCTAGTGAAGATTGGCATACAAGTGTTTTTTTTTCCTACCAAACTTTGATCTTCTATGTCTGATAAGTGTCAAATGAATTTTAACAAAGTCAAATAGGATGATATATCCTATTGATGAGACTAGGTTAAAAATCTGATTACTATGCCTTGTTTTGTGATAGTAGGATGCTAATATCTTGATGAAGAAACTTAGCTAAATAACCAAGATTTTGTTTTGATTTGCTTGACACTTTGTAGTTTGCAAAATTTGAGTTTTAGTTGAAAAGAATGTTAACTTGTAGGAGGCTATTTGCTTATGGTTTCTAGACAGTGTCTATATTGAAAAGATACTTCTAGTTGATAAAAATCCAATTTTTAACCAATCTGAATGATATGTTTGGAAGCTCTTTGTTTATTTATTTATTTTTGGAAGCACTAAAACAGAGTGCAGAAGCGCTATTTTACAAAATCGCTAAAACATAGTGTGGAAGCGCTATTTTGCGGAATCACTAAAACAGATGTCAGAAGTGCTAAAACAAAGGGTGTAAGTGCTACTTTGGATTCAGAAGCACTAAAATAGACCTTAGAAGTACTAAAACAAAACTCATAAGTGCTAAGACAGAATGTGGAAGCACTACTTTGGGTTTTAATGATTTTGTTTGATTTTTCTAGTCATGAAGAGATTATTTTTTGGGAATCTTGATTTTGACAAGATATCTCCAAACTAGTATTTTTCTGATGTTGGATAAGAAGCCTAAAGATTCTAAGTTTCTCTATTGCAAAATTCAGTCGGTCTTGGTGGAGTATTCTATCATTGGTTGTGGGATGGAGGATTGACGAATAGGTTGACTATGATTATGATATTGTGACAGAGTTCTTCTTTGGAAATAGGCTTGTGAATAAAGTGGCTCTAAGGCATAATCACTAGTATAAAATCTAAAAAAATCATGAAACCTATGGATGCAAGTTCTATGATGAAGCAAGATTTTTCTACTCCGATACAAGAAACGTATTCTTTTAAAAATATTTTTGTAACTAAGTGGTTTCTTCGGTTTCTTGACTCTTGTTTTGAGGGATTTCTTGACAAAAAAATTGGATTTCAAATCTCTATTCATAAATTTACCAGTTTAATTTGGTTTGTGATTTTCAAGATGATCTTTCATCTAAGTTATAATTATTTGAAAACATATCAAGCAAATTGTAGAAAAAATGTTTTTAAATCTAGAATCTAGACAGATAGTGTATGTTCAAGAACCACAAATGGTCCTTATTTATCTCCACTGGTTTTCTTTAATGAAGATACACTTCAGAAAAACTCACTCTTAAAGTCAAAAATGGTCATCGTTATACTCAACCACCCACATCTTAAAATAGCATTGACTCACACAGTTGTGTCACCCCCTAGAGGGCAACCGTGTTTTTGTCTTTTCTAGTTGCGTACTCAAAGTTGGATTTCTTCTCCCTTGAGAAAATGGTCCTTGGAAATTATATGGTGAGTGTCTTGGGGGAAGATTCTTCCCTCCCCTTGCACTGTGAGTATTAAAATGTTTGGTTACTAACTCAGCTGGATACTACACTATGGTTCTTACATAGGGTTTCTGTGCAATGCGGAAAATGATCAAATCCCTCAGGAGACCTCCCAAACTTAAGAACAAAGATTTTAGGGATGGTTATCTTGCACAATACCGTCGAGTTGGACTTTCATCAAAAACTCGTATTTGTTTAGAGTGGGTTGGAATCCTTGGCTTTAGGTGTTCCCACTTAGGTTGTTCCCATAGGGTGAGTACTTTTTCCCACTACAATAGGCCTTCTAAAGGTTTTAACAAAGGCATAAAATTGCATGAAAAGGAAAAGGTGATTCTGGCACTTTGATCACCCAGTTAAGGGGAGAGCATAATCCTATTCACCTCACAAACAAAACAAATAATGATTTATTTTAAGCCCAAGAGACAATGTACTAAACTAAGTGAAGATGTTGCTTCACAAAATGAGGCTACTTTATTTAAATAATGCAACAAAATATGATGACTATCCTAGGATTGGTATATTTAAATTAAGTTTATACCCTAGGATTGATTCTTTTTAGTCCAAAAGACATAACATTTTGGCCGCAATTGCATCGGATCCAAAGAAAAAAAGAAAATACAAAAGTGCTGAAACGGAGTTTCAAAGTGCTGAAACAAAAATCAGAAGCACTGAAATAGAGTTTCAAAGTGTTGAAACAAAAATCAGAAGCACTATAGTTTAGATCAGAAGCCATAAAATTTCACTGAAGCACAATAGAAATTTTGAGAACAGATACCAACTGTGTCGTGAACATCTGGCCGATGCACTGAAATTGCGCTGAAATAGGCCATGGAAGTGCTATAGTTTCCACTTTAGAAGCACTAAAAAATTCTTCAGAAGCATTATAGTTTATGTTCAAGCATTTAAAAAGAGTTTGGAAGTGCTTAATTTTTCCTTAGAAGGGTATGTGCAGGATCATCATTTAAAAAATAGGCCCTTAATTGGCAATAAAATTTAGAAAATCAGAGTTAGGAAACTTGACGTAAAAAATTGAATAAGTTATCTATATTATATTAAAAATATGTAAGAATAGAATCTGTAGAAAATAGAATTTAGTTTCTAAACTACTAGGTTTTTTTTAATAATAAAAAATCTATTTGGTGAAAATTTGAATTTCAATGCAGTAGTACTTCAATTTCAGGGAAAAATAAGAAGTAGGTGTTTGTCTAACCACCCTAACCACAATGAAATGATAATATTTTTTTATAATATTTTAGATATATGTAGGGGACTCATGTACCGATGTGATTCATATTTTTTTGTAATTGTTTTCTAAGTAAATAATTAATTATGATTTTTTTATTACAACTTTTAAAAAATATAAAAACTCGTCTGTCTGACCACCTTAACTTGGTCAAAACTTCATGAAATTCAATTCTTATTTTTTTAATCTTATAGTATGTGAAGCATAAAATGTGACGCATGTTTTGGATTCAAAAAATGTGATATCATTTGAAAGCTATATATTTTTTTCAATCAACCTATCAATCAGGACTTTAGTCGTAATTCAAATAGAAAATGAATAATAATTATTTATTAAATTCAAAGTAAACCATAGTTTATATTGGTGGAAAGATGTGAATCTCCTTTAAAAACCCTTTTCGTTTCATCAATTTTGGGTAAAAAAAATGTTGTCAGCCACATGGGCCATCATATCACTTAGATAACGCCACTTTTTGGCCCATCATAATCCTATAGATACCCAGACGTGCTATAGTTTTCATCAGAAGTGCAAGAAAAACTCTCACTCATGCTAAAATAGACACCAAAATCTTGTAAGATACTTTTCAAAGAAAAATTGTGAAATATGGGCTTATGCCCTATGGTGGGTGCCAATTTGTAAGTGTGAATAAGTAACAATGTAAATACACTTCTTAATGAAACATTATATCAAAGATTCAACAATTAATCTATTAAAAAGACCAGAAACTTGAAAGCATCTCAATGTTTGCTATCTCCAAAGATTTATTAAATCACAAGAAGCTCTCAGATTTGATAAGCTCCGTGACTGTTAAAATGCCAATCTAGAGAATGGAATGATGCTAAATGCAATGATGTGATGATTGATGATATCTAATTGATAAAAAGAAGCTATTGCAATCTATTCTGACATGAAAACTAATAAATGAAAGCTACAGTAAAAATACTATGCAACCATGATTATGATTCTGAATTGCTATGATTGCTATGATACTAAGATGCTTGATTGTTTGATTGCTATGATACTAAGATGCTTGTATGTTTGATTGCTCTATTTCCTATAGAGTAATATTGCACAAAGTTGGGATCCATTTCCTATTGGGAAAGGTTGTATTTATAGATTCACGATAGAAAATTTGCATAGGGGTAGCAAAGTAGAGGCTTGGATTCAATTTCGAGGATTGAATGGTGAGAGATTGAGAAGATTGAGAATATTTTGGGAATGGTTCCTCCCCATGAAAAAACCAAGAAAGATGATAGGAAGGATCAGAGGAAGAAGATTGAGAGATTGATTAAAATTCGTCTCTAATTTGTCTCCAAAGCTTCCCATGAATGCCAGTTGAATTAATTACATATAAAATATCTAATTTTATTGGTGAGTGAATAGAAGAAAATTTGATTTATGCTTTTATTTGAATATTTTAGTTTATTCAAATTTAGCAAAAAGGGGAATAAATAATTAAATAATACCAACTATAGAAGTTGTATATTAAAGAATTATAGAAGAAATATGATAATTTATATGAAAGACTTTAGAATATCTTTATTTAATTAAGAAAAAATATGATAAGATGATGAATAATACAAATTATTTAAATTTTTTTATTTAATTTAAGATAGAATAAATGGATAAAGTAATAGAAGAAATAATAATGATAATAATTAAATAAAACAAAGTGATTTTTTTTCATTTAATTAAGATGACAATAAAAGAATAAAGATTGAAGAATTTAAGATGAACTATATAAATAAATATTTCTATTTATTTAATAGTAGAGGAATTAAGGGTAATTAATCAAATAAATCATATTTAATCAATTGGATTCTCCAGACCATTTTTAGGTGTATACAATTTATTTACTTGCATATTTTATGAAATTCACAATTTAGCCTTACTTTGTAATATTTTTTTGTAATTTTGACTAATTTCATCTAATTGGATGCACATATCAATGTAAGGTACGTTTATGCTAAACTTGTAGTATAGAAAAAAGTATCCCTTTTCACACTTAAGTTGGGAATGAATAATTAATTATAAAATGAGCCTTATTTTGCCTTATTTAGGATGTTGTAAAGTGTATCCTAACACTTCCACACTAATCTAGGGCTTTATTAATTAATTGGTCTACTTTATGCCCTATTTGGTCCTATTTTGCATCTATAAGCCTTATTAATTGCATATTTTTGTGGATAATCTTGAAACTTATTGAATAACCAATCATAATTCAATGTTTTGGGTCATGTGTTCTAGATCTGATGATCTGGGACTCGTACATCACCTTAGGTGTATGAGTCCCACCTAGGTCTTGGGACCTGAATTTGAATGTCACACTAAACAAGACACTTCTTAGAGTTTGTGTTTCATGTTTAAGCCATTGAGACTCATATTCCACAACTAGTGTATGAGTCCCGCTTAGCTTAGACATAATATAAATTTAAATTCTTGGTGTAATTTTATTATCCTAGATCTGATGTCAGCTTGCAGTGTTGTAATTCTAAAAATTTGGCATAAACAAGTATAAATACAAGTTTATTTCATCATTTCAACATCTATGCAATCCTAGATTTTCATAAGCAATCAAGAACACTTTCACAAGAGCATTCAAGAACATTTCAGGAGCATTCAAAGGTAAATTTGAAGAAGATTCTTCTAACAATTCAAGAGCCATCATCATGTCAAAGATAGTGCGTCATGCATGTTGTTGAGCTAATTTTGTGATGTAGCATTGAAGATCAATTCAAGATCCCATTCAAGCATTATTTATAATCAAGAATTTTGACAAAAATCTACATTTATTGAGGCCACTTCATGCTTGTTTGTAAGTCTACAAGATTTCAAATCAGGTTCTATTATTTCATCTTATGTTTCATGTTTCATGTTTCATTGTTTCATCATAAGGTTTGATTACCAAAACATGGTTTAACTAAGGCAAATCCCTATTCCCTAACAAAACAACACTTTTTCTCTCTCTTTGTGTGATTGTAGGTTTATAGGTTGAAGAAAAAGTGGATTTGAAGCCCTCAAAAGTACCAAAATGGCAAAGTTGCAAAAGTTGTCAATTTTGTCATGAAAAGTTGTCAAGGCTCACAAAAACTCAAATATAGAGCGAGATATCCATCCTATTTGCATGAAACTAGTGGGAAAGTGTTTATTTCATCCATCTTCAGAGGCTCACAAATTTTCACTTCAAAATTCTATTCCTGGGACACTTTGCAAAAAAAATGGAACACTTTACGACAAAATGAGACACTTTGCAATAGTCTAAGCACACGAGTCCTAGTATTTCCTTTTTTCCATATTTCAGTAGATCCAAATCAATCATTGAGAGATTTCAGTTTCTACAACGAAACCCTAGTCTAGGACAAAATCACCCAAACTGGCATATGAGTCCCAATGTGCTTTAAAAGTTAGATTTTTAGGATTTCAAACCTTGTTTCGAGTGCATTCAAATTTCCAACTGCACCTATATACTCTCTTAGTTTGTTGTTTTTTAGTTTTATTTCCTAGGTCATTGAGTTAGGTTTTTCATGTCACTTCCATTTCTTGTCTTTCCAAGCCCTAGCTTGGTGGTGAACCCTCTTTAGTCTTTAATCACACCCAAGGACACCTTTTAGTGGATCTCTTTCCCTCATTCCATCTATGGATTGAGATCTCTAGGGTTTCCTTGAATGAAACTTGATGGAAAATAGGTGTAAAGTTCTTAAACACCCTAATTGTTCCATCTCCCAAAATGTGGAACACCTTACTTTTTTCATGTCATTTTGGTGAACCTAGGCTTTAAAACACCTTATTTTCTTATTTGGAGTGCATCATAGTCCTAGATCTAGCTTACATTAGTTAATTTGCATATAGGGTTTCTAAGTATTGCATTAGTGAAAGTGCATATAGTTTGCATTTTTGCATTTTACATCATTGAAATTCACTTTAAATATATAATTTCACATTGTCTAGACATCATTCAAACTAGAAAAGATAACATTCACTAAAAAAAAAAAGAAATTAGTGTAAAAACCCTAATCTAGGACTCATATGCCCCTCTAGGTGATTTAGTTCCAATATAGGTGGTTTTGTCTGATTTCTAGGTATTCTGTGTGGACTGTATTGCAACATTTGAACCCCCGAAAAACCCTAACTAAGACACATATACCCCTCTAGGTGATTTAGTCTCAAATTAGGCTTGAAACTACATTTTACAACTTCAAAAGCCTTATTTTTGTACTTCCTAGGCTTGCTAGTAACCTATAGTATCAGTTTGGAAAGTTTTAGTAACTTTTTTTTAATGTATCTAGGTCAAATCATCCATTTAGTGTAGTCATTTAAAAAAAATCATTGTCAAAAATCATTCCAATCTTCAGATCTTCAAGATATTTGTTTACGTTTCAGAAGCATTGCATAATTTAGATATCTTACTTTTTCATGTTAGCATGTTTTCTTTTCAAGCATTTAGTGTTCATAGAGTATCACATGGCTTGTATGATTCTATTTTCCCTACTTGTGGGAATAATCTAGGAAAAAATATATATATTTAACAAGCATGTTG
This sequence comes from Sequoiadendron giganteum, assembly GCA_007115665.2. Classification (NCBI taxonomy): domain Eukaryota; kingdom Viridiplantae; phylum Streptophyta; class Pinopsida; order Cupressales; family Cupressaceae; genus Sequoiadendron; species Sequoiadendron giganteum. The sequence continues at coordinate 556,142,748 of CM021101.1, read as the reverse complement.
GATACCCTCCTAGTATCTATCAGATTTGTAAAAACATCATAACACAAGAGGATTCAAGTGTATGCAGTCATAACAATCATAATTTTTCTTCTCCTGATATCTCTCTTATTAGTGACAAAGGTACCTTGGTGAAATAATATATATAATTATTAATTTTCTTGATTGACCCTCTCCTCTTCCCCCTTGGGAAGATATTAGGAAACAAGAAGATGAGATCAATGAAATATTTCTTAACACATCCCTTACTTGTGAGGATACTTTAATGAAAGAGGATACAATTTTAGAGGATATGTTGGTACTAAGAGATCCACTGATTGAGAGTTATAGCATTATTTCTCTCCTTCCTAATGTCCCTAACATTTGGAAAGAACTATTTGAACAAGAGGATCCTATTATTGGTGAGAATGAAAATCATAGTTGTCCTTACCATGATGCCTCCCCTATTTGTGATGAAGTTACTTTACAAAATATAATCATGGAATGTGATGAACCTCTTGAAACCTCTCCTACTATGGTAGATAGTATGACATAGGAGAATGAGACCTTAGAGAAAAAGGATTAAATAATGGACAACTCTAACAATCATATTTGGCCCTCTCCTAATATATCTCCTAGTTGTGAAGATGATATTTTGGTCTTAGAGGATCAAACCAATGAAATTTGTGTGAATCGTAGTTGTCTCTCTTCCTTTGGGGAAAACATTATTGAACACGAGAATGTCATCATTGATAAGCAAGAAAATTCAACCATTGATAACTCCCTTACTTGTGATGAAGTCATTATAGAAGAACCAACCTTTAAATTTCATGAACATCTAGTTTGTAGCTCTCCTATAAACTCTTCTACTAGGGAAGATATCATGGTGGAATAAAATGATAACATTGACACATGTCTTTCAGAAAATAGTGATGTGTCTTACTTAGATGAAGATGATGAAGTGACATTAGACTCCCCTTCATTAAGAAAGCATAAAAATAAGGAAAATAATTCTAATATTATGCACATTAGATATCCCTTGAAGCGATATCCCAAGCCCGAACTTATCATTTATCCACCCTCACAACAACCAAAATTTCAAAATAAACCCATCCCTATCTTCAAATCACCTAAAATGAAACTTGATAATGATAATGTTTCATAGAAACCAACTTACAATACCATTGATCATATATATAAAAAATATGTATACAATCAAGTCCGACCTTGAACTTGAAAGTTGTTTGCATGTCACGAATGAAAAATAAAAGCATATTGAAGAAGTCAAAAATATATTGGAAGATGCTTGGAGTTCATTTGAGATCATAAACAAAGAGTCTAAAAAAAGAAAAGAGAAACTAGTAATTTCAATACAAAATTCAAAAGCATCCACTTCAACTACTTTAGAAGAAAAGACAACATGCACAAATTTTTTTGATGAATTTGAACAACCACTAAATCCTAAAGAAGTGAAAAAAATTTGTGGAAAAGGTTATGAACTTATGAAACAACTTGGGTATATTGGAAAAGGATAAGTTGCTATAAAACAAGGTATTTGTGTCCCTCTAGAGCCTAACACTCAAGAAATAACTAGTGGTATTGTTTATTTCCCATTGAAAGAAACAAAAAACATGAAATAGGCCTTCAATCAATATCAACACTCTTATAATATATTTTTCTAAGACAACTTTAACTTTGGTACATCCTGAATTGATAGATAATACATGTGTGAATATCTCATTAGATATGCATCAAAAATAATAGGTGCTACTCCTTGCCATGTAGTAGTTGTAGGATTATAGTATAATCACTATTGATTGTTTTACATTCATTGAAAATCATTTCCTTTTTGGAAGGAGTGGAATATCATCATCCATTCTCGTCTCATCTTTGTTTTGCAGTAAGTGGGGGCAAGGGGTTAAGTAGCCTTGTCCTCTATGTCACTTTTCATTGTCTCTATTGGCTAGTTGACTGCCTTCCATGTATTTATAAGAGAAAGCTTGGGATGTGGATAACATGCATTAATTTTTCTTACATGTGACATACAAAGTTATATTTAGTTGTTTTATTTTGGGGGCAACCAGTTATTCATGATGTAGTTTCATTTGGGAACATATGACTTTACATAGGACTTTCCAAATAAGCTATCATGTCTTCTTCTACTTTAAATAATTTTCTCACATCAATGGTGTTAGAAACCACTTTAAAGTGGGGGAATACATTGACACTCATGTTTCAATGTGTAATTTTCTTTCTTCTTGCGATGCATCCATTTCTTGGTGGTGTCATATGGTTTTATTTCCTTAGAGAGTGTGATATTTCTTTGAATTTTTCTCTCTTGGAGACATTAGTAACAATGTTCATTTTTTTAAGACCTGACATGAACTAAGGAAAACTCCTTTGAGCGTACCTTAAACTAGTTTGCATTTACAATATCAGTTATATGGCCACCTTGCATAACAAAATTTTCTTTCCCATGGAACCATCTTGTTTGTCCATGAGTTTCAAGCATATGAAGCTTTTTCTTGCCTCATGAAGCTTGAAGTTCATTATTGTGTGGCACCTTAACAAATTTATCAAGAGGTGTAGCTTTGGTATGGTTATATGTATGGGAGTTGAACCTAGGTTTGACTTTCCCATAGCCACTTGCTTTTTGTGTGAGTGCATACTAGTCGCATGTGTATGTGTCTCATAGGGCGCTCACCTAGTGGACGACCTTAGGTTCCACTAGCCCTTGTGAGTGTGTGTTTGGTTTGCATAGTAGACATTGTTTTCCACTTGTAAACGTTCTTAGAAAAACAACTTATATCTGATCCATAATGTGTGGGACAAATGGTTGAGGTTTGATCCACCTCTTTTCATTTTTCATTTTTTTTGTTTTTCTTTCTTTTAGTCATTAACATTGTATGTTTTTGTATCTTGATGTTGTATATCATACACCTTGTGCATGTCCCTTTGTGCTTATGTTGGTTTGATGTAGGATCTTGTGTGTGTCCATTTGTTCTTATCTGTCCAATCATTATAGATGCATACTTCACAACTGGGTTTTTAATAGGTTTTTTCGCTAGAGCCCTTTTGCCATAGGTAACACTGGTAAGATTTGATATTGTTTCATTTTTCACTACCTTCAACACAGGTACTGATCTGGTGTCATAGATTCTAGTGACAAATTTAATTTCTTCCTTGTTTATCAAGTGTAGTTCATTAGTCCATAAGAACTAATCATGCATACTGCTAAGAATCGACTGTACATACGGGTTATCCATTGTAGAACTAAAGTTTGGAAAATTGTTCCAATAGTCCAGCTTCATCATCATAAGATTTGAGTATTCCTATTTTAACTAGAATTTATAATTACTAAGTTCATTCATCCATATATCAATCAATTTGATGTGATTGAATTCTTTTAACTTAACCCTAATGTACATTTTGGTATCCTCTGTCGGCATGACACCATGAGGAATCGAAGAGAAAGTGCCCACAGGGTCATCCTCGAAGACCTTCATCAAATATTTTTTGTAGGAGGGACTAGGTCTTTTTGTTGTTTGTACAACTACAGGAGTTGCCATTTTCTATATTTTGAACACTTAAAAAGATCCAAGAAGGAATATTCCCAAACTCAAAATAGCACAAAATCAAAAATACCTTTTTCTTCGCAAATACCCGAAACTAGGGTTTGCACCAGTCGATCCTCAATTCACTCTAAATCACTTCAAACCATTATTTTCTTCTTTCAAATGCACAAATGATCAAAATTATTTCACAATCTTTCTTTATAGATTAATGTGATGCCCTAATTTGCATTTAATGCATTTGGAATTCGAAAAGCTACTAAATTTCTTTAGTTGTGTTGTAAGACCCTAAAGTGCTCCGGAAGTGAACATACACACCTATTTTCTTTTGGTTTCTTTTCCAAAACCTTTGCATACTGATTTCTTATGAATTTACTTCATGTCTTGGATCTGACATGTTTGCAATCGAGAGTTTTAAGGATTTTCTGCTAAAGCTCCCCCTAAGACCATGCTAGGTCTAGTTATCAGATGAATCATCTACATCGGATGAGGGTATAGAGGAATCAATAGTCTCTGACTCTTCTTTTTTTTCCTTAATTTACTCATTTCCTGCTTGACTTCTTCCTTGTCAACCTTCTTTTCAAGTTCATTCTTCTTTTCTAGAGCAGATTGTTTTCCCTTTTTGCTTTTGCATACCTTTGAAATATGTCCTAGTTTGTTGCAATTATAATAGACGACATTTTTTTGACTTGATTGACTTCCATTAAACCTTGTTCTGCATTGATTTTCCTTATGCCCATATTTATTGCATGTATAGAAATAGCTAGCAAATGGTTGATCATCCTTCTTCTATTGAACCAGTTCATCACCAGAGTTTTGCATTCACTAGCTCTATGTCTAAAATTATTACAAACATAGCATTTTCTAGGGAAAGAACCATTAAATTGATTCATCCGACTTCTACATTCAATTTCCTTATGCCCAAAATTTTGTAATAAAAACAAATTCCACTAAAATATGGGTACCTTTGTGCATTTGGTTTTCTGACAGGTGATTTTCTTCCTAGATTCCTTTTCTTCTTTTTTTTATCTTGGGTCTTTTGATCTTTTACTGCTTTTGAGCTTTCACCTATTTCTAATCCCAATCCTCCTTTGTCTTTAGAATTTTTTTGTCTAACAATCAATTCATCAAGCCTGGTGGAGCTTATCTTGAAATTATCCTCACATACTTTTTCCTTTTTCAATTCTGCTCTCAGATTTACTACTTGCTCAAGCCTTGAACATTCATCAAACTTCTTCTTTATCTCTATATTCAAGAATTCTTCAATTATTTTGTTTTCTTCCACTTGAAGCTTCAGTTTGGTAATGTATTCATTTTCTTGTTTCAATTGGTCATTGACTTCTCTATGTCTCTCTTTGAACTTCCTTAATTGTTCCTTCAATTTTCGGACACATTCATTTGCTTCATCAATATTTTCTTTCAGATCTTTATTCTCATTTTCAACTTTGTCTAGATCATCAAGAGTAGTATGGAGTTCTGCATTATCCTCTATCTATTCAATCTCTAATATCTCCCTCACATTTTTAGACTTCTCCAGAGGAACCTTGCTTTGATACCAATTGTTAAATATCCAATATACTAAGAGGGGGGATGAATCAGTATATTCTTAAACTTATTGAATAGATACCATCTAATCAATCCAAGGCATATGATAATTAAATAAGTAGAATCATCAACAAAACATGAACATAATGCACAAGAGACACCAGAGTTTTTACGTAGAAAACCATGAGTGGGAAAAACCATGCTGAGGATTAACTCACAATATAGTATAACCAATTATAAGATATTACAAAAGGTGGCTCACTGCCAAGACTCACTGTCCAAAATGGGAGGCTCACTTCATACAAAAATGAAGTAACAAAATGGCTAACTGACAGAATGAACTGATGAAAATACACCTCAAGTGTAGATCTAGTTCCTTTGGAATTCAAGAAAATTTGCATGCCAATAGATCATACTTCACCTTTTTTTCTTCCATCTATAGTCTACTAATATTCACTCAACACCATTTACACCTCTCTATATCCAACTCTACAAAAGAATCTTATATATATATCTGATTGTCAATGATTACAATCAGGTTGGCTTAACAAATATTCTCAATAAATAATTCAAATGTGTGGCATGATATAGCTTGTCTACATGGATTATACAACTAAGATTTAATCCATTACATCTTCTACTATATGATAGGTCGACTAGCAGTAGACCTAATAGAAAAATTGTGTACAACAAAAAATGATACTGGAGATGACCACGAACAACCGTGCTTATGAGTTCTTTTTCATGTATTCTTTTCTTAGTCACAAACCGTTTCCCAAAAAATGAAGTAACAGCTATTTATCGGAGAGGATTCTAGAGAAAAATACTGGATGCTAGTCCTATATTACTGGTTTAGAATATTAGATTGATGTGACTTAGTCGCAATCCATATATTATGGTGACATCGATGACAACAAAAGTGTTAACAAGGGATATGATCTTCTTCATTCTTCCAACACCACATTGGTACACATAGACTCCTCTTGAAGGTCTACTTTAGTGTGAGTTTGAAGTAAGTTCCTCCTCTCACTAAAGTGGGGGCTAAATGTAGTGTAGAAAAAAGTATCCATTTTTCACACTTAAGTTGGGAATGAATAATTCATGATAAAATGAACCTAATTGTGCCTTATTTAGGGTTTTTTCAAGTGAATCCTAACACTTTCACACCAATCTATGGATTTAATGATTCATTAGGCTTCTTTATGTACTATTTTGGTCCTATTTTGCATCTACAAGCCTTATTAATTGCATCTTTTTGTGGATAATCCCAACACTTATCAAGTAAACAATCATAATTCAATGTTTTGGGTCATGTGTTCTAGATCTTGTGATCTATGACTCATAAACCACCTTGGGTGTATGAGCCTGCCTAGGTCTTGGGACTTGATTTTGAATTTCACATTAAACAAGACACTTCTTAGAGTTCGTGTCACATGTTTAAGCTATTGGAATTCATACACCACAATTGTCATATGAGTCCCACTTAGCTTAGACCCAATTTAAATTAAAATTATAGGCAGGATTTGATTCTCCTAGATCTGATGTTGACTTGTGGTGTTGTAATTTTGTAAGATTTGGCACAAACAAGTATAAATACAAGGTTATTTCATCATCGCAACACCGAAGCAATCCTAGATTTTCATAATCAATCAAGAACAATTTCACAAGACCATTTAAGAAAATTCAAGAGAATTTTAAGAGCATTCAAAGGAAGATTTGAAGAAGATTCTTATAGAAATTCAAGATCCATGATCATGTCAAAGACTTAGTGCATCATGCATATTGTTGAGATAATGTTGTGATGTGGCATTGAAGATCAATTCAAGATCCCATTAAAAAATTGTTTCTAATCAAGCATTGTGATCAAGATCTACATTCATTGAGGTCACTCCATGCTTGTTTGAAGATCTAAAGATTTCAAACAAGGTTCTATAGTTTCATGTTTCATGTTTCATTGTTTCATCATAAGGTTTGATTACCAAAATAGGGTTTGACCAAGGAAAACCTCCATTCCCTAACAAAACAACACTTTTTCTCTCTCTTTATGTGATTTTAGGTTTATAGGTTGAAGAAAAAGTGGATTTGAAGCCCTTAGAAGTACCAAAATGAAAAAGTTACAAAAGTTGTCAAGGCTCATAGAAACTCAGGTTTAGAACAAGATATTCAACCTATTTACATGAAACAAGTGGGAAAGTGTGTATTTAATCCATATTTAGAGGCTCACAAATTGTTTCTTTAAAATCTTACTCTTGGGACATTTTGTGACAAAACGAGACACTTTATGTCAAAATGGGACACTTTGCAATAGTCTGGGCGTATGAGTCCTAATACTGCCTTTTTTCCAGATTTTAGCAGATCCTGATTAGTGACTGAGAGATTCCAATTTTTTTGCAAAAACCCTAATCTGGGACTAAATCACTTAGATTGGCATATGAGTCCCAATGTTCTTTAAAAGTCATATTTTTCAGAATTTTAGACGTTGTTCCAAGTGCATGCAACTTTCCAAGTGCACCGCTATACTTTCTCAGTTTGTTGTTATGTATTTCAGTTTAATTTCCTAGGTCATTGAGTTAGATTTTGCATGTCACTTCCATTTCTTTTCTTATCAATCCCTAGCTTGGTGGTGAACCATCCTTAGTCTTTAATCACACCCAAGGTCACCCTTCTAGTAGATCTCTTTCCCTCATTCCATTTGTGAATTGAGATCTCTAGGGTTTCCTTGAATGAAACTTGAGGGATAATAGGAGTAAACATCCTCAAAACCCTAGTTTTTCCATCTCCCAAAAGGTGGAACTCCCTATTTTCTTTGTTTCATAGTTATTCTAGATGAAATCAATGAAGAGGGATTGGATTATTACGTGTGTCATTGTATTGATGCTGAAAATAAATTGGACACCTCTATTATAGATGGAGAAAACATAGAATATCCTCCAAGTTCATTGGTTGTTATTGGAACATGTCTTAGAAGGTACCCAATTAAGAGATTTGATGTTTGGTTGTTTGAGGACTTTGAAACACATCAAAAGACTTCATTTATCAAAACTTATTGTGGAATCCAATGTTCATTTGATCAAATATGGTGGTAGACCTTTATACAAGAATTTGTGGAAGGTTCATGAGTGTGACCATGAGGCAATACTTAACACAATAAAGAGTAGAGAAGACCTTGGTGGTTCCTTGGATTGATTTTTAAGTATGTACATTGGATGTATAAATTCATGCTATTGATCATTTTATTTTGGTTATTAAAATATGTATCATAAAATATGGACCTCCTTGAGGGTATTGATGTTGATGTATTACTTGAAATTAATTGTGCTTACCTTATCCACTCTCATAAACACTTTATTCTTTAAATATACACTCAATTCCTTAAATACTCACTCAATTCCTTCTATGAACTCTTTCTCATAGAATCCAATATACGTTCCCCCTTACATTAGTAGCCTATTCTACTAGCTCCTCCTGAAATCCGATTGCACATTTTGTCTTTCTCTTGAACCTTCTTATCTCTATGTACATTTTTCTCTTATCTCTATCTACATGTAATTGAGGTTATTATTGAATATAACACAAGTGCAATGACATGGAAACCACCATTATAATGTCCTACCATTAACTTGTGTTCTAACTATTTTTTATTAAACAAGTAGGGGAAAGGGCCCTTGAACCTAAACAGAGAAAAAAAAACAATCCAAATAGCTAGTATAATAGCTACAAAAAAAAACATGACCAAAAAAATAGAATAACACCACATGCCAAAATAGCAACCCGACAAAAGACAAAACAAAAAAAGGTAAAACAACCGAGAAACCACCATAACCAAAAGAGCATTAAGTGATAAAAAAACAAATAAAAAAATAGTTAACCAAATAAAACATAAGGTCCTATATACCGAAATAGCACCAAGGTGCATATTCCATAAACCAAAGAAACAAAATAACCCTAACTACTTCTTAGGACTAGATCAAATCCCAATCCATGATTAGTCACTCTAGCTCCTTGTTGTACTACTCCATCTTCTCAATTGTTCTATCCTCCTACTAAATTTTTGCTTCCAATGAGGAATTTTTCCTCCTATTACCTTTCCTAACTTTGGTCATACCATTAACCATACCAAAAATCACCCTTCTCATAATACTAAGAGTGATAGAAGTTGACCTATTAAATTCCTTTTCCATTCTATTAAATTTTTCCTGAAGCTCATAAAACTGAGTCAAATAAAAATCAAAGGGCTTGTTTTTTGGATGCATTTCCTCTTCCTAGTCCTTTGTTGCACTCCCACCCACCTCATCAATGGCTTTCATTATCAAATCTTTGACTTCTCTTGCTATCTATTTTTCACCTTTATAAAAGAACCCCATAACCCCAAAGTCATGATTAAAATAGGTCCCAAGGCCTTAGTATAGGAAAAATAGAATCAAAAGTCTTGTCAAATAGATCTCCCTCAATATTCCCAGTCTAGATTAATTTAATTCCCTTGAGAGAAATAATTTTATAAAGATAAGTCTCATCAAAACTTACCTTTAGATTATTTAGTATTTTCAAAGATCAAGGGATCATTAGGGGTATTATGAATGGGGGAAAATTTCCTTCATAGATATATTTCTTAATCATTTGATTCCTAATAATCTGCCAAATCATATAAGAGCACATGGTTAAAAGACATAAGAAAGATGACATCAGAAAAATCACTTTGTTCACCACCATTTTGTCAGATATTTTACGCATCACTAGCTAAGATGGATAATTTAAATTCAAAAAGGGGTGGAAAAAGCTAAGACTTAACACAATCCTTAGACTAGTTGACATCCTCATAGCCAAAATTGATTGAAGCTCCATTTTCATAGTTATAGTAGATCCCTCTCAGCAAATCCTTAGAAACCCAGTCTTGAACCTCAAGCGAAATATTTTCAAATATCTAGGAAAACCATTAGGGATTAGAGAGTCCCGCATTTGAGGCTGAGACCATAGTTGTATTCCCCTCTCTAAAGATATGAATCAAAGATTACCTTTCCATATAATTAATCACACATTTTGAGTCTTGGGTCAAGTTCTTGATCTTCTTGGGGGCTGAACCTAACCTTTAAGAAAGTCGATAATCAATTTATATTTTCCCTCAATTATGGCCTTATTAAAACCAATTTCTTTCAGTCTCTTTATGCCTCTCTAAGTAGTAGTATCCTCCACTTCCATACTATAGAAAATCCTAGGAAATTTGCACAGGCTTTAATACATCTCCCTTAATGATCTCTAATCAGACCCCCAGCTGTAGCAATCCCTGAGTTTCCTTTAGAGCAGTTGTCAGAGTTTAGTTTTACCAAGTCAACTAGTGGAGGTTTCCATAGTGTCATTTGTCTACCTAGGATGTTAGCCCAATTAATCTTAATGAGATCATGATTTAGACCCCATATATTCTTTACTCTGAGGTCCTTATAATTTGGAATAAATTTTGTGAAACCAAAGGCTTTAGAGTTCAAGTTTTCCATGATTTGTTGTTTAATGCAATAAAATACCTCTCCATAGTTCCTCTACTTCTCCTTGAAAATTATATTTTTCCTCTCTTTCCACAAGTGCCAAGAAATAAAGGGGGGAACTTGCAGCCATAATTCCTTAATGTCAGGATGCAAGAAAGGACCATAGACCCATTGGATGATGAGGTATTTCAAATCACCCAGAAACACCCAATCTGAAAGAAGATTTTGAAGGGCTAAGGACTAGACTTCTATAGAAAAAATATAATGGATAAGTAGATGAAAAATTGATTCTTCATAAAATAGACAAAGAGCACTTCTATTGGAAAATTTAAATCATTTCCTATTCAGGACATCAATAGTGAGGATTCTCCCATGCATCACATCCCAAAAAAATAGTTTAATTTTGGAATTAATTTGGCATTCTAGATCAAATTCTAATAAATATTTTGATCATTAGAAGAAGCTTCATACAATCTATTATAAGAATTTTGGACAAATAAATATCTAGAGGGGTTATCACCCAAGATCCAATTGTCAAATAAACCTTGAAGGGATAGACAATAGTCTCCAATCAATGAGTTAAGAGTTGAAAGCATTTCAAAATAAGGCAACATATTACTACCTTTTCTTATCCTTAGTTCTAAGATATCCTATTCAAAGTTTTTCCATCTAGGAGTCTCTTCAAACTAGTCAAAATATCATAGAGACTGGTACCATATAATATTATAAGGTCTTATTTTATAAGAATTAATTGGGCCACTAAAGATAGAGCAGGACCTTTTCCCTACACCTCATCCCAAAAAATGATAGATTTCCCATTCCCTTCTTTCCTTCTAGCTCCTTGCTACAATATAATTCTTTTTTTAAGGATATTATTCCAAAAATAAGATCCATTAGGCAGTCCTTCGGAGGACATCAAGCTACTAGGGGGTCATTCCCCATATATTTGACACTGAAAATACTAGTCTAGTATTTCTTTCCTTGAATCATGTATTGACCTATTTTAGTTAGCACAACCTTATTAAACATCTAGAATCTTCTAATCCCTATCCCCCATCTATTTTGGGGAACACACTTTCTCCCACCTAACATGAGAAATGCTTTATCTTTCTTCTATCCCAATCCAGAGGAAGGTCTTTTGGATTTGTTCAATATTCCTCATGATGAAATTTGGCATCTTTAAGAGGGACACATAATAGACCATGACATTTTAAAGAGAAGAATTCAGAAGATGGAGCTTACTAGCTTGAATGAGAAATTTTCCTTTCCAGTCAGTGAGATTCCTTTGGATTCTATCAATAATGTCATTCCAAAAGGAGTTAGATGTTTTCTTTGTGCTAAGTGGGAGACCTAGGTAAACATTAGGAATTATTTATTCTTGGCATCCCAAGATTCTTATCTAATCCTATCATTCACTTGTTGAGTTGTGTTAAGAAAATATAAGTTACTCTTTTTATAATTTATGAACTAGCCAATATATTCAACATAATTTTTAATAACATCTTTCCAATTTGTTGCTTCCACAATAGAGGCACCCCCAAATAGAATGGTGTCATCAAAAAAATATTGGTAAGAAGACAAAGCCAAGGAATAGGCAGCATGAATCCCATGTAGATAACCATAATCAAGATATTTTTGGATATTCTGGCCCAAAAATTTAGCAATAATTATAAAAAGATAAGGAGACAATAGGTCTCCTTTTCTTAAACCCTTACCACAAGAGAATTGAATTATAGGGATACCATTAAGAAGAATGTAATAACTAGTGGTAGAAACACACTCCTTTATTAATCTCAGAAATTTCTCACTAAATCCATTTTTTTTCCAAAACAACAAATAAAATTTTCCAAGAAACCCTACCATAAAATTTTGAAATATCCATCTTAAACAACATACCTAGATTCTTATAATGTTCCATAGAATGAATAAATTCATAGGAAACAATAGCTGGATCAAGAATCTATCTTTTTTCTAATTTCCTGAGATCAATTTATCTAGCAAGCGATTTATCTTACTAACCATGATTTTAAAAAATATTTTGTAAATTGTTGATCATTAGAGCTTGTGCCTCCACAAATAGCCTTATTGGAAATTCAGCAAGTGGGGGACCAATTTTTGCCTCACTGAATGACCTCTAATATTTTTAAATAAATTTGTCTCTTGTTTGTGTTTCGGGGAAAAGGGGTTGAAAGAAATGCAAATAAAACATAAAGATGGTGATGCGCCAAATCTTTTAAAAAAATTCAAACCTTAAATATTTCTTATAATTGATAAAATATCTACACAAAATGCCATAGACCCTTCATTGTTGGGAAGAGAATGAGTAGAAAAGGCTAGAGAAATCACAATTTCATCTTTCAAATCTCCCCATGGGAAGCACCCATTAAGGTCCAAACAAATATAAGAGAAACTCCAAAGATTAATAGGAATACTCGGAAATTTATAGAATCCTTCCTCCTTTACAACATAATATGAAAAATAGAATACCCTTTATAGAAAATGGAAGAGTGTAATGGACATGATCCAATTTTTGAAAGATAGCGTAAAACATAGAAGCTAACAAAATACCAAATAATTAAGTGGAATATCAATATAAAGCTCTAACACAATATTTTCATTAAGAATGAAATATGAAAAAGAAACTTGACAAAGGCCATAAAATTGAACAATCCCAAATATTTCTTCTTAATAGATCAAATAATTCTTGTAATATTAACTGAAAATAGAGGTCAGATTCCAATCTAATGATAGTTTGAATTAAATTCAACATGCCAAAGAGAATACATAGTATTCTTTCAAAACCCTCCTATTATTGAGAAAATAGAGCTCCCTAAGACAATATCTATATTCCTCTAAATATTTTCAAGCAAAATTTTTCCAAATTTTTTACTCACTACTACTAACCCTTATTTATAGCCAGAAGAAGAGGAAATTGTCGCAAACAATCCAAAAGAAGAAACTATGAGATGTTGAATTTGATAGCTTGCAATCCGATCCTAGATCTTGGTTAGATTGTAGAAATCTTCTCTCATTAAGTCCTAACTTCTACATTAATGGTTTCAAATATTTAAGCAAAGATATGTTGTCAAAAGATAATAACATAGCCTAGAAAAATCTCATCGATCATCTATGGAGTTTGATGCTACCAACTCGAAGGTTCCACCCAAAAAGTAAGACATATGTCATGATTGTTGATGAGATCCACCCCAAAAGATCTTTCTGTGGATGATATTGTCTTCCCAACAAAAATAGATGATGTGTTAAATGAGTGGGCATTTTTAGATTTTGTGAGAGTGGTTTTGAAGAAAATCCCTGCCAAACAAACACATGTCTAGGTTTACACCCGAAAAGTAAATGGTATATATAAATCCATACAACCACCACATAGTGCATTGCATGCCTTTATGTGAAAGAAGTTATCACCCTTTAGGTGTTGATTTATCCCGAAGCATAAATGAAGCAAGGGCCATAAACTAAAAAAAATGTTTAAAGGAAAAAAATGGCTTTATAGTTCTAGAAAATCATAGAGGGCCTTCACTTGAGGAGGAGCGATCCTCGATCTCTAGTAATTCTTGGAGTTTGAGGAAGGCGACATACTGGGTCTTCCAATCTACATCATTGGGAAGGGTGAGGGTGCACAAAATCTTGAATGCTCGATCCAAATCGAGGACTTCTTTAAAAGAAACCCCTCCCCACCTTGATGAAATAGCTTCAATGTGGTAGTAGAGTCGAGAAAGGGGAAGGATTTCCCTCTTGATTTCTTCAATAATGGGTTATAGGATTAGTCTTGGGAGTGTTGTGGAGGTCTAGATTTTGAGCATGATTACATCTGTGATCTACTCAATTGTTAACACTCCTCCATTTCATGAGAAAAGGGTGGGTAATCTAGATTCAAGAATAATTTTGAACTCATCCCTAATCTCACTGACCTTCTTATTCAAGATTACTTGGAAAGCTTTACCTTTCAACATGATCTTGTGGTAGGTGATGAAATAACTTTATTTCCTTGTGACTGCCCTTTAGTCAGGAAATCTGGCATACCTCAAAGCTTCTTTGGTTGCTTTACATAATTTTGAGATCAAGCTCTTTGATTCTTAAGCCCAGGGGGCATATGTGTGGAGAATTTGGTTGACTATTGGTCCAACCTTTTCATCTAATTCTCAATCATCCTTTAGAAATTGTAAGATTTGTTTCAAGGATGCAACTAGACCTATGATTCTTTCCCAATGGGTAGATATTATCTTTTTCAATATCGAAAGAATCTTGGATCCCTGTGCCTTAGTCAATTCTTGCTGGTATTATGTTTCCCTTGCTTTTATGCCTTCCTCCAATTGACTCTTCTCTTGGAGAACATTTTTAATCTCAAAGTGTAATTTATTGATCTCCTCGTCGTGAGTCAACAAAATAGATTTGATGTCTTGATTTTCTTGTTTCCCCCTTTCTATTTTTGCCTAGGCTTTTTGAAGATTGTTGGAGGCCTCAGATTAGACACTATCCAATTCATTTTTCATATCCTCATTTTGTTTATCTAGATCATGTAGATCCTTTTGTAGCCCATCATATACAACATTCATTTTTGCTATAACTTCATCCAACTTGTTTTGTTTACATTAATACTATGCATTTTTCTCACATTTCAATTTCTCAACCTTTGCATGAAGCTGACCTTGCTCATTTTGGGATGTTACAAGAAAATTAGTTGCTTCACCCTATTGACCTTGTAACTACCTCAAGCAGGAAATTTATACATCCTTTCCTTTAATTTCTTCCTACAACCTATCCATCACCTCTTTTACATTTTCCAACTATGCCTGATACTTCTTTAATTTTTCATCTAGCTTCTCATAGTCGGTGTAGACCACTTTTTGAGTTGCTTTGACCAGAACCACCTTTTCACGTGAGAGAGTCTCATTTAAATTTATTCCTACTACCCTAATGTCATAATATTTTAAATGCATTTATCTCCCTGGCTTGGATTTCAGCAACCTCATGGAAGTGATCAACAAAGTGTCCCACTCTTCATCAAAATAGGCTTTAATACTCTATGCTAAAATTGAAGCACCTAGAGGGAGACAAAAGTAGGTTAATGAAGGAGAGGCCTTAGCCATTTGAGGTTGTGGAGAGGTGAAGGGAAGCGTTATCATGGAAAAAGGTAGGATGTTGTATGCATATTGAGAAGGAGGGACACCCATTAGAGTGAAATGAGTAGTGGGAAAACAAAAGAGGCATTGCTTGATAGTAGATGGGTTTGGTGAGACTCACAATATGGATGCATTAGTGTTTTCAATGGGTTCCATTGATAGGGTGATTATAGAGTCAATTACGACTAACACAGATAATGTTTTCGCGACGTGTAGGGTTTCTTCATGGGGTTCCTTGTTAAATATGGTCGGGGGCATGTTGAGAATAAAGACCAAAACTTGTGGACAGAGGATTCTTTTCAAAAAATAAAGGGGCAGGAACAAATAAAGATGCATTAGAAGAAATAATGGTGGGCATAAAAATTACCTCTTCTTCTCCTTTGCTTGATACACCCAATTTTCCCAAGCCTTAGACTCTTCTATTCTTTGTGGGGGCTAAACTAGTGGGTTATGATTCCCTGGCAGTCAATCCTACTTATGTTTGGGATTTTGTGGCTATATCAAAACTCTTCATTAACCTTTGGGTCCTTTTGTCTTGGGTGGGGTGTTGGTGAAAGTTGCGATCTGTGAGCCCTTCTTCTTTTACCCCTTTCCTTTCCCTTTTCCTATGTTGGGCTCTTGGGGATGTGAGGTGTAGAGTGGCACTTCCTCCAATCCAATCTTCTAATTGGATTCTAGATTACTTTCATTAGTTCCAACCTCTTTGTCACAAATTTGGTAGAAATTCTCATCGTGTGGCCTAACATCTCCATGTATGGCATTGAGGCACTTGATTTCCTATCAAAACCTCAAGAAATCCATCCTCTTTCTTTTCGACCATCCTATCTTCTTTAACTATGTGTTGAGGAACTGGGCTATCAGGGTGCTCTATTGAAACTCTACCACCTGAACATAAAAAATAAAGCCACAATGACTAGTTGAATGGTATGAAAGTAAGATATATGTAAACCTCTAGCTTGTCCTTGGTCAGGTTCATTCTTGATTCAAAATACTCCCACCTTTCATGTTTTATAGTTGAGAGATGTCTTACTAGATTATAACTCCATGCATCGCAAATGATGACCAAGCCTAGGTGAGATAGTTTGCTAGTAAGCATATCCCATTCCTCCCTTTTCACAAGTGTTACCTAAATATTGACAATGGTAAGAGGAATTGGGTAAGTTCACTTTCTTGTGTCTTCTAGTTTTGTAGGATTTGTCAACAATAGTTTCTTGACGACATGCCTCCAAAGAAAAAGCCCTGTTTTTACAAATTTAGGGAGCCTAAAAGGCTCCTCAACAAAACCATAGAATTTGATGAAAGAAAATTTACCTCCTAGAAAATAATCCATCGGGGTCTATTGGATTATCATACGTTGTAAGGCTTAAGGGAAAAATTGACTCGAGGGACAAGGGGACAAATCTAAGAGCATTGTTTTCAAGAAGTAATCCAAAAATGAATAGCAATCTCATGTTTTGGAGAGCACATGGGTCTAGATCAAAATTGGCTAGTACAACCCCTTTACATCAAACCTAAAGAGTGATAAATTCTTTTCAAAAAATTCAAGGTTCTGATGCAAGATCAAATGTGCTAGAAAAGAATAGTACTTGAATTTAAAATTAGTGTCATAATTTCTTAATTAATCTAGCATCCTTTTGACCACTACTTCAGCAAAATCAAAAAATTCTAGCTCTTCTCCTTCCTAAGCATGAAAGCCAAGTCTGTCTAGGAGTAAACCATCTTGTTATCCTCAAAGCCATAAATACAAGATAACATTGAAAAAATGGCGTACACATCATATTTGAACCTTCAGTGCACTGGAGGGAAGAGGAGTTGATTGCCTTCTGGCTTCTTGTTTGTTTCATCCATATAAAATTATAATTTCTTAGTGTTTGTCTTCCAGATATCCTCCATTTATCTGTTCTCAGATATTTTTGAACTCCAATTTATAGGGATTCATAACATATCACAGATGGCCATTGTGCTAATTTCAACCCTCAACCTATTGCAACTGATGATCCATGTTTCTTTATTCAACCTTTTTGCACATGCATCCACCAACTCTGGACATGGGTGTATGACAAGTAACATGAATTGTGGCAAACCACAATACCAAATTTGTGACCTAAAGCCTTCACTTCCCCCATGGGTGACCATTCTTTTCATTTCCCCTTCCCTAAGGGTTAGTTTTCACATGAAATTTTGGGTCAACAATGTTATTTGCAAAACCCATAACTGCTTCCTTCTTAACGAGGTCGCCTGCTAGTGTGGTCTTAGTATGAGAAAAAATCTTCTCTTCCAATGCTAAGGCATTAGCAAACAAATATTTTCCAGCGATGTTGGTGTATCCTGGTTTGGAACATGAGACTCTAGCCTGTCGACCAGAAGATGATTCCTCTACCATTATTGTGTTGAAAGATTTGCACAAATCCTCTTTAGCAAAATTTTATTTTGGGTGCATTTAATTTTCTTTCACATACATGCAATAAGGAATTTCTATTACCTCTTGCTTAATAAGTGCTACCACCAAGGTGATACATGTGAAGTAGGATCCATATCCCTTGGGAATGCCAACTCTATCACAAGAATGTAGTTAGTACATTTCCCTCACTACCTTTTTCACAAATAAGCTTGATGCGATGGGAAGTGTGCCTTTAGCGATTGAAACCATGCTTTGAGTGATGAAAAGTACTCTAAAAAGATGTTCATATTTAATTTATCAAAGTTTAGCGCTTTAATCAATATATTTTTGTATAATAAATTAGGTTAGCGATGGTGAAGCTAATGGACACATGGTGGTAATCGATACGCCTGGGAATTTACTCCCAACACTTGAATTAATTTCTGAAGGCTTGGTGTTAG
Organism: Sequoiadendron giganteum; assembly: GCA_007115665.2. Classification (NCBI taxonomy): domain Eukaryota; kingdom Viridiplantae; phylum Streptophyta; class Pinopsida; order Cupressales; family Cupressaceae; genus Sequoiadendron; species Sequoiadendron giganteum. Next base: position 556,124,196 of record CM021101.1, on the reverse strand, counting down.
ATTTTTTGTATGATTCATCCTTCACCTCTTGTCACCTTGATATTTTTTTGTTATTGTCCGATGGGAGATGGATTTTCTAGTCGTTTATCTCACCGACACACCTTTCCTATAAATAGCAATGCCACCTTAGTGGAAAACTTACAGAATTATCTCTTTAGTTAGTAGGCTTCTCCCACTATATTCTTTGTTCTACTAGCTTTATCTTGCTTCTTTCTATTATATCTAGACTAGGTACCCCTATTCAGACCTTGGGCTGAAGGCCATAATATTCCTTCATATGTGAAGTTAGCAACGATATAAGTTAACACCTGGTAAAGAAGAATGACCCCGTCATCATTGTGGCATTCAAATGGGTTCTTTCAAAAGATAATGTGAAGGATGAAAATCAGCCACGGTGCAACTCCAATGTTGTCTCTCATTTTGTGGCCTCCTTGTTGGATTTAGACATCTCCAAGCCTTGAACTATCGATTTGTTCCATGCCATGTTCAACTCGGCATATTTGGATGGGTTGTGTGAGATTGTGCAATTAGCTATCCTTGGTGGTGGGATTTTGAGTGCCATGAATATCCATAGGCACGTTGACTTTGGGGAATCAGTGACTTGGTTACCGTTTCTCACTAACTTCTGAACCATGGACTTAGAGAGGAATCACTCATTGTCTTGACCCATATCCTCCTTCCTATTGAGGGAGTACAAAGTGGATTATGTTCCTAGGACTAACTATAAAAATAGTTTTGAGTACCTAGTGTATAGTTGGGGTATCGAGGATTGATACATGTGCCATGTCGTGCCTATTGTGTTGTTAACCCCATACCCCCTTATTGAAAAAATCCCAAAGAAGCAATGTTTTGGCTATTAGCAATGGATGTAGGGTTCAATTTCACTGCTATTTTTCATCACCTCTCCTTTTTTACCTTTGCAATGTATCTCTTTTTGGGTTTGCGTCTCCTTTTTTCCCTTTGTAATGTATCTCTTTTTGTTTTTGCATGATAAGGCTCAAAGCTTCAGGATCTATATGCACATTATAGTGTAAATGTTTTCAATGAATACAAATATAATTATTTTTTACTATTATTGTATTATTCTCTTGGCTTTATTCACAAAATATCATATTTTACAAAAAAATTTACATATGGTACATAACTCTGATTTTTTTTAAAAGAGATTGCATGCTTTAAAGGAATAATTTTAGATGAATAAAATTTACCAGTATATCTAGAATATTGTCATCTATATCTTCTAAATCATATGTGTTATTTTCCTTGCATGCGTGAATCTAGAAGGGACCCTTCCATAGTGCTTCAAACTTTGCATGTTTCCTGGTTTTGCAACACACTCATCGTACTTTAGTACAAAGCTTCCTTCCCAAAAATATGGGCTGGAGACCTTTTTATCAAGCCATCATTTGACTATCTTCTAGTGATTGATCATGGTGTCATATTATTTTTCTCTTTTTTCCTTGAGCCTTAGGAATTCCACCAATCTTACTTTCATCGGACTACTTTCCTCAATTGCTAAAGCTTTTAATAGTTGTAATTCCAAAATTTATATGAAAATGGGTAAAACCACTTCCTTTCCATATACCAATTCATAAGGAGAGGCCTCTATGATTTTCTTGGGCATAATTCTATTGTCTCATAAAGTGGCTTGCAGATGCTTGTGGCATTCCTTCTGGTGTTTTGACCCGATGCACTTAATTAACCTAATCAGGTTCTTGTTGGTCGACTTTTCTAACTTTTTTCCTTGTGGGTAATAATTAGATGAAGTCTTGACATAGACCCCATTATTGAGAGGGAAGTCCAAAATATTAGATCCTATGACATCTCATGTGTTATCGAATATGATGGTTTTAGGCGAACTGAACCTTGTCACCAACTCCTCAAGAAAATTAACAGTTTCCATTTCTTTAACATTTTTCAGAGAAATGACCTCTATCTATCTTGTGAAATAATCAATCGACGTAAATATCCACTTGTGGAAAATTCTAGATATTGGAATGATCATCTTGATGAAATCTAAGTCCCATTGTGCAAAGGGTCCCTTAGTCATGATTGGGCTCAATGGCATGGCAAAACTCTTCTACTTGCTAATGAAATATTGACACTGAGTACACTTTTGCATTAGGTGGTACACCTCGTAGGACATGGAAGGCTATTAATATCCTACCCACATTATTTCAAAAGTATTATTATTTGTGGAGAAGTGTCACCCCTCAAGACTGCTCTAAAATTTATTTAAGACTCTATATGTGGCTTATCTAAGCAACAAAATATGATGCCATCATAATTTATTTAAATAAATTTCCTTCAATTAATACATACCCAATTTTTTGTAGTTGGTAGTAGCATATTTTGTGAGGTGGAATGTTGGTCGGCTACTACCCCTTTTGCATAAATCATGTTCGATCAAATACCCATGACTTATCAAATTCAAACTGATTTGTATAGATCTGGTTGACCTCTTCTTCTACTTGGGGGCTTAATTTGTTTGATATTGTTGGATATCTGTGATATGTGGTTTTCATTGATGTCAACACTATTGGTATTAATGTCTTTAAGATTGTATATGTCAAGGATATTGAGAAAATTGTAATAAAATAAGTTACAAGTTGTTGGTGATGCAGTGAAGTTTATTATGATGGCTAGCTCAGTATATTGAGGATAAGAAGTTGCAGATTAAAGGGTTCGTTTTCAATTATATCTAGTTTATCCACCAAAAATTTTAGAGGTTCACATGAATATTTGATCAAGTTATGAGTATCAGTGTTCTAACATTTGTTCAGTTGTTGTAGTTGGTGTTTCTGAAATAAGATGATGTGATTCTAGTAATCGGAGTTGTTGGGAATGCTTCTGTGGTGATTCATGATTCTTGTGGATGTTTCTAGATCATTCTATATTCATCTTGTTGGTTTGCATCAATTGTTGTGCTCTTAATTGGTGATTTTTTGTTGTGAGATCATGTTTTTCATGTTCATGGCTGACAGTGTGATTGTAGCATGTTGTGGATCTTCGAGGATAATTATTTAAGGTGTTTCATGTTCGAGACATGTTTTTTTGTGTCCTTTCTATGTTTTGGCTGACATTATTTGATTCGCATTAATAAATTGTTTATTAATTTGGGCCGATAGTTTGTACACATTTTATATTTTTTTGGGCCGAAATGTAGTTGATTTTATCCCTAATTGTAGATATATATGATTGATTGCTTTGAGGAGAATGATATGAAAGGTGTGAGATGTGTGAGTTTTGTGAGTGAATAATGTTCTAATCTTTTGAAGGAATAATTAAAGTGTGAAGAAGAATGAGAAAAAGGAAGTGTTCATGTGGCTAACTGGAACTATAATCAAGCATTAGCAGATGCTATCTTCTCAATTCAAGATCTCTCAGATGGATGTAATCTGAATGTGACTATAAGATAGTGTGTCTTCCTTTGGGCAGTAAGCCTTTTGTATCTAAGTAGTGAGCTCTAGGCCATGTGTCTGAATGCATGTGTGTTCCCCATTTGTAATACTTTTAACATAGTATAATCTTGTGGATTAACCTCCACCGTGGTTTTTCCCCTAACAAGGTTTCCAAGCAAAAATCTTGGTGTTATTTGTGTTTTTGATATGGTGATGGTTTATGCTTTCATGTTTATTTATCAAATCTGAGAATAAATTTAATAAGTATAATTTTGTGAAAACTAATTCACCCCCCTCTCAGTTGTCTTCCCTTGTGTTTCCAACATAATTCCTGCACAAGGTATTCACAAAGACCTCTTCCCCAAACCAACTTGGTTGGCCAGATGTCTACATTGTATTCTAGGATCTTGGTGATCTAGCTGGCCCTCTTTTTGGTTATCTCACATTCACTGATGTATTCCTGAACACTGGGATGGGTGATGAGGATGTTGATTCTATTGGACGATACCATGTGTCAAAATTTCTTGAGCCTTTTGATAATAGAAAATTTCTATTTCTCAAAAAAATTGTACTTGGTTTCATATCCTTTGAGAGTCCTAGAGTGGAATGCGATGGGATGTTCTCTTCTTTCTTCTTCATCTTTCTAAGTGAGCACCCAAGCTATGTTGTGTTGTATGTTGTAGAAGTAGAGAAATAAATCCTTGGAGAAGTTCAGGTTAGCTATTATCGGGGCTACAAAAATGGCTACCTTTATTTTCTTGAAACCAATCTTGCCTTCACAAGTCCACTTAAACACTAGATTATTTTTAACATCAACATGATAGGTCTTGTGATGCCTGCAAAGTCTGAAATGAACCAAATGATGAAATTGATCCTTTCTAGAGAGGACTAGAGGCCCTTTTGGTTAACTGGCAGAAATAGCTCTATTATAGCCTTCACCCTTTTGGTGTCTATGGATATTCCCTCTTTTGATACCATAAAACCTAGTAGTTTGCCTTGCGGTACTCCAAGGACACATTTCTTAGGATTTAGGGAAATCTTGACCTATTGAGACTTCTGGAAGACTTTTTCCAGATGATTGAAATGATCATATTTTGTTTTTGATAAAATAGTTAGGTCATCCAGATATATTAAGATTGTCTGATTAATCAATCCCTCGAAGTTGATATTCATTTCTCGCTAAAAGGTCAGACCAACATTGGAGAGTTTGAAGGGAATTTTTGAGTATACAAATGTTCCCCACTTGGTGGTGAATTTTATTTTTTTTCTAGTTCTCCTCTTTGACATATACCTAGTTATACCTGAAGAAACCATTGAGAAATGAGAAAATATCTTATCCGGCCATAGTCTGTAGGATCTACTCCATTGAGGGAAATGGGTAGTGATCTTTTAATGAAGCCTTGTTCAAGTCCCTGAAATCTATACAAGGATAAATATCACCATTATTTTTTTAGACCAGTACAAGATTGGATACCCAGGTGGAATGTTTAATCGGGTATATGATTCTTGATTCAATCAATTTGGTAAGCTCTTTTTCCATTAGTGCACTGACCTTTAGGATTGACCTTTGTTTTTGTTCGATGATCTTTGAGCCTTCGACCAAGTCAATAGTGTGTTGGATTATTACTAGATCATATCCTCTAAGATCATCATAGGTTCAAGTTATGAATCTATCATATCTAGAATATAGTCCTTTCAATATCTCTTTATCCTTCTGCAAGATGTCTCTTCAAAATTTTAGCTTTTTTCCATTCCTGACATCAAGATCTTCATAGTCTCTTTCCTCAGTAGTGAATATTTTTTTTCTATTCCTTGTATCCTCGTAGTCAAAATTATTTTCAAGAGAAATCAAATCTCATGGGAGATTATTTACCTTTAATTGGATTACTTGTCCTTTTTTAGCTCCTCTAGCCTCGGGCTATGAATGATCAAGAGCCTTCCCTGAATTCCATAAAAAAATGGCAATTTGAGCATCATCCTCAAAAACTTTCCAATTTTGATCATTGTCAAGAATAGATGGTCAGATGATAGTCTATACTACATTCTATTTCTTTATTGATTCGAGGGTTGACTCAAACTGTGAGCCAATCAAAGCCATCTAATCTGTGACATTATTTTGGGATCATGGGATGACTTGTATGTTAAAAGATTCAAAGATCCTAATCAGATCACATATTCTATGTCTATAAGACCTCATTCTTATATTTTTTCTAGTTGTATGTCCATGAACTTGGATCATGACCAACTCTGAATCTTTGAACACTCATACTCTCTTCACGCCCATCTGTTTTGTGAGAATCAAACAATGGACCAAAGCCTCATACTCTACGTCATTATTCAAGCATGGGGATTGGAAGCAAGAAGCTTTGAGGGTCTTTGATCCTATCAGGGATACCAGTCGGATGATTTCTCTAACACTGACTTTCCATTTGATGCCATCGAAATATAACATCCATAGGCTATTATCGCCTGGTCTATTGGGCTCGTCTTGCTTCTTTACCAATTTCAAGAAGGCCTAGTCATCATTGACTATCACATAGGTGCTTAATCCTGTGGAATGGAAGTTTACAAATGGGTCAAAGTCAATTAATTGATTAAGGAGGACCTCCTCTTCAAGGGTTCAATCACTTGTGTCCTCCTCATCTTCTAGAATTTCTATGCAATACATCTCTCTTTTTGAGAAAGAGGTATGCACTACTTCAAAGAAAAAAATTGCATTGGAAACTATATGTTTAGGGTTCAAGGACTCAAATAGGATCTCCATCTTTGCCCCTGCTTTTTCTATAGTGTGAAATGAGACCAATTGAGCACAAGATATCCACCAAGCTTTGTTGTAAATTACCTTGAAATAAACATCCCAAATACTAGGGGAATTTCTATCATGACTACTTTCTATTTGACGGTTTCGCTTGAACATGAGAAAAGGGTTAAAGATAGGTCCCTGATGTGATCGATGGTTGGGACTTTCTTCCCATCCAATTGCATGATATATTTCTCTAGAGGCCTGTACTTAAGTTTTAGGGTGTTGAACACTTGCTTAGGAATGATAGTGGTACTAACTCTTGAATCAATCATGTTATTGTGTAAAATCTTATCTCCCACAATAAGTGTTGAAAAGAAAGGTGTGTGTTTTGGTTTTCTTACCTTTTCTTCTTTTCATTATTTGTGACATTCACATATGTTGCAGCTCCTAAAGGTTGGGGGTCCGATGCGGGCTCCTTTTCCTTATTGCACAATGGGGTTGTATCTATCTTTGATATTTGTTCCTCTTTCTCCAATGCCTCCTGGAGTAATTTTTTCTATTCTGGAATTGATGTAAAATACTATAGAGAAACACTAGCAAACACCTTATTTAGTTGTTCTACCACATTAATATTTCTGACTAGTGGGACCTTGGGTTTCAATGATGGTATCTCTTTCGTCTTTGGGAGAGGTTGATCTAACATGGGTGGGCTTAGTGTTTTGTCTACCTCTTTCTCTAGAAATGGTGGAGCTTGCGACTGTTGAGTGGGTCGAGCCTGCGAGACTTGCTCCATTTTCCATTATGGTTTTTATGGCTTTAGACATTATGGGGCTTGTCAGATGTATTCTCAAGTGAGCCTTCTTTTGGACCTTGTTTTGTAGTCTGAATGTACTTGCAAGGAACTAGTCATCAGAGCATAATTTGAAAATACTACATCTTCTTCTATCCAAGATAAAATCACTTGATCTGGTACAATATTAATCTCTTTCTCTAAGGAAATCCCTTATGTTTACACTCTGAAGTATAAATTCTTTATTCCAAGAGATTGATATTCTTTCGTGTTTGAAAACACACCTTGGCATATTTACTCTACTATCTTTTGTTGAAGGTTTCCTATTGGATAATCTCAGGGAATATGGCTATCATTACATGGGAAGCACCACACATTCTCATCATCTTCTAGGTTGCTCTAGCTTGAGACCAAATCTTTTCTTGAACTATTCTTGACAATTTGAAGCGGCATGGTTATCGAGACTATCTAACTTGTAGGTGTTGGTTGTTGACTTCCTCCTTTTAGAACTCCTTGATACGCATTATGTTGATAATATGCCCTTCCTCCTTGATAGGTCTATGTGGGAGGCTTCAGAGCTGCTACTTGTTATCATCATATGATGACTAGCTCATTCGCAACAGACCACATGAGATTCTTCATACCATTCATGTATACTTGAATGAAGAAGAGCCCAACATACTAGGTTATCCTCCTGGGTATATATACATGGATGGTGGTGTAGCTGACGTAATCATCTATGGAGCGAAGGTGATAGGAGTCACTTCTTCCTAAGGGCCACCAGATATTTCCATGAACATGGGCATTGACAGACATGGTGGAAGCTTCCCAACATTGATCAAACTATTTTTTTCATGCGCAACTAGATCATATGCATCGATCAAGGTATATCCTCCCATAGATTGTATCATGAACATGATATCTAAATTTAAAGCCTTTAGATAAAATATGAATGTCATAGAGACTAGAGGCATGGTAGTCATAGGAATCCTTTGCTAGGTTTTGTGGAACCTATTGTTGAAGTTGCTCATATCCTCTTGCGGGGCCCTCTTGATCGTGATTAATTGTTGCAGCAAAGAGGAGCGATCTCCATTTTTTGAGAAGCATTCAAAAAACTTCTCCTTGAGTTGATCCCAAGAACAAATAGAACAAGAAGTCAAGGACCTGTACTAGTCCTCAAATTTTCCTTTGAAAGATGTGGCCAATAACCTGAGATCAACATTATCCTTCGTGATGTTATGTACTTTGCATACCTTCGCTATATCTTGAAGATGTTCAAAAGGGGTCTTAAAATCTTCCTAGAATTTTTTTGGGATTTCCTTTAAGGCACTGGAGGGTGTGGTAGACAATACATCTGGGGTTGTGGGTTGTTATATTGGGCTACCACTATCCGAGGTTACAAAGTTTCTAGGAGTTGGATCACCTATATGAGCCATTGTGAATAGATTCCTATGGATAGGGTAGATGGTCATTCTAATTTAGAATGTTCGACCTCTCAGTGGAGTAGATAAGGCTCTAGAACATGGGCTAACACTTCTAATCCCATTGCTCCTTATAGGTGATACAAAATTTGTAAGTCTCCTCCTCTTAGGTGTTGAGGTTGGTAATTGGGAATACTAGAAATGGCCTCTGGAATATGCTCTTGTTTGAACTTTGGGTATGCAGTTTCCATCCTCTTTTCTTGGTCTAATTTAGGAAATATTTTTGACTTCTAACTAAGTGTTTGAAATACTTTGAGTCCCATCGGGTGTGCCAAAAAAAGAACTATTGATCATTAAATCTTGTGCCTCTACAAACAACCTAATTGGAAATTCAATGAGTGGGGGACCAATTTGTGCCTCAAAATTGTTGGAAAATGTGCCTCAATTTGCTAGCTTGGACCTCTATTAAAGGCTTGAAAAATTTATGCCTTTATCTCTACATCATGGAGTTCTCATGTGGTCATTTTGGTCTCTGGTCACCGAGACTCCAACAGCTGTTACAACGATGGGCCAATGGGCTTGGAGTTGGCGGATTATTATGTCGGTTTTCCTCGGCTTCATCGACAAAATGTTCACATATTGGTGGGAGACAATTTGTTGTCTCACCGATGTGCTGGTGTAGTTACCTTGCCTTCATCGTCAGAACATACACTTATCGGTGGGAGGCAATGCTATACCTTTCCAATATGCCGACACTTGCATCTACGACTGCGATGGTTTTTTAATCCGTTGGTTCTCATTTTGTTTTGTGCCCTCTTGAGGCAAGTACCGAAAAGACCTTGTGAGTCAGGTAGAATTGTCTAAGCAGTTGACGCGTGGCAGTTTGATCAGTGGGGATCTCTTTTTCCATACATTGCATGGTGGGTCCTGAGTTATTACTGTAGGGTGTTTCCAGCTCTGGACACGTGTCAATGTTTTGGAGAAATTTTTTAGAATATTGTGGATGTAGTTTTAGATTCCCCGAAAGAGAACTAGTAGTGTACACTTGTCATGGTGGGCCCCGACTATGATGATGGTTGGAGTTAGCGATAGCACAATATTTGGAGCTCAGGGGTAGCTGACTGATCCTTTTTCGGTCAAGCAGTGGACGAATGGCATATCGACATGTGGTGCATTTTCATTGGTTGCTTTTGCATCGCTATTGCAAAACAACAAATATTGGCTAGAAGCTTGATTGGTGAAAAGTGATATATCATGCATTTAGTATGAGATCAGATTTGGAGGATGTCAGAGCTTGATCTGGGTAATTCTTTGTAATAGAATTAAATGTTTGGGTGGCCCGATGAGTGATTGCAAGGCGACTTGGTCATAAGTGATCGGATTCATCTATCAAAAGGAAGGTGCATAATTAAGGCACCCGATTGGTTGGTTGGGAGAATAATGAATGTAAGACTTATAATAGTCGAATACATTGTAACAGTCACATAAGGTGGAAAAAGGAGAATTCATTATATGTTGAAAAGCATTGTAACAATGAGAGTAGTCGAACTGAAGTCTATTGTTGTGAGTTGATGATCAAAGAGATATATTTATGTTAACTTTGTATGTAAGATTTTACTATTATACAAAGTGATTGCTCTTGGTCTGGTGAGTTTTTTCCCATAACGATTTTCCCATGTAAATCTGGTGTTATCTTTATGATTGTTATTTTCTATTACTCTTGCTTTCTTGTATGTGTTCATCTTAAGTGTTTTAAACTTTTAAAGTTTTTCTTTGGACTACTCCTTGTGGTTTTAGCATTAGGAAATCATTTCTGCACTATTGTTTTTCCTTTCAAGTGGTATCAGAGCTTGGCCAGTTGTGTTATCCTTGTTAGTAGGGCTGGTTTTTTGTGTTAATAATGTTCCAGTGGGAGTCTTGCAAAGTTAGAACCTAGTTTTGTTTGAGATGACGAGTACATCAAGTAGAGTAGAGATTGAAAAATTCAATGGCAACAACTTTGAGTTGTGGAAACTCAAAATGGAAGTCTTTCTTGTGTAAAGAGACCTCTTGGTTGTTGTGTCTGCAACTATGCCACAAGGTATGAAGCAAGAAGATTTGGACCTTGCAGATAGAAAACTGAGAGGTCTGATAAGACTTAGTTTGGCCGATTCTATACTCTTGAGTGTCCATGAGGAGAAGTCTATAGCTTCATTATGGAAGAAGCTTGTTGATATTTATTAGGGAAAGTCTTTGGTAAATAAGTTATTCCCGAGGAAGAAGTTGTACTCCTTGAATATGGAAGAAGGTGCATCTGTTGCAGACCATCTGAACTCATTTAATATGAGTGTTGCTCAGTTAGCGTATGTGGGTGTGAAGATAGAGGAGGAGGATCATTGCATGCTTCTATTATGTTTGTTACCTAACACTTGGGATCATCTTGTAATGGCTATTGGAAGTATGACCACTACTTTCAAGATGAAAGATGTTGTTGCCTCATTTTTGTCTAAAGAGATGTGGAGGAAGTATTCAAAGATGGCCAAAGAGGCCCTTGCTATTCTAGGTAGATCAAAGGAGAAAGGAAAGAAGAAGGACAAGAAGTCTAAATCTAAATCTGGACGGAGATCAAAGTCTCTTGGTAAAAATTCCAAGGTGAAATTTTAGAATTGTGGGTAGCCTAGCCATATCTGAAAGGATTGTAAGGAGGAGAAGAAGAAGAATAACACTTTAGAAAATGACTCTTCTCAGATTGATGTAGATTCATTCATTGCAGCCTCGGTAACTCAAGAATCAAATGATGTCTGGCTAGTTGAATCAATTGCATCTTTTCACATGGCTTCTCATACAGTGGTTCACTAAGTACAAATAGTATGATGGTGGAAAGGTGTAATTGGCAAGTGATTCAACACTCGAGGTTGTTGGTCATGGAAGAGTCAAAATAAATTTCCCTGATGGAAGAATCAAAGGGATTGGTGATGTTCTTCACATACCAGGTTTGGCTCATAACTTACTTTATGTCAGTAAGCTTAATGATATTGGTTTGGAAGTTTCTTTCTCGAGTAAAGGATGCAAAATGGCTAGAGGCGCTATGGTGTTGGCTAAGGGTGTACGTACTGGCACACTATACAAGCTAGATGCACGTATTGTTCAATGCAACAATGTCTCTATAAATTCAATGAAAGTTGCTCCTATAGAGAAGGATGATGAAGCTCTTCTGGGTATAAATGCCTTGGAGGTGAAACTCTGAGTAGAGAAGACCATGCTATGACATTATAGACTTGGTCACATAGGTGAGAAAGGTTTAAAAACCTTGCAAAATAAAAATCTTGTTGAAGGGCTTGTTGATTGTAACCTTGAGCTTGATTTTTGTGAACATTGTATCTATGGGAAGCAACACCATGTTTCATTTTATTCGAGTCCTCATAAATCTTCTTGTGTACTGGATTATGTTCATTCTAATGTGTTTGGTCCAGTTAATGTCACTTAATTATCGAAGTCTAGATATTAGGTTTCTTTTATTGATGACTATTCGAGAAGGGAATTTATATACTTTCTTAAGAGTAAATCAGAAGTGTTCAATCGGTTTAAAGAATTTAAAACTTTGGTAGAGAATTAGACTAGAAAGAAAATCAAATGTTTGAGGATGGATAATGGTAGTGAGTTTTATTTTTCAGATTTCAAAAGGTACTGCAGAGACCATGGGATTAAAAGGCATAAAACTACACCTTATACTCCACAACAAAATGGAGTTTTGAAAGGTTGAATAAAATGTTAATGGAGAGAGTGAGAAGTATGTTGAGTAGTGCTAGTCTGAAGTAGAATTTCTAGGCTGACGTTGTGGCTACAACATTGTACCTGGTAAATCATTCACCTTGTTCTACTCTTGTTGAAAAAACACATTTGGAAGCATGGTCTTGTAAGAAGCCCTCTCTAAGAAATATTTGTGTCTTTGGCTGTGAGGCATATGTATATGTGCCAAATGATAAAGATCAAATTTGGAGAACAAGGTTGTTAAATTTATCTTCATCGGCTACGACGTCGGTGTGAAGGGATACAAGCTTTGGAATCCTGATACTGAGAAGGCTTTGTACAACAGAAGTGTAATATTTCATGAGTTGAAACCTTCAGTAGTTGATCCATAGTTGGAGATAGATAAAAGAGACAAGAGGAACTACATGGTGTACCTGAAACTGAGGAGAGTTCAAGCAGCTTTGAAAGTTTTGAAGATGAAGAACCACAACCTCAGCCAGTATGAAGGTCTACACATTAAAAATGATAACCTAATAGCTATGGTTTCTCTATGTTAGATTCAAATTGTTCCTATGCTTTGATTACTATCACTGATGAGCCTAGGACTGTGAAAGAATCTATCAACATGTCTAATTCAAATTCTTGGTTGGAAGCCATGAATGAGGAAATGGAATTATTGAAGAAAAATGAAACCTGGGATTTGGTACCTTTTCTTGAAGGGCGAAAGCCTATTGGTTGCAAATGGGTATTTAAGAAGAAGATGGGTCTAGATGGCAATGTTGAAAAATATAAGGCAAGGATGGTTGCAAAGGGGTTTTCCCAGATTGATGGAATTGATTATGGAGAAACAGTTTCCCCTATAGAAAAGCTGACATCTATCAGATTTATTTTGTCATTGGAAGCAACATATGACTTAGAGATCGAGTAGATGGATGTGAAAACAATGTTTCTCCATAGAGAGTTGGAATAAGAAATTTATATGTCCCAGCTTGAGCACTTCGTTGAAAAAGGTAAAGAAAACCTGGTCTGCAAATTAAAGAAATCTTTGTATGGTTTGAAGCATTCTCCTAGAACATGGTACCAAAAATTTGTCACTTTTGTGTTGTCTATGGGATTTGTGAGATCAAAATATGATCATTGTGTTTATTACAAATCTGAAAATGATCGTGTGCTTATTATTACCTTGTATATGGATGATTTGTTGTTCATAGGAAATAGTAAGTCTCTAATTTTTGATCTTAAATCTCAGTTGTCTGCAAATTTTGAAATGAAAGATATGGGTGTAGCAAGGTATATTCTGGGGATGGAAATAACCAGGGACAAAATGAGTAGAAAGCTTTGGGTTAGCAAGAGTAAGTATGTTAACACTGTTCTGGAGATATTTGGTATGAATGATTGCAAGAAGCTAGTTTTTTTAGTCTTGTAGGGAATGAAGCTATCCATTGAAGACTGTCCAAAATATGATACTGAGATGGAGGACATGATCAGGGTGCCTTTTTCAAGTGTTGTAGGTAGTTTAATGTATGGAATGGTTTGTACAAGGCCAAACATTTCCCAAGCAGTGGGAATTCTGAGCCATTTTATGGAAAATCTAGGAAGGAAACATTGGGATGTTGTGAAGAGAGTGTTTAGATATTTAAAGGGTACTTTAAAATATTCTTTATGCTACCATCGAAACTTGGTTGCATCATAGACAACACTCAACATTCATGGATATGTGGATTCTGATTGGGCAGGGGACATTGACAGTAGAAGATCCACTAGTGGATACACTTTCGCATTAAATGGTGGTGCAATTAGTTGGATGAGAAAATGACAAGCTATAGTCGCTTTGTCCACTACGGAGGCTGAGTACATGGAAAAAAATCACACCTGCAAGGAAGTTGTTTGATTCAGTCGATTATGTTTTGACATTGGTTTTAATTTAGGGAAGATTACAATTTATTGTGATAGTGAGAGTGCCATTTTTTTGGCAAAGAACCCTAATTTCCATGCTAGGACGAAGCACATTGATGTGCAGTATCACTTTGTTTGAGATATGGTGGAGGATGGAAAGGTCTATTTAGAAAAGGTGGATACTCTGAAGAATGTTGTTGATGCTTTGAAAAATCTAGTGAGCACAGACAAGTTCAAATGGTGTGTAAGTTTGATGGGCCTTGAGGCCTATGATCGTCAATAAATTTTAAGTCTGGAGGAAGCCAGTAAGTCTTCATCAAGTGGGATCTTGTTGGAAAATGTGCCTCAATTTTCTAGCTTGGACCTCTGTTAAAGGCTTGACAAATTTAAGCCTTTGTCACTACATCACATAGTTCTCATGTGGTCATTTTGGTCTCTAGTCGTCGAGACTTTGTCTAGTAGTTGAGACTCCAACGGGTGTTATAGCAATGGGCCGACATGGAGTTGTAGGATTGTTATGTCAATTTGCCTCAACTTCATCGACAAAATGTTCGCATATCGGTGGGAGACAGTGCGTTGTCTCACCGATGTGTTGGTGCAATTAGTTGACCTTCATCGCTGAAACAAACTCTTATCGGTGGGAGGAAATGCAGTGCCTCATTGATGACCTTGTGAGTCGGGTGGAATTGTCTAAGCAGTTGACGCGTGGCATTTTAATAACCTATGGTTGCTTCTCTCGTACCTTGCATGGTGGGTCTCGAGTTATTACTGTAGGGTGTTGTCGGCTCCGGACATGTGTCAATGTTTCAGATAGTTTTTTTGGAATGTTACAGATGTGGTTTTAGATTCCCCAAAAGAGAACTAGCAGCATACACATGTCATGGTGGGCCCTGACTTATAACACCTCATCGTGGAACCTAGGGAATGTCGCGTCAATAACGCTAAACAACCAAACTAATTTTTTTTTTAAACATTTAATAACAACATGTGATAATAACCTAACATAAAAATTCTCAGCTTCCACAACTACGCTACTAAATTAAAACAATAAACACAACACATCAAGAACTATATAAATCAAATCAAGTGAATATTCATATCCGAGTACATTACTTCAAGATTTACATTACAATAAGTGAGATTGTGAAAAATCTCAAAACATTACAAGTATCAATACAATGAAACCTCATGCAACATCATGAGTGAATACAATAAGAATAATATCAAGAATAGATGACGACCACGTCCACGAACTCATCCAAAGAACCAATCTTTGTGATTAATGTGTATCTAGGATCCTACCAAGAACAAGCATGTCTCAAACAATATCACCTACAAGGGACCCAATGGAAGATGTGGCACATTCCTCCCAACCATGTGGAACTCGCAAGCCCACCCCTTGTGCTAGGAGATAGAACAGGTCCTCAAGTCAAAATAGACAACATGAAGAAACATCACAGAATACATGGTGACATACATGACATCACAATGACAAGATAATTGACATACTCCCAGAGGAAACTCACAATCACAAGTAACTCAACACAAGAGAACTAATAAGTGTACAAGGACAAGAGTTTCATCACATAAATGTAATAGGTTATCGACCCTCTACTAGAGTTACCCTGGCAACCTCTAACGACTTCCAGCCCCTATACAAATTTATGTGGCTTTGAATCACTTCTCAAGAAGATGAAGTGTTCGATTTGTCATTCCATGCCTTCTCAACCCACTTGTTGGTGTTCTATTTTTCCAGCTAAGCTTTGAAACTCTCTAAGAGTTAGCCAACCTCTATGTTTAATAATTATCAAAGTTAGTGGCCAACTAAAAAGATTCAGTCACTCATACACACTGACATTGCTTTTTATAGAAGATAATTCCCAATTCAATTAAACCATGGAGAGCACTGACAACTTCAAACCTAGGTTAACTCTCAATAGATCAATACTCACTCATAAATTAAGAGGCATAACACAACATTAAACCTCAACCAAACTATAGGGATTTAAAATGATTTTGAATTTATATTTGTTTATGAGATGCATAAAACTGAATAATAGATCAGTGCCAATTCTAGGCCATGGATTCAAACACATGAAATGAATTCATCAACAAACAAACTTCAACTAGTGGATTTAAATTTCTAATGGTTTTCATCAACTGTTAGTGTCTTGCACCAACAATCCCTCTCTTATTATCAATCAAATTCTCCTTATCAAATCCCATCTGAACACCTGAAATCACAATCACCTGCTCAAAGCATTTTAACCATTTCTTTGAAACAGAACAATGAACAGACAAAATAATCTCATGAAATTTGAGATGAAAAACTCATAGATACTTTGTATTATTAAATTCATATGACTGAATGTATACAAATATGGAGACAATTTGAGGATATTCATGAATGTGCAAACACCTTCATGATTTTATTTGCATAAGTTGGCTATATTTACTCATGAAATTATAAAATTACAGCTTACAGACTCAAGAAATGACTCGGAATTTACAATTCTCTATCTACCCGACCCAATACAAAAAATCAAAACCCCTTTCAATTTGAGAAGAATTAGAAGAAATAGAAGAATGCAAGCAACCCTAAACCTGATTCGGAATTGCCATCTAGTAGCTCCATTCTCATTGATCAACACATTTTAAAGCATCTCTCATCTCTCTTTCTACAACCAATTTTACCTCTCAAATTTTCCTTTGCCCCAAATTGTTGAGCAACAAAAAAATTTCCCATGGGGAGAATCTCCAAATTCACCCAGCTGCTTGAAAATATCTTTGTTCTCTTTTTTTGCTTTGCTGCACTTTATATTTTACCTCTAGATATTAAAGTTTTATAGCTTTAATACTTAGGGCCTTGAATTCACTCCTCAACTGCAAATTATATCCCTTTCCAAAATGAATATTTTATTCACTTGGAAAGTCAACTCCCAGCCAGTGAGATATTCTAGCCTTGTATTTTAAATATTTGCCACCATCAAATGAAATATATTGACCTTATAATAAAGTCATCTGTCCTTGGTTTATAAACTAATTCTCTTCTATTTTGCACCATAATATTTCATTCAAAATATTTATATATAGAGAAATCTCCCCCCTCAGACAAAAATTAGTTCACCTGTGCACTATAATATCTTTTCCCTTTTTACATTTTAACTGTTAGTCTCTCTAAATGAAAAGAAAGCCTTCCTTTAAATATCTATCATCGGGCAAATATGACCTTTCACCCTTACAGTGAATATCCAATTTAATTCATAGAATTAACCTCCAGTGCATTCTTCACTTCACTTGCTTGTAATATTTTATTTCACTTTGCAAAAGTGAAAACCCCTTTAAAACTTATTTGGAAAATAAAGATTTTTCTCGTGCTGCACACACTTCAGAAAAAACTCCTCAGACCAAAAATATATTACCAGTACTTGGCTTTACCATTTGGAGCATATTTGATTCACCATATATTTTATATTTAATGGTGAAGCATTTTACCCACTTTGAGCTTTACCCTTCATTTAAAAAAAAAGAACAATTACCTTTTAGAATAATGATGGGGAAAATTCTAACCATTAAATATTTTGCCCTTTTCCATTTTAAAAGACAATGGCCTTTTAAAATATTTCCACCAGCCACTTTATAAAACTTCACTTGCACACCAAAGACTCTACCCAGGCCCACAAACAACATCCTTTAATCTCGTGGGCCTTGCATGTTTTTTCCAATGTCACCAATATTTGTGCGAGACTCGTGATCAAGGGCTGATATTTGGCTGCATCGAAATCTCTTTTCTCCACCATTGATTGAATTTTTTGCCCTAACTTTCTTTTCTCCTTGGCAATGGCAGCCAAGCTAGTGTGTATTCGTTGAAAATCACACCATAACACATGATTCAAGCTTACAAAACACAATGAATTTTTCAGCTTCAGCCCTCCTCGATCAACATGAGATCCTGGCCCTAATGGTGAAACATTTCAAGTTCACAATCCTATATTGGTATGAAGATTCATGTTCTTGCATATAAACTTTGTTTGCAGAATCAAAATGACCCCTTCAACTAGTTTGAGGGTGCTCCAATTGGCACATGCCAACTGCATTTTCTTAGCCTCCTATCTAATCTTCACACAAATATCCCCTCCATTGGATCCATAAATCCCCTCTACTAATTAAATTTTCTTAAAATTTAGTAATGTGTTTTCAACAGATATTCATTTGTGTGGTGCACTACCTATTTGCATCACCAATTTCCATCTACTGTTACCATATTTCTTATCCTTACACCCACACCAATCAGGCACATTACTCTCTATGAGGGCTCCATGGTGTTGTGCAAAACATCCTCTACAACATCCAAACGACCCCTCCCTTCTTAGTTGTAACTGTGGCCACTCCAAGCTACATGGTCACACCCATTATAATTCAGAGACCTCCCTTTGCAATCATAAAGGAGGTTTCTTCATGTGATTCAAGAACATTTCGTTGCCAATTGTAGTTGCTGGAAAGTTGTTAAAGTCTTTTCATCAGATCCATTTAGTTCACACACTGCAAACTTGGTGTCTCCTCCATGCATTTCACTATGTGGGACTTTGTCTTAAGCATGTGGAAAGAGCTCCAACAGAGTTCTTTCTATCCTCCATTTTGATGTGTATCAGTACCCTACTCAAAACCATGCCTACCCTCTACTGCATGGTTTCTTATTACAACATAAATTCCTTTTATTTCTTTGCAATTGACACAAGCGCCCCTGCAGCTAAAGGGGAAGCGACCATCTTAGCATTCCTTGAGATGAATTCTCTTAGAGGCATTCTATTAAACGATTCACCTATCGTTGATTCTCATCTTCTGAGTGCAACATCAACAGTTTCAAATGCATTTGCTTTAATTTTTTGTAGCCCTTTCACAAATTCATTCCAACTGCCCTCTCTCCAGCAACTCCAACGCATTTGCAGTTATTCCATCTCACTAAAATCATTTCTCAGACCCCTCGTGTTCCCTCCACACCTTGCATGTACAGATATTGTGTAACACCACAATTATTAAGCTTCAAAAACACATCTCCCATAGGTGGAATTACAAAATTTGACAAATTTCTTCAATTCTTTGATGCTATGATGGATAGCTACATGCTCTCCATAAGCCATCTTTTTGGCATAGGAAAATAAGACTGCTAGAAATTATATTGAATCTTGAACTCCCAAATATCATCTACAAATGTGTGACCTGCCTTAGATTTTCCAAATATGATTTCTCCTATCCCTAAAGCATAATCATACCTCCATCAAATTTTTCACACTTTGAACTTGAACATCACAAACCTTTAGAAAATAAACTACTCTTTTAGTACATGTAGATGTTCAACAATTTAGCAAGATTAACTAGTGTTGTGACATTGTCCCATAGTGAATAGAACTATCCTCAAACTTTGATAAAACTTCCTTGATGCTTGATGAGTGTCATATATATGCACTCATGTCAACATTAATCTATAACTATTAATCTCTTTATGCTTGGACTTGTGTCATCAATTGTCTTCCTTTGAATGTAACGTTGCAACACTTACATCTTTGGAACTGAGTGAGGCATTTCGGGTCCTCAAGTGGGCCCAAGTAAAAAAAAATTCATTTTCAAACAAGCTTCATCTCCAAATCAGTCTGACACAACTTCTAAGTGCATTTGGAATGAAAACATGAACTGGGTTTTGATTAAAACTTGCTTTCTGGCACTTTTGCACATTAGTAAAAATGGCCAAGTTGGCTCTAGAATCATCCTCAAAAACTAGCCAAACGACCTTCTGGGTTGTGAAAACTTGAAGACATGTAGTCATTTGACACGAGAATGTAGTGCAACAAAATACTCGGAGAAAAAAATCACGAGGTGAAAGTTACCAATTGGCAAATTTTCATACCCAAAATTTCTACAATAGCCTATTTTGAACCAGTTAAAACCGACCAAATTGTCATTTTGCAAAAATAGAAAATCAACTCTTGGCAAGTTGCCACTAGACATGTAAGCATATTTAGATGAATTGAGCACATGTACAAGAGGGATTTCCTTGAATAATTACCCATCAAAAGATATTGACAGTCAAAGTTGACTACCCTGAAAGGTTTCTGAAAATGCAAATGCAAAACCGAAGAAATTGCATTTGGTTTCAATTTGTTAAAAATAGAAAATCAACTCATAAGACTCTAAAAACTAACATACAAGCTCATTTAGGTGGGGAGAATACAAAACAACATTCATTTTCTCATGACGTCCAATTGGTTTCAAAATGAAAGCTCAAACAAGATGCAACTTTGTAAAGTTGAACGTTTGCAAACAATAGAAAAGTATCAAAACCCTCTAGCTTCGCTTTTCGAAACCCTGAGAAAACTCATTGTGGGAAGATTAAAATTGACATGCATGTTCACATATGTCAATTGAATATGTTTGCAAATGGGTTTTTCATGAAAATCAACAGACTTCAAATTTTGACCCCCCCAAGTGGGTCACTTAGGTAGATCCATCACGTGCACTTTTGAAAGTGCAGAGGCAGATTTTTTGAAATAGGCATCTCAAATTCGTAGAATTTGAGAATGCCATCACCACTTTAACCTAAACAAGCATTAAATTCCAAGGCGATGCAAAATATTATCTGAATTAGTTATGAAGACCACCCAACCCCTAGTACATTAATTAAAGTTTTCACATAATTACCAACTTTCGTGAGGTTACCCTTGCAAAAAATTTTGGGTCTGACCCCTAACAGAAGCCACTCCTCCTAAGGTACAACTTCTCAAAATCACAAGACTATAAAGTCAACATGCATGCAAGAAAAAGAAAATTCACATGGACTCAAGATAGACGAGCATATACCAAGACATAAACAACTATACATGTATGGAAATTCTCCCATGAACAAATGCATTTCCATGACATGGAATAGAAATGTACTAAATAAAATCACAAGAACACTGAATGTGCATGGTTCACATCTCCACATTAAATACAATACAAAATATTCGTGCAACACTAATCATGAATCAAAACAAAACCACTAGTTAATGCCTCTGGAAGACAATAAACTAAACACTAATTTTCAATACCTGATACAAGAATGTACTCTAAATACTAAGAAATAACATTTGAGCATTGTTAACAAGTTCCATTCAAGATTCACCAATCATAAAAGTCTAACTTAATACATTTAACCTTGTTGAACGAGAGGATAATCAATTCTTCCATATAAGAAGGTGTTTTGATTCACATCCATCTATATGATGACACTAAGAAGTAATACCTTAATAATCAACATATACTTTCATTGTAATAAAACAACTCAACTCTCCACCAACATCCTCATTTAAGTATGTTTAAGAATAAAATAATGGCAAATATGTATATGTATATTAATAGTTAATACTACAAATTGTTACTTATCCGATGAACTATACTTAATAATCAAAGGTAATATTAATAATTGTTTTCTTCCCATGTAAAGACATCTATTACAAAATTTCTAAGAGCATTGCTCAAAATAGACTCAAGAATCTCGTTGAGTATTTTATTCCACCCTTAGACTTCAATTAACTTAAAGTCAAGGGGTTTCTAACCAAAAATATCATGGATCTAACATATATATGGTCACATGGGTTACCTTGCATATAGCAACATCTTCTCATAATATTGGCATCTCACTTAACACAAAATGTAATGGTTATGGGCCTGTCACAATCAGCTAATAGACAAAAGGGCAATTGACGTGCAAGATGACAGTAGCACATTATCAAAACACATGAGAAGATGACTATGATGTGCATGCAATACATAGAAATCCAGACACTACCCATTGGCAAGGACAAAAGAAAATAGAAATTAAAGTAAACCATGAAAGACACCCAAAACATAGAACAAAAGAAGGTTGTAAATCACACACCATTTACAACGACACTAATCTTACACAATGCGCTTCTGATAAAAGACTCTTGCAAATCAATACGCATGCAAACAACATGCACCAAGTGATGGGATATAGGGAAAGACACTAGAGATAAACTAGTTTGCAAGATTCAAAGACTCATGCATATCGGTTAACGGGGGATGATGCAACATTCCATACCCGTGAATAGCATTATGAACACTGAAATCAATGAATACTATGCATGAAAACAACAAGCATGATTGTACAATGATAAAGGAAGATAAACAGTAATCGTATTATATAGTTAGACACAAATTTTGTGATTGCTAGTGCGATGACTGAAAAAATAAAGGTTAATAAGAAAACAGAACACAACAGCAGAAACAATGAGAAAGAAAAAAAACTTGTTTTAAGCATGCACACATATAGGGGAGATTGGGTGTAGTGAGGAGGGGGTTGTATTGAACCAAAAAGGGGTGTAGAAGTGACTGGGGTATCAATGAGATCTACAAAGAAATCTCAAAGGACAACACCATTAATATGGCAGCTTAAAATTTAAATTGTTAACAGTAATTGCATTAGAACCCGATATAAAATAGAAGCAAAAGGATAACCATGTTCAGGCGAATATTCCACCAAATTTTAAAGAGGAAAAAAATTAAGGACTCGAAAGCTAGTCAAAAGAGAACTGACCAAATATAGCACAACAAACTAAGTGCATTCCACATAGTCATCTTAACCCAAGGATTCACGAAGAATGTAACAAAGTATATATATAAAAGAATACTTTCACATAGAACCTTATGCTTTCCTTATGCATGTCAACACCCAACTTCTCTTGAGTAGTCAAAATAGACGATAGGGTATACTATGGGAATTGAAAAACAACAGTAAGTAGACATATATGATATGCATTATTGAATGCGAAATAGGAGTTAATCCAAATGATCAAAATCTCAGATACAAAAAAAAGTAGGAAGAAGCATTAACCATGCACTAGGGCATGCATGACACAAAAAGCAATAGGATAGCCAGCATTCAAATAATTACAACTTAAAAGAATAGGTATAAAGGACCACGGATAGTCAAACAAGATACCTTCATAAACTCAGATCGAACCATGAATTCTACAATAGGTCAATTGGAATCAACTAATGCATATGAAGATTGTTGCTCCACCAAGAAATGCAAGTATCAATATAGAACCAAAGAAATATAGAGAAGAGATGTATATATATATGAGTCAGATTTCTATGCTCCTTGAGCATCACTGATCTGAAAGGGAGAAGTTCAAAGACAAGAAGAGACAACTTATCCAAGAATGCATGCACACAATCAGCCAATACCTAAAGCATACTACCAATAAGAGACACTAAAAAGATGCATGAATTTAGAATCACACCAAAGACATGCATTTGATAAAATTGTATTGAGATGGTGCATGCATATGGTAAGAGAATCTATTGAAACTGAATAGAGGTACAAGATGAATTAATACATGTATAAGATTGAATAGTAAAAATTATCCAAGAATAAGAGTTTTTATTTAATCCTAGGACCGATAAAGGAAATTCCAACCTTTTAATAAAGATTTAATGCAAAATGATACAAACTAAATTGGGTATGTGCAGGATCATCATGGAAAAAATAGGCCCTTAAGTGGCAATAAAAAGACAAACAATCAGAGTTAGACAACTTGACATAAAAATTTGAATAAGATATCTATATTATTTTTTAAAAATGTAAAAATAGAATCTGTAGAAAATTGAATGTAGTTTCTAAACTACTAGACCTTTATTTTAAAAAATAAAATCTATTTGGTGAAAATTTGAAATTTCAGGATAAAAATAAGAAGTAGGTGTCTGTCTGACCACCCTAACCACAATAAAATGATAATATTTTTTTATAAGCTTTTAGATATAAGTAGAGGACTCATGTCCCAATGTGATGCATATTTTTTTATAATTTGTTTCCATGCAAATAATTAATTATGATTTTTTTATTACAAATTTTAAAAAATATAAAAGCTCGTCTGTCTAACCACCTTAACTTAGTCAAAAATTCATGAAATTCATTTTTTTTTTTTAATCCTATAGTATGTAAAGCATAGAATGTGACGCATATTTCGGATTCAAAAAATGTGATACCATTTGAAAGTTATATGTGTTTTACAATTAGCCTATCAATTAGGACTTTATTCGTAATTCTAATAGAAAATGAATAATAATAATTTATTAAATTCAAAGTAAAGCATAATTTATATTGGTGGAAAGATAAGAATCTCCTCTAAAAACCCTTCTCGTTTCATCAATTTTGGGTAAAAAAAAAGTCGTCAACCACATGGGCCATCATATGGCTTACATATTGCCACTTTTTGGCCCATCATGATCCTGCACATACCCAACTCTTGTAGATATCTATTTCACAAATAATTTATTTTCAACTTATTCAATGATGTTCTTTTTTCTTTGTTTATACATATTTCAAAAAAATTGGCACAAAATTCGGCAACAATCACAGCTACTAACAATTCCTAAATTCTCAAAAGACAATAATATAAAGAGAAGAACCTAGCTTTCCTCCTTTGATCTGCAAAAAGTAACAAAATCAAATGCATGATTGCAATCACGATATTAAATCAACTTGATCAATTCTTTCCGATTACAATTTTCCAACTTCTCAACCAAACTCCCCAGAAATCTAGAGACAACTTCCTCCCATGAAATGTAACCATCCCTTTTTGAAAACCAATTTCCCAAATAAATACATTTCACCCACTCAATTTCTAGATTACATGCAATTTTAATCAACCAGTTTCAACTTTTCAGACATCAAGTTCAAAACAAGATATTTTGCAACTGTAATCAGAATTGACTGTTTTAGTTTTTGAAAACATCAAAATTGCACAAACGAATCAATTAAAACTAATTAATCTTTCACAAATAATATATTTTAATATTTCTCTTTTAATTCCACAATATTCTAAAAATAACTTTTCAAATTTAAACATTGCAATTAGTCATTAATCAACATTACCATTATTCTAATTCATTAAATAATCTAAATCAACATTATGAAAACATGGCAAATAGAACTTGACGTGACAAAAACGAACAATATGAGAAATGAATGACAACATAACATATGGGTGATAAAATGATACTTGTTCTTTTCAGAATGATGGTTCATGACAGAGGACAAGACTATCTCCCTTCAATGATTCCATTGGACCATGGCACGATCAGACCTAACAAGCAGGTGGAGTCGATGCTTGTACCTGAAAGTTGCATCACACTACACAGTCAAATGAAACATGTATATATATATATATATGAAGAAACACTATGAAGAATAATCATGGCGTATCAAGGCACTCACGAATGAGTACTGCTAAACCGTCTCCTTCACCAAACTGACGTAAGACATAGCTCATCTAAAATAAATTACATCATAGTACCATCATAATAATGTCATCTCATGAAAGTAAACATAACATCATAAGGTAAAGTGTATCATCAACTGATTTTCACAACTGATCATGTAATTACTAACATAATGCATCTAGTAACATAGTCTCAAAAGAAATCTAACAACTATTAGAAACTCAAAACAACTAAAAAGGAAACGTCCTCATGAGGGTCACTACATGGCTATGATGATAGTTGGAGTTAGCGATAACTTGGTATTTGGAGCTTGGGGGTAGTTGACCAATCCTTTTTCGGTCAAGCGGCGGACGAATGGCATATCAACACATGGTGTGTTTTCATTGCTTGTTTTTGCATCGTTGTTAAACAACATTTATTGGCCAGAAGCTTGATTGGTGAAAAGTGATATATCATGCATTTAGTATGATATCGGATTTGGTGGATGTTAGAGCCCGATCTAGGTAATTCTTTGTAACAGAATTAAATGTTTGGGTGGCCCAATGCATGATTGTAGGGTGACTTGGTCAGAAGCAATCAGATTCATCTATCAAGAGGAAGGTGCATAATGCACCTGATTGGTTGGTTGGGAGAATAATGAATGTAAGACTTATAACAGTTGAATACATTGTAACAGTAACGTAAGGTGGAAAAAGGAGAATTCATTGTATGCTAAAAATAATTGCAATAGTGAGAGTAGTCAAACTGAAGTCTTCTACTATGAGTTGATGATCAGAGAGAGAGAAGTTTGTTAACTTTGTATGTAATCTTTTACTGTAATACAAACTGATTACTTTTGGTTTGGTGGGTTTTTTCCCATAAGGGTTTTCCCACATTAATCTAGTGTTATCTCTGTGATTTTTATTTTTTGTTACTCTTTCTTTCTTGTATGTGTTCACCTCAAGTGTTTTAAAGTTTTAAAACTGGTCTTTGCACTACTGCTCTATGGTTTTAGTGTTAGGAAAGTGTTTCCGCACTGTTTCTTTTCCTTCCATAAATGACCTTTGATATTTTTAAAGAAAGCCAACTCTTCTTTGTGTTTGGGGGAAAAGGGGTAGAAAGAAATACAAATAAAATATAAATATGGTGATGCACCAAGATTTTACAACATTTCAAGCCTTAACTATTTCTTATAACTGATAAAATAGAGATAGAATGCCACAAAACCTGTTGGGAAGAGAAAAATAATGCAATCTTTCAAATCTCCCTATGGGAAGTACCCACTAAGGTTCAATCAAATATAATAAAAAATATAAAGATTGACAAGAATACTCACACCATAAGATGAAAAATGGCACACCCTTTATAGAAAATAGAAGAGTGTAATGGACATGATCCAATTTCTAGAAGATGGCATAAAACATAGAAGCTAACAGTACATCAAATAATTAACTGGAATATCAATATAAAGCTTTAACACAATTTTTTCATTATGAATGAAATATGAAAAAGAAACTTGACAAAGGCCATAAAATTGAACAATCCCAAATCCTTTTTCTTAATAGATCAAATTCTTTTGATATATTAACTAAAAATAGAGTTCGGATGCCAATTTGATGATAGTCCAAATTAAATTCAACATGCCAAAGAGAATAAACAGTATTTTGTAAAAACTCTCCTATTACTAACAAAATAGAGCTCCCTAAGATAATATCTATATTCCTCTAAAGATTTTCAAGGAAAAAATTTCCAACTATTTTACTCATTACTACCAACGCCTATTTATAGATAGAAGAAGAGGAAACTGCTACAAACAATCCAAAAGAATAAATTTCCAGATGCTTGAATTAGATATCTTGCAATCTGATCCTAGATCTTGGTTAGATTGCAACAATATTCACTCATTAAGTCCCAATTTCTTCATTAATGGTTTTAGATTTTTTAGTGAAGATATGCTATCAGAAAACAATCAAATGTTAACATAGCCTGGAAAAATCTGATCAATCAATTATGGAGATTGATGACACCAACTTGAAGGTTCCATCCCAAAAGTAAGACATTTTTCACGCTTCCTAAAAAACTCCACCCCAAAAGATATTTTTGTGGAAGATACAGACTACCTGATGAAAATAGATGATGTGTCAAGTGAGTGGGAATTTTAAGATTTTGTGAGAGTAGTTTTGAAGAAAATCACTATGAAGCTGACACATGTACAGGTTTACACCCAAAAGGGAAACAATATATATAAATTCATGTAGGAACCATGTCACACATTGTGCACCTTTATTTGAAAGAATTCTTCACCCTTCAAGCACTGATTTATCCCAAACTGGAAAGGATGCAAGGGCTAGAAACTAATAAATGTTCGAAGGAAAAAATGGATTTATATAAACCATGTTACAAAGATTGATAGGAAAGTAGGCAAACATGGAGGTGGCATATTCCTTCTTAGGAATGAGAACAATATAAGTAGAATAAATTTGATGAAGAAGTCTACCAAATCTAAAAAATTCTTTGGCAGCAAGAAGGAGATCGTTGGAGATGATATCCCAGAAATTATAGAAAAAGGCTTGGGGATAGCCATCTGGACTAGGGGATTTAGAGGCATCAAAGGAGAAAACAATCATTTTAACCTCCTACATAGAAACCTTGTTCTCTAGAGACTTAAGATCCTCTTGATGAATCACCCTTGGGATAACCTCCAAAAGAGAATCCAGACCACCAGGAGGGGGTCCAGATGTATTCCATCATTTTTGAAGGAGATAGCCTTAATTTCCAAATCCTCTTGTTTGGTGAGAAGATCCCCATTGTCTCTTACTAGAGAGAAAATCTTGTTTCTTCTTCTATGCTTAAGCATCAATTGATGGAATAATTTCATATGTTTTTCCCCTTCATTTAGCCATTTCATTATGTATTTTTGTTTCTAGAATATCTCTTCTTTCTTGGCAGTAGTAAACCATTTTTTCCTTAATTCCCTTTTTCCCTAGCTAAGGTTTCATCATCAATGGCACCAAATTCCATCTTGTCTTAAATTTGACTTGAGATCAAGGAGGACATTTTTCTTAGTTTGAAATATATTTCCAAACATAACTTTGTCCTAGACTTGAACATTAAACCTTATTCTTCTTAGTTTTGGAGCCACTTGAAACATTGGAGTCCCTTGACAAGGAAGGTTCCACCAAAGCGTGATAAGATCTTTGAAGTCTGGGTGAAGATTCTACATAATCTCATATTCAAAGGGGAAGGGGATAGAAATTATATTTTCCTCCCAATTCAAAAGAAGAGCACTATGGTTCGATCTAGATCTAGGTAGAGAGGATAACTATAACCTAGCTAAGATATCCCAATCATCATAAATTGAAACTTTGTCTAACTTAACCTGAGTATGATATTTTCCATTACGTCTATTCAACCAAGTAAATTTGGAGCCTAAAAGGTCCACACCTAGAAGACCTTGAGTGGAGATAAAATTAGTAGAGTCCAAAATACTATCGAAGAATTCATTAACCCCCCAAGCTTCTACAAAGGGTAGATGGGGGTGTTAAAGTCCCCAAAAGGCATCCACTTCACATCCCGATTATTAGAAAGGAGCACTGAGAAGGAATACCACAAAATATTTCTAAAATATCTACTATTAGGGGCATAAACATTGACAAGGTTCTACTTCACACCAGTTCTTCCATCTTCAAAGGCTATATCTAAGCAGTTATAATTGATGTAGCCTTCCTTTCTAGATAGCCTGTCTAGGTTCTAGGGGCGACAATCCCTCTAGAAGAACCATCAACATCACAAGCACAATAGTGTGCCTTTGGCCAAACATATTTAATCATTTTATTAATACTATCCTTCTTCATTTTAGTTTCCTTAATTAAGAGAATATCAATCTTCAAATAAGTAATAGAACATTAAATAATATGTTTCTTAAGAGGACTATCCCATCCCCTAATATTCCACAATATAATCTTCATTACTAATAATAAAAGGAACCAAAAAAACACTTTATTATCCTAAAGGGAGGGTACTCCCCGATCTTTTATATGATTTAGTCCCATTAGAGATACCCTCTAGGCTCCTCTATTTTATTGAGGTGATATTTTTGTCTGCTTCCCTCATTCTAACCTCCTTATTGTTTGTTCTTCCCACATTTGAATCATTTCCAACATCCATTTTCTTTTTTTTCTTGGATTTTCCAATGACCTAAGTCTAGGGGTCTTCATTAACCTTGCTCTTTGAGGGGGGGGTAGGGTCTAGCTCTATTAAACCCAAAATAGCTAGTGATTCTTTCATTTTCAAATGCAAAGAATCCTCCTTAGTCAAGGAGACACAAATGTATAGGAATTTATTCGATTCCATGGTATCCACAAAAGAGTGGGGAACCCCATCCTTAGTAGAAAAAAATCTAGGTTTATCATGACACAAGGGAATTGGAGGGGAGACACCAGTATTCAAGGAGGGATTATCAACCTTTGGTTCTTTTCTCCCTTCCATAATATTTCCTAAAGAGACTATCCCAGTCCCTTAGGAATTGGAGATTTCATTCTTATATCTAAAGACTAAAGCACATGGAGTTGAAACAAAAACCTCCTTGTATTTTTGAAAAGGTTGTTTCCTACATGTATATTACTAAGGTGCCCAAAATTTCGATAGAGCTGAAAAAATATATCTTAGCGTTCTCATACTCCAACACCTAAGTCCAAGATCCAAACTTGGAATTCAAGATAATAGAGGATGGAAGGACACTATTAACAGTAGAATTAACACATATCTTAGCAAAGA
Organism: Sequoiadendron giganteum; assembly: GCA_007115665.2. Classification (NCBI taxonomy): domain Eukaryota; kingdom Viridiplantae; phylum Streptophyta; class Pinopsida; order Cupressales; family Cupressaceae; genus Sequoiadendron; species Sequoiadendron giganteum. The sequence goes on along the minus strand of CM021101.1, from coordinate 556,094,178 downwards.
CTAGTCTAGTCTTTTGATAAGTTACTTTTTCCACAACAAAAAGAATTCCAAAAGGATTTTGCAATCCCTTGAAACATCTTATGATTCTAGAACTCAAGAGGTAAGTTGAGAAGCCTTACCCATGTAGGAGCAACAAAACCCAAATCAACTAAGGGGTCTAATATTAGCTTCCATTTGTACAATTGTAAATAGTTCTTGAAGTTCTTTTCAAACACCCAAGGGCCACTCGTAAGGATAGAGATTGAATCTTCTTGATTTTTAAAACTAAAAAGGAACAAACAGTTTGATAGAGAACTCATACCAACAACTCCTCTAAGAGTTCAAACATAGTCCATCCACTTACCTACCTAGTCTATATTAGGCATGAAGGATAGAAATCTCCTGACCAATGAAAAATAGATATTCTTAATAGATTCATCCATGTTTTCATCTACAATAAATACTTCCAATCTATTCACCACACAACACTCTTTTAACTCAAATATGAAGAGCAAAGCCCTCTTAGAAAAAAAATCTTTTCCCACTAATTTTTCTGCATATGACTCTTGATTATCTATCTAAAAAGGAGAACCTTTCTCATGATGAATATTGACTACACCATCAACTTGAGACACATTGTCAACCAAAAAATATTTTGACCCCAAGGAACCAACATCTAGAGTTGAAGTGCCTACATTGACACCTGTCAAAGAGGACAAAGTCCTTGAAGGGGAGAAAACTGCCCCCCCACCCAGATTCACCATGGCTGAAGCAGTAGAACAAAAAATTGAAATTCGGAAGGTGTGTGTAGCAAAGCCAAAAGAAATTTGACATAAAATAAATTTTGTGTGTTCTAACTATTATGGAAATGAGAAAATCACATATATTATCAAGTTTCAATTTTTTAAATCATATTATTTCATATATTTATACCTCATCTTCATTCTAAATCAATCTAACACAATACATATGTTTCATTTATAACATTAAGCATGGATAAAATATAAACCTATTTGTGTTTCTATGTTTTCAATGTTTCTTTTAATATTAATGTATTGCAGTTGATAATTAGAATATATTAGTGGTTGAATTTTTACTTAATATAGTGTTCTTGAAGGTATTTTGAGAATAAATATTACAATAAATATATGATTGGTGAGTTATTTGGGAATATCTCACTTGGTTTATGGATCAAATGGTATTAAATTATAAAGTAGGTTAGAGTTCTTATTGATTTTGGATTTCATAGTTTGGTCAAATTGTAGGTTTATACCCACTATTAGGTCACATGGAAGTGATAAGTGATAATTTGAGCATATTTGATCTAAGTTTCGGTACTAGGAAGTGGAATAGAGAGAATACAAGAATGGATAGAGAAGGAAAGAGAGATATAGATGATGATGAAGAGACATATAAGTAGATGGAGGAGAATTTTTTAGTGATCTATAGGTCTATGGGTAAGATAGACATACTTCCAAGTATTCTAAATGCTATAACATAGAAATTAAGTATAGAAAAAGAGTCAAAATGAGAGGAGTAGCCCAAGACGATGAATTTTGAGCATGGATAGTCATCCTCAAGTGGAAAAATCATATTTAAGGTAGAGAAAAATATAAATATCTAATGGTTATTTTGTAGAAAACCAACCATTGATGAGGCATGTGCACAAGAGCACTATTTGGAAATGAACAATAACTAATTTAATTAGTAGAATCACCAAGAGAATAACAAGAAATTACAATATAGGGACTCAAGCAAGGTCAAATGCAAGTGGAAAGAAAAAAAAAATGTTAATATCACTAGGCAGAACAAAGATAAGGATAAAGAAAATATTTTTTGTAAAATATGTGACAAAGAAGGACATAATAAAGAGTTTTATTTGAAGCTTCATTTGGAGCTACACCCTTTTAAGTTTTTGTAAAAATAATATGAATATTTCTTTAGAAAGTAGGTGAAAAAAATAGTGCACCTCTAATTTAGATGAATGGTTGTTATGCACCAAATAGGAAAAGGTGCATGCATGGGAAGTAGTGAATCTCAAGATGAGAACATGCTAAGTAAAATCTTCCACATTAAGATACATCTCAAAGGAAGAAAGGAAGATTTACTATTTGAAACTTGTTCCCTAATTTCTCAATCTCCAATGAATGAGCTTGGGTTGCAAATTGAGAATCATTCAAGTCCTTATTTGTTGGGATGGCTGAAACAAGGCATATAAATCTTAGTCAAAACTCGGTATTTTATTAAGTTTTCTCATATTGTACTTCAAGGATTCAAAGTGATTGTTTGTCTTATTCCATTTTATTTCAATGTTAACTGCAACTCAACCAAGGTGGATAATTAATGTTGGTGGCATGTTTGCATTTTTTATATTGAAGGTTAAGCAAGAAGAGAAATTTGTTGAAGATAATATGATGCACGTGCTAGATACTAGCAAAGAGAAAAAGGGTATATATGAGATCAATTTTTGTTTCAACAAGCTCTTTGAAGAGCTAAAAGGGATACCCCCATATAGGCTAATTAATCATGAAATACAATTACTACAAATTTCTTGCTTCCTAATATAAGTCTATATTGGAAAATCATTTCAAAGTAAAATGAGTTTAAGAATCACATTAAATAATTATTATGAGTGTGAATTGAGGAGGATGACATGAAAAATCATATTCAAGACTAGTAAAGATCTCTTTGAGTATATAGCTTCCATTCAATCTATGTAATCTATCCATAACTTTAATGAGGCTAATAAACTAGGTAAGTAACATATACTATAATTTGATTCATGATAACCCATCAATCATGCATAATTTTTTAAACCAAGACGAGTATTACATTCCATCCATTACACAACTTAAGGATGTTTAAAGAATTTCTAATTTGTGTAACTCATGAAGTTAGGGTTGTACCCCTAGGTTTATCAGTTGATTAATCAATCTATGTAGCATATCCACAAATTTCACGAGTCTTATGAATGGTGTATTACACTATATTTTAGTGGTGCATGCAATAAGTTGATTCATATTACCCATCAATCATGCAATTTTTTTTTAACAATATCCTAGTTTGTGATACATTACATGGATTAAAAATTCTATTATATTGACCCTTCAAGGTACTAATAGATTTCATGTTATCTAAAGGACAAGGTATGGTAAAAATTGAAGTTACAATTGATGTTTTGATAGTTATAGGTTCATTATACTTGTCTAAGGTTCATTAGGACAATCATAAATTTATTAGGATTATCATAAATTCATTAGAAATGTCATAAATTTATTATAATAGTCTAACTTTTCATTTAGTGCATCCTAGGGACAAAATAACAATGTCAACACATCTACACATGACTTCTTTATCCCTAACATGAACCAAAAATCCATTGAGACTGTCAAATTGTTGAAGGATAGTGTATTAACTTATGAATATTTGTAACACTCATTTCACTAATCTTCCAATAATGGAGTTGAGAGGTAGCGGGAAGTGGAGCGAAGGGGAAAATTTGAAATCTAGGGAGGATTCGAGAAGGATGGCGATGATTCTGTAGAGGTGGATGGTTTGTGACTACTGGGCAGACTGCTACTTCCTAATTTTTTGGGTTGTTGTGGAATGGTGTTAGATGATTTCTTTGGGCTAGGTTTTATTGTTACGGTTCTGTTGGTTGCCTTCTTATACCTAGGAAGTTGTGGTTTGTTGTTGGTTGCGATTGTTAACCTATTGAGGAGCTATTTTTTGGGACTGGTTGTTTTTGTCACTTTGCTAGGTTTGTTTGGAGCTTGGCCTTTCCTTGGTGTTTCTTATTCTCTAGGGTTTCTATTTCAAAGTGTGGGATGGGTGCTTGATTTTCTATATTTGGGTTGTTTCTACGCAGCTCCTCTTCATGGGTTTATTGGTTCTCAAGAGGTTTTTTCCTAATGCTTGTTCTTCTATTCAGACTCTCCTTGTTGATGTTGTGATTTTCCTGGTTGTATAAGGTTTCCTCATTGACCTATGTTCTTTTATCCTTTTTTTTTTATCTGCTACTACCTTTAGTTTGGAACTAAAGGCAATGTGTGTTGGCCTTTTCTTGTTTTATTGGCTTTTGTTGGGCTATGTTTAAAGTTATTTTTGCTATCCTAGTGGCTTTTTATTTTGGTTGGAAGTTTCTTTTGCTCCCTTCTGAGGGTTCTAAGTGTGTGTTTTAACCCTTTATGGATTGAAACATTTATACATTTATTGGGATTTGTTCTATTTTTCATGTTTTTATGTGTCTACATGTTCTTGTTTAAGATATGATTCTATTAATCATGTTGGGTTGTATCCTAAGCTCTATTTTAAGACCCAAATTTTATCATATTGCGCTAGTGTGTTTGCTACTCATGTGGGTATGTTCTTCCATATGGATGAGATCCTTTAATTTTTTATGCTAAAGCCTTAGAAGTATCTTCTCTCAAGGTTGTTGGTGGAGGAGTGTTATTCTTTCGTTCTCCAGTGTGTTGCTATGCCAAGGGATGTCATGTATTTCCTTTGTATGCGAGTAGCTTCTTTCTTTCGAGGTCTACAACTAATGTCTTCTATGGAGGTGGAGATTGCTCTTTCTGAGGTGGATCCCTCTTCTATTGAGATGGAGAGGGATGTTGTGGATCTTGTGGTAAGATATATGTTATATGCCAAAGGTTCTCATTTCATCCTCTCCTATAGAGGGGAACCCACTCCTATTGAGGTGGAGGTTTGATTGGTGTTTTGGGCCAGTTGGTATTGGGAGAGGGTTGTTGTTCTTCAATGTTTATTTTTTATTCTTAACTTCACTATTGAGGTGGGGAGTTTAGATTTGTTGGGTTTTGTTGCAAATTTTTATGTTGTAGTCTAGCTATTACAAGCTGATGGTTGCATGGTTGATTCAGACAATTCTTATTTCCTACTAGATATTTAGTTCCCTTTCTTTTATTGGGTTTAAGGTCTTGATCAAAACCTTGTTGTATAAGGTTCAAGGTCCCTTCAAAACCTCTATGTATCTAGTGTTCTACTATTGTTTTGTTGATGGTCTATGATTTATCTTTATAGCAACATTTTTGTCCCTTCATTGGGTTATGGGTCTTTATCAAAACATGCTTGTTAATGGTTTCAAGTCCATTCAAAAACTATTGTAAATGGTTTCAGGTCCATTCAAAACCTAATATTCCCATTTAATCAAAACATTGTCAACATGTCTAGATGGGAATTTTTATGGTAGAAAAGATCTTATTTCACACCTTATCTTGCCCGAATATTACAAGATACATTATGTCATCACTTTCTCTTTAGATCCCTAAGTGCCAAAAAATGAAAAACTTTGGCAAGCTATTTCTCAGAAACCATGGCACCTACAAAAAAATAAATTGAAGGTACAAGGTCATGTAGGTTCCCTCCACAATAACCATTCTTAGTTTTTGAAATCTCCAATCCACTTGACTGTGGGGACAATTTTTTAAATATTACAAAAAATGTCAGATGTGTTTAGTAAAAACCTATCGAGAGCCATAATTTTTGTTTTATTCATTATATGGCCAAATTGATCGCTCCAACACATTTGCGTGGGTGTGTTTATGCTAGGAAAGGTCATTTTTAACACCCCAACATGTTGGATCATTCTAGGATACATTGTACCGGTGATTTTTCTTAAGAGCCCAAGTGTCAAAAAGTTGAAAAATTGATGAGATATTTCTCAAAACAATTGACACTTAGAAACACTTTTTATAAAGGTAAAAGGTCACATCAGGTCCCTCTATAATAAGCTCTCTCAATTTTTCATATCTCCAATCTATTTGGTTGTGGTGACAAGTTTTCACACGTTGAAAAAAGCATCCAATACATTGAAGAGAAAGTTGCAAGGTGGCATAATTTTTGTTTTTCTCATTGTGTAGCCAAACCAAGAGTTCCAACACATCTAGGTGGGTGAATTTATGGTAGGAAAGGTCATATTTCACACCTCAACATGTTAGATCATTCTAGGTTACATTGTACCAATGTTTTCTCTTAAGTGCCCTAAGTGCGAAAAAGTAGCAAACTTTGATGAGCTATTTCTTAGAAATGTTGGAACTTAGAAACATTTTTATAAATGTATTGGATCATTTAGGGTCCCTCTACAATAATATGTCTCATTTTTTCATATCTCCAATCCATTTGGTTGTGATAACAATTTTTTGCACGTTGAAAAAAGTGTCCAATGTATGGAAGAGAAAGTTGCAAGGTGGCATAATTTTTGTTTTGTTCATAATGAAACAAAACCAATAGTTCCAACACATCCAAATTGGTGGTTTTATGGTAATTAAGATCATTTTTCCACCCCAACATGCTGGATCATTCTAGGCTAGATCGTATTGATATTTTCTCTTAAGAAACCCAAGTGCCAAAAAGTGGCAAACTTTGAAAAGTTGTTTATTGGAAATCGTGGCACTTAGAAAAATTTAATCTAAATTTATAGGGTCACATAGGGTCCCTCTACAATATCTCTCTTATTTTTTCATATCTCCAATCCATTTGGCTCTGGTGACAAGTTTTTGCATGTTAAAAAAAAATGTCAAATGCATTGAAGAGAAAGTTGCAAGGTGGAATAATTTTCATTTTGTTCATCATGCAGCCAAACCAATAGTTCTAAAAAATATGAGTGGGCGGATTTATGGTAGAAAAGGTCCTATTTTTCACCCTAGCATGTTAGATCATTCCAAGATACATTGTACTAACAGTTTCTTTTAAGAGCCCTAAGTGCCAAAAAGTGGAAAAATTTGACGAGCTAGTTCTTAGGAACTGTTGAACTTGAAAAAAATTCATTTGAATTTACAAGGTCACATAGGGTACCTCTAAACTAACCTCTCCTAAATTTTCATATCTCTAATCCATTTAGCTATGGTGACAAGTTATCACACCTTGAAAAAGTGTCAAATACATTTAAGGGAAAGTTTCAAGGTGGCATAATTTTTTTGTTCATCGTGTATCCAAACTAATAGTTCCAACACATCTGGATGGGTGGTTTTATGTTACGAAAGGTTATGTTTCATACCCCAACATGTTGGATTGTTCCAAGCTACATTGTACTCATGCTTTCTCTTAAGAGACCTAAGTGCTAAAAAGTGGAAAAATTTGACAATATATTTCTCAAAAATTATGGCACATAGAAATATTACATCTAAATCTATAGGGTCACATAGGGTCCCTCTATAATAACCTTTATCAGTTTTTCATATCTCCAATCCATTTGGCTTTGCTGAAGAGTTTTCGCACATTGAAAAAAACATCAAATTCATTGAAGATAAAGTTGCAAGATGGCATAATTTTCATTCAGTTATCATGCAATTGATAGTTCCAAAATGTCTAAGTGAGTGGGCTTATCTTGGGAAAGGTTCTATTTTTTACCCCAACATGTTGGATCATTCTAAGCTACATTGTACAAACACTTTCTCTTAAGATCACTAAGTACCAAAACGTGGAAAACTTTGATTTGCTATTGCATAGAAATTGTCACACTTAGAAAAAAATAATTTAAAGTTATAAGGTCATATAGGGTTCCTCTGCAATAACCTATCTCAATTTTTCATAGCCCCAATCCATTTGGCCATGGTGACAATTTTTTGTGTTTTGGAAAAAGTGTCAAATGCATTGAACAAAAAGTTGCAAGGTGGCAAAATTTTCATTATGTTCATTATGTGGCCAAAAAAAATATCCAAAAAATTCAAGTGGCTGGTTTCATGCTAGGAAAGATCTATTTTTACACCTCAGCATGTAGGATTGTTCCAAGCTACAAGGTCAAGTAGGGTCCCTCTACAATAACATCTCTCATTTTTCCATATATCCAAGTCGTTTGGCCATGGTGAAAGTTTTTCTACTACCCCAAAAACTATTAGATGCATGCAATGTGAAGTTGCAAGCCTAATTTTCATTTTGTTATTCATGGGGCCAAACCATCAGTGCCAATATATCCAAGTGGGAACATCTATGCTAGGAATGGTACTATTTTACACCCCAACTCTATCAAATATTTTGAGCTACATTGTGCTAACGCTTTCTCTTAAGATCCCTAAGTGCAAAAAACTATCAAACTTTGACACATTGTATCTCGAATTCGGTGGGACATAAAAAAATTATGTCTAAACCTATAGGTGCATGTGAGGCTCCTCTACAACAACCTCTCTCATATGTTTAATACTCAAAACCATTTGGCCGTGGTGAAATGTTTTCTTCTACCCCAAAAAATTGTCAAATGCATGCAATGTGAAGTTGCAAGGTAGCCTAATTTTTGTTTAGTTCTTCATGGAACCAAACTATTAGCACCAACACATTCAGGTAGGAACATCTACACTAAGTGTGGTCATTTTTTGCACCCTATCTCTCCCGAGTGTTTTGGGCTACACTATGTCACACCTTCTATTAAGATCCCTAAGTGCCAAAAATTGATGAACTTACACATGTATCTTAGAGTCTGTGGCACATGTGCACATTATTTTTGAGCCTATAGGTGCAAGAAACACCCCTCTACAATAGCCTACCTCATATTTTGAATACTCAAAACCATTTCATCATGGTGAAAGTTTCTTTGCTACCCCAAAAATTTCCAAATGTATGTAATGTCAAGTTGTACGGTAGCCTAATTTTTGTTCTATGTATCATGGTACTGAACTCTCAACCCCAACAATTTTTTGTGGGCACATCTATGCTAATCCACATCCTTGTTTTACCCCAACTCTCTTGAATGTTTTGGGCTACATTGTCTTAGTGCTTTCTCTAGGAGTAGAGATAACGCAAGGGTAGGGCATGGGTACATGATATGTACATGTGGTTGTTATATGCAGTGGTCACAATCGCAACATGAACATGACTAGTTATTCCAAGCCTACACCATTGTATTTAATGATCTATATGCAAGGTTAGGATTATTTGGGATAGCTAGATTATTTTAATATTTGTTTCTCTTGGTGAAAACAATCACTATTAGTCTCCCAACATCAATTCTTTTAGTTTCTTGCATATTCTCTTAGAATTATATTCTTTCATAAACATATTCATACTATTAAGGATTTTGTCTCTTCTCAATACATGATCTTGTGGTCCACACTTCAACAAAAAATTGCATTAGTTGTAGTTCATTTTCCTTCTACTTCAAGAATTTAAGAGTTTATTATTAAATTTGTCTTTCATCCACCAAGAGAAAAATTGAAAGATTGGCAATAGAATTATGGCACACTTTTTGAACTATACTTATTGCCTTCTTTATAGAATTTTGATTCCTTTCTTTTAATCTCTTAGTGAGTTCAATGAGTTGTGGTGGATAAATTCTTCCCCTTGCTCTTGGATTTTTAGAATCAATGGGATCTAGAAATCTTAACTTGATCCTAAGATTGTGTATTTCCTTTGTTTCTTCATTTATCGAGCATTGTCATTGCGAGAGAGAATACCTTTTATTGGAATCGCTCACCTTAAATTACATGCATATTACAGGTCAAAAAAATTGAAAATCTCTTTTAGACTTACCTTGAATTTGAAAAACATATAAAAGTGAATCTATGGTCCTTTTTGGCTCCTTTCTATTTAAAAATTTAACCCTCAAGAATTACTCTTTTTAGGGATATGGGTTAGTGCCTTGCTCACATTGCTAGTAGTTAGAATTTCTTTGACTTCTATTTTTTTCCATTTATGAAAGATAAGAAATGAAATTATTTTTATTGTTGAAAATTTTGATTGTAATTTCTCTTTTAAAAAAATTGGTGTTATTTTCTTTATTTATTTACAAATTTAGGTCTAATTGAGAATGTTTCTCTAAAGTTTCAACATGTGAAGAGAATCCTTAGTGATTACGGGATTACACCTTATATTATGAAAAGTTTACCTCCTAAGGAAAATACCTAGAAAATCTACCTCCCATGTCTAACTAGTTGAGTCATTCTCACAATTATAACCACTTTTCACCATTTCTTATACAACATAAAGGATAATTTACATCTCTATGTCACAAAGGTTTTAGTTGCATGGTCATTAGACAAAAATATTGCTAAGATTTTAGTAGTATGTGTTGGAAACATGAGCATGATGATTTTTGGTGATTTCATTGATGGAAACCCATTGTAGAAGTTATGGTTCATCAGTATGTATATAATCTAGAGCAAACCAAGTGTTTCCTGGATAAATTTTCTAAGTGTTTGATTGAGATAGTGATGCAATAGAGAATCAATCTTGTGCTCTGTATTGATCCACTACAATATCTTGTCATGTGGTTTTGAACTGATAATGATATGTGTTGAAGGATTATATATGCAAAGTTCCATGGTTTTATATATTCCACAGTAGAAGATATTGATGGTAGACTATTGGGCTAAGCAGAGATATAGTTATGATCGTAGAGCTTGTGTTGGAATTCTCTATATTCCACAATAGTTGATAATTACGTTGTGCAGATTTTAGGAATTTTTTCAAGATGTCAAATGTGTGTGCACTTCAAGTGTCAAATGGTTTGGTGGTCCCCACATCAACTTTTTGGATTAACAGTTGATTCATTAAATGGTTTCTTCACCAATTTTGTTGTGTGGTGCTTACCTAAGGGTTTTTGGGTTGTGCGAGACTAAATTACATCTATGGAGTGGATTCATAGGAGTATATATAGGTCATGCTGACCTATCTTGGTGAATAACACACTTAAATTACTTTCATAAGGTATGTATAATGGATTTTTGAGTCAACAAGTTATGAGGTCACACGTTTCATCTAATTAGGTTGACCTAATTGATGATATAGTTATTTATGGAATATATATAGTAGGTTTATTTAGTGTGTGTAGTATGAGATAAGAGATGTGAGGTGTGTAGTGAAGTGTGAAATGTGATAGTGGTGATCTTGTGATAGTGAGGAATGAAGTGTGTTAAGTCAAAAAATTTAGCCTAACTGGAACTATACCTTTAGCATATAGAAAATTAATTATAAGAAGTTTAATTTGGAAGTGAGCCATCCTTTTGTATATCTTTTATAATTATGGAAGAAGTGATCTTCCTTGGATAGTGATCCATTTTATTTTTTAAATAGTGAGTCCTCTGGGAAGTGAGATCCTCAAGAAGTGAGCTTCCTGTAATCTATTGTAACTAGTTATGATATATTGTGAGCTAATCCTCACCATGGTTTTTCCCTTTCAAGGGTTTTCCACATAGATCTAGTGCTATTTTTTTTATTGTTGTGATGCATGATTTAATTATTCCTTTCCATTTCTGCAAGTTTAATATTATTCTTTCAATGCAATTTTAAGTTAATGAGTTTTAGGGAATACTGATTCACACCCCCTCTCAATATTTTGGGTGTTCAACAATTGGTATCAGAGAAAGGTTCCTTCAACTTTCTTAACAGTTGAGGTAGATCTTGGAGGTTGAACACATGACAGCTAGGAGTTATCCTATCCCTCAAGAATAAATTATTATGAAAGGGTTTTGTAGATTCTTCTTCTCTACCAATGGTTGGGAATATTTCCTTTTACTTTAGTTTTTGTTCTTTCATCAACTTCGTTCCCCCATAATCCATTTTCCTTCTCTTCCATTTATTTTAAAGCATGTTATTTTCTACCATGTGTTACACTAGAACACTTTCTAGTAGCTCACAACCTTCTCTATTTAAAAACATGAGCAATGGTGCCATGTGGTGGCTGGACGATGTTATTTTTAGGCATTTCCTTCCTAGACACAAAGAATGATAAGTTTTTGCACTGTAGGTTTTTTCACAAGAAACACCAAGGAGACCTTGAAAATTCCCACTCATGTGCCATATGTCCTGAATAACATTTTTTCAGTATAGGGAGTATGTAATATTGGACCTAGAAGTTTGATGATTTTTTCAGCAAGAGGATATTAAAGCATGTTAGACATCACCTGCCCAATTTTTGTAGTCAATTGGATCTATGTCAGACAAATGTTCCTTTATTAAGAATGGTGTCACATTTTTCTTGATAGGGGAGATATTTTTAGTAGCATCCAAGGTCCAACTCAAGAGGCTTTTTCATAGGATTTTTTGAAATGAAAAAATAGGAGTATTTTGACTTGCATTTGAATTGGTGCTTTAAAACTCAAATTTTATTATGCTACGGTCTCATCTAAAATAATCTAATCTTCAAACAAGATTTTTGAAGTGGTGGTTTAATGCCACCATTTGGGTTTTTGTCTTTTGCAATTAAGCAATGAAAAGACCTTTATGCTTGTTTTCTTCCCTTGGTCTATAAAGGGGAATTTTTTAGCCTCTCCCACAAGAGTGAGAAATATTGGAAATGGAGAATCTATTACAAAATTGTCTTCCTATAAAATAGTATTTAGAGATTAATTTTGAGATGGTGTCTAGATCAAAATACTCAACATTAGTATTTTGTATTGTTATTTAATTCTAGAATTAATTGAAGGGGAAAGTGTATTAAATTGTTCCTATTTGGCCTTTATTGTGAATTTTACTCATTTCTCTTGTAAAAAAAAATTCTTTGTGTCATCTTTGTTTGGACACAATCTTGATAATTGATCATTCTTTAGGATTTTCAGATTTTGTGATATTTAATATAGATATGAATTCAATTGAATCATGTTTTACAGTCTTGAATTCTATGCAAAGGCTTGTGTTGAGTTCTCAATTATGTTATTAAGTGAAAAAAATCTTGTAAAGGATTTAAAGCATTAAGTAAATGTTCTTCTTTGGGTATATCATCCTCTGCTGAACTTTAGTGAGTGCTTCCCTTGAGAAGATTTGAATATTTTTTGTGTGTTTACATAAGCCTTAGTAGTTCATTCTCATGTCAAAAATGAAGGGTTTGTAGCACTATGTGTTCACATTTTTAGAGTTGATGCTTCGATAGGAAGATTTGAAGTGTTGCAAAATCCTTCGACGTATCGCCTTAGATATTTTTTATTTCTACATTCCTTATTCCCCTTTTCCAAAAACCAAGAATGAAGAGATGGCTTCTAAAATCCCAGAGGTTATTCAGTGGAGCACAATATTTCCCCCATCCAGTAAATTTCCACTAAGGTTGTTCAAAGATGCATAGGCTTTCATGATGAACCTTTCTTTTTCTAGCATGCTCGATGGGACCCAAATTTCTACTTTATAAATCCTTATTTTGGCATAAAAGAGGCATTCAAATTTGACTAGTAGTAACCCTATAGGTTGAACCTACACATTCATGCCCAAGATATAAACTAGAGCATCCTCTAAACGTAATTTATAATACTCTGAGATACCATATTTCACTCCTAGGAGAAGAAACACTACAAGTTCTTTATCACTTTTTAGGAGAAATATAATTAGGAGCACAAGTCCTACATCTTAAGGTCTATCTACACCACCACTCAACAGATCATTGAATCAAATTAGAATACATATTTTTTTGATACATAGAAGCTTGTTCTCTATGACCCATCAAGCATTGAGAAACTTTATGTCATGGAATAATAGTAGTCCACTCATTCCTCCTACTCCCCCAGATGTATAGCCTGCTATCCTTACCAATGTCTTGAAGGTAGTTCCAAAATTCACTGGGGAAGACTTAAATACACCATCAAAACATATCCAAGATGTTGATAATGTTTGTATAGTTCATAACAGCATGGAGTAGAATATGATCTTCAAACTATTGGCCACATATTTCAAGGGAAAGCCCCAATATTGGTATAGGTCCATGAATTCTGATTTCATTTGTACCTAGGACAAGCTCAAAAATAGAGTATTCAATAAATTTTTAGAAAAGAGATAGATCATCTTTATTGCAGTAGTTGATAACAATCAAGAGAGAACCCCAAGAGGTTGTTATAGAATTTAACACCAAGTTCCATAAAACCTAGCAAAGGATCCCATAACAACAAGACCTTTGATAGTCATGTCGTTCATGTTCTCCTTGAATGATAACAATTCCAACATCCTAGTTATGATACAATAACTAGGAGTTTGTAACATGCCCAATGTTCTTTTAATTTTTTTTCCTAAGTTCTTACCCACAAGTGAATAAACCATGATTCCATCACATAGAAATAAAAAAAATAAATTCTATAACATAGATAACATGCACATTTGAAATAAACACTATTCCAAAATTCTATTTCATTTCATTGTGATTTCACAAATATTTATGAAGTATTAATTTCAGATTGCATAAACTCATGTTTAACATTCATGTTTACATTCTTCCATACAAATGGGTACAAGTACATACATATCTCTTTTGATCTTCCAACACTAGAAATACATATGGTCCAAGTAACCCTTCTTCGAATCTTGGCCACCAACTGATGAGGAGAAGCATCACTCAATCACTTTTCCACCAACCATGGACTTACTGTGGTCTCCCACACATCTACCTAATAGGTAAGATGGCTCTACACTTCGACAAAGAGATTAGTTTGGTAACCCCATAAAACTAGCCTTTCCTAAGCTTGATGTTGTGTCCTAAAAACTAGAACTTTACCATAGAGTGGTTGCAACCTAAATGTATGAAAATCTTAGACTAGAATGCATAATGGGATTTTTTGAATCTCTCTTGTGAATTTTTTTCCTTGATGACAATATGTGTTTCAGTCTAGCATCTTGGTGATTGTTTACTCAGTTGATCTGCTTTGTTTCTGATTGGCATATTTACTTCATTTATGATATTATCTTTGGTGGCACTAATCTCTTGAATTCATGTGCAGATCTTAGTTAAGGAATTTTGGTTAAAGGGTTGTGTTCCATTGATTAGGTGGCATGCTTTTGTTTTGACAATTTGTGCTATAGTGATTCACTTGATTACATGATATTGGCATGTTCAATGTTCTATAGGTTTATATGTTTTGGCTTGATTAGTTTCTAGAATCATGAAATTGATAATGCTTTTGATCCTCTTTAGAGTCATATTAATCTATCCTCATTCAAGTAATGCTCTCTAGTTCTTGATGCTTGGGTTTATAAGATGCAGTTGGTTTTAGTTTTAAGAAAACCCTATCAGGTTTCCTTAACCAACTGATAATGGTTTGGGCATATGTCATAAGATATTGTGTCATGGGCTAATAGTTTATGGTATTTGGCTTGGGTGAATGACATAGTGAACATAACATGAAATCAACCTTTATTTCAGTTCATAAGGCTTTGGATACATTGAGTTATGTGGCATTATAAGGTAACAATCGACTTTGGGTAAAGGTATTCAAATTGATCTTTTATTTCCATTAGAATCGGGTCTAATGGTTGATAATTAATTAGGCCTCAAGGCCGACAACAAGTATATGGTTTGATTATTTATATTTGTCACATTGTAAGTGACTTGGTCTTGTTACTTGGGGACATTAAGTCTAAAGCACTCAACACTTTATGTGAAATAATGCAAGGCATTATTAAGTCGACATTTCACATGCTTGGTCTTTGATTCAAGGGTAATGAGATTTTTGGCATGCAAGTCTTTGGACAGTCCATGGACTTCAAATGGCATAATGATTTTTTGAATTATTAAGTTAGTCCTTTCAGACTTCAAACTCCATCATATTTTGTAAAGGATTTCATTTGGAAAGTTTAGGGAAAACTTTGTGCTTCATTGTTTGAGGGTCTCAAACCCTATTCTAGCAACCGACATGGAAATCACCTCTCAGTCATTTCTCTGATCTTTTTGTTTTCTTCTAGAACACTTTGAAAATGAATGGGGGAATCAAGAAGGACCTTACCTTGGTTGATGGTTGTGTCAGCTTCCTGTCATTGGGTGAAGGGTCAAGATTGGAAGGAGTCTTGGTTGTTTCTCTCAATGTTGGTCTAGTAATAATGTGCATGACAATCTCTCCCTCTTTCTTTTCAGGTATTCATCCTTTCAACTAGTTTGCAGAACCATTACTTCTAAATGGAAAGTGAAATATTGGCTAAATATTTTCTTGGTCAAAACTAAAAGGATTGCACATAATATGAACTGCATTTTACAATAGATTTTCCATATCAGTATTATGTGATAGTGGATTTTATTTGGGGGAAATAATGATTTCTTCAAATCTGTTTAGTCTCATTTCTATCTTTCCATACTGTTGTTCTATTCTTGTTAGAAGAAAATATCTATCTCTCAGGGACACATGAATATCAGGAAAGGGTTGCTTGATAGGAAGTGGGTAACCTGATATTCACCTCTGATTTAATTTTTCCAGTATTGTAATTTGAGCCACAATTGTAACCTTCTATGAATTTTAATGATGAAATCTGTAATCAGAAGAAAACATAGAGATTAGGGCTTTAACATTAAGGAAAAACAAAAAAGAATAATGGGGGTTATTATTGTTGTTGTACAAAATTTTGATTATTGAGAGTTAGTTTTTTGGGTAGAACTATGAACAAAAACAAATAAAAACATAAAAGAGTGTGTTAACTGTGTGAGAATAACTACGAACAATGTATGAAAGTAGAAAGTGAGAAACTGAGGAACAAAATATCACTGTGAATTATTTTGATGAGAAGTTGTGTTGAGATTGATAACTCAAACTTTATGAGCTATTTCCTCAAGTTGTCTTAAGGCTTGACAATGCGTAGAATTTTGAAGGGTCAAACTTGAACCTTGAGAATTGTATGCATTTTTAGTTAAGAGGCACTTGACTGAAATTAGAGAAACAAAGAGATCCTATGTATCATTGTATGATTTACTAAAAACAAAAAAGGGGTTGGTGCTCCTTGATTTGGTGCTTAGAAAATAGCCTATGAGGCATTGTCAAAAATAATTATTGAAATGAAATCTTGAAAAAGGCAGCAGGTTAAGGAGTGGTTTTTCTACCCTAGGAGGGTTTTCCACTTGACATATCTTGTGTTTATTTGTGTATCTGTCGTTCATCTGATTCATTGCATGAATTATTTATTATGCTATGTTTCCCTATTATAATTCTCAGTTCAGTTTATGATATTGCATTCAATACATGAATGAGTTTATCTTTGATAAATGAGAGCATACATTTGGTTTATTTCAGTTTTATTAAAATTGTGAAAATAGTTAAAATCACTGATTCACCCCCTCTCCCCACTCTAAGTGTCTTTTTCACTCCAAAATTATCATAGTGAATTGATAGTGTATATAGTGGCAACTTATAGTACTTTGGCCAAAGAATTCATCACTCAATTACTTTGAGTAAGAGTCATCATATTCACACACCTTCCTATATCAATTTGTAATGACCATACATATTATATGCACAGGCTATCCCCTTCACTAGATTGTTCTAACCCTAGGAATAACCTATATCCTCTTTACTAAAACATTACACTATGGTAAACCAAACTGAATCATAAAGCAAACTTTTCAAACTTTCATATAAATTAAACTATAGTTGTATAAGCTTGACTTAACATAGCCTATAGTAAAACACAAAAGCACTCATACCTACATAAGTGATATGATATTACAATTCCCTTATGTGGATTTAACAAAGATCCTGGATTCTTTTATAATTTTCATGAAGTAAATAGACATAATAAACATTTATATTCCTCTTCTAGAACAATTAAAGCATCTCCCATAAAATTAAGCAATCTTTTTGACTTAAAATATAAAATAAAGTAGAGAACTAGCATGCCTAAAATTATATAGCTCCAATTGATATCACAATTTTTTTATCACAACCTTCACCAAATAGTTTTCAATTCCTTCCCTTGACCAATTTCCACAAAGAAATCTCACTTTGAACCTACAAAGCTCACTCTAAAAACCTCTCAACTCACAATTTAGTATTGCAGTAGAGTAACTCTCAAAAAATGTAGAAAATAAGAATGCAAGAATGTGTCCCAAAAGAAGAAGAATGCTCCCCTATTTATACAAAAACATGAGAACTCTAAGGCTATAAACAAGCTCTCTATTTTATAACTTCTCAAATTAAAAAGTTTGAATTAGCTATGAAGATTCAAGGTGGTAGAACAAAATTGATGACTATTTGGTCATACTCAACCAAACACTACAATTTCATGAAATTAGATTTTTTTGATTATAAATGAAAGGATAATGTATCAATAGGTCAAACATTCCCAACCAGCTTCTCACTTGACTAATTCTCTAAATCTAGTTTCCTCATACATAGAAAATGCAATGTAAATGATACTTGTAAAAGAGGTGAATAATTTATACTTTGGTGCCACATATTTCCTCATGCGCCCTACTTTCTGGGTTTTTGTTTCAAATACCAATTCAAAGTTCTCTTATTGATTCTTTCCTTTTCTAATTTTGGCTAAGTCTTCAATGCTTTAAACGTAATACAGTTTTCTTTTAGTTTCCACATGCCCTCTAAAATACCCTTGCCTATTTTTAATCCTTAGCACTCAATACATTTCATGCATATTTTTATCTATGCACTAAATCCAAATGATGCACTTTTCACTTTATTACTGCGCTTTACACTATGTGTATAAGCCATGTTTCATACATTGTACATGTGTTTCTTGTAATATGTGTGCATTAATATTACAGTGCTTATATGAAATCATTAGCATATATATCATATATATATATATATACATATAGACATAACATGTATATATGAGTATATGTATATATATATTTCCACTTATATATTTGTATTATTCAATATTCGAATACACACATACATATATATATTTGTACATATATATATATATCAATATACTCATATGGATGTTTACTTATTGTCAATACATATGTGTATGTTAATATATATATTTTTTTACTATAAATATAGATATATCATTTTTGATAATTAAATAGATAGATTCACAATTCCTATCGATCGACATATATACATGAAGTGTGTGTATATGTCCCATTTGTCTCATTGATATTCTAATGCATATGGATAATCCATTCATGAGCATCCATATATACGTATATCTATTGAATACATAAACTAAGAGGGGGGTGAATTAGTTGCCACAAATTATAACCTTCAATTCAATTATCGAAACTAATACATAAACTGCTTAAATGATTAATCATCGAATACCAATGAAGAAAATCAAATCCAATACACAAACACAATAGCACCAAATTTATGTGGAAAACCCAATGAGGGAAAAACCACAGTGAGGATTAAATCACACTATAGATAATATCAAAACCAATTACAAAAAGGCTCAGTGCCTGAAATAAGACTCACTTCTTGAGATACGGCTCATTGCTTGAGATAAGGCACATTGCCTACAATAAGGACTCACTCTCCAATAGGGATACAACCTAGAGGGCTCACTTCCAAACAAATGAAAAGTATTCAAATAAGACTTGTTACAGAGAGACAACAATCCCAATGAAACAAAGGATTCCACCACAAACACTTATCAACTTGCATGAATGATAGAGTTCTCTTTCTGCTCATTGCATCTAGAAACTCAGAATTAAGCTTCACATTGATCTACCACACACATAACTTACACACACTTTCTAAATAGCATCAAATTCATGTCTTCTCTTTCACTTATCTTCCTTCTTTTCTTTTGTACATTTTTCATTTCTAGCTCATCTTATATTTATACTATCTCCAACCTTGAAAAGATACAAAGTTGGCCATCCAACTTCAAATTTAAATTAGGTTAGTTCCAAAACATCTTACAGTGCAATTAGAATGAGGTAAACCCAAAAAAATGCTTCATCAAGACCCATAATAGATCCAACACACTTCATCAACTTCAAAGATAGTGCTTAACACACAATCGGCCAAATCAATGTAAAACACATAGAATAATTAAGATCGAAACAACCAAAAACCAAAATTATCTTCAATGCAGTCAAAACATCTTATCTCTAGAACTGCATGTCAAAAGACTTCATCAAAGAGAAATCTAGACCAGCAACATTTCTCCCAGGCCTTAGCCAGAACATAGAAAAACATAGTTCACAACTGGTGAACACAACTCGAACTTCACAAAGAACCAATAGCCAAGAATCTAGGTATAAAAACCTTCAATAATCATGAGAAACATACTTGAACTACACAAACATAGGGACACGTACCAAATCATCATCTTGAGGAACAACTAAATACTTGTAATCTTCCTTTAATACAATTTTCTCAATATCCTCAACATATACAACCAACAACAACTAGTAGATAACAAGTTGACTAGTTGACATCAATGAAAACACTTTCATTCCTTTTTTTATTCTTGCAAAAATCTCCCCCTTTGTCATTGATGGCAACACATGATGTGAAAAACCATCAAAGACACCATAACAATTCTAAATATAATTCTCAAGGTTTTTCTTTTTGCTCCTCCCCCTCAGAAGATTATCTTCCTCATTACCTGATTTCTCTCATTAGCTTTCTCTCCTTTTCACATGATTTCTCTCCCCCTTTGACATCAATGGAAAGGAAAAAAAATGTTCACTGAATCTTCCATTGACATGAAAACAAAATACTCATAATGACAACACTTGAAACTACCTAATCCCTTTGAGAGGTAGCCACAAAAATTGTAACGCCCCGCCGTGGAACCCAAAAAATGTTATGACAATCACATAAGCAACAAAATATTTTTTTTCTAAAGAGATAACATGTGACAACAATTTTCATAAACATTCCAAGATTCCACAACTATGCTACTGCGAATAACAACAATACATTACAATAACATAATCATAAAATAAAACCATAGGAAAAGTCATGCTCAATAATATAATAATAAGAGTTAAATACAACAATCAAGATTATATCAAATCTCAGATTGAAACAATATATATACATGGAAACTCATGTACATAATGAGTGTGGTATAAAGAAGAATGAGATGAGGACAAAGAATTACATCCAAACCATGAATTCGCCAAAGGAACTATACTCTATAACTACTATGCAACTGGATCCAACCAAGAAAACTTGTCATAAACAAAATACTTAATGGGGACCCAATGGAGTAGTGGCACATTCCTCCCAACCGTGTGGTGCTCAAAAGCCCAACCCTAGAGATAGAAAAAATCCTCATGTCAAACTGACCTCACAAGACATCAAACACAGTAACAAGGTCGACTCACATGACAACTCAAGAACTAGTAAATGAAGACAATACACTGGTACAATAAACTACATAAGCATTACTCCACAGTGAAAACTACAAAAAACCCTAGAGGAAACCTACAACTGAGACTCACAAGGTGCACTAGGATAAGAGTGTCATCACATGTACATGATAAGTTACCGTGGGTAGCCTTCCTAGGTTATGGACCCTTTATTGGAGTTACCCTGGAAACCTCTAATGAATCCCAACCCTTATACGTACCATGTGGTCTTGAAGCACTTCTCAAGAAGACGAAGTGTTCAATTTTCCATTCTAGGCTTTCTCAATTTACTTTAACCTAAACGAGCGTTAATAGCCAAGTTGAGGTAAACATTTTCTTGCAAGGTTAATTGTACTACCCAAACCCCTACAATAGATTTTAATTATCACTTGTTTACAAAATTCCAATAGGTTATCCCTGCAACCTCTTTTGGGTCTAGCCCCTAACGAAATCCACTCTTCCTAGGGTACAACTCCACAAATGAACACATCAAGGAGGCAATAATAAATAAACAAGATATTTAAACAAGGACCTAAAACCAATTGATCCCATAAGTAACCAAAGTGACAAGATATTGCAACATCCTCCACAAACAGATAACCAACATAAAAATATACATCAACTGCATAAATAGTAAACTGAGCATGATTCATGTTGCCAATAGATATACAACAACAAGCCATAACATAGAACCGAAACAACACCTCTGGGAAACCAATAACAAGACCCTTTCATAATCCACAACTTTGAAAGGCATCACAATAGGAATTTAGCTAATCCTTACATGAGATCACTATTCATACAAAACGTTCTCAAAGACCAATGCAATAAAAAAACATACATAAGTTCCTATTGATACTCAATAATTTGAAAACTGTAATTAACTATAATATTAATCATAATCTTTGTTCAACCATTTGACACTAAATTATACATCAATTATTCTAGTATCTCTTCATGCAATACTTAACTAATTCCATGATTAAATTAATACAATAATTCAATTCTATTATACCAACGAGCTACCAATCACTCATGATTGAAGCAATTTAATTTGGGACATATTAATTATAATTTTGAAACTATATTAATGAATCTAATTGAAGATTAATTTATTTGGTACTAATCTTTATTCTAATCCAAATTAGTTTTAATATATAAGTCCTAATTTACAATTCCAATAAATATAAAACACTTTCCAATTGTATATGATTTAAGATTAAATTTCATTAAATATAACAACTTAATTAAGGAAACATTATAATATTCTAACTCTAATCTCTATTTCAATTCTAATTTGAATATACTATACCATAACCAAAAATTTCTTAATTAAACATAATGATATAATATTAATGCTTGAATAATATGCTAATTCCAATAATCTATATGTACTTGGTTACATATAATGTTAAGACGAAGAATACAAACTTATATTTTATTTACACATCCTAACTTAGTTAGAAATAATACATAAAATACATAAAGTACCATTCTATTTTCCTTAAGAAGCTTATTTAAAGTAACAACTATTATTAAGATAAACAAAAGTAAATAATATCAACTAACTAAAATGTAAGGAGACTAAAAAGGTCAATCTATACTGTCTTTAATAGAAGGTGAAGTTAAGCGACTTAAAGACAATAATGCATGTAGTCTGCATGCAAACCCATGCATAGAAAGTCGCTCACCTAACCAATGCAACAACGAGTCTACAACTAGTTTGGACCAAGCCTCTCATGCAATTGATGTCTATTCTAACTGAATATAACATAAATTTGATCAAATAGGAAAAGCAAACAAAGGAACAACGAACGAATGCAAAGAGAGATAAATTGCATCACAAAAAAAGTAAACATGCACAGGGTTCGCATTTAGAGAGGAGTAGACTGCATTTCAGCAAAAAAAAATACATGCCAGGGGGGTGCAATGCATCAAGAGAGAAACAAACAGGGTCACAAAAAATTAAAACCAAACATATTCATGGAGGAATAAACCCTATTGCAGCAAAGACACCATGCGCAGGGAATGCAAATGCATTTAGTGAAAGGTAAGCTATATCTCAACAAGGACAAAACTATGAAGAGTATGATCATAAAATTTAGAGAATCAACTTCCAACATGCACAAAGATAAATTGCACATGATAAAGGATGATTGCATCCCAAAAGAAAAGGCTGGTAGAGGAAACAAAAACACATCTAGAGTGGAATAGACTATAACTCAGCAAAACATCCATGCATAGGGGTAAGGTCCACCAATTCAAGAACTAGATTCAATGTTTTTACAAAGAAAATCTATAACTTCTCAAAGACAAACATAAAGGGATTGGTCTTCTAAAATAGAGAATCAACTTATATAAACTCTAAGAGCAATAAACCGTAACACAACATGACAATCCTACATAGGGATCGAACATCAAATTCAAAGAAGTCTACTTTAAACGTATTCACAAAGGAACAAACTATAATGTGGTAGAGGTAATAATACACAGGGAATGGTTTCTAAATTCAAAGAGAAATTCTTTAACACATACACCGAGGTATAGCAGAAAATTGTTGACTAGATTGTCAACACAAAATACCCTGTTTAGAATCACGGTTGTCATAATTTTTATGCATAGAATCTCTAGCAAAATAAAACAAAACATGCCATGAACAAAATAAGATATTCTAGAATCTTATTCTTTAATATTAACTTTAAAATTTCTTTTCAAGTTCCAAATATAATATTGTTTATTAATGTTTCATTTTCGTATGTGCATGTAGGTTTAAAGACATGTTTTTCACAACAGTATCTAGCATAATTATCACAACGATATTGAAAATCACAAGAAAAGAACCTGAACACGAATCATGGATGAATGAAGACGAAATTCAGCAAAATACGATGATGGAGACTTTCTTTTCCCATGAGCAGATGCCAACATTTGTATGAATTTTGCAGCTTCTTCGATCAATTTCACAAATCCAACAATTCCGAAAAATGACTTTCGAAAAAAAACTTTATCTCTTTTTTTTCTATTCTTCTAAAATCCAAAAACCCTCTATTCAAAAAACCTCCCATGTTTTCTAAAATTTAATCCTTTTATCTAAAAATTCTCAATTTCCAACTTCCTCTTTTGTTTCAGCATGCAACACATGCATTAAATCAATAAATACAACAATTTAGCATGACATGCACTTAAGATCAGAACTCATGTTCAATTTTTGAAAGATAACTTTGAATAAATAAATCAATTTCTATTTCATTGCACTTTTTGAAAACAAGATAATCTAATATTTTAATTTAATCATATAATGAACTAAAAATAAATTATATAATTTCATTAAAACATTTAATCCATTAAAGCAATGCTAATTAAAACATTATAATAATTCAAATTAACATAACACAATAATTGCAAATCTATTAAAACCAGACAACAACAAACACACAATGAACAGATGACAAGACAACCAGGGTGACGATAGATACTCATTATTTTTAGAATGAAGGCTAAGGACAGAGGAAAATTCTATCTCCCATCGATATTTCCATTGGGTCATGGCACGCTTAGACCTAACAAGTAGGTGGAGTCGATGCCTATACTTGCAAGCTGTGTAACACTGCATGGTTAATCCAACATGTACATATATGAAAGCACACCATGAAGAAGAATCATGACATAGTAGGGAACTCACTACAGAGTACTACTAAGTCAACTTCTTCACCGATTGACATAACATGTAACTAATCATATCATCATAATGTGCAAAACATAAAATCATAGACAATCATCATAGCATCATCTCATGAAACTAATCATCACATCAAATAATATAGTGTATCATGAAATGAGTTTCACAACTAGTCATGTAAGTCATGACATAAAACATCGCACAACAAAATATCAAAGTTTAGTCAACTAATTGAGCAACCAAACAGCTATAATAAAAGTGATGATGAAAGGGTCACTACATCCTCCCCCCCTAGGGTGAGGCTTACTCTTGAAAGCCTACAAAAAGATAGGGATACAATTCCCTCATACACACTACATCCTCCCAAGTAGTTGAGGCCTCGTCACTAGTGTCCCACTGAACCCTCACCTGATCAATGTCTTGACCCCTGAGGGCTAGTGTCTTGCGCTGAAGAATGCCCACGGGCTCTAAAGCTAGCTGCCCATCCTTGACCTATAGAGCATTCCAATCAAGCACGTGAGTAACATTAGGATGATAAAGTCTAAGTATAGATACATGAAAAACATTGTGGATGCATGACAAACTCAGCGACAAGGAAATTCGGTAAGCTACAAGATTGATCCTCTCAAGAATCTCAAATGACCCAACAAAACGGGGTGCGAGCTTAGAGCCTTTTCCATAACAGATCAGACTCTTTCGTGGTCGCACACGAAGAAACACTCTATCACCAATAGTGAACTGGCGATCAACATGATGAACATCAACATACTTCTTTTGTTTGTCTTGTGCCGCAACTAAATGCCCTCTGATATGATCTACCTACTACTCCATATCTCACAACATGTCTGGTCCAAGAAGTACCCTATCCTCAAGTCTATACCAACTCAACAGAGTCCTACATGGGCATCCATACAATGCCTAAAAGGGAGGCATACCTATGGAGCTATGATACCCATTATTCTACGCGAACTCCACCAAGTAGAGATTTTCTTCCCATCACGACTGCTGATCCATGATATACATCCTAAGGATATCCTCAAGAACTTGATTAACCCTCTCAGTTTGACCATCTGTCTTAGGATGGTAAGCTGAACTAAAGTTCAACTGTGTACCTAAGGCATGCTAAAGTGAATTCCACAAGGCTGAAGTAAAAATAGGGTCTCTATCAGATATGATCATGTGTGGGATTTTGTGCAAATGTATAATATCCTCCATGAAGATCTTTTCCACAGAAGAGGAATTCTAAGATGATCGAACCGGAGAAAAATGAGCTACCTTAGTCAACCAGTCAACCATTACCATGATGGCATCATGTCGATGGTAAGACATAGGCAACCCAACAATGAAATCAATTGAAATGATACCCGATTTCCATTTCAGAACAAGGTGAGGTTGCAACAAACCTGCAGGATGCTGATGCTCGGCCTTATCCCTCTAGCACTCAAGACATCTCACACGGAAGTCAGAAATATCTTGTTTCATCCTAGGCCAAAATTGAAAATGTCAAAGATCCGCATGAATCTTCTTGACACCAAGGTGAGCTGAATACGGTGCTCGATGTGCCTCAAACAAAACCAAGGTACGAATTCCATCAACAAGTGACACATAGATATGGCCAATATGTCACAGCAACCCATTGGTCTCAAATGTACAACCAACAAATCTACCCTCCATAGGCCTACTTGACTCCAACTTTGCCTTCACCTCCGAGCATAACCTGTCGGTAGGAAGTGTTGCCACTATCTAACTCCTCAAATCAACTACTAGAGTCACTGTAGATATCTTGTGTCTATGCCGATTAAGCGCATCAGCTACCAAATTCTCTTTCCCCTGAATATACTTGACCTCAAAGTCATATTTGCACAAGAATTCCATCCACCATCTCTTCCTAGCATTCAGATTAGGCTAAGTAAATATGTACTGCAAACTATGGTGATCGCTATGTAACTCAAAACGATGCCCCAAAAGAAAATGTCACCATCGAACCAAAGCATGAACAAAAACCTGCTAATTCCAGATCGTGTGTGGTATAATTTAGTTTGTGATATTTGAGCTTGCGAGACTTATAAGCTATCACATGACCTTCCTGCATCAGAAAAGCTCCTAGACCTTCCAAGGATGCATCTGTACATACTACAAAATCCTTGGTGGGATCAGGAACAACTAATATTGGTGCACTCATCAACTTATACTTGAGTGTCTGAAAGGCTAATTGGAAACAATCAGACCAAATGAACTTCTTCCCTTTCCTCTGAAGAGAATTGATAGGGTGAGCAATCCTAGAGAACCCTTCGATGAACCACCTGTAATATCCTGCCAAACCCATAAAACTACAGACCTCATAAACGTTGGTAGGCACGGGCCACTCCATGATGGCTTGAATCTTCGAAGGATCCACCGCAATACCCTCTTTAGAGATAACATGACCAAGGTATTTCACCTCAGTCTAGAAGAATTCACACTTTGAAAGATTCGCAAAAAATTGATTCTCCCTCAAACACTGCAATACCTGTCTCATATGTTCCTCATGCTCCTTCATATTTCTAGAATAGATCAATATATCATCGAGAAACACTAAGAAAAACTGGTCCAGATACATGCAGAAAACTCCATCCATCAAACTCATGAAAACTGACGGTGCATTTGTAACCCGAATGGTACCAATTTGAATTTGTAGTGCCCGTAATGATTTTGGAATGCAGTCTTATGTATATCTACCTCAGAGATATGCAACTGATGATAACCAGATTTCAGATTGATCTTAGAGAATAATTGTGCTCCCTTAACCTAGTCAAATAATTCATCGATTCTAGGCAAAGGATATCATTTCTTGACCATCACCTTATTCAATTGTCGATAATCAATGCATAATCTCAGTGATCCATCCTTCTTCTTCATGAAAATGACTGGTGCTCCCAAAGGCGAAACACTCGATCGAATGAAACCTTTCACCAAAAGCTCCTCTAACTGCAAATGAAGTTCTTCTGAATCCTAAGTGGTCATTCTATATGGAGCCTGAGAAATAGGCTCAGCTCCAAGTACAAGGTCAATACGGAAATCAATATCCCATTTGGGTGGCATACCCAAAATGTCACTAGGGAACACATATGAAAATTCTTTGAGAATAGGGTGATCATAAAGAAATGTCTCTTGAATGTCCCCTACCTCCAAATCACTAACCATGGCTGCAAACAACTGACAGCCCTGATGCATACATCTTTTTAACTACATAGCAGAAATAATCCACAAAGAGAAGGGTTTTTGCATGCCAAATATCTCATTCTCCTTACTAGAGTCATCTAAGCAACTCACGGTCTTTTGTCGACAATCAATCATAGCATGTTGAGACTCCAACCAATCCATTCCTAGAAAAATGTCATATGAACTGAGAGGTGTAACTCAAAGATCGACTGAGGTGAATAACGATCCAATCCGAAGTCCACAATCATAGATGAGGGATTTAACTGCTACCTTAGCCCCAAAATATAATACTTCCTGACACCTAATGCCTTGCTTAACCACCACAAGTCCGCATTGCTCAACAATAGAAGGAGATATAAAAGAACCAAAAGCACCAAAATCAAACAAAACATAAACTCTACTACCATGTAACTGACCTGAAGACTCAACCACAGTTTTCTAGTAATCTGCCTGACAGTTGTCTACTATAGCAAAGACTCTATGAGAGTTTCCTACATCACCAACAGTCAACTCAGAGGCTATCGATTGCTGAGCGAACCCAGAAGTACCTCCCTTAGGACACTACCTCGCGATATGGCCCTACTGACCACATGTAAAGCACCTAGTGCCCCTACCAAAACCTCTCCCAAATCCTTGGCCACCTAATGGTGCATTCAACTTTTGAAAGCTACCTCTACTCATTATCAACTGTGCACTCTGTGTAGACTGATCCTGGCGATTACGCTTATTGCAAAATCCAATTATGATTCTTCCCAAACTAATAACCATTACCTGTCAAAGATTGTCATCCTCTATTCTTCTGAGAGTAATTTTGCTGATGTTGTTGTTGTCCACCCTTAAAGGGTGCCTGTTGGTTCCGAGAGGAACCACCTATCTAAACCTAACCACCATGTGGACTGAATCTAGAAGTAGATGCACTACCGATCAAAGTGCCAACATGTCCTCCTAATGCCATGGACAAATTTTCCTCAACAATTTTTTCTTTCTCAATAGCTATCTCCATCGTCTTCAACTCGAAGACTCTAACTCCTCCACTGATACGGGTGTTTAAGCCCCAATAAAATGTTGAACAAGCATCGCCTCATCATTTGCAATGCCCACATACTATTTGAGATCATAGAATCTATGCTCAAACTACTCCACATTCATAGTCATCTGACATAGGTCATGAAATTCATCTGCTTGACGTTGCCTCTAGCGTTCAGATAAGAAGCGCACTTTGAATCGCTCCAGAAACATCTCCCAAGATACTGACCCTATTTTGAAATGGATCTTCCACTCCTCCAACTACCACCAAGTAGAGGCAAAGCCTCTAAGATGCATAATGGCGCATCTTGCTCGAGTGTTACTTCCATATGGGTGCATTGAAAAATACCATCCTATATCCAGTAACCATGTCTCTTCCTCCAAACTTCCACCACTACCATGGAACATAGGAGGTCGTTCTCTCAAAAAATCCTTCATGTGACTTGCAGCTAAGACATCCTGTTCTATAGTCAAAATTGTCCTCTTGGGTGGTGTCATGTCTCTCTCCCTCTCCACTTCTTGCTCAATGTCCCATCTAGGCCCAAGATTTGCAAGAGATTACTCGGGTAATGGATGAAGGAGATCTCATGCGATAGGCTAATTCAGAACCTTATTATCATTATCTAGAGGACTAGGCTACTCTCCATGTTCACTTCCATGTGAACCCTATGGTGGGGTATTCTGATGATCGGCCCCACAGCCACCACCTCGGCCCCATCTATGGCCTCTCAAAAAACATCGCCTTGGTCGCATGATCCTACACAAGGAAATATTAAAGTCTTAGTTTGACGACAAGAAAAAACCAAACAATACACACACAAGAATCTAACACCTAGGACAACCTAGTGGGCTCGCATGAACCAGAGTTCCCTGTGTTAAAACATTTGCTCTGATAAAAACATAAGTCCAAAAAGATAGAAACATGAATTCATTGGATAGATGCATCTCCAAATGCATCTTCTTTTATGAAAGGAGGGGAAATAACCCCTAACTTCTCCTAAAAATACTCAAAAGTATCTTTAGGAAGAGCCTTTGCAAATATATTTGAAATATGATCCTTTGTCAGAACATACTCAAACTTCATTTCATTCTCCATGACCTTCTCTCTCAAGAAATGATATATGATAGATATATGCTTCATTCTCGAGTGCATCATAGGATTCTTTAAAATGTTAATTGCACTTATATTATCATAAAAGATATAAATGGGATCATCATATAGAACTATAGTATCTTTCAATGTTTGTTTCATCCATAGAACTTGTGTACAACAAGATGTGCAATAGCAATATACTCAGCTTTAGTAGTAGACAAAGAGACTGAATCTTGCTTCTTACTTAGCCATGCCACCAACCTGCAACCAAGAAAGAATGAACCACCACTTGTACTCTTTTTTTCATCTATACTTCTATCCCAATTTGCATCTCTTTCGATATATCATTTGATTTTGAATACCTTGAAATATTTTACTATAAGAATTCTTCTGTGATACAGCTCATAAGGATTTTGTGTACTTATTTCTCTTTCTTGAACTCTACTGAATACATATATAATAGTATGAATAGCTTCTTTCTAGTAAAATTATAGTAATCTGGCTTCAATGATCATTGACCTAGTAGCCTCTTGAATTGGTTTATTTTTCCTTTCAACAACTCCATTTTGTTGAGGAGTTCTTGGAGAAACTAACTATCTCTTTATTCTAGGAACTTCACAAAACATATTGAACTCATGGGAGGTGAATTCTCCGCCTCTTTCACCAAGTAGACTTTGCACTCTCATAGGACCATAGAGATCTATATGAACCAAATCCAGTAATCTAGTAGTAGATTGTTCTCTTGATCTATAATGATTTCTTCCTTGCTTCTGAAACTAGCAATTCATGCAAATAGCATTGACAGGATTTGTAATTCTTGGTAAATATCTCATGGCCCAAACAACACTAATCCTTTACAAGTTATCAAAATTCATGTGACACATTATCCTATGCCATATGAAACATGGATAAAACAGGGAGGTGAAAGGATGCCCTTTTCCTCCTATTCTATCTAGTTCATTCAAATATGTCCTAAGAACCCTAATAGGATTGACAATTAACCTCTCAAGGTGGGTCAATACACAACTAAGAGGACTTAGGAAGGGGTGTTTTATCAAATTAAGGGGCTCACCACAAAGCAAGTTCTTGGAAATAATAATTTTTGAAAACACACTTTGATATGGAAAACACTTAAAATAAGAAAAATGAGGCTTACTAATATTGAAAATGAACAACTCCAAGTTAAGGTATGTGTACCTGGGAAGCCTGGAGATGCCAAAAGAATTCTGGAAATGAAAACAGACTGCTCAAATATGCCTTGGAGGACTAAGACACCTTTACTGTTAGAGTAATAAGTTATTTCACTTAATTAATTTAATCGTATTGGTTAATTAATTAAGTCATTTATCACTTTAGATTTACTTAAGCTAAACTTAGTCACATTAATAATTAATTATTTACTAATTATTAAGTGTGCACACTAGGGTTTCCTTTTAGGGTTTGATCTCCTTTCTTAAGGATTGATCTCACTTTAATTATTCATTCTATTATGCATATTTTTTCTTAAGGATTTTTAGAGCACCTCCTTTGTGCTAAAATATTTCCTCTTGGTGTGACAAGTTATTTGCCTACAAGTGTTCACTAGGTTCTATGGGTTGTTCTTTATCAACTATAACATGGTATCAAAGCTTCAAATCTACAACTTTGTTCATTACTTGAGGGCTCCTATCCTAAAGTGACATTTTTGTGCATTTTGAGTCAATTTGGACCTCACCATTATGTTTGAAACACTTGATTCAGTCAAGATTGACCTTTGTTTCGTCAAATTTGGCTTCACAATGTCAGATTTGTGAGGGGTTCCTGATCCATAGTGTACTTGCAATTTTGGAGTGTTTTGAGCCCAAAAGGACCTCACCATCACGTTCAGAGTGCCCAAAAACCCCAAAATTGATTGTCAAACCGTCGAAATTAGACACAGTGACTTTGGGAGGCAATTTTTTTCATTTTTGGGTCGTATGGCCTAGTACAACATGAAATTTGAGAAAAAAAAATTAAAAATACAGTGGTAATGGTTGCTGCCGTCAGTTAACCACTAACTACTAGTGGCTAGCCTAACCGCTAGGCTTAACCCTCAAACCTTTTGGAGTTGTTTTGGTATTTTGGCCATAACTTTTGCATACAAACTCGGATTTTCGAAAACAAAATATTGTCAGAAAGTTGTTTCCGAGCTCGATCCAATGGTGCAAGATTTTTTTTCCTAATTTTTCCAATTTGACCGATATTTTTCCAGTCAAAGTCAGAAGATGGTTTTTGCACTCCAAGGGGTGTAACTTTTGCGTTCGGAATCCATTTTGTGAAAACAAATAGGCGGGTATGTGCAGGATCATGATGGGCCAAAAAGTGGCAATATGATGGGTATGTGGCTGATGAATTTTTTTTATCAAAAATTGATGAAACGAAAAGGGTTTTTAAAGGAGATTCTCAGTTTTCCACCAATATAAATTATGCTTTACTTTGAATTTAATAAATAATTATTATTTATTTTCTATTGAATTACGACTAAATTTCTTATTTTTAGGCTGATTGAACAACATCTATAGCTTTCAAATGCTATCATATTTTTTGAATCCAAAACATGCATCACATTTTATGCTTCCCATACTATAATATTAAAAAATAAAAAATTGAATTTCATGAAGTTTTGACCAAGTTAAGGTGATTAGACATACGAGTCTTTATATTTTTTTTTAAATTTCATCAAAAAATTATAATTAATTATTTACTAGGAAAAAAATTAAAAACAAATATGAATCACACCGGGACATGAGTCCTCTACTTTTATCTAAAATCCCATAAAAAAATATTATCATTTTAATGTGGTTAGGGTGGTCAGACAGACACCTACTTCTTATTTTTTCCCTAAAATTTAAGTACTACTATATTGAAATTTCAAATTTTCACCAAATAGATTTTATTTTTTTGTAAATAAACCTAGTAATTTATAAAATACATTAAATTTTCTACAAATTCTACTCTTACATATTTTTGAATTAATATAGATAACTTATTCAAATTTTTACGTCAAGATACCTAACTCTGATTTTTTTGAATTTTTTGCCACTTAAGGGCCTATTTTTTCCATGATGATGGTTCAGTGCTCTACATAGTAATCAGAATTATTTTCTCATATTTTTCCCCAGGTATATTTTATTCATCTTTTTGTGTTTTCACAGTTTGCTTAATTACTTGGATGTTTTGGCACTTGGAAACCTCCTGTTTACGTCATTTCGCTCTATTTCATCTACATGCAATAAGGCCAATTTTCTCAGATTGTTTAATTTGAAGAGTTATCATGGGTTTTTCTACTCACCTTTTAGTTTTAATCTTGGAACAGGGTAATTATGAGTCATGGGCAAAGGGAATACTTACACATTGTAGGTGGCTTAATATTTTTCCTTGTTTGTATGATCTTATACCTGAACCACCCACTCCATGGGGAAAATTAGCTTGGGACATCACTAGAGATCACATAGTAGGACTTATATTGTCTAGTGTTGATAATGACACTGTGTAGGTTGTATCAAACATTGATTGTCCCCACCCACTTTGGACACGTCTTTGGGAGATCTATGGAGACCCCAATCTCTCTCCATTCCTAGAGGATCCTACTTTAGATAGTCTCTTACCCATTTCTTGGAGAGATAATATACCCTTTGATCATGATACTTTAGAGGAGCTTGAGTATTTAGACATTCTTGTATGTTCTAATGGATCAGAGGCTTGTCTCATAGTTCCTACTCTTGAGACTGGGATTACACATGTATCATCTATTGTTCCCGATGGTATCAGTATCACCACATTGGCCCCTATGGATTCAGTTCATCATCATGAATATCTTGGTCATTCATTATCTGCTACATCATGGGATTCTTATCTTGCAGACACATTCTTGTTTGTTGAGTCTCACACTACAGATCTTGAGGATTATTTTGAGGACATACATCTCCTCTACCTTGAAATTTAGGTTATCAATGTATGCCCACCATTATCCATGGATTCAAAGGTTGCATTTTAGAATTCTTCACATCAATTTGGATTTGGCATCATTTGTTTCAATTCAGACAGAGAGATTCTTTAGCATCCTATCATGGCACACATCTTGAGACAGATTGGTTCATCACTCTTCATAGGGTTTCTTTGGCATCATCCTTTGGATTTGTTTCTTCCCAAGGGGAGGAATATCATTTTCCACTTCGGGATCTCTTTTTAGATTCTAAATCGGGCAACTACCATTGTGACATGCATTTCTTAATTGTGGGGGGGGGCCTTCTTGTCTCTTTCTATCTCTCCTATGGAGACCATTGTATATGTACTTATATGATAGAAGTTATCTATGGGGGTTATCATGTAATCCACCTCACATACTTCTTTCATTAGTGCATTGCATTCCTTTATTTTCTCTCTTTTGGAAGGGAGTTTTATTCCCATGAGGTTTTCTCATTTTCCTCCACTTTACATAGATTTCTTTGTACATGGATACCTGATCAGGCCTTGTTGTTGGAACCCATCTTTTCTTTCATGCATATTTTCCTTAGTGTTTTAACTACTCCCTAAGTTCATCTTAAGGGGGGATGTTAGAGTAATAAGTTATTTCACTTGATTAATTTAATCATATTGGTTAATTAATTAAGTCACTTATCACTTTATATTTACTTAAGCTAAACTTAGGCACATTAATAATTAATTATTTATTAATTTTTAAGTGTACACACTAGGGTTTACTTTTAGGGTTTGATCTCTTTTCTTAATGATTGATCTCATTGTAATTATTCATTCTATTATGCATATTTTTGCTTAAGGATTTTTAGAGCACCTCCTTTTTTGTACAATATTTCCTCTTGGTGTGATAGGTTATTTGCTTGTAGGTGTTCACTAGGTTTTGTGGGTTGTTCTTTATCAACTTCAACATTTACTCCTGTCTTAGTCCCATTGATATTTTTTTGGGAAAACATAGAATCTTCGAATAAAGAAACAAAATCTAGAAAAATCACTGAAAGATTCCATCTAGAGCCCTATGAAACCTTTACTCCCATCTTAGTCTCGATCCAAATTTATGAAAAGTGTGAATGTGGTCTTGATCTCCCAAAACTGCAATTGCTTCTCCTTGGATCTCAGGTTCTAGAATAGCCAGATCTGACTTGTAGGAAAGTTTTCATGAAGATTACAACTTTGACAACTTTTCACTCCAAGTGATCTTCAAGTCTACAACCTAGATCTCCAAACACAAATGGGCAAGATTGAAAAAATTGATGATTGTTTGTGAATGGGGGTTTTCCTTGGTCAAACTCCTTGTTGATAATTAAACCTTGAAGTGAAATACAAATGATGAATGAAATGGTGAATGAACAACATGCAATGATACAACACACTAAACCCTTACAAATGTTGTAAACTTGTGTGTAATGGTTTCAATGGATATGAATCTTGAAATGATTGATAGATATGGACTTGAATTGCTTTCTTTCTTAGATCAAAACCCTACATCATAAATGTTAGTACAACACACATGATGAAAAAAGCTTAATATCCCAAAATTATATCACACTAAGCTAACATACGAATTCAAAAAATAAAGGAGGTTAAATCCCGCCAAGATTTAAAATTAAATCTCAAAAATGACTCAAGGAGGACTAAGATTTCGTAGGTGGATTCTTAGTCCCAAGTGATGAATCTTGGGGCACAGACACCAAAAAGGGGCCCAAAACAAATGCCTTAAAATTAGGGTCTCAGGACCTTAGGGGGACTAAGAAACCATTAGTGGTGTCTTAGTCCCTACCAAAAATTAGGGACATTCCAATGAATGTCACTAGGGGATCAAAAATTCTCTGGAGAATGTCAAAATTTACCAAAAGAATATATCGTTAATAGGGCTTGTGGACATAAAATAGTGATAATTAAGCCATAAAGAAGGATAAATAAAAGAAGGCGAGCCCAAACAAGTGTGAAAATGCAAGGGTATGCATTTTACTACACTAATTCATAACCAAATTTCATTTATCTGAGTCATAAAGCATCGTCCATCAACACCCTTGAGCTAATAAATATTCCCTTCAAATTTCTTTCTTGTACCAATCAATGTTCTAGATCCTTTTCGAATCTCACATTTCTCATCCTCAAACACAAGATCATATCATTTTTTGCACATCTAAACAATGCTCAATAGATTATACGTTAAGCCCTTAACATAGTAAACATCATTAGCATGATGATTTCCATCAAAACTTACTGAACCTATCCCATATGTTTAAGCACCAGAATCATCTCCAAACATAACAAACCTCCATCATATTTCTCAAGCTTTACAAACTTAATCTAATCACTAGTCATGTGATGTGAGAAACCACTATCAACTACCCAAAAATTATTTTCTTGTTTAGCATGTAGGGTAGAGATAACCATGCCTTCATTTTTGTCCTTCTTCTCTAGAGGACTTTCCTTTACTCTTTTTTTCCAAAATTAGTAGAATTAGGTTCACCCTTAATCACCAAGAACAAACATTCATTTTCATATGGATCTTCATATTTTGAATCTTCAACTGAAATACTAGCATTCACATAGTAAGCTCTGTTAATATTCTTTCCTTTCTTTTCTTTCTCATATCTGTGTTTATTCATTTTAGATCTTTCTGGACACTTTGCAACATAGTGACCTATTTCTCCACAACTAAAGCACTTAAAAAAGGAAACTTACCTTCATACTTATCAGAGACTTTTATCATTCTCCTTAAAAATTTGGCTTCTATTTCATCAAAGTTTTCTTCATCTGGATCTTCAATTTTTGTAGCCTTAAAAGCAGTCTTTGTTTTGCCTCCATTTCTTAGACTTAGCTTCCTCATCTCATAAAATATCAAAAATCCTAACAGTAGATCCTCAAGACTTATAATCTATATTCTGCTCAATGGCACTCACCTTCTCACTATAAGCATCAAGAAGAGTTTTGAAAATTTTCTTTACAATCCTGGTTTCATCTATAGTAGTGCCAAGAGATCGCATTCTAGCCACTACCTCATCCAATATTTGTACATAAGATTTGACATTTTCCTCTTCGATAGTTTGTGATGATCGTCAAAGCTTGTGCCTCTCCAATAGCCTTATGGGAGATTAAGTGAGTTGGGGACCAACTTTTGCCTCACTAAATACCTCCAAGAATTTTATAGAAAGGTGACTCTTCTCTAAGTTTTGGAAAAAGGTAAAAATAAATGTAAACATAAAACATAAAAAGTGGTGATGCACCAACACTTTTACAACATTTCAAAACCCGAATTATTTACTATGAATGATATGATAGACACAAAATGCAACAACCCTTCATTGTTGGGAAGAGAACGAATAGCAAAGCCTAGATACAAGCACATTACAGTCTTCCAAATCTCCACATAGGAAGTGTTCATTAAGGTTTGATCAAGCATAAAAGTTTTGAGAGTTAAAAGAAAACATTCAAAAAACTACATAACTCCTTCCTCTCAATACAATATAACACGAAGAAACAATAACCCTTAATGTAAACAGAGAATACCAATGGCATAATCCAATTTCTACAGGCTATCACTTTAACATATAAGCTTACAGCATGGAAATCAAACAATAAAACTATTCGAATTAAACTAGACACTGTGTTATATTCATAATGAAAATATAAAAAGAGAAACATTGATAAAGGGAATATCATACACAGTTTCAAATATTTATCCCAAATAGTTTGTACTTAAATATCAAATGAACTTTAAAACAGAGGTCAGATGCCAATCCAATGATATTTTGAGTTAAAATAGATATAACATGCTAGAGTGAAGCAATGTTCTACAAACTTTAATGAAAA
>CM021101.1:555879535-556056326 GCA_007115665.2 Sequoiadendron giganteum | reverse complement strand
ATTTATTTCTTCAATTTGCTTAGTTAGCTTCATCACCATAGATTTCATCTCATGCTTTAGGGTAGCATTGTCTCTCACAAGCTTTTCACATTCTTCAGTTATTTCCTTCAAGGTTTGATTTTGGTGAGCATCATCCATTTTTTCGCTTTCTTTCTGCTTAATCTGTTCACATAGATCTTTCCTCTTTTCCCTGGATTTAACAATCTGATCTTTCAATGTCTAAATCAATTTCTCAGCATCCCTAAAATTTTCTTTCAATTCCTGAACTTCTTCTTTACATTGATCAAGGTCATCAAGTGCCACCACAAGCTACTATTGAAGACAACTAGAGTCCATTACATTCCAAGATCCACCTCAAGCTACTAAACTTCTTCCTTCTTCAAAGGAACTAGATTCTCTAATACCAATTTTTGGAATCAATGGAAAACTGAGAGGGGGGGTGAATTAGTGTTCTATAAATCTGAATTTAATTAATTTGATAATTGAACCATTTTAGCATTAAACCAAAGAAAGATGCAAACACACAAATTAATCATCCACAAAAACATAACACAAGGATTTTTACATGGAAATCCTATTAGGGGAAAACCACAATGGAGGTTAATCCACAATTTGAGTACTCAAATATATGTTTTTACAAAAGGGAATGCACTTGCATTTAGGCACACTACCTAGAGCTTGTTGTTCAATATAAAGGCTCACTTCCTTAAAAAAAAAATAGATTAAAACCATCTGAAGGGTTGAACTTAAGTAGTAGCATCTACTTATTCCAAGTTACAGTTCCAATTAGGTTCATGGATCATATTATGGATTCTTAGTCTGATTTTTTTCTTCGCTCTACTCTACTCTGATCTTTTCTACTATTTGCAACACAAATCCATGCAAAAATGAATTCAGAACACTATCCTTATGAGTTTCGCACCACACACTCATATACTTCACATACTAGCCATTCACATCTTCAAAATGATACTACTAATCTCATATATATATCCACTACCAAGGATTTGATCATTCATATGTCGGCTTACCTAAAACATAAAATACTTTTCTACTATCGGCTAAATCTACCACTAATTCTTTATGCATATCCTCCAAATTTAGTTAAGACATAGAGATGACCCAAATAAACATATTTGAGCACAAAAACATTTAAGTAATTACTTCTTAAACATCCGCAATGACTAATTCTACCAAGTCAACCATCTAACACAGATAATCAAAGAATTAGTGTACCGGATCTCCCAAATCGTACACCAATGAATGTGCATCAATATAATTCTTGAATAAGGTAATACAAACATTGAAAAACCTTCCTCTGAGATCCAAAACTCAAAATAATATTCAAGTGAGGTATTCAGATTGACATCTTTGTCTTTAACTGAATGTCGTGTTCTTTATTTTGTTCTATCGGTATGAGCTAATACTAGACTATAGATTGGATGAGTGACTTAGGTTACCATAAATGAAAACACTAGAATCCATATGCCAATATTTGTACCCTAATAAATCATCAAGCAATGAAAAAATCTCTAATTCGGCCATGGTCTGGAAGATCTACTCCATTGATAGCAAAGGGTAGTGGTCTTTTAGCGAAGCTTTATTAAGATCTCATAAATCAACACAAAGCCTAATGTCACCATTCTTAATCTGAACTGGTACCATATTAGACACATAGGTGGAGTGCTTAATCAGGTATATGATTTAGGACTCAATCAATTTGGTGAGC
The DNA here is from genome assembly GCA_007115665.2 of Sequoiadendron giganteum. Classification (NCBI taxonomy): domain Eukaryota; kingdom Viridiplantae; phylum Streptophyta; class Pinopsida; order Cupressales; family Cupressaceae; genus Sequoiadendron; species Sequoiadendron giganteum. Next base: position 556,054,597 of record CM021101.1, on the reverse strand, counting down.
TCCTACACCATCAATGCCTCTACCTTCAAATTAATCGACCTTTTCTTTTGTCAGACGGGCTTTGATCCTTCCACCAAGTCAATGGTATGTTGAATTACACTACAATCATATCCTCTAAGATCATCATAGGTCCAAGCTATAACTCCATCATATCTAGAACGTAGATCCCTTAGCCTTTCCTTATCTTCAGGGGAGAACATTCCTTCTAACTTTTAGCTTTTTCGCATTTCCAACATCGAGCTCTTCATAATCCTTTTCATCTATGGTGACCCTTTTTTTTTCATTCCTTATATCTTCACAATTGAAGATATTTTTGACAGAGATTAAACCTCAAGGGATATTATTCCCTCTTAATTGGATAACTTGCTCTTCAAGAGGTTGAGCTCCTGGTTCTGAATAGTCAAAAGTTCTTTCTGACTTTTGTATGAAGGTGGTGATATGAGTGTCATCTTCAAATAATTAATAGTTCTAATCGTTACTGGGGATTGATGGTTGGATGATGATATGTACTACATTTTGCTTTATTTTTGAATTAAGAACTGGCTCAAACTGTGAACCGATTGAGGCCATTTGATTAGCTACACTATTTTTGGATCAGGAGATGACTTGCACATTAAAAGCTTCAAAGCACTCAATCAAATCCCATATTGGATGTCTATATGACTTCATTATTATATTTTTAGTATCCACTTTCCCATGGATCTAGCTCATGAAAAAACTAGAATCTTTGAATACCTGCAACCTCTTTATGCCCATTCACTCAGTAAGAATCAAACTATGGATGAAGGCTTCATATTTTGCATCATTATTAGAGCATGAGAATTGAAAATGAAAGGCCTTGAGGGGTCTCCAATCATATTGGTGATAATAATCAGACTCGTGCTCAAGAATCAGCTTTGTATTTGTCACCATCAAATTATAAGGTCCATAGATAATTATTTTTCAAATCATCATATTCCTCTCGATTCTTCATTAATTTTGGGTAAACTAGATCATCATCAAAGGTGACATACATGCCCAATCCCATGGCATGAAAATTATAAAATGGGTTGGATTCAATAAAATAGTTGAGGAAGACCTCCTCTTCAAGAGTCCAATTACTTGTGTCTTCTTTGTCCTCCAACATCTCTACACAATATCCCTCCTGCTTCGAGAAGGAGGTATGTGTTGCTTCAAAACATAAAACTGCATTGTCCACTATATGTTTAGGGTGCAAAGATTTAGACAAGATATTCATCTTCACCTCATACTTGGTTCTCAATATCAAATGGGACAAGTCAAGTGCCAATTATTTTCCAAGATTTGCGGTGAAATCTCTGGAAAGACACATCTCAAATACTAGGGGAATGTCTATCACCACTACTTGTGAGACTGTCTATCTTGGGCATAAAAAAGGGTTAAAGATAGATATTTTATCCAACCAACAATTGGAACCTTCTTTCCATCCAATTGTATGATTCCATTCTCAAGGGGCTCATATTTAATCATCAAGGCCTTGGCCACTTTCTTTGGCATGACTGTTGTAATAGATCTCAAATCAATCATATTATTATGCAAAATTTTATCTCCCACAATCAATGTTAGAAAGAAAGGCGTGGGCTTTGGCTTGCTTACCTCTTTCTCTTTTGGATTACCCATACCATTCATATAAGCTATAGCTTTTGGAGCTTGAGGTTCTGACATGGGTTCTTTATCTTTACTTTTGTTGCACGGTGGAGTTGCATCCATCTACAGCCTTTGTTCCTCATTTTTCAATGCTTCCCAAAGAAATGTCTTTTGTTCAGGAATAGATATAACATCGCATAGGGATATGTTGGAAAGTGCCTTCTTCAATTTATCCACCACATTGAGTGCTCTGACTAGCTGAAACTTTGTCTTAAATGATGATACCTCCCTCGGTTTCAAACAAAAAAAAATTGTGGTGGATGGGTTCAGCATCATATCCAACTCCTTCGTGGGAAACACTAAAATTCGTCATTGTTGAGCTGGTCGACTAGTTGGCAATGGGGTTTGTTTTTCCTATAGTAGCGATTGGTGTGGCTGAAAATGAGGTGGAGTTTGTTGCACGTATTCTCCCATGACCCTTCTCTTGGATCTCATGTTGTAGTGTAACTACACCTATGGAGCAATAGTCATTAGAGCTTCATTTGTGAATACCACATATTCTTCCTCCATCCATGAAAGTAACACCTGGTCAGGTGTAATATACAACTCTTTCTCCAAGGACACTCCTTGCATTTGTGCTCTACAATGGGCATTTTCCATTTCGAAACTCATATCCCTTTGCATTCGGAAACATTCCTTTGTTTTTTTTTTCGCTATCTTTTGTTGCATATTTCCCCTTGGGAAATTTTGAGGCATATGACTACCGCTGTATGGGAAGCACCATGCGTTCTCATCTTCCACTAGGTTGTTCTGACCTAGGATTAACTCTTTAGTCTAGTTGTCTTTGACTATCTGCAACAACATGGTGATCAAAACTATCTGGTCTACAGATGTTGCTTATTGACCTCCTTGATTCGAGGGTCCTTGGTATGTGTTATGCTAATAGGATGGCCTTCCTCCCGGATAGGTCTAAGTGGCTTGCTTTGGAGGGGTCACTTGTTGTTGCTTGATGATAACTAACTCATTAGTAAAATATTGCATGAGGCTTTTCATATAGTTGATGTCCATTGTTATAGAGGAAGAACTCAATTTTCTTGGCTACACGGTGGGGTACACATACATGGATTACAATGGACTTGAAGCTGTCACTTATGTAGTGGAAGTGCTCAAAGTAGCTTCTTCCAGAGGAACACTAGAAATTTCTATAAATATAGGCATTAGAGGTCATGGTGGAAGCTTCGCCACATCGATTAAACTATTCTCCGCATGTACAACCAGCTCATATACATCAAGTAGGATATCTCCTCCCATAGAGGTTATCATCACCTCAAAATATGAATTAAAATCCTTCAGGTAGAACATGAACGCCATCGCAGCTTGAGGTTAGGCAGTCACAAGGATCCTCTCCAAGGTTTTGTGAAACTTGGTGTTGAATTTTCTCATGGCTTCTTGTAGAGCTCTTTTGATGGTGAATAATTGATGTAACAATAAATAACTATCTACTTTCTCTAATAAGTGTTTGAACAACCTTTCTCTGATTTGATCCCATGAGCAAATAAAATCATAAGTCAAAGATCGATACCAATCTTGAGCCTTCCCTTTGAAGGAGGTTGCTAACAGTCTTAGAGAAATATTTTCCTCCACTATTTTGTGCACCCTACATACCTCTATTATGTCTTGGAGGTGTTTAAAAGGGGTTTTGAAGTCCTCCCCAAAGAATTTCAGAATAACCTTTAGGGCATTACTGGGTTTGGCAAGCCAAACATCTGAGGGAGTAGGTGGTTGTAGCGGACTACCACTATCCTATGTTACATAATTTATAGGAGAAAGAGGTGTTACATGAGCCATAGAGAAAATATTCTTATGAATCAAGTAAACTGGTATTATTATTTGGAAAATTTGGCCTCCAAGCGGAGTAGATAAGGCTCTAGATTCTGGGCTCTTACTCCTCGCTCTATTACTTATTATAGTGACATAGAACCTATAAGTCTTCTTCTCCTAGGTACCAAAGAGGGTAACACAGAGTACCAGAAATGACCCTTTGAAGATGCTCTTGTTTGGACTTTGGGCATGAAACTTCCAATTTCTTTCCTTGGCCTGATTTGAGAAATATTTTAGACTTCTAATCAGACGTTCAGAAAACTTGTGTCCCACTTGGCATGCAAAAAAAATAACTTTTGGTCATCCAAGCTTGTGCCTCTCTGTTAGCCTTATGGGAAATTCAGTGAGTGGGGGACCAATTTGTGCCTCACTGAATACCTCTGATATTTTTATAGAAAGTAGGCTCTTCTCTGAGTTTTGGAAAAGGAAGAAAAAAATGTAAATGTAAAACATGAAAAATGGTGATGTGCCAATGCTTTTACGACATTTCAAAACCCAAATTCTTTTCTATGAATGCTATGATAGACACGGAACACCACAACCCTTCATTTTTGGGAAGAGAATGAATAGTAGAGGCTAGATACAACCATAATGCAATCTTTCAAATCTCCCCACAAGAAGTGTTCATCAAGGTTTGATCAAGCAAAAATTTTGAGAGTTAAAAGAAAACATTTAGAAAGCTACATAAACCCTTTCTATCAATATAGCATAACACAAAGAAATAATAACCATTTAAAGAAAATAGAGAATTCCAATGAAATAATCCAATTTCTATAGGCTATCACTTTATCATATAAGCTTACAACATGAAAATCAAATAATCAAACTATTCAAACTAAACTAGACATAGTGTTCTATTCTGAACAAAACTATAAAGAGGGAAACATTCACAAATTCCATATCATGCACAGTTTCAAATATTTCTCCCAAGTAGTTTGTACTTAAATATCAAATGAAATTTAAAATAGAGGTCAGATGCCAATCCAACAATAGTTTGAGTTAAAACATATATAACATGCATGAGTGAAGCATTGTTCTACAAACTTTAATGAAAATACTCCTATAACTAAGGAAAACTAAAGAATTTCTCTCCAAAAGGGAAAACTTCAGGAACCCTTTTTTTCTATTGCCACCTCAAATTTATACCCAAAAGGAGAGAGAAACGGTGCCTCTACCCAGAAGTAATTACTACCAAATGTGCACCTGATAGCTCAAAATTTGATCATAGATCTTTAATAAGGTCATGGAAATATTCACTCATCAACTCTCAACTATTGCATTAATATCTCCAAGATATTTTGCAAGATTTCCCTCAATAAATGCTCAGATCTTAGAAAATAGTCATGCAAAATTCTTGCTAACCATTTATGTGGATTGGTTACACCAACTCAAATCTTCCTCTTAAAAACCAAATAAAAAGTATGATCCCATAAAGTACAAAGAGAAATCTCCTTAAAGAACAACCTATTCATAGTGAAGAGATGATGTGTCGAGCGGGTGGGTATTCTCATATTTATGAAAATCGTACTTGATAAAAACTCTGCAAAGCTAACACGGGCTTGACTTTCTCCCAAAAGGAAATTAATAAATAAAACCCATGCAGCCACCACGTGGCACATTATGCACCTTTCAAAACCAATTTTTCTTCCATGTGCGGATCATCTTGAAGCCAAAAAAGTATAAATCCAAAAATCAAAAGACTAAGGAAAAATTTCCTTCACAGTATGTATAGGATCAAACTATGTTTCCAAATTATGTAATTTTGCCTCTTTAACTCTTTCATCACCATCATATGCTCTTTCTAAAGCATCCCAGACTTCCTTAGTTGTCTTTAAATTTTGAACCTTAATAAACTCAAAATGTACTAGACCATTCTTTAAGCTGAACTTTGCCTTATTGTTCACTTCATGCAATTTCATTTATTCAGGTGTACTCGAACCATTAACAGGAGGAGTGTAAGGATTCTTGTAAGATTTCTCCACATCATATCCATAATACTCCAAATATTCTTCCATTAAAACTTTTTAGATACCATCACTAGTTCCATCAAACCTCAGATAATCAAAGACCATCTTGCTAGCCATCCCAGAACTTCCTCAAGCGATTAATCCCTTCACCAAGGTACCAAGATATGACACCAATTATTGATTAAGACAACTAAGAGGGGGGGAGTGAATTAGTTTCCATATATTATAACCTTCAATTCAATTATCAAAACTAATACATAAATTCTTAAATGATTAATCATCAAATACCAATGCAAAAACACAAATCCAATGCACAAACACAATAACACCATGTTTACGTGGAATAATCAATGAAGGAAAAAACACGGTGAGGATTAAATCACACTATAGAGAACATCAAAATGGATTACAAAAAGGCTCACTTCTTGAGATAAGGCTCAATGCTTGAGATAAGGCTCAATGCTTGAGATAAGGCTCACTACTTGAGATAAGGCTCACTACATACAATAAGGACTCACTATCCAATAGGGCTACAAACCAGAGGGCTTACTACCATAGAGATACAAAGAAGACAAAGAAGACTTGTTATAGAGATACAACTATCCCAATGCAAAAAATAATTCCACCACAATCACTGATCAATTTGCATGAATGATAGAGTTTTCCTTCTACTCACTACATCCGGAAACTCAACATAAACTTCACACTGATATACCACACACATAAATCACACAATTTTTTTGAATAGCATCAAAGTCACATTTTCTCTTTCACTTATCTTCCACCTTTTATTTTGTATATTTTTTATTGCTAGCTCATCATGTATTTATACTATCTCCAACCTTGAAAAGATACAAATTCCTCCATCCAACTTCAAATTCAAATTAGGTCGGCACCAAAACATCCTTGGGTGGAATTAGAATGAGGGCGACCTAAACAAACACTTGACCAAGACCCATAATAGATACAACATGATTCATCAACTTTGAAGAGAGTGCTTAACACACAGTCAACCAAACCAATATAAAACACAGAAAAATTAAGCTTGAAACATCCAAAAACCAAAAATATCTTCAATGAAATTATAACATCTTATCTCTAGAACCAAAATTCAAAATACTTCATCAAAGAGAAATTTAGACCAAGAAAATTTCTCTTGAACCTCACCCAAAACACAAAATATCATAGTTCACAACTAGTGAACACAACTCCAACTTAAAAAAGAACCAATAGCCAAGAATCTAGATATAGCAACCTTCAAAATTCATGGCTAACATATCTAAATCACACAAACATAAGTAAAAGCACCGGATCATCATCCTAAGTAGCAACTGAATACCTGTAATCTGCATTTCATATAATTTTCTAAATATTCTCAACATGTTTAGCCAATAGCAACTAGTAGATAACCAGTTCACTAGTTGACATCAATGCCAACACTTTCATTCCTTTTCCCTTTATTTCAAAAATGTCGACATATAATCATGCATGTATATACTCATGTATATGAGTTTATCATAGATACATGTATATATACTTATATATACATTTTGTGTATATATCTCATTGATTTAAATATAGACACATAATGAAAAACTCACGTAATAAAAGAGATTAAAACAAATACTCTTAATTCCAAGCATTCACAAACAAGATCTTATTTCATCATCTAAACCATACTTAAGTAAGGCTAAGATCATCTTACCATTTCCCAAACTACTGACTCGACATCACTAAACTAAAGGTGAGTTTATGAAAGCTCAGTAAGACTAATTAAGGGTCACTAGACCAAGTTCTCCTAAGTGATACTTCCCATCTCTTCTAAAGTATTGAATCTAGCTTTGTATTCAACTTAGCACATTGCAATATTAGTTAGCTAAATGAATTACAATAATTTGCATCATATATTTCATAGAAAAAATCATTATATAACATCAATTTGAATCTAACACTAATTTATTTTATTATTGAGTTACATAAAGCATAAACACATACATTTAAATCATTTTCACTTAACTAGGTAAGTGTAAATAAGTAATAGCATAATGGGGTGTAACATATCCCCCCTTTTGAATAATCATCCTCGATAATCTTAAGTATCAGCCATAAAAAAAAATATAAATAGAACAATATATTTTTCAAGAACTCTCAAAAGAATGCAAAACATAACAATACTTATGTTTGATCTCTACATAGTCTTTCTAGATGGATGACTCTGCTACATACCGATCCCATTGGATTTTTCATTGCAAAACTTATTTATTATGCAAGCAAATCTTATCTGTTCCAAGAACTCTAAGAGGCTTGATTGTTACCACCCCTGGGTCTTGAACCTATAAAGCATTCCAATCAATGACATTGCTATCCTTGGGTAAATACTTTTTAAGGCAAGAGACATGAAAGACATTATGCATCTAGGAAAGAGCTGGTGGCAAGGCAATTTGATACCAAGAAATTTTTGGGTACACCCTTGGAATCTACATTACTTCTCAGTCTATCTTTAGATTCTTACAATCTTTGCTTAATAATTCCAAATTGTTCCTCCATTTTTGATAGCACCTCTGGTCCTAGGATTATCCTAGCTTATAGGAGTTAGACATTTTTGACCACACAATGATTTGAATGGAACCATATTGACTATAGAATGAAAATAATTTTTATATGTAAAATCAACCAATGGTAGGTAATCTTTTCTCTTGTATTGTTGATCCATGCAATACATCCTTAATAGATCGTCAAGTACCTGGTTAAATCTTTTAGTTTGACCATCTATTTTTGGATGATATGTTGATATTATATTCAACTAGGTACCAAGTCAAAAAAATGGGGTTTGTGAAGCAAAATTTTGTCTTAATTTTTTTTTTTTTTGGGCTTTATTTTAATTTTTGGGAAGATCCGCTCGCGAAGAGGTTGTGTTTCCAATGGGAATGCAATGCACCATGTGGTGGTTATGTGTGTTTTGAAAATAATTTTCTTCTAACCTCAGAGGTGGGCCATGTGTCGGCTTGGTGGATGATTTCCTGAAATAACTTTTCATGAATCTGAAACTATACGCCTATGTGAAATGTCATCTCTTCGCTATTGGGGATTCGTACCTTGGGGTTTTCATTTAGAGTCTGTCAAAATCCTTCATTCCTTGTTCTAGAGAAGGATGTAAGTTTGTGCCTACAAATCCACTTGACCATTTGATAAGACCTTTTCCAGACTATTCTTTTAGGATTCGAGTGATTACCAGGGGAAATCCTATTAAAATATACAGATCACATAAATGCAGTAATTGAAAGTTGATAAGCAGGATTGCAGTGACCAGAATAAAAGATCTGGGTCGGATTTTGAGCTATCAAAAGTGAACATCTAGCATTCATTTCTTCTAGATGAAGTCAACGTTTCTCTCTCCTTGGTGGGTATAAATTAGAAATGACAACATGTAGAAAGAGTTCTTGAAGTTTTCCTTTTGGGAAAAGTTTCCTTAGCTTTCATAGTTAGTAGAAATATTCTCTTTAAAGTTTACATAACACTTCTTTTCTCTGGCATGTTATGTCTTGTATATAATCAAACTATTTTTGGATTGGAATCCGATCTCTCTTTTTAAAGTTCATTTAATACTTAAAGTATGAGTTATTCAGGAGAAATATCTAAAACTATGCATGATATGGCCTTTGTCAATATTTCCTTCTTTTTATCTTCATCTAGAATAGAACATTATGTCTTTCTTAATCGAAATAGTGTGATTATCGGTTTTCCATGTTTTTTGTGTGTATGGTTAAGTTATAATCTATACAAACTGGATTATGTCTTTGGACTTCTCTATTTTTGTAGTAGGTTATCATTTTTTCATGATATGTTATATTAAGAGGAAGGGTTTATGTAGCTTTTGAATGTTTTTTTATATTGATTCTTGAAACTTCTATGCTTGGTTGGATCTTAATACGCACTTCCTACGGGTGGATTGAATGACTGCATTTGTGCTTGTATCTAACCTCTACTATTTATTCTCCTCTCAACAATGAAGGGATGTGGTGTTTTGTGTCTATCATATCATTCATAGAAGGAAAATTGTGGTTTTGAAATGTTGTAAAAGTGTTGGCACATCACCATTTTTAAGGTTTTTCTATTTACATTTCTTTCTATTTTTTCCCAAACTCAAAAAAGAGCCAACTTTCTATAAAAATCCTAGAGGTATTCAGTGAGGTGCATATTGTTCCCCCAATCGTTAAATTTCCCATAAGCATTTCAGAGAAGCACAAGCTTTGATGATCAATAGTTCTTTTTCTAGCACGTCCGATAGGACAAGTTCTTAAGGCCTAATTTAGAGTCAGAAGTATTTCTAAATCAAACCAGGGAAGGAAACTAGAGGTTTCATGCCTAGGGTTCAAACAAGAGCATCCTCGAAGGGTAAATTTTAGTAATCCCAGCTACCATCCCCAATACCTAGGAGAAGAAGAGTCGCAAGTTTTGCATCTCCTGTGAGAAGCAGTAGAGTAAAGAGTAAGAGTCAAGAGTTCAAAGCCTTATCCACTCCACTTGGAGGTCAAAGTTTCCAAATAAGAATAGGTCAACTTACCTAGTCTATAGGAACCTTTTTTCCATGGCCCATGTACCCCCTCCTTCCCTCAGAAACTTTTTAACCTGGGATAGTGGTAGTCCCTTGCTTCCACCTACTCCTCTTGATGTCTGGCCCGCCATACCTACTAATGCCCTCAAAGCTATATTTTGAAATTATTTGGGGAGAACTTTAAAACCCCTTTCGAGCACCTCCAAGATGTAGTGAAAGTATGCAAAGTGCAAAATATTGTAGAGGAGAACATCACCATGAGATTGTTGGCCACCTCTTTCAAAGGGAAGGCTCAAGACTAGAACAAATATTTGACTTCTGGCTCCATCATCTCGTGGGAAGACCTCGAAGAAAATATTTTTGAACATTTTTCAGAGGAAGGGGATCATTCCTCACTACTGCACTAGTCGATCACCATCAAGACAACCTCGCAAGAGGCTATGAGTGAGTTCAATACCAGGTTTAACAAAAACTGGAAAAGGATCCCAAATACTATACGACCTCAAGCTTCCATGGTGTTCATGTTATACTTAAAGGCTATCAATTCCGATATCACGATCTTGATAACTTCCATGGGAGGGGATACCTTACCTGATGCCTATGAGGTGGTGGTGTGCATAAAAAATAGTTTGATCAGTGCAAGGAAGCTTTTGTTAGGACCTTTGATGCCTATTTTTGTGGAAATCTTAGGCATGCCACTTCGAGAAGAGTTTGCTCCAAACACTTCTGTGACACAGGTGACAGGATCAACTCCACCCCAGTCTATGTAAGTGTACCCTACCTCTCAACTGAGCACATCGGGATCTTCCTCTATGGTGGCAGACATAAATGATATGAAGATTCTAATGTGGTCTTTCGCTAATGATTTAGTTCTCATCAAGCGACAACTAGCGGTCCCTCTAAACAAATTTACCTAAAATTTCTAGGGAGGAATGCCTTTTTATCAATAGAGCACGTACCAAGAACCTTTGGGTTGGGGAGGTCAACAAGTGGCTCCCACTAACCAGATAGTTTTGGTCACCATGCCACTAAAGATAATCAAAGATAGCCATAGCAAAGAGTTGATTCCAGGTCGAAATAACTTCGTGGACAATGAAAATGCGTGGTGTTTTCCCTACAATGATAGCCATATGCCTAGAAATTTCCCTAAGGGAAACATGTAGCAAAGGATAGTGGAGCAAAGAAAAAAAGGAGTACCACAAAATGCAAAAGGAGAATACCCATTTTAGAGAATAGATGCAAGGGATGTTTGTAGATTAAGAGTTAGAAATCGCACTTGATTAAGCACTTTTTTTTTGGATGGAAGAAGAAGATGCGGTGTTCGTGAATGAACCTCTGACTACCAGCACTTTGAAGGTATAGTTGTATTACAACACCATATCTAAGAGAAGGCTCATAGGAGAATATGTGCCAAACCCCTACCTCGTTCTTAGCCTCGCCAACCACTATCATAAGAAAGAAATCTTCCTTAGCCAATTATTCAACTAACTTAGTAGCAATGGATTCCACCATTTTCTGAAAAGTTGTCATATAAGATAGAAAATCCATTTGCAATGGATCATCTGCCTTTGAAGCCAAGAGAGATTCCACCATTCAAACCAAAAGCCCCGCCAATTAGAATGCTTAATGTGGTGGACCAACTAAAAAAGGCACCTGCCAATGTGTCCCTATGGGATGTAATATCCATCCTCGAGAAAAATAAATTGCTTCAGGAAGCATTAAAAAATGAAGAACAAAGACCATAGACAGATGAAGCTTCGTTGTGTGATCAGAGTAAAGATAAAGGCCTTGCGTTAGATCCGTAAACTTTGAAAGTTGCACCTTATACAAACAACGTGGATAACACGAAAGACAAAGAGGTTAGCAAGCCAAAGCCCACTCCTTTCTTTTTAACCTTAATTGTGGGAGATAAAATTTTGCACAACAATATGATTAATTTGGGAGCCAGTACAATGGTCATGCCAAAGAAAGTGGTTGATGCCTTAATGCTCAAATATAAACCTTTTGAAAAGGGGATTATGCAATTAGATAGAAAGAAGGTTTCAACAGTTGTTCGGATAAAAGATCTATCCTTGACCCTCTTTTCGTGCCCATGCCAAATAGTTTCGAAAGAGGTAGTGATAATAGATATTCCTCTAGTCTTCAGGATGTGCCTTTCTAGATATTTCACTGCAAAACTAGGTAGATATTTGGCACTAGATTGGTCTCGTTTGATATTAAGAACCAAGCACAAGGTGAAAATGAAGATTCTCTTAGAATATTTGCATTCCAAACATATAGCAGACAACGCAGTCCTTTGTTTTGAAGTGACACATTACTCTTTTTCAAGACATGAGGGATATTGCACGAAAATTCTAGAAGATGAAGAAGATACAAATGAGCTGACTTCTGAAGAGGAGGTCCTCCTCAACTAGTTCATCGACTTTGATTTGTATGGAAATTTCCATGCCATGAGACTAGGCATGTATGTAATTTTTGACGATGACCTGGTCTATCCAAAATTGATGAAAGATCAGGAAATTTATGATGACCTAATAGATAATCGTTTATGGACCTTGTACTTTGACAGTGCTAAATGCAAAGCCGGTTTTAGGGCAGGAGTTTGATTGTTGTATCCAACAGGATCAGAGACCCTCAAGGCTTATTGATTCAAGTTTTTATGTTCTAACAATGATGTGGAATATGAAGCCTTGATCCATGATCTTTTTCTCACCGAGTGGATAGATGCAAAGAGGTTGCAAGTGTTCAGAGATTCTGAGTTGATTGTGAGCCAAGTCTGAGGGCAAGAATTTACTAAAAACATTAGAATGAAGTCCTATAGAGATTGGGTATGGGATTTAATTGAAGGTTTTGAATCTTTCAATGTGCAAGTCATTCCCTGACTTGAGAATGGCATAGTAGATTAGATGGCTTAAATTGGGTCACAATTCAATCCAATTTTTGACCCAAAGAAGAAAGCAGTACCAATTATTGTTTGACCGGCAATCCTTGAAAATGTTCAAAATTGGCAAGTGTTTGAGGATGATGCCCAAATAGCCACCTTCATCCAAAATTCGAAAGAGGTTTTTGACTATTCAAAGCCAAAATTTTAGCCTCCCGAAGGGTGACTCATCTAGCTAAAAGGAAATAAAATCCCTCAGGATTTAATTTCTCTTGAGAATCTCTTTGGTTATGAAGATGCGAGAAATGGCAAGCAAAGGTTCATAGCCAATGAAAAGGATTATGAAGAGTTGGACATCAAAAATGATAGAAAGCTAAAAGTCAGATAAAATGTTCGTTGGGAAGATAAAGAAAGGTTAAGGGATATATGTTCTAAGTACAATGGAGTTATAGCATGGACCTATGATGATCTTAGGGGATACGATCCTAGTATAATCCAACATACCATTAATCTGGTGGAAGGGTCAAAGCCAATCTAATAGAAGTTGAGGCTTGTTAATCCAAAGGTTAAAGCATTAATGGAACAAGAGCTCACTAAATTAATTAAGTCTTAAATCATTTATTTGATTAAACATTCAACCTAGGTGTCTAATCTAGTCGTGGTTCGGAAGAAAAATGGTGACATTCAAATTTGTGTTGATTTCTGAGACCTAAATAGAGCCTCGCTAAAATATCACTACCCTTTTCCCTCCATGGAACAAATCTTACAAATAGTAGCCGGGTTGAAAATGTCTCATTACTCGACAACTTCTCAAGATATAATCAGGTATATGTAAAAGAAGGAGATCAACATAAAACGTCTTTTACCACCAAGTGGGGAACGTTTGTATATGCAAAGATGCCCTCCAGACTCTCAAATTCTGGTGTGACCTTTCATCCATCCATGGACATTACCTTCATGGGATTGATCAACTCGATCATTCTAATCTATCTAGATGACCTAACAGTTTTCTCAAAGTCAAAGGTTGATCATTTTGATCATCTAGAATAGGTTTTCTAGAGGTGCCAAAAGTTCAAAATATCTTTAAATCCCCAAAAATGTGTTTTTGAAGTCCCTTAAGGTAAGCTACTTTGCTTTGTAGTATCTCAGGATGGAATTGCAATCTATAACTGATTTACCCTTACCGGTGAATCAAAAAGGGCTATAGTCTTTCCTAGGAAAGATTAATTGTGTCAGTCAATTCATTTTAGACTTTGTAGGCATTGCAAGACCCATCATATTGATGCTCAATAAGAACTTGGTGTTCAAATGGGCCCCTGAAGGCAAGATAGATTTTGGGAAAATAAAGAAGGTCATTTTCACTGCCCCAGTGCTAGCCAATCTGTATTTTTCTAGAGGAATTGTTGCTATATGCATACATTGGTCATCATAACATAGCTTTCATGCTCACTCAAAGGGATGAAGAATAAAATAGGGAGCATCTGATTAATTTTCATTCAAGAACCCTCAAGGGTTACGAAACCATAAACAAATTTATAGAAAAGCAAGCCTTTGCCATCGTCAAGAGCCTTAAGAAGTTCTGACACCTGGTGTCGGCGAATAAAATCACCATGTTGGTTGATCACCCCAATGTAAGGGAATACACTACTCAGGGAGAAATAATTGAAAAAAGAGCCAATTGGATCACCAAGATCCTGGAGTACAACATGGATATCAAGCCAACCAAGCTGGTGTGGGGAAGAGGCCTCTATGAGTATCTCGCACAAGAATCAGGATCCGAAGTCGACAAGGAGATTGATCAAGTCTACTCAAATTATTTTGAGTCCAATGACTCCTAGGTGGCAGATCAAACACTGTATATGCAGAAGGGATACTACCTGACAGTTCTCCCACTTCACAAAAAAAGTAACTACCGACTGCAAGGCACTACATATGTATTAATTGAAGGAATTTTATTTTAAAAAAATTATGACGAAGTATTGCTCTGATGTCTACATAAGAGATAGGTAGGAAAATTTCTGACATAATTCCATAGTAGTCCTAAAGGTGGATATTTCTCCGCTAAAACTATTGCCTTGAAAATCATGTGGGCAAGATACTATTGGCCCTTAATGATTTCTGAAGTGCACCATTTGGTGCAGAATTGTACTCAGTACCAATTTTTTGTTGGCAAGAGAAATAAAATTGCTTTGCCTTTAAGTCCTATTGTAATCGAAGAGCCTTTTTCCCAATGGGGTTTAGATTTTGTCAAAATGATAAACCCCATCTCCAATGTTGGCCATAAGTGGATCCTTACAATGACTGATTACTTCACAAGGTGGACAGAGGCTATAGCCCTAAAAGGCGCTACAAAAGGCGAGATTGTTAACTTTCTAGAGGAGTTGGTGACTAGGTTTAGCTCACCAAATATCGTCATATATGACAATGCTTGGGCCTTTGTAAGTTCAAAAATGTCAGATTTTTCTATTAAAAATGGGATCTACATCAAGAATTCATCAAACTATTACCCACAAGGAAATGGGTTAGTAGAGTCAACCAATAAAAACCTAATTAGGTTAATAAAGTTCATTGACTCTAAAATACAAAGAGAATGGCACAAGCATATATGTTTTTCTCTATGGGAAGACTATACCATGCCAAAGCAGATCCTAAAGACATCCCCATACAAATTAGTGTATGGGAAGGAGGTAGTCTTACCCATTTCTATGGAGCTCCCCAATCTACAATTACTAAAAGCCTTGGAAATAGAAGAGAGCGGTGGAATGGAAGTATGAATAACATAAATCCTCAAGCTAGAAGAAGACAAAGAAAAGGATTTTGAATCGATGATTGATCACCAACAAACGATTAAGCGGTGGTTTGACAAAACTACTTCCAGCCCAAATTTTTAGGAAGGGAACCTCGTACGAAAATATGATGAGCGCACTACAAAACCAGGGTAGCACACCAAATTCAAAGTGCTATGGAAGGGAACCTTTTGAATTAGTGTGTGTAAGGAGAATAATGTGTATGAGCTGGAAGATATGGAAGGTAATTCTTTAGAGATACTGGTAAATGGTATTTATCTAAAAATATTTCATTAAAGTACATCATTGTTTAAAAAAAATCATAGATATGTACCATATGTAAATTTTTGTAAATGTCATATTAAAGTTTTAGAATAAGCTAGGAAAATGAAGAAGGAGAAGCAGAAGTAAGTAAATACTATATTATATAGTATATTTTCATTGAAATTTACAAGTATGAGGCAACACGAGGCTCAAATTTTAACAGAAAAGCTCTCTCGAGCAAAATCCAGAAAGGATCTTTGAACAAAAGTGCAAAAGAGAAAAATGGAGGCACTTTTATAAAAAATAAAAAGATAGGCCTCTAATAGTAGTTACGCAGGCATGTTGCCATAGTATTTTTTCTTTATTTTTCTTCTTTTTCTTCTTCGTTGACAGGAAAGCGGGGAACAGAGAGTACACAATGCATGGACCACGACCCTAATCTCAACAATTGTACACCAAAAGCTCAAAGTGCTTCTCGAAGTCAAACCCAAGATAATCCTCAACACCATATTCTCGAAGGAAATAGCTTATAGTAGGAAGACACAAAGCACAGTGGCTCTCAAGGTCCATCATGCAAAAGTCGCTCAGAAAGGGTAGCCAAGGCATGTCCATGCCATGATCAATGAATCGGTGAAGGTTCGTTACACTGGGAATGTAGACACCAGGGATGGAAACTTGCATGATATTTCCAATCCCTTCCAGCAAAGAGACGTAAAAAATTCAATGACACAACTCCACTATCTTGGGTTTGGTGACATTCAGGTCTAGGAGGGAGGCCACGAAGTGGGACAATATGTTGCAATTACTTCTCATCTGGTTTTCAAGTTCAATGAATTCCATGTTGATGAACCAAAAAAATTCAATTACCCCCAATCAGTCACACCTCTTCACCAAGCATTTGATTCTGTCAATGGTAATATCCCTAGTGAAGGCATATTATGGCCTTCATCGAAGCAAATGAATAGGATTACCTAGGCTGGCAAACATGGCTAAAGCAGTAGAGTGAAATATGATATGCAAATGGAGAGGAGGCTGGCTAAAACTCAAAGGCTTACTTTTCCAATGAATATAGGCTTAAGGTGGCATAGCTATTTATAGAAAATAGTTTTTGATGAACCCAAATAGTGGAAGGTCTATTTTTTCCCAGATGGCAATGGGAAAATATCTAAACAACTAGTGAATGAAGGGTAAATCATACAAAAATTCTTACATAAGGTCTAAAAATTAAATTTTGGGAATTGTGAGTAAATTCTCACATAAGTTGATTGTTGACATATGTCCTTTTCCATCATCGACAACAGTTAGCTTATGCAAGTGAAGAGACATGGATTAGCGAGCTAATATTTGACAAATTAATGAGGACGTATTTTCAAAGGTACTTTGTATCACTTAAGAAAGATTGAAATAATTAGGGCACTCTTCCCAAGGAAACAAGATTATTTGTAAAAGAGGTAGAAAAAGGAATGTTCTAATTCCATTCTTGCAGAGTTTTGGTATTCTTGAGGGATACGGATCTCCAACCTACACGTATCACTCATTGGTAGCATTTAATGGCCTAGCGGTAACGACATAGCCTTAACTACATGTACTTCTCAAGGAAACTAATTACGCTAAAAAGGATATTTCTTCTAAGGAAGTAAGAATCAAGTGGTCATTTCAGTAAAAAACTATGCAACTTTTGAGGCAGCCATGGAGGAACCATCAACAATTGGT
The DNA here is from genome assembly GCA_007115665.2 of Sequoiadendron giganteum. NCBI lineage: Eukaryota > Viridiplantae > Streptophyta > Pinopsida > Cupressales > Cupressaceae > Sequoiadendron > Sequoiadendron giganteum. The sequence goes on along the minus strand of CM021101.1, from coordinate 556,036,945 downwards.
AGAAGGGTAGAATTTGCATCGAAAAGGCTTGATTTCGCTAATATCTTTGGATGAAAATAATTTGCTAACACCCAAGCACTTGAAGATCAACCATTCAATTTGTGTAAGAAGATGCATGTGGAAAAAAGTGTTAAAAGGGAGGTGGTATGTGATACTATTGACAATCTTTTTGATCCAAGATTGGAAAATAACCCTAAAAATCTCAAGGAGGGATTGTTTCAAAGAATGAAAGAATATGGCACCTCTGAGGTTTTTTCCTCTTGGCTCTGGAATTGTGGTTTTCCATAGTTTATGTTACTTTTCGTACATCTATGCCCCGAGCTAGTGGATGCATGCGCCAAGAAGCTCAATGGGAAAACTAGAACCATAACATGCAACAAGATCAAGGTCACAATTTCTACTGCAGCTATTCAAGAATGTTGTGTATCCCTCCCAACTGGTGTTTTGAGGTTTTCAGTTAGGAGGAGATGGATATTTACTAGAAGGAAGAAAATGAAAGAGAGTTTTTCTATTATAATGAAACAGAGGAGAAACTATTGAGAGGTCATTTCATTTTCCCTCTAGCATTTAGAAAGTTCAAAATCAACACACAGGATCTTTTCTCAATGTTGAATTGGTTGTTTGGCTTGGATGATGATACAAAGGTTCACACTTTCCAGATGGCCTTGAATCTGATACTAAAGTGGGAAAAGGAGCAGAGATATTTTGACTTTGCTAATGTAGTAGCAACAAACATGTTAATATAGCTGAGAAATTACCAGACCGATTCTAAATTCAGGTATTCTTCTTTCTTGGTTCACTTAATTCTACATCAGAACTATAGTTTTCTAGAAAGAAATTTTCCAGTCTCTAGGTTCAATGAAGAGGGTTTAATTTAGGTGGTTTTTGTATGGAATTATGTCTTGTCAAGAACAAGTAGTTACTACTGGTTTGTAAACCATTTTTTGAGATTGGTGTTTCAAGATCTTTTACTATGTCTGATGGGTCGCATGTCCCCTAAGGTTTTGAAATGGATTAAAAATCCATTGACTCTGATAGATTATTTCTTTAGATAAGATTTTAAATTTATCAAACAACATGGTTTCGTCGAAGAACCTTTCTAACTCCCTAGATTTGTAACGGATAGGGTTCTCGTGTTGGAGGCATGTCATCAGGCAACTCTTGTCGACAATGTTTACGATAGGAGAAGGAAAAAAAAAATTTATATCCTCTTCCCCTTTGCATTGTGAACAACAAAGTGGTGTTGGAGAAGTGTGGAACATAGAGGGAACTTACAAATTTGTTGGTTATCTGAGGCTTAGTCCTAATGTGACACATGAGACTATAACCTGGTGAAGTTGTTTCCTCTGAAACATGAGACATGGGACTATGTGGAGTCCAAGAAGAACCTGACTCATGAGAAGTAAGAATTATATGTCAACCTGGCCCTCATATCAACCAAGAGGCTGAAGTGGCTGAGTTTCTATGCACCATAGGCAAAATATCTGAGGGAGATTCCAACAAGTAAAACCCTAAAAAACCAAATGAAGTGGCAAGGGTGGTTGGAAAGAAACATGGAAGAATTTTTGAGGTTCCAACAAGAGATGGGAGGAATATGCATAATTTTCTAGGATAATTTTTCCCATATGATGAAAATTTCAAGGATATTTATGATCAAGAAGCTAATTCTGACAACAACAACCCAGAGTCTAGCCATGAGGTAACATAGGAGTGACTTTCATGCCATGCTTCTCGAGTACAAGAGTTTGACAGAGGGAGGAGCTCTAAACAAAGGGATTCAAAAGTTGTATCCTTTGTTAGTGTTCGAAGCAAGGGGAAAATAGCCTAACAATCTCCAAGAGGATCAACTACAGAGCAAGAAGGTCAAACTTCAACGAGATCGTCCACTAAGGGATCAGAATGCTCTAGTTCGAGTTGAACAAAGATAAGGTGAGTCTGAGACCTAGACATACTTGACACATCCATTGTAAATGAAGAAGAAGTAGATTCTCCTTTGTATAAATTTTGGGTGGTCGTGGTTTAGGTAAGTATTGATCCCCCTCTTCTTCCTACTTCTACATCTTTGGTCAAACCTTTGGCCCCACTCGTTGAAAATAATCCTCCATCCATGGACTCAGAACTATTGGTCCTTAATGAACCCCCTACCATTTTTAACATACCAAGTGAGGTACTCTCGTGTATCAAGCAAGTGGTATCCGCTTCGACCACCGTTGATTCTTTCACTGCCCTATCTAGGGCCCCTATCAAGAAAGTTGAATTACCCATGCTACCCATCACTCCAAGTCCATCTACAGTCAAACAGAAATCACCCATTCCGTTTGTTTCTCTTTTTACTGCAACTGGTACTTCTAGTGCCCAATCTCAATTTGGCATTCCACCATTTACAATGATTACTCTTCCACTTTCCTCCCCTAATGCCCACACATCTGAGGTCTCCCCTTTTGTTACAATTTTTGGTTTGCCCCCTAGTGCTTCTCTTGCAATATAGAGTATAGATTCCCCATAGAATCTTCAAAATCATTTTGATGCGACCAAGCTAGCTCGAAAAAATAGGAAGTAGAAAAGAAGAATGAAGAATGTCAAGCTTCCAGCCACCAAAAGGATCCAAACTTGTTTCAATGAAGAATGGAATTCTTTGTGGATCACTACTTTGAAGCCACTTGCAGCTTGACCTGAAGGACAGATGCAGATGAAATATTATGACATTAGAGAAGTGGGTCTAGATCTAAATGAAATTCTCCCATGTGATGAAGTAGATCTAGCCAAAACCACCTAGAAGGTAGTATATACAAATTATGAGAGGCTAGATCGAAAGTTGAGAAAATGAGAAGTTGATCTAGCGAATGTAAAAGAAATAGTGAGTTAGTTGTAGTTGGAACTCAGGGTCTAAAATGATGAAATGGCCTGCATAATGCAGGTGCATGACCAGCAGGAGGAAGCCATAGGATCTCTTGTAGTGCTTCAAGATGAATAGATTTAGTTGTATGCTGAAATAGATAGATTAAAAGGAGAACTTACAGTTGAGTGCCAATCTAGTGTAGAAGACCAGTGTGTTTGGGAGAGTATAAAGAAGGAGCTAGATTGTTTCCTAACTCAAGATTTTGATAATTTTCAAAAGGTCTGAGAGGAAGCCAAAAATCTAAGAACGACAAACAAGAAGCTAAGTCTTCTTTGCACACTTGTAATTAGGAGGTTGAAAATTTAGTTTCCAGACTAGAAAATTCTCTCAAGAGAATAGATCAAATGGAAAAGAGGTTGAAGTAAAAAGAGGCTCAGTTACATGATGAGCTAGCAGGTGCACATAGGTCTGTGACCCTTCCTATCAAGAGAAGGTTAGTATCCGCCTATTGGGAGTGAATTATCATTGCGCTCACCATTCTAAAATTGGCCTTGCAATTTTTTAGGGATGCTTGAGATATAAATGAAAGGGTTGGCCCATTGGCTGAAAAAACTATTTAAGAATATGCTCCCTAAGTTGACGAGTCTCAAATTTTGATTTCCAAGCTATGTGCGGTGACAGATGAGGCTCTGATAAGTGTAGGAATTACAGATTGGAGGGTTTCCTCTAGCAAAGCAAGAGAATTCGCCCACTATCATAAGGTAGCGACAAGAACCAAAAACAACCAGGCAGTGTTAAACAAGAGGGTCGACAAAATCAAAAAAGGATTTCGGGGTCTTATATAGCTTCGGGTTACCTCCTTTCCTTTCAGCAAATGGGGATGTATTATCTATTGAAAAAATTACAGAAGAGGTCAGGAATAAGGTTTAGACTTTAACATAACTTCCAGAGGTGAGTTCAACACCCATAGTAGATGATGTTGAGAGGAATTTCTTCTGATTTCCCATCTTTATTATCATCTGGGAGCCATTTCGACAAGGTGTGGATTTGGTTCTTTCAAGGAATTCTTTGAGCTGGATCAAGCGTATAAATCATTTTGTAGTCTTGCTTGACCAACTGATGCAGATTGGGAAATATTGCACTCCACTTTCCTCAAGCTCCAAGATGACCAAAGGTCTAGGTTTGTTCATTCACAAGAGAAGCCCCCTTGTGAGTTGCCAGAATTGTGAAGCAAAATTTTTCCTTAATCTTTTTTATTTTCAGCTTTATTTTTGTCTTTGGTAAGATCTGCATGTGAAGAGGTTGTTTTTTTCTGAAAAGTGCACAATGCGCCATGTGGTGGCCAACACATTTTGATAATCAATTTCTTCTAGGCTAGGAGTTGGGCCACGTGTCAGCTTGGTGGATGATTTCCTGAAATCACTTTTCATGAATCGAAAAATATTTGCTTGTGTGACACATCATCTCTTTGTTGTTGGGGAGTCGTACCTTGGGGTTTTCATTTAGAGTCTGTCAGAATACATCATGCCTTATTCTAGAGAAGGATTTGATTCGATGCCTCCAAAGCCACTTGACTATTCAACAAGACCTTTTCTAGACTGTTCTTTGAGGATCCAAGCAATTACAAGGGGAAATCCTATTAAAATATCTAGATCACATAAATGCAGCAGTTGAAAGTTGATAAGCAGGATTGCAGTGACCAAACTAAAAGATTTGGATCAGATTTTGAGCTATCAAATGTGAAAATTTGGCAGTCATTACTTCTGGATGAAGTCAAAATTTCTCCCTCCTTGGTGGCTATAAATTAGAAGCGGCAACATGTAGAAAGAGTTCTTGAAGTTTTCCTTTTGGAAAATGTTTCCTTAGCTTTCATAGTTGGTAGAAATAGTTTCTTTAAAGTTTATAGAACACTACTTTGCTCTGGCATGTTATGTCTTTTATATAATCAAACTATTGTCGGATTGGAATCTGATCTCTATTTTTAAAGTTAATTTAATAATTGAAGTATGAGTTATTTATGAGAAATATCTGAAACTATGCATGATATGGCCTTTGTCAATATTTCCTTCTTTGTATCTTCATCCATAATAGAACACTGTGTCTTGCTTAATCTTAATATTTTGATTATCGGATTTCCATGTTATTTGTGTGTATGATTAACTTATAATTTGTAGAAACTAGATTATGTCTTTGGACTTCTTTGTTTTCTTAGTAGGTTATCATTTTTTCATGATATTCTATATTAAGAGGAAGGGTTTATGTAGCTTTTGAATGTTTTTTCTATTTATTCTTTAAACTTCTATGCTTGGTTGGATCTTAATACGCACTTCCTGTGGGTGGATTGAATGACTACATATGTGCTTGTATCTAGCCTATGTTGTTCATTCTCCTCTCAACAATGAAGGGATGTGGTGTTTTGTGCTTGTCATATCATTCATAGTAGGAAAATTGTGTTTTTTAAATGTTGTAAAAGCATTGGTGCATCGCTATTTTTAAGGTTTTTCTATTTAGATTTCTTTCTACATTTTTCCCAAACTTAGAGAAGAGCCATATTTTTATAAAAATACTGGAGGTATTCAGTGAGGCACATATTGTTCCCCCACTCGCTAAATTTCCCATAAGACTATCGAAGAAGCACAAGCTTTGATGATCAATAGGGTTTTCCAAAACCTAGAAGTCACACGAGCATCTCTATCAGAGATAATCTTCTTAGGAATCCCATGTAATCTAAAAAATTATTGAATAAATCTTTGTGCAATGACAGGAGATTCATTAGTTAAATTCCAAAGAATAAAATGTGCTACCTTGGTAGGCTTATCCACTACCACAAGAATGGCATTATACTTATTCCTAGATATAAGTAGACCTTGCATAAAGTCTATTCTTATGACTTTCCACTTACTCTCAAGAACATCATTAGGATACAAAAATTCAGCAGGGTTATGATGTTCTACCTTCGCTCTTTGACACTCTAAGCATCTTTATATGAAACTGGCAACATCTCCCTTCATTCCCTTTTAGAAATTTAAAATATTAATATCCACCAACATTTTGGTCACACTAGGATGTCCAGAGTATGGCGCATTATGAACTTTTCACACTAGGTTCCTTAATTCTTCAGAATTAGGCACATACATCCTTCCTTTAAACCTTAAAAATCTACTATTTTTTAAATGTAATCCTTCATACTTTGTTTCTTATAAATTATCTGAGATTTCTTTATTAAATTTCTCATAATATTCATCACCCTTGGATTTTTTCAACACTTGGTCTTTGAAGTTGGTTTGATTTTCTACCATTGAAGTGATATGCCTCCTACAACTTAGGGCATCGACTACCAAATTTTATTTTCCCTTGATGTAGTTAATGTTGAGTTTGTAATTAACTTTATCAACTCCAGCCATCTCATTTTCTATGAATTGAGGTTGGGTTGGGTGAACAAATAATCTAGACTATGATGATCCATATTTAGTTCAAAAGGTTTACCCAATAGATAGTGTATCCACATCTGTAATGTATGGACTACTGTTGCTAACTCCAAATCATGCGATGCATAATTTTTCTCATAGGGATTTAGCTTTCTTGATTCATAAGCTATAACTTGCCCATATTACATTAATACTCCTCCTATCCTTCACCCAATGCATTTGTGATGATAGTAAAGTTTCCATCTAGATTAGGTACCTTCAAGATCAATCCCGTAATCAACTTCTCCTTGAGTAGGTCAAATTTTTCTTGATATTTTTAGACCACTAAAACATTTCCATTTCCTCTACAATAAAGTAATAGGAAAATATATCTTCAAAAATTTTGCAACCAAATTTTGATAGTAGCCTTCCAAACCCATAAAACTTCTAACCTCAAGTACACTCTTTAGCACTAACCACTCAAGTACCACTTTTATCTCAGTTTGATCCACTGTGATTCCATCGACTCTAATCATGTGGCCCAAGTATTGAACTTCCTTCTAAAAGAAGCTACACCTAGAGAGTTTCCCATAAAACTTATGCTCTCTTAACCATTGTAGAACAATATTTAAATGTCTATAATATTCTTCCTCATTATTGGAATAAATTAAGATATCATCTAAGAAAACCAATCCAAAATGATCCAGACAGATCCTAAATACATTGTTCATTAGGTTCATGAATGATGCAGATACATTCATAAGCCGAAAAGGTAGGACTGTGAACTCGTAATGACCATATCTAGTCCTAAATGTAGTTTTGAAATTGTCTTCATCCTTGATCTTCAGTTGATGGTAACCTAATCATAGATCAATCTTTGAAAACACTATTACTCCTCGCATTTTATCTAAAAGATCATCAATGTGTGGAATGGGTACATATTCTTTATCGTATCCTTTTAAGCATCCAATAATCAATACAAGCCCAATGTACCATCTTTCTTCCTCACAAAGATCACTAGCACTCCTCAAGGTGAAATATTGGGTTTAATTATCCCCTTGGATGTTAACTCCTCCAATTGTGCCTTAAGCTCCTTGATTTTTTTGTGGTCATCCTATAAGGTTCCTTTGATATAGGTCTCATTCCTAGTATAAGATCGACGCTGAAATTGAACTCTCTTGGGAGACATTCCAGGTAGTTCATCTAGAAATACATATAGAAATTTTTGAAGGATAGGATATTTTTCCATATCTATTTCTCAAGATTCCACCATTTCACCTTCTTCAACCTCTTTTGAAATTAATTCCTCACTTTAGTCAAGTTTTTTCATTTTAAAAATGAGGATTTGGCATCCATTCTTCTTCACCTTATGCATCTACACAGTTGATATCTAATGCAATTTTATTTCCCTAGGTGTTCCTTACAATGACACTTGATTACCAAGGTCATAGTAAGAATTCTACATTTTTAGCATGAAAATCCACTTTATCCCTATGCTTCCATAGCTAATTCATCCCTAAGATGACATCATAACATCCTAAGGGTGTTATGTACAAATTTATCTTTGTAGAGAAACTTGGAAGTTCTACCCTTGCCTCAAAAAGGCATTGCCTCACCTCACCTCTTATTTGGTTTGCATATTTTACATCTTTCACCTTTGTAGTATCTTGGCAGTATCTTGATGAAGATTCACAAGCTCTAAGTGAAAAAAAATATTTCTATTTGGTGAGTGCAGGTTGGGAAGGGAAAATAAGCAAGCAGGTTACAAATGAATAACAAAATGAATGGAATGAGGGTTGGTTTTTTTATTGCAACTTTTACATTTGATGCTCACCAAACTGGCTTGGTATGGCCAATCCTTAGGCTTGGTCACCCAATCCATTTGGTGCTTGTCAAATGTGTAATTTGGGAAAAATACTTAAAGTGGAATCTTAATTGACTTACAACTTTTTTCACTCACCCCACCACCAAAGGGGTATTTTAATAATTCAAATCTTGCAAGATGTTTATGGAATGGATCTAGGGTGATATGCCCCCCTTACTTGCTATGTTATTATTTTAAGGAAAAAAGAGATGAATATGGGATCCTTAAGAAGAATGCACACCTCCCAAAACTACTTATCCTTGCCCCCCAAGTGTAAAGGGAAGAACAACCTCATTAGAGACTATCATGTTACTACCATGGAAAATATGGTTGCACTTAATATTATACCACCATGAATGGAAATGAGAAAACACATGAAGCTACAAATTCCACATAGTGAGGAGAAGCACCATAGAGTAGAGATCATTATTGTTTAGAGTGATTAGGTGCATCAAAACATTGAAGAGAACCAAAATCAACAAGTTTTTGTATTTTACTAGTGAAGGCCTAGCATACATCGGTGGAATTACCATGCACTTGATGATATGAACAAAATGAGTTATTTCTATAAATTTTATTTCATGTTGGAGGAGGAAGAGCATTCAAGCGGGCTTTAGGAAGCCTCAAAAAAATATGCACTTCCTTTGATAAAGGTGAAGGAGACAATTTTTTCTCTTGTGAAGAAAAGCTTGCTTGCTTAGCACATGATATTTTAAATATAATAGATGATGATAGATGAGATGGAGACAAAGAAGAAGGTTGGAAACCTAAACTAGGATTTTTGATAAATATAGCATAGACTTCACATGATCCTTAAATCCTTGTTCTATGTTTTCATTATATCTATTTTTAGAAATTATTTTATATCTAAGCCCAAAAAATTCTTCCAACTTAGATGAAGAAGTCTTATCTTCTAATTCATATGATAAGAATTGATTCTTGTACAAGCATTCAAATCCTTTTAATTTTTTTAAAGTTAGGTATTGCCAACACATGAGGGAAAAAAGCTAAAGATCCCCCATCACCATCGAGGGGTGATGTTTTTGCATTTGTTAATGTAGAAGAAGATTGAGCGAATGAAACACATGACTCCTTAGGTTTGGATTGTGAGATATTGTACTCTCCCACAAAGGAGGGTGTGAAATATAAAGAACCCAAATCATCACCAAAACATGTGTCTGAAGATGAACCAATATCATGATCATTATGTGTATTCAATTCTTTGGGATTTTGTGGCAATATTTTAGAATCCCCATTGATGTGAGGTGTAAAATACAATGAACCCTAGTCATCATCTAAATTTTTTTTTATGAGTGAAATAAAATTATCATTATCTTCAACATGTATGGGTTCCACCTTTGAAGTCGTAGTCAAATTATTAAGAGAGTTGGAAGTGTTATGTTCAACTTTAATTTGTGAATCATGAATTTGTTCATTTACTTTAACTATATATATTGTTATTATATATTCATACTTCAGCTCACAATAGAGTGAATACAAGACTCCCTTCATGGCATGAATCCACATCCTACCTAGGAGAAGATTATATGCAAGTGGTCCTGACATGATATTGATAGGGGTAGGAAAAACCACATACCCTACCTTAATGGGTAGTGTGTTTGTCTCTAATGGTTGCCTAATAACACTATAAAAGCAAAAAATAGCAAGATCATTAGGTTATATAATATTTTGTATCCACACCAAGTTTATTTAGAAGATCCATACTACAAATATTAAGACTCAGTGCATTATTAATGAGTGTTTCGAACCCTAGTTTTATTAATTCTAATCATCATCATTAGATCCTCATGTTTGTTTTGGACCTCAAGTGAGAGAAATTCATTTTGAAGGAAGGTAATATCTAACTTAATTGTTTTCATATAGTTAAACAAGACCAATAAATCATTCAGTCTGATAGAAGGTGAGATATCTATCTTCTATAAAGCCTCTTGGAGAATTCTATGGTATGTATGTGATGTTTGAATCAAATCCCAAAGGGATATTTTGGTTGGAGTATCATGAAGTTGCTCAAAAAGATCATATTATTTATCACTACATTGAGGAAGGCTAGGTGGGCGTAGGAGATATGATTGAGGTGATGGAATGGATGGTGGTGTTTTCTTTGGTTTCTTATTACTTTTGGTGTTATATATGTGAGAAATTGTGTGGTAACTTGGCTGCTTCAACACGTCTTGTTACACATGATTACTAGTGAGTTATTTTGCAAAGTTTATGATATGGCCATGAGGTTTAGAAGGTCCTATAATGAGAGGTAGTTTACGTAGTCCAATAATTAAAGGATTTTTAAGAGGTCCAATAATCAAATGTGGGTATATTATTTCAGCTTTTTGGCAATCTTCTATCAATGGAGGACCTAATTTTAATTTAGAATCTTCATCTATTTTGTCCATCTTACTATCATTTGAAGAGTTAAATGTATCAATGATTAAATCCTCTTGCACTATGATATCCTCCCAAGTAGGAGAGGTAATGGGAGAGGAACACACATGATTCTGAATGATTGGATCCTCTTGCCCGAAGATACTCTCTCAAGTAAGATATATATTGAGAGAAGAACTAACATGATTGTCATGATTGTCAATGAATTTTTTTTTCCATAGAATGTTCTCATAGGTAGAAAAGTTATAGTTATACAATTCATGTGTTACCATATCAAATCCACATATTTGAAAAGGAAACATGTTATTTTCCCTATGGATCAAATGAGTGATGCACAACAAAATCAAGTAGGTTTGAAAAACAAAATTTTAAAATAGGAACCAGAGCTAAACAAAGACCGCACACAAGGACGTGGACAACAAATTTCACTTTCAACTAGTTGGTGTAGGGCATGTGGTGCTCTAGACTATACAGAGAATTTTGAAAAATTCAAAATCTAAAAATTATTGACAATGTCTAAGGGTCTTGTTTTTCAGAGATTTGGGTTTGGAAGTGAACAAATTTATGGAAATGAACGAAAACCTATTTTTTTCTAAATGAATCACATATATGCATGCAGTTTTGGATTTTTTTAATGCACTTGAATATGTTTAAATGATCATTTTCAAAAATTGAACACTATAATTTAAGTATTTTTCTAAAACCTATAGAAAAGTAATGCTTTTAACCTTTTGAAATGAAAATACTATGCATTTTTTACTTTTTCAATGTTTTTCACTAAAATATGCATGCATAATGTTAGAGTAAAAGGTTTATTTCACTTAATTAGTTTAATTAAGTCACCTTTTATTCCTTTCTTAAGATTCACTTAGTTATGCATTGTAGGTATTTAATAATTATTCTAATTATAAAATATATTTTCCCTTTATGGTTTCTTTAGGGTTGCTCATTTTATTTTATACACTCTCTGATTAATACATTTTTCAGCTTTCAAAGCACCCTTGCTTTTTTGTCTCCATCTCTTCTTTTTTGTGACAGGTTATTTGCATGCAAGTGATCTTCGGGGTTTGTGAAGTTGGATTTCACAACTTCTACATGGTATCAAAGCTCCAGACCTACTACTTCATGTTCGTCTTCTGAAGGTTTCCGGATCTTTGAGGGTTTGTGGTTTGTCTTTTTTTATCTAGGGCATACATGTTTGATCAGAGCATTTTGAGCCCAAATGAACCTCGCCATTGAGTCTACAATGGCTCAAAACCCCAAAAATGATTGTTCATTCATCCATTTTGGACAAATTTGATCAGAGAGCCCAAAAAAAATTGCTAGAGAGGTCGTACAGCCTCCCCAACATGAGTTTCAAGGCAAACATTAAAAAAAAAAAAAAAACGCAAAAAATTTTGCACTCGCTACTCAAAAGGGTGAACCATTGACCAGCCACCACTAAACCGCCTGACGGCCACCACTAATGGTGGGCTCAGGAGGAGCTTCCAGGCCACCATCCAACTAAGCCCCTGTAGACTTAAGCATCGACCCCTTGGTCCTGTGGTCGACCAGTGCCCTGCTTTAGCCTCATCGACCACCTCAAGCACCCCGCTAGATCACATGAGTGACTAGGAGCTTTAGCTCCAGCCCCTGGTCTTGCATGTGACCAAGGGCCTATTTTTTTAGCCCCTGAGGGATCCTGAAGGCCTTATTGGGAAAATTTTGACCTCTTTTACAAAATTGAGCATAAAATGGTCATATGAGCTCAAATTTTTGAATACAAGATATTGTTGGATAGCTGATTCAAAGCCAGATCTAGTGGTACAGGTATTTTTTTTCTGAGTTTGCCATTTTCTTACTTGTTTTTCTAGTCAAAGTTAGAAGATGGTTTCTGCACTCCGAGGGGCATAACTTTTCTGTCTATGATCCATTTTGTGCAAATAAATAGGCATCAAAAAGATGGTTCAGTGCTCTACACAATGATCAAATTTATTTTTCCAAATTTTGCCCCAGGTATATTTCATTAAGCTTTTTGTGTTTTCATAGTTTTCTTAATTACTTGGATGTTTTGGCACTTGGGAACCTCATATTTGTGTCATTAGGCTCTATTTCATTTGAAGAGTTATCATAGGTTTTTTTACTCACCCTTTAGTTGTAACTCTGGAATGGAGTAATTATGAGTCATGGGTAAAGGCAATACTTACACATTGTAGGTGGCTTAATATTTTTCCTTATTTGTATGATCTCATACTTGAACCAACCACTTAAGAGGGAAAATTAGCTTGGGATATCATTAGAGATCACATAGTAGGACTTATATTGTCTAGTGTTGATACTGACACTATGTGGGTTGTATCAAAATTTTTGTGTCTCCACCCACTTTGGACATGTCTTTGGGAGATCTATGAAGACCCCAATCTCTCTCCATTCCTAGAGGATCTAGATTCATATTGTCTCTTACCCATTGATTGGAGAGATAATATACCCTTTGATCATGATACTTTAGAGGAGCGTGAGTATTTAGGCATCCTTGCATGTTTTGATGGATCAAAGGCTTGTCTCATAGTTCCTACTCTTCATATTGAGACTTCATCAGCATCACCTATTTTTCCTGATTCAGTGCAGTAGGGAATCATTCATCTTCCAGACATAGCTACTTTGGACTCTTATGTTACAGACATATCTTTCTTGTTTGTGGAGTCCTATATTGCAGATTTGGAGGAATATTTTGAGGGAATTCATCTCCTCTACCTTGACAGTCAGTTTATCACTGTATGCCCACCATTATCAATGTGTTCAGAGGTTGCATTTAAGGATTCTTCACATTGTTTTGGATTTGGAATCATTTGTTTCAGTTCAGACAGAGATATTCTTCAGCATCTGATCATGGCACACATCTTGAGACAGATTGGTTCATCACTATTCATAGGGTTTCTTCAACATCGTCCTTTGGATCTGTTTCTTCCCAAGGGGAGGAATATCATTTTCCGCATCAAAATCTCTTTTTGAATTCTACATCAAGCATCTACCATTGTGACATTAGTTTCTTCATTGTGGGGGGGCCTTCTTGTCTCTTTCTATCTCTCCTATGGATACCATTCTATATGTACTTATATGATAGAAGTTGTCTATAGGGGGTATCATGTAATCCACCTCCTATCCTTCTTTCATTAGTTCATTGCATTCCTTTCTTTGCATCCTATTTTGGGGAGGAGTTTTGTTCCCATGTGGTTTTCCCCTTTACCCTGTTTCCTTTAGTTTGCATTGCATTTGTAAATGGGTACCTGATCAGGCCTAGTTGTCGGGACCCTTTTTTTTCTTTCTAGCTTGTAGTTGTATTGCTTTTATGCATTTATTTTGTAGCTACTCCCTAAGTTCATCTTAAGGGGGGTGTTAGAGTAAAAGGTTTTGTAGACACCGAAAATTGGTCTAGGCCTACGAACACCACTACCTCCTCATCATTCTCCCTTTCACTGGGGCATGCCCTAACCTATTTAATGTTGGGGCACGATCGGGGCATATTTTATTTGACACAACACCGTGATAACATTGTATCAAAGAGGGGAAAACTGTAGACATCGAAAATTGGTCTAGGCCTGTGAACACCACTTTCGACATAAATTTCTATTATCCATGCTCATGATTAAATAATGTTAACTATTTTATTACCCTTTCTAACTCATATTTCCTCTATTAATTAAATACCCTTTTTTCATTAATTCATTAATTCATAATAACCTTTATTCAACTTGATTAATTAAATAAATCATAATTATTTAATTATGTCACTAACTAATTAATTATTCTTTCTTAATTAAATAATTTATTATTTAATTACCCCCTTTGTCATACTTCAACTATAATTAAATATTTATTATTTAATTTATTCAATTCCACCTTTACAATAGTCAAATTAAATAAATTATCTTTATTTATTTAATTAAATATTTCATTTTTGAATGTTGAATTAAATTAACATTTAATTCATTTATTAATTCTTTATGACACATTCTTCTATCATTCAGTTATCTAAATCATTCAGTCACCTTCTGACTCAAGATCTATTTTTAAATCCATCAGTTATCTCTAGGTTTGGTATTTGATCGTCTCTATGAGAGGACTCTCTGTCACAACTAGTCAGTTAACTAGTTTTAACTCATGTGCATGAATGTGTTTATTAATTAAATATCTATAATTAATTAATTAATTCATGTATGCATTCAATTTATCCATCTTCATGTTCTAACTTTGTCTTTCACATTCAAAGTCTATTTCTTCTATTTTTGAGGACTCTTAACTAAAGATTAAGATTTGGAACTCTTGTTCTTTCTATTTTCGAACAGTCTTGACACAAAATTAAGTTATCGTTCTAATTTAGTCTTTATCTTGCAGTCTTTTCTAACTCACATTCTAATTGACACATAACTCACATCGCATGGCATTCATCAATCTCATATGTCGACCTCTCTTTGAATCTTAGTTGATCGTTCGAAAACCCAAAATCTATAAAATGGCCTATCATTATCATTATTCATCCTCCCGAAATCATACACTTTTGAGAAGAAACTTATCTTCGATATTTTTCTTAGACATTCAACAAGGTTATGCTTGCATCAATAGTGAAAATCTGAGGGCAAGAATACTGAAACACCAAAATGGAGAAGAGCAATCGAGATAATTCGAAGGAGTAGACGCATATTTGGTGAGAGCTTTCCAAATAATTTGTTTAGTTTATTCAATTATGTTTACTTATTTGTTCTTTGTTTTTTTGATTTAGATTATTTGATAGAATAGAATTGATCATTGTAATTTGTGCAGCTATTAACATTAATCTCCATAAAAACCTAGTTCATACATTTGGTGAACCCGACGTGAACACTCTTCAAATTCACGCAACATATTTTTTCATTTTTTCGTTTTTCCTTTTTGTAGGTTATCGTACGGCACACCACATCTGTTCAGAAAAATGATGCATCTATCCTCGCGCACCGCATCTGCCATATTTCGCGATGCATCCACCATTCTGCACTGCATCTATGATGCTTTGCACTACATCCGCCTGTCAACAATTCGCATTGCATCCAACTGCCAACATGAACGACATCCTCCTGTCAACATCAAGCCGCATCTGTGGCTTGAAATGCTGCCTGGTAATCAATTTTTCACTTTTTATTCATTTCCATACATTCTCGCTTTTTATGTTATTTCAATTTTTGCCAATGTTTGTTTACAGCTGTGTTAAGGTGGATTAACTTAGTGTTTGTAGGACAAAGCATAGAAGACCATATAAAAACAAAAACCATCATTTTCTACAAGACAAAAGTCAAAGACACCAAAAACAAACTACTAATCATTTTCTGCAGGACCTAATGAATTTGTTAATTTTATTTCATAGGCTTTTTGTTTGGTAGTTAAATAATTGTTGTTTGGTTTAAAAAGAACCGATGTTTGCCTTGTTTGGTGCGAAAGCACATTTATGTCACCCTTTATGATTCGGTATATCAAAGTATCCTCTCCCCTTGCGCAATCATGCGAACCTAGGTGTAAGAGAAATGGTTACTGACTCTAGAATTTTGGCCTATCTTGGTGGGAAAAAGTACTCACCCCAAGATGACTCAAATTGGTAACACGCTTTAGCCAACGACTTCCACCTGGTATATAAAAATGGATTTTTGGAGAAAGCCTAGAAATCATGCTCACTATTTTGATGAGAAGGGCAGAAATGGTCTCTCGTCGAGCTAAATAGTGCCCCATGAACGCAAAGCCCTTACTAAAAACCATGTTGTATTTTTGCCAAAATTCCTACCTATTTGTTAGTGCAGCAAGTTCAAACCTGTGAAGCTGTCTTACATTCTTACGGTTCATGTGTGGAGATGAGATGTATGCCATGGGAGTTTCATGGGTACAGTAGCTTGGCTACCCCATATAAGTGAGTGTTGTGGAGGGAAGCCAGTGGGGTCAAGCTACTAGTCATCCGCCTTGAATATGCGTAGCTAGAGAAATCCAAGTAAGAACTCAGCAAGTATTGTCCACAAAGCCTAGGTTGTAAATGTTTTTGGTCTTAACAGCTGTATCATCACTAACTAAAAATACATTGATTTTTGTGCTTATTTTTGTTGTATTCGTAAAAAAAAAAAAACTTCATCAACAAACGGAGTCAGTCGGAAAACAATCTTTAGAAGAACACAACTCTCACAAAAGTCGCAATAGACAATTTTAACACCACATCTATCCTATCGAGTCACAATTGTTAGGGGAAATGCTGCATGTGTCTATCAAAAAAATTTGCTTTTACACAGTCCAAATATTACGAGCCACAACTGTCAAGCTTTGAGTCGCATGTGTATATGCAAGCCGCATCTTTCATTGGAAACCCCACGTGTCTGTCAAAAAAAAAAGTCCGCTTTTACACAGTCCAAGTATTTCGAGCCACAACTATCAAACTTTGAGTCACATATGTATTCGCAAGCCACATCTGTTAAGGGAAAAACCGCATGTGTTTGTCAATAAGTTTAGGTTCACAGAGTTGTTATTCTGAGTCGCAAATGTTACCGTAAGCCGCATCTGTCATAACGAAAACCGCATCTGTCAAAAATTCAAAAGTGCTTGTCAACATTCAAAACTAAGTTTTAGTCAAATCATCGCATGCACATTGGTAAACCGCATCTGTCAAAATTAGAACCTCAACTGATAGGTGAACCACATTTGACTGTTAACATGAAACTTAGCAAACTGCAAATCGAGTCTGAAACATAACTGTCATTTTCACTTTTGTTACTTAAGATCAACCTTGGATAGAGATTGGAAAACTTTTCTCAAAAAAAACCTTGCATTATTAGGTGTCATATACGTCTTAGTCATATTCATCTTAAGTTGCATGCATATAGATACTCCCTAGGAAATTGCATATCGTAGAATAGATAACTTTCCTCATTATTGGATACGTTCATGTTCCGATTTGTCACAAGTCATTGAACCTAGTCACTTTAGTCCTATTTGTGAATCTTTCCAGCTCAACAGTTTAGTTTGGAAAATTCATCTTGTCAAATGTCTTTGTCCTACAATCAAGTTCCTTGGTCAAATTCAAATCCTTGCATGCATTTATTCTATAGGTGTTAGGTTATACCCATTTTAGAATCATTTACCATCACATTCTACTTGAAATTTTGCATATTGTTTGTCCTATCATACATCATCTTAGTATGTGTCATTTTAGAAATTATTTTTGCAACATCCTTTATTGTCAGAAAATCCAAAAACATAGACATAGGACATATCAATTTTTAGACATAGTTTGCATTACCCCATTTTGAGAAACCTTTCATGGTCAAAACAAGGTCTCAAAAGGAACAAAAAGCAATGTCAGACCCTAGCGAATTTGTCAATCCTTTTGCAAATCAACCATCAGGGAAAGAAAGACCACATAGACCTTTGCTTGAAAAACACATCACTAGGGATACACATGGAAAAATTTACATTGAGGACATAGACGCAATAGTACAAGATCCTGAATTTGCATCCTTTATGGATGAGTGTTTGGAAAATAATCCCCAACAATATCTAGCAAAAGGTTCCAAAATACCGATACCGCCTATTCAACCAACACAAACTGTGACGTCAAGTGTTTCTATTCCCCAAATCACCGCAGAAATACTAACTGGCATACCAACTCAAACATCATCAATTATGAACCCAACCCCTTTCAACATAACACAAGGTTTACAATTTACTGCGGGAGTAACTTCATCAAACCCCTTTTGTACCAACACAACTGGTAAAAGATCCAAAGCTGGCATGAATATTCCTATACCAAATAAGAACATACAAATAGGATATATTCCCAATCCAAATCAAAACCTACAGATAGGATATATTCCCAATCCAAATCAAAACCTACAGATAGGATATATTCCCAATCCAAATCAGAACACGCAGACAAGAAATATTCCCAATTCAAATTAGAACACACAAACTAGAAATATTCCCAATCCAAATCAAAACATACAGAAAAGATATATTCCCAATCCAAATCAGAACATTCAGAAAAGGAATATTCCTATACCAAATCAGAATATTCAAACAAGAAATATCCCCAATCCAAATCAGAACATTCTAACGAGATATATTCCCTCTCCAAATCACAACCCATCACAGAACATGGCATTCAAAATATCTACATTGATCCAACCAACGCCAACAACATGTCCTTGACACAAGTAGATGTCCTCCAAAACCAAATGCAAACTCTTCAAAAATAGATGGACAACATGTCTATGTCAGACAAATGAACTATCTCAGCATAAGATCTATGTCCATGTCCATTCGAAAAAGCGCTTTTTATGACACCTTTCCCCCATGGATACATTATACTAAATTTGCCTAAGTACAATGGGAGGAAGAATCCTTTGGAACACATTAGAGAATTCTCAATGACATGCATGGACATATCATATGACCCCACATACTTGATGCGAATATTTCCATGAACCCTCATAGGGATAGCACTGGAATGGTTTTCTAAATTACCATATGGCATACGATCTTGGGGTGAATTAGCTAAGAAGTTTGTCAAACACTTTGCTTTTAACATAGAAAATGAAGTAACAATAGCAACCTTGTGTCACACGACACAAGAACATGGAAAAAATTTCACCACTTTCTTCAAGAAATGGAGAAGTCTAGCTAGCAAATGTCCAGTTGAAATACCCAAAAAATAGAAGGTCACGATATTCTTTGAAAACATCAATCCAAAGCTAAGAGGTGACTTACGGGTATATTGTTGTACTTCATTCCTAGACTTGGTACAAAAGGGCATCATCCTTGAAAAGGGCCTTATTGACAAAGGAGAAATAAAAGTACCAAGCAGAAACCCAGTTGTCCAACATCAAAACCCACCAAACGATAGAAACAAATTCTGATCTAGAAACAAAAATGTTATGAATGACTGCATTGTTGATGCTAAAACCATATATACGAGACTAGTTATCACACTTAGAGGTTACAACCAAAATCCATACATGACGAATAGTTGAGATCAAATAGCCAATTATGTCCAAAATTCATAACAACAATGACCACAAAGGAGATTTCCTACACGTAAATTTACCCCTTTAGGGAAACCAATCGGGATAGTTTTCAAAGAGTTGATTAAATATAATCTCATTAAACCTTTGGAACCATAAGAATATGATCTTGGATAGTTTAAAACTTCATGGTGGGATGAAAATGCCTATTGTGACTATCATCATACAAAGGGACACAACCTACAACAATATCGACAACTAAAGAATATTATACAAGACTTTGTTGAAAACAAAACCATAGAGGTCAATGGGCAGAAAAATACCAAGAATAGTGATCATAAAGTCTTCACAGACCCATTACATGATCACATGAAAGGCAAAGCCTCCAGTTCGGGAACCAAGAATAATCCATCAGCCAATTATACCAATACCAAGTATGACTATGGTAAAGGAATGATTATAAATCACCTCTAAGCTGTAAATGAAAATGTCAACACTATCATCATTAAGAAGAATCTGGAATGTGCTATAAACACATGCAGAACTAAGATAACTATTCTGGGTCCTTCTTTTGAGCCACCTACGTAGACTTCCAAGTTTAGATACAATATCCTTGATCAATTGAGCAAAACTCCCACACAAATATCCATTTTGGAACTATTGACTTTATCACCTAAGCATCGAGCTATTCCTGAAAAATCTTTGCAAAACATGACTATTCCTACAGACTTAGATGTTAATCATTTCGAAGAAATGGCAGGTTATTTAACCAACTTGCATCATGCCACATTTTCCCAACAAGATTAAACAAACCGAGAAGTCTGATCATAATGACCCATTACATCTCAAAGTCCCAATCCATCAAACCAAAGTCAGATGAGTCTTGGTAGACGGAGGAGCAGGTTTGAACCTGTGTACCCTAAAATTGGTTAAGGCATTAGGATTCTCAATAGAATGTGTAGACACCTCTAAGAGTATAGTTATCAAGGCTTACGATGATGAGGAAAGATCGTCCAAAGGAGTTGTCACACTCCCTATCAAAGTTGGCCCAACAATTATGAACACGAGTTTCCAAGTCTTGGATCTCACCCTTCTGTACAACTTGTTGTTAGGTAGACCTTGGATACACGCAATGAAAGTTGTCCCTTCAACATATCACCAATGTCTTAAATTCCCTTATAATGGCACCGAGATCATGATTGATGGTGATCCAGATTCTTTTCAATATTTTACAAGCCTAAGGGAAATTCCACAACGATAGGTACCAGTTAACCAAGAGGCCTCATCATCCACTTTATCCCTATACATTGACCCATCACATCTTACTAAGTACATTTCATTTAAACCACCATCATCCACTCCTAAGGTCAAGATCCAAGACAAGGGTTGTGGAGAATATTACATACAATTATCATACTGTGTCAGTCAATTGGTTCCACCTAAGGCATATGGCTTACCCATGGCAGATAGAAGACAATCAGTAGTCACATTCCATGTTCCCCCTACAATGCCATTGACCAAATGGGGTGAGTTAAGTGAAGAAATTATGGATCAAGGTGATATTACCTCTTGGTTGTATCAAGAAGACAATGAATACCCCTCGCCGTCTATTCAAATAGCTAAGGACCAATATGGAAAAGGCTTTAAGATTATACAAAACGAAGGCTATGACAGGCATAGTGGGTTAGGACTACATCAAAATGGAAGGCCGTAACTGATCACTGTCTCACCACGACTGAAATACCTAGGGCTAGGATTTCAGCTGCTTAGAATTGGGTTTCCTAATACTTCGTCACCATTTCAAGAGGAAGAGTGTGATAATGCAGGCATCGAGACATCTCATGAACCACTTCCCCCAGTCTATGATGTGTCTCATGAACCACTTCCCCTAGTTTACGATGAATCTCCCGACTCAAGCGATTGTGAATGGGATTATTTTTCCTCTACCAGTACCATGAATATAGATGATCTATTTGGAGAATTGGACCTAAAGATAAAACCTGTACCAAAACCATCTAGTCCCCATCATAGGAAGCACTTGTCTAAAGAAGAATGGCATAAACCCTATTATTGGGAAACCCTTGATTGTGCATCTTGGGCACCTGCCGAACCATCTTCTAACGACTCAGCCCTTATGATAGTCTCCCAGTAGAGTATACCTACCTATAGGAAAAAGAACAAGAAGGAGTTAGTCCAAAAATTCTATGATCATGTAAACCACTCTATATTCACCTTGTTAGCTACTACCTTTAATAACTTTGATGATGACATGCCTCTCATAAATCCCGAACTTATCGACTGGGATCAACAAGGTACCCCCATCACAGATACATTCAAGAACAACAAAGCAATTGTTGAGTTCATGGGACTTCGAGAAGGCATACCAAGAGGGGATCATAAAGCTATTTTTACCATAGACTTGGATGACAAAGCATATTTTGGGGAGTCTATTTACACCTCTAGTCGCAAAAATGAAAATAAAAAGAAAAATGATGCGTCCCTAGGTGAAAACTGAAAGGCGCCTTTGGACAAAGAAATAGTCAAAATAAAGGATGTATCTCAGGACAAAAACCTCTCTGAGGCACCCAAGGGTAGAGGTTTAAATATTCTCCCTGTCAAAAAGGAAAAAGTCACCAATGCTCGTAGAAGAGTCTATTGCAGTCAACATAAATACAGAGGCAGAACAACCTGGGTTTAAGGAATTTTTCGCAAGGAGACAGATAAACTTTACATGGTCATATGTTGACATGCCTAGGCTAGATCCAAACCTTATATTGCACCATCTACCATTACAGCCAGGTATTAAGCCAGTCAAACAAAATTTAAGGAAAATACATCCACAGATTGCTCCACTGGTCAAAGCAGAACTTAAGAAACTCTTGGATGTTGGATTTATAAGAACTATAGACTATGTAGACTGGATTTCAAATCTTGTACCAGTGACTAAACCAACTGGGGGCATCCGCATTTGCATTGAATTTAGAGACATCAACAAGGCATGTCCTAAGGATGACTTCCCTTTGCCAAACATAGACATGATATTAGATCTTACAGCAGGATACGAGATGTTATCCCTCATGGATGGTTTCTCTAGATATAACCAAATCAAAATCGTAGCTGAAGACCAACACAAGATAGCTTTCACGTGTCCATGGGGCACATACTATTGGAATGTTATGCCTTTTGGGCTTAAGAATGCAGGAGATACCTATCAACAGGCAATGACTACGATTTTCCATGACTTTGTACACAATCTCATGGAAGATTATGTAGATGAAATTATAGCTAAATCAGAAACAAGGGCAGATCATTTGAAGATTCTAGACAAGATATTCTAGAGGGTAGAGAATTACAACATCAAGCTAAATCCGAAGAAGTGTGTCTTTGGAGTGAAATCGGGGAAACTTTTAGGGTATATCATTTCCCGAAGAGGAATTGAAGTAGATCTAGAGAAGGTAAGAGCTATCATAGAAATGCCTCCTCCTGTCAGCATTGGTCAACTAAGAACACTACAAGGAAGATTACAGTCCATCAGGTGTTTTATTGTAAAACTGGCAAACAAAATACACCCATTTGTGTGGACACCTACATGTTAGGAAGCTTTCCAACAGATCAAGGATTACTTGCTCACTCCACCTTTTTTAATGCCACCTACAGATGGAAATTCGTTGATACTATACATTTCAGCAACTCAGTCAACATTAGGAGCTCTTCTTGCACAACACGATGATCAAGGTCATGAGAGAGCAGTCTACTACATCAGTCGTACCTTGGTAGGATATGAATTAAACTATAGCAACATATAACGTGCCTGTCTTGTGGTAGTCTTTGCTACTCAAAAAATTTGGCACTATATGCTCAATCACCAAACAATGTTGGTCGCAAAGATCGATCCCCTCAAATATCTCCTAAGTAAGGCAACATGAACAGGTCGATTAGCTAAATGGGTTATGATACTTAGTGAGTATGACATCCAATATGTGGAGAGGAAGGCTATAAAAGGACAAGTGATTGCATATCAGTTAGCAGATGCACCCATGAAGGCAGACCATCCTTTAGTGGTAGATTTTCCTGATGAATTTATATTTAACATTGACACTCAAACCGAATGGAAACTATAATTTGACGGGTTACATACACAACGTGGTTCAGGAGCAGGAATTCTATTTATTACACCTCAAGGTGAAACCATTCCTAAATCATTTAGGATTTCTTTCCCTTGCACCAACAACATAGCAGAGTATGAAGCCTTAGTGATAGGATTAAAAATGGCAGCATAGTGGAAGATTAAGAGTCTACATGTTTTTGGCGATTCTCAGCTAGTAGTTCGGCAAGTAAATGATGATTATGAGACTGAGGATGAGAAACTTGCCCCCTACAAGCACATGGCTGAAAGTTTCAAGCAGTAATTTGATTATATTTCATTTCAACAAATACCACATATTCAGAACAGGGCTGCAGATGCTATGGCAACCGTGGGTTCCTTATTCGATATTCCGAGTAACGTGCCTAAGTTTGAGTTTTTGGTTGAACAGTTGTTGGTACCCACCTATGATGTCCCTAATTTTGCGATGGTGTGTACAATTGTTGTCCCTACTTCCCCTTGGTATAAAGACATATTCGACTATCTAACTAACCAAACCTTACCTTTGGACCTATCAAATAACCAACGTCGAACCTTTATCCCTAAGTTAGCTAAATACACCATCATTAGAGATACCCTATATAGACATACCTTAGATAACACCCTAATGAGATGTCTCGATGTTGAAGAAGCATAAACAACTTTGCGAGTGGTGCACAAGGGTATATGCAGATCCAATTCGAGTGGTCCTACTTTAGCCCATAAGATTATGAGATTAGGTTATTATTGGCCTACAATGGAGAAAGACTCACATATCTTTGTGAAGAAATGTAGACAATGTCAGATACATGGAGATTTGATAAGAGCACCAACACAAGAGCTTCATCCGATTACATTGCCATGGCCTTTTGCCCAATGGGGACTTGACTTCATAGGTAAGATACACCCTCCATCATCCAATGGCCATAAATTCATCATAATCGCCACTGAATACTTCACCAAATGGATCGAAGCTATTCCCATGACCTACATCACCGACACACAAATATCCAAGTTTATCTTAAACTATATTATTTTTCAAAATGGTGTACCCCAATCCATAAACACAGACAATGGACGCCCATTCAAAAACCAAGAAGTATGCCATCTATGTGAAGAGTTCCATATCAAACATCATTTTTCCACCCCATATTACCCACAAGGTAATGGCCAAGCCAAGGCATCTAATAAAACCATTGTTAGAATCCTAAAGAAGACTGTCAATGACGCTAGTCGTGACTAGCACCTACAACTAAATCCTACCTTATGGGCTTATCGCACAAGCATCCGTACTCCCACTAGCACCACTCCATACTCCCTAGTATTCAAATCCAAAGCTATCTTACCTATTGAGGTTGAAATTCCTTCCCTGAGGGTATCCTTGAAAGGTCACATTGATGATGAAGAATACCGTGTATCCAGATTACAAGAGCTAGAATTACTGGATGAGCGAAGATAGAAATCACTAGAACATTTGCAAGCATATCAGAATCATCTTTGTCAAAGCTATAATAGGAAAGTTATAAATAGACACTTTGACATTGGTGACTTGGTTTTAATGGAGAATCCTAAGAATCAAGTTGAATGGGAAAAGCCAGGAAATTTTGAACCTAACTGGTTAGGGCCTTATATTGTCACAGAAGTTTTTGGATCAAGAGAATACAAACTCTCTACTCCTAAAGGAGAGCCACTTTTGTCGCCAATCAACAACCTCCATTTGAAAAGGTTTTATGCATAGCTTCTGAGAGTCTTTTGTCTTAACCAGAAAAATACAAAAAATGAAAAAAATAAAAAAATGGTTACCTTGATGAAAACCTAGCAAACAGACACCTTTGTAACACCAAAAAAAAATTTGGAAAAACAACAAAAAATAAAGGTAAAGAGAACTAATCCGTCCAATAGTGAAAACTGCTTCGATGGTGCTATGGATAAGTACCATGGTGAAAACCTGGCAAACAGGCGCCATATGTAGTCAAACTCGCTCTTTCATCTACCATTATTCAAATCAGACTTTTTCACCATCCCTCATAATAAATGGTTGTCCTATCCATTGCTTGGGATCATTGACATCTAACGTCCATTCTGTCACATTTCCCCACTCCATCTCACATGTCTTATTCCCAACTAGGGGAAAATCCTTGTTATGTGCCATGAAGACCTTGTACATAGCATTGCACCATCAAAAAATGTCCTAAAAAATCCAAAAACATTAGAAAACTTCAAAAACACAAAAAAATCAAAACATGTCAGGAAATCCCAAAAATAGAGTCAAGTCAGTCATGTAGGGACAGTCATGTTAAGTTAGTCATAGACATAGTCAAACTGTGTTGCCTCTGTGACTGGGACGTAGGCAATGCCATCAGTTGATGTGCCCCTGAGGCATTAGGTTTGTCATGTATCACACACATTAAAATCACGACTCTTTGTACATTCAAGGTCATTGGTCATGTCGAACTATGAGGTCTCTACGTGTATAATGCAGGCAAGGCTAGTCAATCGATGAGCCACCAAGGCCACATTAGGTTAGTACTTTAGGGTATCATCTCACACACACACACTTTTAATCAGTCAGGGAATCAAAACAAGTCATACATCAACAAGGCAACAATCTCAAAACAGCCATCAAGTCAATATCAAACACATTGTCAAAGTGATCAACTTATGTCCTAGCAAGATATGTCTTTCTTGTCAATAGACGTCATCAAATTGTCATAGCCACATGTAACTTGTCGCATCAATTTCATCAAGCTCCAACATCTTATACGACACGTGTCTTTCTGAAACCAGGCTTTGTCATGCCTTATACAGATAGTCACCAAGTCAAAATCAGACTCAACGTCTTATTGCGGTATGTGTCATCCCTCACATTACGCTATGTCAAACATTAAACAATCAAAAAATCCCACAAGATCAAGTTTTGGCGAATAATTTTATTTGGCCTTATGACTTTATATATTATTTTGTCTTATCTTTTTATCAATTTGTAAATTTAGTCTGGTTACTAGCTTTCTCGAGGATGTCCCATGTAGGATTTAGAGAAGCAAGGATGTCTCAGGACTCTTTTTATTTGGCTGTTGTCTGTCAACTATCTTTTTAACATTGGTTTTTGAGTCATGTTACTAGTTTTCTCAAGGATGTTCTATCAAGGATTTAGAGGAGCAATGACGTCTCATGACCTTTCTTTTAATTTGTTTGTTGTTTGTGGTTTGTTACGACAAAACAACTGGGGCAATCTTATCCTTAGTATGAGTTAAGAAACTCCTTGTCTGTGACTATCTGTTTTTCACAGATGGATGACTTTGTACACTATGGTCTATCTCATATCATGGTGTGTACTATCCATTTATGTCATGTCCTACCCAATGATGATAACAAGCAAGCATAGCATATTTAGAAAAATATTGAAGATCATATGTTTTTCAATCAATCAACCTTTGTTGTTTCTTACTAACATTCTAAATTCATTCATGCTAACATTTTTTTCTGACATAATGATAAAGTCTTGTGACACAACAAAAAAATTAGATAATCTTCATTTGCATACATTCTATAAATATTTCATATAGTTAAATTACATTTCAAACATATAGGAATATATTTACAAAATCATTGCATAATAGGCATCCCATCATCATACATAATGGAAACATTACATGTACATTTCACCATCACATATACATAACGTCATATACATGTATTACATTCATTATCATAAGTAAATAAAGACATCCATAACATCATAAACTGCATAAACTCATCCCATGTAGAAAAATTCATGCATAACACATATACATACATCATCTAGGAAACATAATCATATAGAAGCAAATGCATCACCATAAAATAGAACTACATATCATACAGAAGCTACCAAAATCATATATATAAATATCGCTCAAAATAATGTGTCACAGTACAATGTCAAAATGTATCCATAAATAAAAACGAGCTTGCAGGCTCTCTAATCCAAATACATTGTCTACATGTATAACAATTGTCATCGTGTCCCATTGCCACTACTATCCCATGGTGAAGGTGGAGGAAAATGCCTGAGAAGTGCTCTCTGCGAGGTGGAAGGCCTATCATATGGACCTATCCTTGGTGGTCCTATCACACCCTTTGTACTTTGTGTCCTAGTATGACTCCTGCTCTGTGATCTCTGGCTGTGAACCTTTGAGAAGCTAGGAGCCTGTCTCTTTGCTGGTACCATAGGCTCATATAAGTCCCTATAATATGATGCTCTCTCTATGGCTTTGACTAACTCTCGTACCATGCCATCAAATGAAGACCCACTGACCAAGCGTCTAACCTCTGTATACTGCTGCTTAATCTCCTATCGTCACGCTATGGCCTGATCCCTCTCCATAAGTGCACTGTCTCTCTTTGCATGGGCACTATCTCTCTTTGCATGGAAACTGTCTCTCTCTATCCGCATGGATTCAAGCTCCAATGTCATCAGTCTCAATCTCTCCTCCATGGCCTCCCTATCACCATCCCTAGGGGCATCATCCTCTCATCTCCCCTCCACAATCTGATCTCTAAGCTCTCTCTACTACTCCTCCATAGGTGCCTCCTCCTCAACATCGTCCTCCCCATACCTTGCCAGAATACCTAAAGGATCTATATCCATATCCATATCCTCATCCTCTGTGGCATCCTCTCCCCCAATATCCACATTGGTTAACTCCTCTACAATTTCCTCCTTGACAATATGCTCATCTCCGACCTATGCATCAACTCCACCTCCGATGTCCAACATCAGTACATCCTCTACCACTGCCTCTCGGATAGGTGAAATTCCACCTACCTGACCCCCTCTTCGCCCTCTTTGTCCTCGCCTCCCACCTTTTCCATCATCTCCACCATCCCTCCCTCCAACTCTACCACCTCTACCTCTCCATCATCCTCTTAGTCTTGTGCCTCGTCTCTCAACTGGTGTTGGTTGATCCAGATCTATGTAAGGAATCGGACGATGCTCCGCCCACCATGCATCATATGCAGATGTCATCCCTAGATTTGCTGCTTCGTCTCTCCATCCCCACTATACTGGATGTAATGCCTGTATCTCTGCCTCTGCGGTAGCAATAGGAATCATGGGCCCCCAATATGGAACCTCTCTAGAAGAACGAGAAAACTCTTCTCTACTTCAAGGCTCATCTTGAACCTCTCCAAACTATCTCAAAACTCAGTCTGGCAAGTGTCTCTCTATGATGTGCACACTCGAAACAATCCTCCCAATCAGGTATTGTGTTTGTCTACAATATGGAAAATTTCTATCCTCATTAGACCACTGCTCACTATCCAAGTATAGTCTCCAAGTGAACTGATCTAAAATGTCGAGTGCATGTCTCCAATATCTAGTATCTCCCACATGGCTCTGAGTGATGTTTCTCGTGTAACAGAAAAAAATATGGAGATCTAGCTCATTGCTCTATAGTAACCAGCGGATGAAAAACAACTATGCTCTCCCATGCCCAAACCATCAACAGAGTGGTCCCACAACTCATCGACTGTGTGTCTCTGTATGAAATATCATGAAGATGGAAATACAACATCCCTAATCGACACAGACTCTAGGCATACACGGTCTCTCTCTAGCATACCCACCAACATCTCTCCCCAACCAATAGGAAAACCATGACCCCATCGATCTGGTAATACTATCCCACCTATCAGAGTACATAGTATACAATCAATCCTCTCATATCTGTCTGCCAACACTGGCCATCTGATCTCATAATGCTCAATGCTGAACCTACTAATATTGTCAACCTGATAAAATCTGGCTAGCTTAGTCAATCCATGCTGGGCATCGTACATCACCCTCTCTCCTTTGATCGAAAGTCTAAGTATCCTATACACATCCTCCAATGTGACAGTCGCCTCCCTGGTCAGCATATGAAATGATGATGTCTCAGAGTGCCATCGCTCGCACAACGCGGTGAGCATCCCTTTGTTCGCCTGAATAGTGGGCATCGAAAGATAATGCCAAAGACCAAGTCTCCACAAAAGTTGTATCTATGCACTACTCAGACGATCTCTCAGATCGAAAGTGTCAGGACATGTCTCTTGTGCGTAAATAGGATCTAATACAACCAGCATTTCAACCATGATGTCAAGATTTTTAAAAGTTTCCTCAGAAATTTTTTCCAAAATTTTGCTAGCCAAATGTAGCTCAATTAACAAATGTGGTGCACTCATACAAATGCGTTGCAAGACAATGCATTTGTGTCGCATATTCCATATGTGTTGCACAGTACCAAAAAAATTCTATCTATTACACATGCGATGCAGAAAAGAAAATGCGGTGCATTTCTTATAACCTCTCTACCTGATGCACATGCATATATTCCTAATGCAAATACGGTTCACTAACCTACATGCATATATTCCTAATGCAAATATAGTGTTCCATACATACATATGTGGTGCATTGTATACCACAAATGCGTTTAATCCCTAAAATGCCTAACCTATCCTAGGCTTTTTTTAGCATATGCGTCGTTTCACATGCAAATGTGGCACATACGACAACATATACGTTGATCCCGAAAGACCACATATGATTATTACATTTTAGAGGCCTAGAAATACGTGCAAAAATAACTTTCAAGAGTTTGTTTTCGAGTACATACCGGTGGTCCTACGTCGACTGGCCGCCTGAAGGTCCAGATCTAATATCCTTGATGTGCAGCATATGGAATGGGAGCCATCTTCGTCCAAAAGTCAAAGCAAAATCTCAGTTTTCTAAACTCTTCCGGATGCAAATAACTTGGATTTAAACCTAATTCTTATTTATAACTAGGGTTTGGGTGGCATTTCTTCTAACCTTGTCTATTGGCCGCTTAACCTTTCAACTTCAAATGACCCGTACACATCCATATCACTTCCAATTTCAATTTCGTCAACTCCATAGCATTTCTGACTATCAAATTGACTTATCGCGAACATTTCCTGATTTTTTTGAAATTTTTCAAAAATTTGTCAACTTTCCCGAGGGGGCATACCCTTTACCTATTTCATGCTAGGGCACGATCGGGGCATATTTTCTTTGACACAATGTCGTAACAACATTGTATCAAAGAGGGGCAAAGTGTAGACACCAAAAATTGGTCTAGGCCTGCGAACACCACTTTCGACATAAATTTCTATTATCCATGGTCATGATTAAATAATGTTAATTATTTAATTACCCTTTCTAACACATATTTCCTCTATTAATTAAATACCCTTTTTTCATTAATTCATTAATTCATAATAACCTTTATTCAACTTGATTAATTAAATAAATCATAATTATTTAATTATGTCGCTAACTAATTAATTCTTCTTTCTTAAATAAATAATTTATTATTTAATTACCCCCTTCCACCTTTACAACAGTCAAATTAAATAAATTATCTTTATTTATTTAATTAAATTAACATTTAATTCATTTATTAATTCTTTATGACACATTCTTCTATCATTCAGTTATCTAAATCATTTACTCACCTTTTGACTCAAGATCTATTTTTAAATCCATCAGTTATCTCTGGGTTCAGTATTTGATCGTCTCTACGAGAGGACTCTCTGTCACAACTAGTCAGTTAACTAGTTTTAACTCATGTGCATGCATGCGTTTATTAATTAAATATCTTTAATTAATTAAATAATTCATGTATGCATTCGAATTCTTCATCTTCGAGTTCTAACTTTGTCTTTCACATTCAAAGTCTATTTCTTCTATTTTTGAAGACTCTTAACTGAAGATTAAGATTTGGAACTCTTGTTCTTTCTATTTTCGAACAGTCTTGACACAAGATTAAGTTATCGTTCTAATTTAGTCTTTATCTTGCAATATTTTCTAACTCACGTTCTAACTGACACAGAACTCACATCGCATGACATTCATCAATCTCATCCGTCGATCTCTCTTTGAATCTGAGTCGATCGTTCGAAAACCCAAAATCTATAAAATGGCCTATTATTATCATTATTCCTCCTCCCGAAATCATACACTTTTGAGAAGAAACTTATCTTCGATATTTTGATTAGACATTCAAAAAGGTTATGCTTGCATCAATACTGAAAATCTAAGGGCAAGAATACTGAAACAATAAAATGGAGAAGAGCAATCGAGATAACTTGAAGGAGTAGACGCATATTCGGTGAGAGCTTTCTAGTTAATTTGTTTAGTTTATTTAATTATGTTTACTTATTCATTCTTTTTTGTTTTGATTTAGATTATTTGTTAGTTTAGAATTGATCATTGTAATCTGTGCAACTATTAGCATTAATCTAGGTCATACAGGTTTAATTCACTTAATTAGTTTAATTAAGTCACCTTTTATTCCTTTCTTAAGATTCACTTATTATGCATTGTAGGTATTTAATAATTATTTTAATTATTAAATACATTTTCCCTTTAGGGGTTTTTAAGGGTTGCACAATCTCCTTTTATAAGGATTGATCATTTTATTTTATACACTTTGATTAATACATTTTTCAACTTTCAGAGCACCCTTTCTTTTTTGTCTCCATCTCTTCTTTCTATGATAGGTTATTTGCATGCAGGCGATCTTCATGGTTTGTGAAGCTAGATTTCACAACTTCTACACATAAATGATAGAATAATTTTGTAATTAATTTTCTTAATAAAAATAACTTGGATATAAGCTCTGAATTTAAGGAAAATTAGATCTAAAAATTTATGCAATTTAATTCAAATTATTTTTCATTTTTTATGTTGAAAAACTAATAAAATGGAAAGATTTTTAAATAAATGAAAAGTATCAACAATATTTTCACATAACCTAGGTTATGAATCATTATTCCATAATTTTTATGCTATGAAAAATATAAAATTGCAAGTGAAAGATATGTTGGGTTCACCAAAATGTTGAGTAGGAAAAGTGATCCTAGATCCAATTAGGATAACTAAGATTAAATCTCATTTTCACTTGAATCAACATTAAACATAAGTTGACTAGGGTTTGATGATTAGCTTGTTTCCACAATGGAGAGATAATCCCCTAGTGTTCATGTTTATTTTTGAGTTGTGAGGATGATAAATTTGATGTGTGATTTGACAAGCCTATTTGACAGCTAACCCTAGATTTGAAAATGTGAATTATTTGCAAAGATGAAAATGGAAAACCAAACTTCAACTTTAGATCTGGGAGGTAGGGACATAGAGGAACCTGTACTAAAAATTTGAGCCAAAATTAGGTGGATTAAGTAGCAGTGCACGCTAGACCAAGTTTTTTATTTTTCAGATCTACAAATTTTGGATTATAGGTTAAGGTTTACACTCTGCTTCCTTGGAATGCCATTGGCTGAAACATTTGTATTTGAACTACACACAAAAAATGGGGGGAAAATGTTATTCTGTATATGGGCTTGCCTAATTCAAACCCCGTGTTAATATTTCTACCTTCACATACAATCATTGATGATGATCAAGAAGGCATTCCCTAGAGTGGGAAGAGGCCAAAACAACAATAAATTGATTGAAATAGATAAATAAAAAATGATAATGTTACCTTGATGTAACCTTGAAGGATAGATTACACATATAATTATGTTTATGGATTCCTTGAATGCTTGATAGAACTACAAAAGTTTAGCTCACATGCATCATAGATTGTTGAAACTAGCATGTAGAGGATAACTCAATACATCTTCATAATTTGGCATGATTGATCACAATAGCTCCCTAAAAAACAATCCATCCTTCATCTTGAAGACTTGCAATTTGAAATTGATTAATGAATGTATTTTAATAATGCTTTTAAGATTCTTGATAATTCTACTCTTGACTTCCCTTGACTGATTTTAGGATACTTGATTTTCTCAGATGAAGTACTAGTTCTCCCTTAGGATTTCAAATAATGAAAATACTATGTATTTATATGTAATTACTCTAATTTTGTGAAAATCAAATACTGATAGTTGATATTTGAAATTGTAAAATAAAATAATAAATTTCCAACATTGACATATTCAAATTTAGGGCCAACTTAAGTTGTCTAGGGTGTACTGCACCCTAGACTAGATTCCTGATTCTTATGAATCAAAAGTGTCAAGGTTAAAATATTAAATGCATAGTTTAATTTTCTAAGAATATTTATAAAAATGGGAAATTAATGCATAAATAGGTCCAAGCACATAGGGGGGAGCCAAACCTAGTGTGACATTGTTAAGGAAGACAGTTTTTTATGCTACACATGTATGAGTATAACACTAAAATATATTATATTCATAGATACAATGATTATATCTTCAAAATCAATACCAAAGAAACTATTACACACACACACACAAAATATATTCACAATTTCAAGAAAAATGTGCTTCAACCTACACATACTACTTATCAATCCTTCTCTAGATAACATTTACTATTTTCTCCTTCATTTTTTCCTCTATTCTTAGGTTGGGGTCCCATGGAGGGGGAATTTCTAAAAAAAATCAGTGGGCGCTACTGAGAATTTTTAGGATTATTTTAAAGAGGGTGGTTTCATGAATTTTGTAACATAGTTTAAGCTTAAAAATTTAAGCTCTTATATTTATGGAAGCTGGTTGTCTCATTAATGTTATTATTCTGCATATTCAATTCAATTGAGTACTTAAATATAAAATAAGTAAAATATTAATTGGCAAGAATTGTAAAGCTTCATATGATTGATAAGTGGCAGAAAAGCCTAAGCTAGTGGGGGAAATTTCTAGCCCCACCCCTTTTGCACCCACTTAATTTTTTGAACTAAAAAGTAGGGGTTGCTATTGTTGAGGAAAATATTCTAATTTATCCTATAGCATTATTTATTTTGCTTCATGAGACCCCCTATCCCTTAAAAATAGATCTTGAAGCCCCCTTCATGAGACCTCACCCTTAGTACCCTCTACTTATTAAATTTTCATTATAATTACATAAATTTTAGTATTTTCACTCTTAGATCTTATTCAATGATAAGGTCAATTCATTAGCTTTTTAGAATGATCATCCAAGTTTTTTCTATGTTAGGGAATTATTCCATTATTTGGATTCCCCATATCATACA
This sequence comes from Sequoiadendron giganteum, assembly GCA_007115665.2. NCBI lineage: Eukaryota > Viridiplantae > Streptophyta > Pinopsida > Cupressales > Cupressaceae > Sequoiadendron > Sequoiadendron giganteum. Next base: position 556,002,265 of record CM021101.1, on the reverse strand, counting down.
AACTCTTGTCTAAATTTGAGTGGACAATATTCTAGTTTTGTGTCTATTAATAGGTAATTTTTCCTCCCCCCATGCACATATAATCACATTACTATCTTACCTCATTTACTCAAGGTGAAAATTAACATTAAATTATAACTTGTGATATTTAGATCATCTAGTCAAAATTTTCCTATAGGTCATCTCAATCAATACATGGCCTCTCCATTCTTCTTTCTATAATATCCTACTCATGTAATTTCATCAAGGAAAATTCAAATTCTCATGAGATTGTATAACCTTCTACTTGGTTTGTCTGGTCCATATTAGCACTTTACTTGAACACTTAAAAATTCAATAAATACTTAGTTCCATATGAGATTATTAATTATAATTAACCTAAAATAATTATATAAATATCTCAAATCATAACCTAGAATCATGATCTCAAATAGTCAACCATTAAAGGGTCGTCCCACAATAATAGGTCCCAAACTTGGTACATCCTGATTTTTGCCTAAAATCACATATTTTAAGAAAAAATAATGATTTAAGCCTTTAAGGATTCTATCTAAAGGGTTCTAATTGAAGAGGGCTAGATAATACCCCCTTAGATCAAACCCCCTTTGGTAGAACCCCTCTAGTCTTAAATCATACCCACAATTGAGTCTCCTTCACACCGATCAAAATTCTGGCAAAAAAACCACCTTTTCTTTACCATTTAAGGGATTAAATAAAGTTGTTTAGAAATTATGTTTTCTAAGTATGTACCTCTTATTATCATCTTTCCAAAAATTATAATTTTAAATATTTTTAATTTTATTATTATATTTATATTCTATTTCTTTTGAATGTTGTTTTTTTCACTAAACATCAAGGTATTTATTTAACACATGTGGAAAAATTTAAAAAATTCTAAAAAATATGTGTGCACTAGATTTAATGTTCTTGTTTCATCGAACAAAAAAGAAAATAAAAATTAATACATACAAAACAAGTTATGTGTGATGACATATGCCTATGTCTTGATTATAATTACTTTGACTTGAAAATTTAATTTAAAAAATTGCAATAAACAATTATGAAAAATTCCATACACTAGATATTGATATTAAAAAACTATATTTAAAAATTATAATTTTATCCTTTCAATTAAAAAGTTATGCGTGATGACATAAACATCACTTTTAAAAATTGTTGTTTACTATAAAAAGTCTATTAAAAGTTACATACAAAATTCACAATTTATTTCTCAATTCATTTAAAAAATATATATTTAGAATTTACAAACAAATCCTCACAAGTCACTAGTTCACATCATCTCCAAATTATTAATAGTTTAGTTGCCATAGGCTTTATAAAGTAGAATTTTATAAAAAAATATTGATATTAATGTCCAACTTGGCCAAAAAGTGGGACATAGTATTGTGGGCTTACCCTAAATTGATAGCATTATAAATAAATATCCTTAACCAATATTAATATTTTTTCATACATTACTCTCTTGACCTAATTTGATAAATATTTATTGAACCTCAATTATATTTCCATGATAAAAAAATTCATAGAATATCATAATAAAACCATCACATTTAAGTTAGTTTTCCATGGGTTCTAGTTACGTCAAAGGTGTCCCCACGCTTAGCTTTTGCAACCCATTCTATATCGAATGGTGTATATTGTGTGATAGTGATGAAACAAATCTCAGTCGTTCATCATTTTTTGCTCAAATCTTTGAATAAACACGCACACTAAAAAGCTAAAATCTATAAATATATTTAAATCTTTAACATTAATGATTGAGTCGGTGGCTTAGTAGTCGTAGCCACATCCTCATTAATACCCATCAACCAGTGTCGTGTCCCCTACGCCACCCACCTCAATGAATCCATCAAGTTGTTAACGACATACAGTCTGGATGGGTACAAATGATCTGCAGGTAATATGCTAAAGACCTATCGGATGCACGGAGCAATGTACAGGCTGTTTGATTGCAGTTATAGCAAGCATACGGCCATCTTGGCTTGATAGCCAGTGACAATGATGAAACGAATCTCAATCGTTCATCATTTTTCGCTCAAATCTTTGGCGTACTCATTGCACACAAAGGTGCGATTGCTAGTATTTAATCTTAGAGGTTCTTTATCCTAATACTAATATTCAACCCAAAAAAAAACAAAAGGAATTATAGCCTTATTAATACCCATTGTAAAGTGTTGGCTCAATGTGCTAAATGGATTATAAAATTGCTTGAGGTAAATTAAGCCAAGAAAATCTTATTATGGCACTAAATTTCTTTTAGGTACCTCACGGTAGTTGGGTATGGAATGGGCTAGATTTTCAATATAGCCTCATTATGAAGGAGCTTGTCAAAATTTAAAGAACCTTTTTGCTAGAAGTATATGCAAAGCTTGGGAGGCTATTAAACCATTGTTAATATAAAATGGAAATTACATTAGAAATACGATTTCTCTCAATCAATACTATCTAAATGGTTGTTTCCTATGATAAGTTGCTTGGATAAAATTTTCATTAGAGGATCACAAGTTCATGCTCTCAATTTTTCCATAGAGAAATTCAATCGATTTTATACATCTTTTATAGATCCACAAAAAAATGGCAATAATGGCCTAAGGCCAAGGTGAAATACATGCTTTCCCATTGTGATTTGACTCTTTTCAAATTATTGTTGAGTCAATTCCTCCAAATTTCTTCACAAGATTAAGTTTACATATACTAGGTAATAGTAGAAAGATTGAAAATGGTATATTAATACTTCTTTCCATAAATACAAGCCTTGTGAAGGTTACTTGAATGTGTTTTCCATCGTCTACTTATGGCTCAAAATCTCAATTGCATATGGGGTCTAGAATCCATAGCTATTCTATGGAAACAAATATTTAATATAGTTTAGCTAGCCATTTTTGAACCTAAACTTTCTTACTTTTCTTGATATTCTTTACCAAATTCCCCTCATTGGTTATTTTTGATCCATCTAGGTGTTCCTAATCCTCATTATCATTTTTCTATCCATTTGGAGAAAAACAAGCACCTCTTTTGGTTCTACCCATGAGATCAAGTTTTTGGGATTTGGATACATGCTTTCTTTAGGACTTTTAGGCCTAAGTTCTTTTGTTAGCATACAACTATTTTGGGTGACTGAAAATGAATGCTAGCTTAATCTACCTAAATTAGAAATATTTTTAAAGTGGGGATTTTGTAAGTTACAAATGTAGCTCCTTTTTTAGAATCTTTTTTTAATCTATTTTTTTCTTCTATATTAAGTCTATGATTTCTTATAATGTTCTTCTACAAAATTAGGTGCAATTCAACAAGGTTACCTTGAAAGTTATCCATTTGTAGATTTGCATTGAATCTTAGGCTAATGCTCTTCGTACAGTTCAACATAGGCCACCTTTCTCTTCTCGTACTTGGGCTCATCTCCTCCCTAAAGGCATTGAGGTGGTAAAAATGAAGGATGAGCGATTATGGTGTGGGAACCAATTCCTAATGGCAAAGACTTCTTAGATCACTCAGGGAAACCCTTTGATTGTGATTTACCACCTCTACCTACTAATTCAATAACTCTTACTAAATATTGATTTTACTGCAATTATTTTTGTTTAAAACTTCTATATCTAAACTTTTAAAAATATGATTCCATTTCACCCACTTTTTTATAAATTAGCGTAATATATCTCTTCTCTAAAATAATATCATACACATATTCTAAAAATACAACTCACAATAATTTTTTAATATAAAAAATAAGACAATAAAATTTTGAAGTTCCTTAATTAGTTTATTTAAATAAAATAATTTACATATGATTTGCACCACAAAACCACTTCACTATTTCATCAATCATAATCAATGCAAAGCTATATAATAAAGTTTTAAAATAATAACATAAAATAGTCGAAAGTTTCTCACATGTATAAAATATTAACTTAACTAATATGCTTGCACTCAATTTAGGAAGCAACAATAGAGTACTCCACTAATTATTTAGATATAATAAAGCAAACACAAAAATATTCATAACAACTTTGAATGCAATTATCCAAAAAAAAAAAAAAACATTTCTGGCACGTGTGAAAAGAACAATTTTCAACCATGACGACCGCATGTATTTCAGCCTGGGCTTAAAAGGAAATGGGATTCGAGTTCGACAACAAATTCTATGATTGATATTAATAAGATTTTTCAAGCAGTAAATGCCAACAGGATTGCTATCACGTTTTTTTTTTTTACTGGTTCATGCAAGGTGTGCATAAAGAAATCCAACATCGATAAAGTGGAAAAAAGAAAAAATCTTAAATAAAATTAGTGTTTGGCAAGATATGATACTGGAAGTAGTTTTCATCATTCAAATTAATTTATGCATTTCTAACCATCGACGACAACAATTATTTATTTGAAACAGACACCTCATACTGAGCAGATATCTTCCTACTACAAGCATAATCACATATGCTGGAAATCAATTGCCATTCTCTTCATAAATTTAATCAGAAGCCGCACAATCCTTTGGCTGAAATCCAATTCTCATCTTCTCCAGATCATAGAAAACCTGAAAGTTTTGCTGCTGAAAGTTGCCAAAGATTGCAGCAGGTCCAATGCTAACGTCCTCTACACTCTGAAGCAGCAGGCAATGCACTTTCAAAGCAGTACCATTAGATGACACTGAGGAAGGATAAAAGGAATAGAAGTGATTCTCAGAAGGCATAACAATGGTGACATTATTTTTGAAACGAAACGATATAGATGGGAAACTTTGCTGGTTTTGTGACGAGGTGGTCTGATAGCAAAGATCAAAAGCAGTGCGGTTCTCATAAAAATGAGATCTGGAATAAGGAATTCTTTCCTGTAAAGTGCTGAGAATTTTCCTATAAAATGTCTCGGGAAGATGGGTGTAGGTAGTTCCAGAGTCAATAATCATGCCCCCATTGCCCTCAAAATCGAATCCCTGCAAGCTCAATGGGACCTCTAAATATGTGTTATCAATAATAATTCCTTGGAGACCAATGTAGTAATAGTTGGGATACGTGGGATTGTCTAGCATGGTGGTATATTCCATTGATTCACCATAAATGATTTCAGATGCACCCACTATCAAAGGACTGGAAACATTAGAATTATGTTCAAATCGATAACTTATTAGACAGTAAGAGAACCCCTTATAGCTCAAAAGTGAGCCCAGCTGTGAAGAGAATGATAGGGCACCCTTTCCAAACCCTACAATTCCAACTGCCTCATTGAAGGTAGCACCTACACACCCAAAAACGAAATTGCAGGACTGGTTTGGGAAGGGGAGGCCTTGAAGCATTAGCTTGTCCTTCATTAGGGCACCTGTTACTATGCCATCCCCATATTTGTATGAAAATGGTGGGCATAAGCGTGAGCAGGAGTCTTGCAGGATGGCTCTAAGAGGACACCCAGCAGCTATACATGTCCCATACTCATTGTCTGAAGTATGGATATCTAAACAGAGATGGCTAGTGCAGGGCTCAGGACTACTAGATTGCGAATTCAATGGGAAGAAGGTGGGAATGACTGAATTGTGTCCACATTCTATGCAATCAAAGAAATCTGTATTGAAGGTCTGCAAACATGGCACCCACACAAGGTCGCTGCCAGTGTCCATGTAGGCTTGAAATATCTGGGGAGGGGAGCCTATCCTAAGGGGCATCACATAATCACCTTCATAAATTCCTAGAGGTTCCAATACATTAAGCAAACTATAATAACTGGATTTCCGAAGAGCATGGAACCTTATGGAACTTCTATTACGTGCAATCCTAAGCAAATCTGCAGTATCCAACTCTAATGACACTGACTTCAGTTTATTTCTTCTAAGACCTAGTACCAACGTCCCCTCAATTTTATTTTTTTCATCAGCAGAAGCCCACGTAGCAGAAAAACTTAGTATCACTAAAAGTATAATGGCAGACGAATAACAGTTTTTCATCTTTGAGATTTTGAAATACCCGACTAACCCTTCTCAAAGCAAGCAACTTGCAGTTCTTCTGATCAAGCGCCTGGCATTTATAGACAAACTAAAATGTATACATTCACGCAAGGTGGTAAAATTAATAAGACAAAACATAATGCGGATTGTTTTAAGCATTATTATAATATTACATGCGTACATAAAACATTAGTGGAATCTTTTTCGTGTAAATTGCATTATGATGATGAACCAGTCTAGTTGTCGTAATTGCATTTTTCTCCATAAATTACATTTAAAATTCTTTCTAATATATTTTCTGAGATGTCATTTTCGCCATTGGAAATCATCAAAATGGATTGAAGATGACCGAAATTGTTTTAAAATATTTAATCTTATATAAGTTTGATGTAACGGCTCATGGCCAGATTTAAAGTACAAGCTTTTCAAAACAAGGGATTGAAGAGAGAAAGGAGTTTAGTGCTATGGGTAGAATTTTCTACAGATATATTTTATTGTAATAGGAAAATATATTTATATTGGTGAACATAGCATATATATTTTATTTATTTTTATGTTTATTTAAATAAAATATTTTTAATGTAATAACAATTAACAAGTGAAAAATATGAAGTTTTGAAATGAGTGGTGGACGAGATGCAAGCAATGGACAGGAATTTCCTGGTTCTCATGTTTCTCTAGTTCGAACGGATTCAAGAAAAATTTGTGGCTACATCCAGATAGGCTATGCCCCCCAATGGTCTTGACAAGCTCGATGGGCCTACCCCTATCCCCTCCCATGTTGTCAACTTACCCAGTGTTTAGATACCACCATCTAACTAGAAATACCTTTTCGTGGGCAACAAAAAGATATGCAAGAAGGAACTACCATCAAAATTAAAGATCCTTCAATTGACTGCACTATGGCAAAAATGGAGAACACTCTCATTGAAAGGTTTGTTGGAAAGTGCCCAAATATTGAATCAATGAGAAGATGGTTGGTTTCTAGATGGTTGATTAAAGGTTCCCTCTCAATATCGATGCTCTCAAAGGGCCTTTATTGCTTTTACTTCTCCCTTCAAGAGGACTATCTAAAGGCCTTAACCAGTGGTCCTTGGTTCTTTGGAAAGAAAATTTTGGCCCTTTGCAAATGTTATCCTAGTTTTGACCCCTCAATACATATGGTTGCAGCCATCCCTACCTAGTTAAGGCTCGTAGGCCTCCCCTTTGAATTCTATGGATGAGGAGATCATTGCTAGAGTGGCCAAATCCTTTGGCAACTTCCTCTCTTTGGACAATTTCACCAAGGATCGGTCCAGATTGGTGTGCACCCATTCATGTGTTAGTATTGAACCCAAAAAGATTCTCCCATCCTTAGTCACCCTGGAATCCAAGCTTGGAAAGTGGTATCACACTATTGAATATGAAAACTCAACTCTCTTATGCCAACTCTATTCTATGATTGGTCATCTCTACAACGCTTGCCCCAAAAGGGTGGCTAAGGTGTCAAACCCTCCAAGAAAGGAAAAAGCATGGATATCCCCTCGCTTGAACTCTCGAGCCAAGTTAGGAGGGGCCCTATTGTCTCCCCTCCCCAAAAGTTAACTAATTAGACCTCTCTATCTTTATTCAAAGAGTAAATTGTCCCTCATGCAATGTTTAAATCAGTAAAATATAGTGTTAATTATGTTTTGAAGGAGCTCCCCATTGTGACTCTTCTTTTGTCCCTTGCGGAGATATGCCCCATGGAGGTGGCCCCATCCAAAGAGGCCCCACTTCCCATGGCTTCCTCTTAGACCTTGTTCAATGACCTGCCTATCCCTCCCACATTGATTCTTCCAACAAATGTCAGTGTGGATCAAGTCATGGTGGAGACCTTCATGGAGATTATTTTTTAACCCCCTTGTGATGCTTGGTTCCCTAGAGCTATAAATTCCACCCAATATGGACCTCCCCTCCAAGGACCTTATTTAGAAGGAGAAAATAGCCTCTCCTCCTAGGAGGCCATTGTTGGAATCTTTTAAACCCTCCCACTCTTTCAATGGAAATATTAGGGCTAGTTATGATCCAATTTTGTTCCCCACCCTCACAAAACTCCTTGAAATTGTGGCAAGGGATGTGTAAATCAATGGATGTTGGTATTGGCTCAAAGCCAAGTAAAACATCTACTAGGGAAACAACATAGAAAAACATAATGAAAGATATCTCTAATGGGAACCAGAGTACTCTAGAGAAGTTGGACTCCAAAGGATCCAAAAAAAAATAGTTCTTACATGGAATGTGAGGGGGCTAAATAGCCTCCACAAAAATAATATCATTAGATATCTCATGAAATAATTCAATCCTAATTTATTGTTCATTCAAGAAATAAAAATGAGTGTTGTTGACTTTGATAAATCAAGTAAATATATTTGGCCTAATGCTCTTTCTTTGGTTGTTGATGCAAATGGGGATTCTAGCAATCTAGCCACTATGTGGAAACCCTTCTTCCATGGCTCTCTTACTTCAATAGATTAAAAAAATATCTCAATATACTCTTTTCACATTGTACTGGTCCTCAAGATTGAGTTTTGTCCAATGTCTATGCTCTGAACAATGTCATCCTTAGAAGAGAAACCTAGTCCAACCTATTAAGTTGTTGATGTTCCTTCTCTTAGAGTCATTGGATGTTGTTTGGTGATTTAAACACCCCTCTTAACACTTCAAAGAAAATGGGGGGTCCTTGAGATCTTTCCAATAGCATGCTAGACCTCAATAACTTCCTCTTGTTGGGAGGTCTCATAGACCTAGAGCTTCCATGAAGTCAACTCACTTGGTCCAATAAAAGATCAGGTGATAGTTTGATTCAAGTCAAACTAGGCAGATGCTTGGTTTCCTTTAATTCGGATTTTTCCTCCTTTTCCTTATCCTCCCTATTGAGAGTTAGCTCAAACCATACTCCCTTGCTTCTCAAATAGAATAATCCCTCTCTAAAATCCATGTATCCTTTCCATTTTAAATTAATGTGGACTCATCATCCTCACCTCATAGGGCTTTTATAGAATTGGTGGAACATTAAGGTTAGAGGCTCTATAATGTTTCGACTTGCCTTCAAACAAAAATTTTTAAAAAGAAATTTGAAAGCCTAGAACAAAAACTATTTTGGTAATGTATATTTACCCAAAAAATTCCTTAAAGATAGAACTCAAGAAAGTACAAAAGGATATGGATGGTTTGGGAGGTTTTATGGATATGGTTAACAAATAAAATCCATGTTAAGTGATCTACACAATATCATATAGAAAGAGAAAATCTATTGGAAACAACAGACCGAAAAATAGGGGTTAAGAGAGGGTGATAAGAACACCAGGTTCTTCCACCTCTTGACCATCAAGCATAAGAAGATAAATAGTATAACTGAATTGATTACTGAGGATGTCTCCTTTTTGTCCTCTAAGGAGAAACTTTCTTAGGAAGGTGTCCATTTGTTCTTTAACCTTTTCAACCCACCCAATATAAATCTCTACCCCTTGGTGGACCATTTTCTTGAAGTGATTCTTCACACCATCAACCCTTCTAATCTACTGAATATGGAACGTCGAGCTTCTAATGATAAAATTAAGGATGTTTTTTTCTCCCTCAACCCTTCCTAGGCACTTAGTCCTAATGTTTTTTCTCCTTTCTTCCAAAAATATTGGGAATTTGTTGGTCTAGATGTGATCAATGATGTTAGAGAATTCCTTTTATCTAGAAGTATCCTAAAGGATTTTAACAACACCTTCATAGTTCTTATTCCCAAAAAAAATGGGGCTAATAGGTTATCTAATTTTTGATTAATTAGTCTTTGTAATACCTTTTACAAAATATGCTCCAAATTATTTGTTAATTGAATTAAGCCTTCTTGGATAAAATGATCCATTTAGCCTATAAAGGTTTTATGTTGGGAAGGAAAATTACTAATGTTATCATGTCAGTCCATAAAAATTTACATTCAATGAGTAAAAGAAATAATGAAAGCATGGTCCTCAAATTGGACATATCCAAAGCATATGATAAAGTTTCTTGGAACTTTCTTTTTCAAGTCCTATAGAGATTGGAGTTCAAAGGAAAAAATTTAATGTTCATTAAATGTTGTGTCTCCTCGCCTAAGTTTTTGGTGATCATAAATGGCTCTACTCGGGGACACTTTTTTATGGCAAATGATATTAGGCAAGGGGATCCTCTTTTACCCTCTCTCTTCACAATTTTGGCTAAGATTATTGGTTGTAACATTGCTAAAGGTATCTTGAATGGAAATATGGTTGGTTTTTCTCCTTCCTCCACTTCTCAACCAATTTTTCATCAACAATTTGTTGATGACACAATCCTCCATAGGGAAGCTATGATTTTTGAGGCTAAGGGTTGGATCAAAATTCTTAAGAAGTTTCCTTCTGCTCCAACTCAATGTATTAACCTAGAAAAAAGTGTTGTAGTCTTCCTCAATGTCCCCCCTCCAAACCAAAATTTGAAGATCCTAAAATTTCATACCCTTACTCTCCCATCTACATACCTAGGAATTCCTCTAACGGTTGGTAAGGTTGATATTGTTTTGGAATAACCTGAAAAAAATAATTCAAAGGAAACTCATGGATTCCCTTCTAAGTAATGTGCAAAAAATTTTCCTTTTGAAAACCACCATAAAAAGTACTTTCAGTTATCTCTTATCCCTATTCCTCATTCCTTCTTCATGGATAGATAAATTGGAGAAAATTCAAGAAAGATTTATATGGTCAGGAATTGAAGAAAATAATCCCTTCTCTCTAGTTAATTGGGATACTATTTTCTCAAACAAATTGAATGGAGGCCTTGATATAAGAAACACTAGACAAGTGAATCAATCCCTTACTTCCAAAGTTAGTCATAGACTATTATAACAACAAGTTGAATGGATCAATATTATTAAAGCTAAGTTTATAAATGGTGGTGAGGGTATCTCTCTCCTTCATAATGTTCAAATCCCTTCTAGCTCTATAATATAGAATAACCTTCTCAAAACCAAGAAGTTAAATTTTTCCAGTGCCTTTTGGCAGATCAAGAATGGGTCCTTAGTGAGTTTTTGGGAAGATAATTGGATCTCAAAGCTGGCCTTACATCTCCACTCAATTTACTTTGATATCAAATTAAATATTTACACTATATTGTGATCAAAAGTTTATGATTATTTGGGCCATTCCTATGATCCTCCTGTATGGAATATTGATCCCAATTGGTACAATCCCCTACTTCTTTTGTTTGTTGAAGATCTTCTCATAACTATTGGTAATTTGATATTCTACAAAACTAACCTTCTTGATTCACTAGTTTGGGTGAACCCAAAGGATGTCAATTAATCTATTAAGTCTAGCTATAACCTTCTGTCTACCAATTGGGATTCTCAATTTCATTGGATGAAGATTTGGAAAAATAGTTACGTACCTAAGGTTAAATTCTTATGGTGGATGGCTTGCCATGAGAAAATTCTAACGTTGGACAATCTCCAAAGGAGAAAGAGGCATCTTGTCAATAGGTTCTTTCTTTGTGAGAAAGAGGAAGAAACAACTTCTCATCTTCTATTTTATTGTTCCTACACTTGGTAGGTTCGTCAAAAAATTCAATAGGTTGTTTCAGGTCGATTGGGTTTGGAATAAAGATACCAAAAATGTGATATATTTTTGGACCCTTCCGATCTACCACCCCATGATTTTTGAACTTTGGTGGTAGGCCCTTCTGTTCATGGGATGGGTGTTATAGAATGAGCACAACAATAGGATATTTAGGAATAAAAAAATTCTCTTGGAAGTTTATTTTGGATCAAACTACCAATAAGATCAAAGAGTATCTCAAAATGACTTCTTTCAAGCCTAAATGGAATCACACTACTCTAGGTTCTGCTATTACTTCATCTTGGTAATTATTAGATGTCCTAAACTCCTTGAGTTCTAGAATCCTTGTTGATAGAAATAATACCCATTGGTCCCCTAGACCCTGGTTGGCTAAAGCTTAACTTTGATGGCTCAACCAAATAGAACTTGGGTCAGGAAAGTGGGGCTGGAATTATAGGGGATCACAAAGGGAATGTGATTCTCACTTATTTAGTCAATCAAGGGAGGAAAACTTCTATTCATGAAGAAGTGATAGCCACTAACCATGGGGTTTAAATTTCTAAGAGAAAAGGTGTTTCCAACCTAGTATTTGAGGGAGATTCATGTAACACAATTATGATGCTTAGTGGTAAAGCAACCCCTTTCTATTCCTTGTGGGATCCCATCATGAAGGCTCACCGAGATATTGTAAAAATTTGGAATTATCAATTCTCTCACGTATTCTATGTAGGGAACAAGGTGGCAAACACAATGAAAATTTTGGTTTATTTTCTAGAGACGATCAAAATATGGGAGGATAATTTAATGATCCCAAATAATGTGTGATTTCTTATCAATAATGATGCAAAGGTACTCTAAAATTCAAATTATTTTGAACCCCCTCTAGCTTCATTATGACAACAAGCACATTTTGAGTAATATGAAGATAAATCATCTCTTCTCACCTATTCACATGTCAATTATGCCCTCAAACACTAATAGAAACCAGAGTTTCCAAAGTGTTCTTCATAGCCCTCCTCTATCTAAAGAGCTTGGTGAGATGGGAGGTGACCAAGTTCAAGAAGAACTCAATTCTTACAAAACCTATAAGAAGGATAAATATTTATGGAATATTCTTTAGAGAGGAAAGATAGCCTCTTATAGTGAGGCCATGATGGGTCATGAACCTAATATATCCATGGATTTTACAAACTCATAAGAAGGATGGAAATGTTGAATTAAAGGGCCTCTCTTTCAATGTCACTATGGAGGTCATCATTGAGGCTACTAGGATTTACCTTGACAATCTTTACATCCCTAGAAATCTAAAAGGTCATTATTAGAAAGACATGGACATTCATCAAAAAGGGGGAGAAGGTTAATGATCTCTAAAATGGGTTCAATAGGGAAGATCTCCTTGGTGTTTAGAAAATCATGGACAAAGTGCTCATGAGATAAATCACATTGGAAGGTAGATTAAAATGCTTCCATGTTCATATTTCTCCAATGCTCAACCACTTCAGTATAATTTTAAATGAATTTTATATTTTGGATTGTGTTGTCTCTTGAGCAATGAGTTCAAGTAGTTTAGGAAAAGGGGAAACCATTTCCCCTTCACTAGGGTTTGATTTACAAGTTGTACCATTATAATTAGACCCTTTCCTTGTACCATTATAATGGTGAAGAATATTTTTTTCACCATCTAGGTGTTCCAATAGGAACTCAAGAACGACCAAGATAAGAGGGATGGGGAGGATCTCCAAGAGGCTTTTAATTTCAATAAAAAGGGGGAAAAGTGCATATTTCCACCATGCCCGCTACCAATGAGGATGATACCAAGAATAATAAACCTCTATCATTTGAAGAAAAGTAATTCTTAACAAATGAATGATAGAAAATCAATGGCCTCAAGCTATTGAGTGACCAATAGTTGTTCTAGTTTCTTGCTCATCTCTTTCTATTTTTTAGTTTTTATGTTATGTTTGTCTATATTTAACTATTTTCTTCTTTGGTTGTCTCACTTCTTGTGACCTCTTCTACATGACCTTCATGATTGTTTTGTAATGGGTATGGGCCTTAGCATTCTTTAACTTAATCAAAACAATTGACAACTGACATACTCCTGTGTTTGGTTTCCCTCATGCTCAAATATTATCCATATTTATTTTATCTCTATTTAAACCTATTCCCATGCGTTCATCGCTTATCCATTATTATTTCACTCTTAATTCAACCTTTATATGTACATTTATTCCCTACCTCTAGATTAACACTTTAGCCCCATGGTTAATTTCCAATTGGTATATGATCAATCTAGTTTAATCCTATAGCATGTGTGAATGAGTGCAAAATTAAAATTATCCAATTTGAATTCCAACTATATGGGTATGTGCAGGATCATGATGGGCCAAAAAGTGGCAATATGTAAGTGATATGATGGCCCATGTGGCTGATGACTTTTTTTTACCCAAAATTGATGAAACAAAAAGGGTTTTTAAAGGAGATTCTCATCTTTCCACCAATATAAATTATGCTTTACTTTTAATTTAATAGATAATTATTATTTATTTTCTATTTGAATTATGACTAAAGTCCTGATTGAGAGGTTGATTGAAAAATATTTATAGCTTTCAAACGGTATCACATTTTTTGAATCCAAAACATGTGTCACATTCTATGCTTTTCATACTATAGGATTAAAAAAAAAAATTGAATTTCATGAAGTTTTGACCAAGTTAAGGTGGTTAGATGTATGACTTTTTATTTTTAAAAATTTATAATAAAAAAATCATAATTAATTATTTACTTGGAAAAAAATTAAAAAACATATACATCACATCAAGACATGAGTCCTCTACTTATATCTAAAATATTGTAAAAAAATATTATCATTTAATTGTGGTTAGGGTGGTCAGATAGACACCTACTTCTTATTTTTTTTAAATAAACCCAGTAGTTTAGAAACTACATTCAATTTTCTATAGATTATATTCTTTCATGTTTTTGAAATAATATAGATAACTTATTCAAATTTTTATGTCAAGTTGTCTAACTCTAATTATTTGAAATTTTATTGCCACTAAAAGGCCTGATTTTTCCATGATGATCCTGCACATACCTATATTCCCCTTCCTACTAGTTTGTACAATATGTTGTGATGTCTTGTATTTAAAAATCTTTAATATTCTCGTAATTGATTTAATGATGGAAAAGGTCCCCCTAACTTGGCCTTGATTTAGTGTTGTAATATGCCAAACATATTCACATTAGGTCTTGGGCTCTTGTGAACTAAATGAGATTATTGGTGCCTTGTTTGGAGAGTTGTAAAGTGTTGTTACACACTTTCACACTTTTTCTAGGGTTGTCACTAATAATTAGGCTTCTTTATGCTTTAATCAACCTTATTTTGCATCCATAAGCCCCCTTTAATACATGTTTTTGAGGATAATCTTGACACAAATCATTACCCAGTCATAATCCAGGTGTTTTAGGTTGAATGGCCCCAGATTTAGTGATCTAGGACTCATTCACCACCTTGGTAAAATGAGTCCCACCTAGATTTTTGGGTCTTGAACCTGGTTTCACACCTTATTATTAAGAATTTTTTTAAATGGTCCCAAAAATTATGCCTAGTGGGACACATTCGCCATCTTGGGCAAATTAGTCTCGTGTGGCCTAAAATCAAAATTAATTCAAATTTTTGGCAGTATTTTATCCTTCTAGATCTAATGGTAGCTTGTAGTGTTGTAATTTCAAGAATTCTTGCATTTAATTGACTATAAATACAAGGTTCTTTCACTCATTTTAACTCAAAGCATTAAAAGTATTCATCCTTATAGAAAAGTGGAGTTCAGAAGTGTTTACAAGATAATTCAAGATCACTCAAGGGTAAATTATCAAGCATTTTAGAGCAGCATTCAAGTATCAATCATCATTTCAAGGACTTCATGCATCATTTTTATTTGGAGCTAACAATTCTGATGTAGCCCGTTTTCATGATTCAAGCAAGCATTTCATTCAAGATCTATCACCTTCAAGCAAGAGTCAAGATCTACATCCATTGGAGCCATCTCATACATGTATGTAGAAATTCATTGTTAGAGTTTGGTCTAGGTTGAATATTTCCTAAGGAGCAAGATTGGAGAAAAATTGTCAAATCACTCAAAGTTGTCAAAGTTCTCATCAAGGCTTGGAGAACATTGGTGAACACCTACAGATCAATTTATAGAGATTCGGATCTGAAAAATTATAGAAGAAGATTGAGTAGACTAAGGAGAGAATATTCAAATCATGAAGTTTTAGAAAACCCTAATTGGATTGATTTTCCACTTCTAGAAAATGAGTCCCAAATTTTGTCAGAATTCATATTTTTGCAAATTCAGATACCCATTTGGTAGATTCCTATTCCAACATAGAAACTTAGATTTTGGATTGATTCGCCCAGCTTGGTGAATGAGCCCCACTTAGCATTAAAGGTAGAATTTCCAGTATTTCAGACCTTCTAATCATTTCCAGATTCCCAGATGCACCTATTCGTTTCTATAGTTTTATGTGTTGTTTCATCTATATTTGAAGGAAATTTTGTAGGTCATTGTATTGAATTAGAGTTTAGTGTTGCATCTTACATTTCATTAGTATTTACGAGTTCTTAATAGGTGGTGAACCCCTTACTAGTTTGCATTTAGCCCCTAGGACAACCCTAGATTGCAAGATCTCTTTCTCCTTTGCATTGAGATCTCAAGGTTTATCCTTGAATGGAATTGGAAAAGTTGGTGTGCTCCATGTCCTAAAACCATATGCTCGCACCATACCACTTTTTCTTCATTTCATTTTGGTGAACCTATATTTAGAACATTAAAATTCTGATTTGGAGTGCATCATCATCCTATATTTTCTTGCATTAGCTTTTCATTAGAGTTTTCATTAGTTAATTGGAATTCTAGGGTTTATAATTTTGCATTAGTGAAATTTCATATACTTTGCATTTTTGAATCTCATTTCACTAAAAATAAAACAAAATCTTCATTTGCACTTAGTATATAGATCATACAACATAAAAAGCACAAAAAACACTTGATTTTTTTTGAAAAAAATCCTTACTAGGACTCATTCACCACCTTGGGTGAATCTATCCTTGTGCACATTTTGAATTATATTTTTTGGCATTTAAAGTTCTATCTTTGATTTTATATTTGTTGTTTATATCTTTCTATTTTAGTTTATAGAATTTTTGATATAGTCATTTCATTGTTCTTAGCTTATATTGCATTTGCATTCATCTCACATTTAGTAGCCCTTGTATGAGTATTTGGTGTCCTATTTCTAATACTATAGTGTAAGAGAGGGGGACCAACCTCTACAAGATCCCAAGTCATGAAAGGACAAGAGTAGTATGGCTGCCCTAGCTTACCTCATTTTAAGGAGTGTTAGGATGGACGTGATGAAAATTATGAGGACTATAAGGTCCTTCACTCACTCTACAAACTTGAGGATTTATAGAAGACTAGGCGAGTCGGTTTTTAGGGCCAACTTTGTGTCTCAGATAGCTCTCTATCAAAGGATAGAAGCGCGGTTCTGGGATGATAGCGTGACATGTTGGAATCTCTCAAGTGTGCTTGCATTTGTATGACCATAAAACTAGGGACACAAGGTCTAACCTCTAAAAAGTGGACTAACATCCTAGTTTAAGAGTTTCTAAAGGTGCAAAAGAAGACAATGAAATACGAAATGTAAAGATGAATGTGATAAAGAAAGTAGATTACCATAACGGTGACGAAGATGATCTCACACAACAATCTTTTCTCTAGCTTGCTCCAAGATCTCTCCACCTACATACAAAAAAGAGGGAAAATTTTGTGGGGTTGTTTAGGGGTTTGCCTAAGTCTGAACCCTGTTTTAGTGTTTCCACCTCCATGGAAAACCAAGTTTGCAACGATGTAGAAATACAATGATAAACGAGGAATACAAGAAAAGTACACCAAAATCACTACAAAACAGTACATGCTAACTTAACCAAACAGTAGAGAAGATGGGTGAGGATCTTACCACCTCCGTCCAAAGCACTCAAGGGTTGTGGAGGAGAAAGATGAGAGGAACTCAAGCCTCTATTGTAATGGATTTTTCTTGATCTTACTCTATCAAAGTGGTGAAGTTATATATTGTTGTTATCGAGTGTGAAATGTTACTACAAAGCTTGTGGATGAATGCTAGAATGCTGAGAGATGCTCAAGAGATGGCAAAAATATGAAAATGGATGAATCATTGGAGAATTTGAAGAAGGAATGGAATAAAATGGCCATATTCGGGTTAGCTAGCTGAAGGGAGGCATTACACTTTGACTTCCAATAGGAAGTGTATAACATCTCCACAAACTCCAACTATGGGAATCTTCCAGTAATGTAAGTGTGCCACATAGACCTCTCCATGTCGCGCGAGCATCTTCGAAATAAATTCCTCCACCAACACACAAAATAGATGACAATTTTAGTGTGAACAATAGTCTAATGTGGAATTAAGCCTCCAGGTTTGGTTTTCTAAAGTGGAGAGGAGTAAAAGGGTAATTTGCATTAGAGGTGCAAATTTTCTCCTATACATTTTTCCCCCACTTTAGTGAGCATGAATACTGGTGAATGCTTTGGTAAAGTAGATCGAAGAAGTAATAAGGTTAGGGATGTATACCTATACCAACGAGGAAGCAAATCATGATCTAGAGAACCCAAAAGTGCAGGAAAGGACTTCATAGCTCTGTAGAACTATAAAGCCGAAGAACGAAAGTGCCTTACAGGCTCATGGACCTGCAAGGGAGGTATCCTCCAAGAACTCTCACATGAAGGAAACCAGGAAAATGAATTGCAAGCCTACATACCTGCAAAGAAGGTATCCCCCAATAACTCTCACATGAGGGATACCAAGAAAAGGGTAGCTTTGCATAGTCAAGAATGGCAACATGTTTACCTGCAGATAAAACATGTCAGGAAGCGGCCACGTAGGAAAGTAAATGGACAATCACATAGACCATCACCAAGTGGGAAGAATTTCAAAGGGGTCCCTTGGGAACCCTTGAAAAGGAAGAGGGGTTCACTCAAGGGATGCACTATTTTAAAATTGAAGTCTAGTCAGGTTTCCCCCAAGCTAGATGCAAGGGTGTGAAGTAGGTCTAGTCGGGCTGCCCCTCAGCTAAACGTTATAGAACTCACTAGAAATAGAAATTTTTGAAGGGGTCCCTTGGGAACCCATTGTGAAAAGAGAGGGTCCACTCAAGGGACATACTGTTTAAAATCAAATGCCTTCTTTCTTGAATTGATTCGTCATCAAGGAATCATTTTGAAAGATGTTTCATTAAGGAATTTGAAACGAAGGATATAGCCTCTCACAAGGGAAAGATCAAAGGTTTTCCCGATTCAAAGGAAGGCTTCCAAGTCCTTTCATTATGAACCCTTGATGAAGGAAACATGTTTCATTTATGGTTTCAAGTCACGAATGCAATTCTATCAAAGAAGTGTGTGGAGGGGTCTTTGAGAAAATATTCATGGGAAAAGAATACATTTTCTAAAGACAGTGTAATGTAGAAGTGGAATTGTCACACATGAAAGGGACAACGCAAGGAAATAAGAGACAGATAAAGAGAAATAAAAAGAAAAGAGAACATGAACAAAGGGCACAGGGGAATCTCATTCCACAGGGTTAGATCTTCCTTTATTTGTATACATAATAGGTAACCATGGTGTGAGGAAAAATATCATCAATCTCCACCAGATCAGGAAGAATGCAAGGAAGACAAAGTAGAAAATAAAAAATTAGGTCAACATGGAAGGATGCCTAAATGCCCCCAACACTTTGCATTGTCCCCAATTTTTTGAAATTCAATCACAAACTATGAGCACCATAAATCTAAAAATAGCTTAAACCTCAATGCTTGTTAGTATGGTGAGTTCAAAACTAAGCAAGTAAACCAATGCTCCTATGAAATAATGCATTACACCTCATAAACAAAGTAACACAACAAACTAATTGAAAGCATAAAACAAGCACAATGTATACCTATTCCATATTGGATTAGTGCTACTCTTTATGTAGAAAATATCCCTTTCCCAACCCTTTGACAAGCCAAATGATGAATATTGTTTAAAATTCTATGAAGTAGAAAAAATTAGCTCTCAATGTGAAAAGAATAACTTTTCTCAAATTGTGTATCAAGTTGTGTTGTGTTGTGTATAGAAATTCTTTGTATTTATAGATTCAAGGTTGGAAGATTGAGGGATTTGGATGAATTTTGGATCATTCATGAGCCAATGACAAGATGACACTTTTCAAGATGTGAGAGGATGAGGGTTGTGCACATTTTGGTCAATGTGCCAATTTGAAATTTGAATTTGATGAAGTGACATGTTTAGGGGGGATGAAAGATGAATTAAATGCCAAGTTTGACTTATGTAAGAGACATGTAAGAGACATGTAAGATCTCTTAAATGCTTTGTTAGATGGATAAATCATGTGGGAGGGAAAATTCAAATTGGGAGAATATTCCCTCAAAGATGCAAAGTTGGAGGAAATTAGAAGAAATAATAAATCAAAGAAATGATTTATTTGTGCAAGTGGGTGGGTTAGTTAAGAGTTTAGGTTTGACTCAAGTTGAGTCAAAAGCTAGAGAATGGTTGATTATGATTAGAGGTTAATTAATTTAAATTCATTATCTTGGAGGATTTTAGGGGTTTGGATATTTGATTTATTGAATCAAATGAGAATAACATAAGGACTTAATTAAATAATTTGATTTATTTAATTAAGTACGATGAAGTTAGGGAATTAATCAATAAATTGTTTCAATTGATTAATAGAAGAATCGGATGTTAATTAGAGCAGATGTCTTACGTGTCTACACAAACATGGAAGAATGATGATAAAGATAGAAGACATTTACAACACAAACACCATGCTTATATCCAAGCATCAATAGGGGTGACGAGGTTCATCCAGGAATACATAGCATGATCATAGGGGAAGCACATCACAACATGCACACATCTAATTTAAAGATCAAGAAGAGGGTCTCCCCCTAACACTAGTCAACTAGGAGGCTATTAGATTCCCAATCTAGATCATCATAAGGGAAAGGATGAAAATCCTGCAAAGGTGTAATGTTAAGGGGAGGAGCTTCCAACCCTCCCACAACAAGGGCTAAGGAAGAAGGATATGTGAGGTCTCCATCACTCAACTCTTGTGGGTCTAAGGTCAATGACCTTGCAAAGATCTCTGATAAGGATGAAACTTCATCCACCGAGTTAAACATGCACTTAACGAGAGTGCCATGTTTCCCCTTGATGGATGGAGGGGTTTTTTACCCAAGGTTCACTGCTGGGCTCACCAAGAGATTCAAGAGCGGTGATGAACTCAAGGGAGCCTGGGACTAGTTTTTTCACTAAGAAAGAACAAGTCAGTGTTGGACCACCTTTCGAGGAAGGTGGGATCCTCTTACGTCCTCCATTAGTGGAGGGACCACTCTCTACCTTTTTATTTTTTGGAGGAGGTGAACTCCCCACATACAAAGCGAGAAAGGTGGAGGAAGAGGAAGAAAGAACCACAATAGATAAAACTGAAGTGTTAATCATATATACAGGTTTTGGAAAAGATGAGATATATGGAATGGATTTCAACAAAGGTGGCTCCACGAAAGGAGTGATGAACTCCTGCACCTTTCTAGGAACATGTGCATTCGTTGCGGAAGCTGAAAGTAGTACGAAGTTGGTTTGGACAGAAATAAAAGGGAGGAGAGAGGAGGACATGGCAAGAGGTCTTGATATAGAAGCAATCATCTCTTCTTTCTTCTTCTCTAAGGGAGCTTACTCAGCCAGAAAAGCCTTTCGTTGGTTTAGAAACAACAAGGGCAATTGACTCTAGCACCTCGGCAATGGGCCTCTTCCCATTTGTGGGAATGGTAAGAGGTCATGGGAAAAATTCTCTTCACAAGCCTTTCTTTTTGCCTTATAAATTGTACCAAGGTCGAGGGGACCCATTAGGGAGATCTGGTATCCTGATCTTGGGTCTACACCAAGCAGGAACTATCAGACTCAACGGGTAGAAACTAGGCCTATTCATCCAATACTCCTCCCAAGAAAGTGGAGTAGACGAGGCAACCCAAGAGGGAGAAAGATTCTCCTTTCCCTTTTAGGAGGAGGAGGGAGCTGGCTACTCTGCTACAGGAAGGGTCAACTTCAGTTTTCCCTTGCCTCCAGTCTTATACTTCACATAGTTCTTATAAAGTAGGTCCATTCTTAATTGAAATGGACCAACTGGAGCAAGCCAAAAGTGATCCAATGTATATCCACCACAAGACACCATAGGTTGGTATCTAGTATCATGCACCACGTGCAAGACACCTTCATGGGAAAACTTAAGGCACTTATCAATCATAAAGGTGATCCCATTCATGGAAGCCAGTCAAGGTATACCTAGCTTTACTCTGAATAGTTCTGACTCGGGAATGACATCGAAAATCATGTCTACATTTGTAGGCCTGACCAGGATGGACATCATTACTGATTGATAAGGTTTAAGGGCGAGACCATCATGCGTATGGATGATGGAATTTTTTTCATATGCCTCACTTTGTAGGGATTTAAAGAACAGAGTCTCCTCTATTATGACATTCACTATACTCACGAGATCAACTAAGACCTCTGTCACAATGTTTCCATTGAGGCAAGCGAGAATGTAGAGCGAAGAAGGTTTTTCATTTGTTGGTATATCTTGTGAAGTGAATGTTATATCTAGTGAACCGATCAGAAGATGAGGAGAAGGAGTAATAGTAACCATTTTAACATAGGCTTTAGGCTAGGAAACATAATCAGAGAGATTGATAATCATGTTAGCATAGTGCAATAGAAATGGGTCCTTGTATATCTACAATTCACTATTATCTTTTACCACTGATCTATTCGTGTTTTCATTACTTCCATCAAGATGAATAGTGCCATCCTCAATGTGATCTTGTATCTCATGAAATAGGCACATGTAGCATTCAATATCCTATATGTTAAGTCAGTGGTATTGACAATAGGTATTTGCTTCATACTAGTTAGGATACAATTTCCTAACTAGTTTTTGAGTTGGCAAGCTAACGATCTTATCCTTTAAAAAATTATGTAAGATGGAAGAATAAGATTTGAATAACTTCATGAACTTTTAGTCATACCTGAGTCAATTGTTATCCATGGTGGCTACTATATTCACAACAACCTCTCCTTTTCTAGAGATTTCTATAATGGACTTTCCCTTCAGAAGGGAGCGCGAGGAAGATGCCCTAAACTGAACTACCGTCTGTTGGTACTCTCGCAGGGCTGCACACAGATTCATGAAAGAAGGGTATTTCATAAGGGAAAACTTCTCTCGTAAAGGCCTTTGTATGTTCCTCATGAACATCTTCTGCACATTGGAGTTTGGTAACGGGTACAATATTTGTGAAAAGAACACTCGATATCACGTTATAAAGTCAGTAATCTCCTCATTATCCCCTTGTTTACACCAAAAAAGGTTAGATAAGGTCATCTTAGGCCTAATGTTGGCTTGGAACTGTCGTAGGAATTGGTTCACAAGATTATCGAACATATAAAGATTGAATTTTTTCAAGAAAGGAACAACACCATTCGAGTGATGTATCCTTGAGGGATCAAGGGAATAGTTTTTCCATCAATGTATCGTGATGGAATAATTTTGTACACAAGGCATTAAAAAAAGACACATGTGTTTGTGGGTCCCCTTTACCGCCATATTTCTTAAATTTAGGAATCTCCATCTCTTGCGGGAAAGGAGTATTCAAAATTGTTACCAATAATAGGCTATGTTGGAAGAAGGGTTGGAAGATAGGTTGGGCAGAAGCCTGGGAAAGGTTTGCCAATTGGTTCTACATCTTCCCCATATTCTAAAGAAGGTTATTCTGAATCAAGTCATTAGAGGACACAGGACTAGTGGAATCGCCACCAGAGCCACCGTCATGACTGTCATCGGAGCCACCATCGATGCCACCGCCACTAGTGTGACCTACACCTGAACCACCGCCACTTCCAAAGCCATTACCATGACCTCCACCAGAACCACCCCCACTAGTACCACCTCTACCATCAATGTTACCACCCCCAAAGCCTCCACCGATCATCCCACCAAATCCTCCACCACTGGAGGGAGCAGAAAGGGTGAAGTGAACACCCAAAGGGTTTTTGTTTACTCTGACAGTTTCAAAACTTTCAAATGCAACGGGGATGTTGATGGAAGGGACTATTTCAGCAATGTACATGGATGTGGGAGGAATCAACACTCCTAGCTTCCTCTCATGTTCTTAGAAGGGGCCACCTCATATCATACTGCCATGATTGAGAGGGGCACAAACTTCATCTAGATCAATGAGGCTAGCTAGGAGTTCTACACATGTTCGATCTTTTCCTACCATATAATTTATTTCGCTAATAACTTTAGCAACCCAAGCCAGCTTTAGGTTTTTCTCCAAGTGATTTTCCAAGGCACCCAACCCTTGTCCTAGACTACTAATGTATTCAGAAGGGATGTGGATAGCTTCATGCTTGTCAACAGATGATGAGGTTGGTGATGTAGGAGGAGTAGGGATGCAATCAGTTTCATCAAGGAATCTAGATTCACCTTGTGACACATGTTTCTACATAGACATGCCAACCACATAACCATAGAAAATACCGGTAGTGAAACTAGAAGAGACCTTTGTCTTCTCCATTGGAAGATGTCACAGACTTCTCCTAACAATATTCCCAGAGGTCATGGACTAGGTTGTGATGCTCATAAACCTTCACAACACACATAAGTGCATCGATCAAAGGGTATAAGAGAAAAATCCCAAAACATCAACGAACAAAAAGACATTGGTTCATGTCGAGTTCACCAAAAAATGTATGAGAGGGGGACCAACCACTGCAAGACACCAGGTCACGAATGGCCAAGAGAATTATGGATTCCCTAACTTACCTTAGTTTAAGGACTATTAGGATGGACAGAAGGAGAATGATGAGGAATATATGGTCCTTCAATCACTTTGCAAACCTAAGGGTTGTCAGGAGACTAGGCGAGTCATTTTTTAGGGCCAAATTTGTGTCTCAGAGAGCTCTCTATCATAGCACGATTTTTGGACAATAGTGCGGCATGCTAGAATATCTTAGGTGTGTTGGCATTTGTATAGCCAGAAAACTAGGGAGACAAGGTCCAACCTCTAACTAGCGGACTAACAACCTAGTTTAAGATTTTATAAAGGTTCAAATTAAGACAATGAAGTAGGAAAAGTAAAGTCAAATGTGATAAAGAAAGTAGATTACCACAAGGGTGATGAAGATGATCTCACATAATAATCCTTCTGCCAGCTTGCTCCAAGATCTATCCACCTACACATAGAAAAGAGTGAAAATTTTGGGGGATTTTTTAGGGGTCTACCTTAATCAGACCCCCGTTTTGGTAATGCCACCTCCAAGTACAACCAATTTTGCAATGATATAGAAATAAAGCGATAAAGAAGGAATACAAGAAAAGTACACCAAAAACACTACAAAATAGTACATGCTAACTTAACCAAACAATAGAGAAGATGGGTCAAGATCTTACCACCTCTATCCAAAGCACTCAAGGCTTGTGGAGGAGAAAGATGAGAAGAACTCAAGCCTGTGTTGTAATGGATTCTTCATGTGCTTGCTCTATCAAAGTGGTGAAGTGAAAGATTTCTGCTATGGAATGTGAAATGTTTCTACAAAGCTTGTGGATGAATGCTAGAATGTTGAGAGATGATCAAGAGATGGCCAAAAGACTAAAATGGATGAATCAATGGAGAATTTGAAGAAGGAATGGAAGAAAACGGTCATATTCAGGTCAGTTAGCTGAAGGGAGGCGTTACACTTTGATTTCTAGTAGGAAGTGTAACATCTCTGCAGACTCCAGTCGTAGGAATCTGCTAGGGATATAAGTGTGTAGCGCAAACATCTATGCACCGCACATAAATCCCTAATAGAAACACCTTCATCGACACATAAAATTGGCACCAAGTGTAGTGTGAACAATGGGCTTATGTGGAATTAAGCCTCCGAGTTTAGTTTTATAAAGTGGAGAGGGTTAAATGGGGAATTTTCATTAGAGGTGCAAATTCGCTCCTATACATGTAGTAAGATGTAGTTTGAGACTCATTTCATCCCACAATATCACAATCATTGTGGATCTTTGGTTATCTATCTCTTTCATTCCTAGTATTGACACTCATACACTAGGTATGGATCATACCCTTAACAACTCTTTACCTTCAAGTAGTGTGATGCATTTTGAAACAAAGACTGATAGTATTGCACGAGAAAACATAATTCACATCCATGAAGATCTAGAAAACCTCCAACATCAAGTGAAAAATTATAACATTTCAACTATTTCCATCCCTACTATAGATAACATTCACCGCATGCTTGAAAGTT
This sequence comes from Sequoiadendron giganteum, assembly GCA_007115665.2. Lineage (NCBI taxonomy): Eukaryota > Viridiplantae > Streptophyta > Pinopsida > Cupressales > Cupressaceae > Sequoiadendron > Sequoiadendron giganteum. The sequence continues at coordinate 555,976,292 of CM021101.1, read as the reverse complement.
AAGATGGACTTGACCTTATGCAAAACATACTTCAAATATTTGCAAAACATCTCACCTCAACCACTAGTTGTCCTTTACCCACAAGCAATTTCATAAGCCAAGGATGAACTCAAATTCCTCCTCCCACAATTATTGCCTCAATACCTACCTATACCAATCTTCAAGTCACAACAAAAATGCAACCAACTAGTAATATGATTCCTTCCTTGGGTATTTATGGTATCATCCCTAGTTCCTTTTTAGAATCGCATGTCATATATATCTTACCACCTTACCACCTATAAGAATTTCATTCACTTGTCCTTTCAACACATACACCCCTTCACCTTTTTCACCTCCATCTCATAATGTAAGAAATGAACCTCTCATAAACAAACTCTTCCAAACTATTTCATCCCTTCAAAAAAAATCCACCATCAACCAAAATTAAAATGGCCCACCTACATATTATGTCAAAATTAGTCCATTTTCCTTGGAGATATTGTGAACATTGATGCCACAAGGTGTAGAGGTGCCTATATTTGAGAAATATGGAGGGAAGGGAGATCCTTATAACCATGTTAGTGCCTATACCACCTTATGCAGTGAATTTGTCCTTGATGATGAACTCTTGGCTAAGCTTTTCCCTAGGTCCTTGAAGGATACTTCCTTGGAGTGGTTTTCTTCTTTATCGAACAACTCAATTCATTCATTATATGAGCTTTTTGAGGCATTTTTCAACCATTTCCAAGTGAATATGACCCCTAAGATGAACTTGGCTGATTTGATGAGATACAAAATATATATATATAATTCACTTTATCTCATGCTATTAATCGCTTTATTCCAAAATCAGTGTCAAGGTTCCTAATCCTCACCTTCCAAAGATGTTCATATAAAATTTGAAAAGTAAGATCCAAGACAATATTACCATGAAGAAATTCCCATCCTTTATGCACTTGTGTACTGCCCTCCATGATTATCAAAATTTGACCTTCTAGTAGTCAAGATACAAAGTCTACTTCTAACCAAACTAGGAAGTTCGAGTCCACAAACCAAAATAATTCCCAACCTTTTAGGAAATAGAATAAAGTGTTCCTTCAATTCAATCCCTCTCAACAAAAAACTTAGAATATCAATAACCAATTAGTTGTTAAATCCATGATACCCTTAAGCTATGGGGGCCTGAAAAGACAATCCACTCCCTTACCTGATACCCTTGATAACACAATGTCACAAGTCATAGAATAAAAGATGATTACCCTACCCCCCATTAAAACACCTGATCCTATTAATCCATTACCCACAATCTACAGAAAACAATATTACTACCATTATCACCGACAAAATGGACATGACATAGAACATTTCAAGAATCTTAAACATCTTGTGCAAGACCTCATTGATTCCGATCATCTTTCTGTTGGAGGTAGTGATAAGGGAAATAAATCCATTGCCCCTCCTAACCAAAATTTGCAAATCTTTACCAACCCTATGCCTAATCATAACATTTCATTTATAGTCAAAGCTATCGAAACAACGAATAATGATGTGATGAAAGTTGATATGGGTGATGATAATAATGATACTATTCAACATGATTCTATAGATAATGATCTTATGGATGACATGGTCGAATTGATAGATGTCATTCCTAATAACCTGGCTAAACTAAAATTCCTCTTCACATTGCTTTCTCCTCTAAGGATATACTTCAACATGCTCTTGATGGTCCCCTTTACATAGCCAAATGAATTTATGATAAGCCCACCAATGGGATACTAATAGATCCTACTTGTGGAGAGAATGTGATTAGTAGGAATTTTTACTTTTGCATGAGCTCTATCAAGATATATATGATAAATCAGAAGCATGGATCAAGACGCATAATGGATTTGCTTGCCCTGTGATGGGATCAATCACCCTTCCTTTAAAAATAGGACCAAAAACATTAGATATCTAATTCTCCATCATCCTGCAGTTAGACCAATTTCGTGTGAAGCTAGGCTACCCATGGCTTCGCTCCATTAATTTTGTCCCTTCGATCGTACACAAATGCTTTAAGTTTCCCTTTCACAATGAAATTTTCTCTATCCATCATAATGGCTTTAACCCATTGTCCTTTAAAGGTAAATATTCCTTAGATTTCTTTTCATCTGAGCCTATAGAACCCATAAAACCACGAGAAGACTTCTTTTTCTTGTCCTATCAAAATGTCAAGGAAAATAAAATAGCAGAATTATCCCTTGAAAACATGTCCCTATCCACAACTAATCCTTCCATCCTAGACGAAACCATGATTGAGCCTAGATAAATTTAAAATGAACATGACCAACCTAAGATAAAACCTTCACCTACCTCCTACAAATGACCAAGAGATAATTAAAACAATCCCATCACACCTCCTAGAATAAATCAAGTCTACAAATTCAAAGAGAAAGCAGTTGAACAACCTCTTGTGGTTCCTTTTGTTCCTCCCCTTAGGGAAGAAAAGAAACCAATGGTTCATCAACCTGCTCCTACACAAACACAACTTGAGAATAGGACTAAAAGAAATAGAGGTGCTAGACAACATAGGCATAGATTTTGTGCCCTTGCTCATAGATTGCATGAATAAGTAAACAAAGAAAATCAAAATCCAAACTTGACTAAAGAAATGCATGACAAGACTACCCCTTCACTGAAATAAAAATATCTCATAATGAAATCACAACAAGAGTTGAATAATTCCTTAGACATTATCATTCGACCTCCTATTCTGATTAACTTAGATGATGTTGGCGAGGTTGCTAAAATTGACAAAGAGGTGCATAATGAATTGAATACATTGTTTTCCTATTCCATGAGCTTAAATGACTATTCTCCTAAGAAGAGTGTTGAACCTACTGTTGGTCCTAATTCAAGACTTTCTATTGTCCTTTTGGCTAGTTGCTCGCCTTCAATATATAACGAACATGATTGGGATGTGGATGACCTACTTTGGGTTGAATTGCATATTCTTTGCTAGTCTTTTACATTATTTATTTTTTATTTTCTTTTGAGTGATTTCACGTGTGTAATGTGATCCCCCATAATGATTTGTTTGATGTATCTCTCTAGCTTTGTGACATTCCTCTATGTGTACCTTCATTCTTCTCTATGTCATAAACCTTTTATCTTTTCGTATTTTACCTTTTTCATGTGTCTTATGTTTTCCTTTTGGGGATGATACAAGGCATTGAGACATTCATGTCTCTTCCATGTTGACCCAAAAGGATTTTTCTTTATATTTTCCATTTGTCTTGTGTTTTTCCTTTTAGGGATGATGCAATGCATTGAGACATTCATGTCTCTTCCATGTTGACCCAAAAGGATTTTTCTTTGTTTTCGCTCTCCTTGTGTCATTATTCCAATTCTATGCGCAGTTGGGGAATGATGACATTTCTGAGATCTCTAAAAAAATTGTAGCAAAAACAAACCGACCCCAAATCCATAGACCCTTATGTGTTTGGTGTTTTCGTTTCTGGAGAAACCCCTTTCATTTTCTCTTTCTTTTGCATGGTATAGATTTACTTGGAAACATATGACTTGGCATAGGGATTTCTAAGTTATCTCTCATGTCTTCCTTATTGTTTATATTTATCATTTTCTACTTTAAAGTAATTTCTCACAAATGGTCTTTAGAAATTTATTTGAAGTGGGGGCATACACTGGAATTATTCTTTTGCATTTTTCTTTTTCATGGTTCATGGTGCAGTATTTTTACTTTATAAGATGTATTTTTCCCTTTTTTGATGGCATCGGGTGTGATGTCTTTCAAGAGAGTGATCCCTCTTAGCATATTGTATTCCTCTTAGTGGCTTGATGTAATGCACTGCATCTCCTAAGTTGTGAATATTTTATTCTTTGATTGGTCCTCTCTTGGAGACATTAGGCACAATGTTCCCTAAGTTAAAGACCTCACATGAACTAAGCAAGACTCTCTTGAGCATTCCTTATTGTTTCATTTACATATTTCAGTTATATAGCCACCTTGCAAAACACAACTCACATGTATGTAGAGCCATATTGTTTGTTCATGAGCTCCAAGAATATGAAGCTTTGCTTGTCTCATGCAGATCGAAAATCATTTTTGTGTGGCACCTTATCAAATTTTTCAAGAGGTATAACTTTGGTATGGTTTGATGGGAAGTTGAATGAGGGCATGACTTTCCCTTAGCCACTTGTGTGTGTGTGTGAGCACATACCAGTCATGAGTGTATGTATCTCACCTTCTTGGACTTCTCACCTAGTGGACAACTTGAATTTTGGTTGCCTTGGAGTGAGTATGCATTTTTCAAACAAACAACCTAGATCTAGTCCACATTGTCTTGGATAAATGGTTGAAGCTTGATTCGCCCCTTTTCCTTTTCATGTTGTTTCATTTTCTTTATGTCTTTGATAGTGCATTCTTGTACCTTGTTTTTACTCTTTATATCATTCTCATGTGTTTTCTTTTGTGCTTATGTTGATTTTCCATAAGACCTTGGTCCTAGGGGCTTGTGCAACCCTCTCAATCATAGTCATCCTATCTTACAAGCATTCATGCATTTGAACCCCTCTTGATCGTTGCCACATTTTTTTACTTTAGTGTGAATTGGAAGCAAGTTCTTCCTCCCACTAAAGTGAGGGCTAGATGTAATGACGAAAAAAGGTCCCCTTAACTTTGCCTTGAGTTAGAGTTGTAACATGCCTAATATATTCACATTAGGTCTTGATCCCTTGTGAACTAAATAATCCTATTGGTTCCTTGTTTAGAGTGTTGTAAAGTTTTGTAACACACTTTCACACTTTTCTAGGATTTTCATTAATAATTGGGATTCTTTATGCTTTAATCAGAATTGTTTTGCATTCCCAAGCTCCCATTTAATGCATCTTTTTGAGGATAATCCTAACACAAATCATTACCGAATCATAATTCAAGTGTTTCAGGTTAAATGGCCCTAGATTTAGTGATCTGGGACTCATTCGCCACCTTGGGCGAATGAGTTCCACCTAGATTTTCGAGTCCCAAACCTGGTTTCTCAAATTTCTAAGCATTTTTTAAAATGGTCCCAAAAAGTATCACTAATGGGAATCATTCACCATCTTGGGAGAATGAGTCTCATGTGGCCCAAAATCAAAATTAATTCAAATTTTTGGTGTGATTTTATCCTCCTAGATCTAATGCTAGCTCGTAGTGTGCTAATTTTAGGAATTCTTACATAATTGAGTATAAATACAAGTTTCTTTCACTCATTTTAACCCAAAGCATTAAAATTATTCATCCTTATAGTAAATTGGAGTTCACAATTTTTTACAAGAGCATTCAAGGGAATATTATCAAGAATTTTAGAGCAGCTTTCAAGTATCAATCATCATGTCAAGGACTTCATGCATCATGTTTGTTTTGGAGATAACATTTGTGATGTAGGGTTTCATGATTCAAGCAAGCATTTCATTCAAGATATATCACCTTCAAGCAAGAGTCAAGATCTACATCCATTGGAGCCATCTCATACATGTTTGTAGCACTTCATTGCTAGAGTTTGGTCTACGTTTTATATTTCCTAAGGAGAAATATTGGAGAAAAATTTTCAAATCATTTGAACAACCTTTGTCAAAGTTGTCATCAAGCCTTGGAGAACATTGGAGAACACCTATAGGTAAATTTACAAAACGGGTCTAGAAACTTGTAGAAGAAGATTGAGTGGACTGAGTAGAGCGATTTCAGATCTTGAAGTTCCAAAAAACCCTAACTAGACTAATCCACCACTTCTGGCAAATGAGTCCTAGTTTCAGTCAAAAATAGATTTTTGCAAATTCAGATACCCATTTGGCAGATTCTTGTTCCCGCATAGAAACCCAAATTTTGGATTGATTCACCTAGCTTTTCCAATGAGTCCCACTCAAAATTTAAGGTATAATTTTTAGTGTTTCAAACCTCCTTCCAATCATTTCCAGATTCCCAGGTGCACATATTCCTTTCTATAATTTTTTGTGTTGTTTCATCTATATTTCTAGGTCATTTTGTAGGTCATTGTATGAATTAGGGTTTAGCGTTTCATCTTGCATTTCATTACTATTTCCAAGTTCTTACTTGGTGGTGAACCCCTTATTAGTTTTCATTCTACCCCTAGGACAACCCTCTTGCAAGATTTCTTTCTCCTTTGCATTGAGATCTAAAGGGTTATCATTGAATGAAATTGGAAAAGTTGGTGTGCTCTATATCGTAAAACCGTTTGCTAGCACCATACCACATTTTATTCATTTCAATTGAAAATGAAAAAATAAGATGAATTCAAGAAAAAGAGAAAATAGTTAGAGAACATTTTTCTTTTTAAAGGAAAAAATAATCACATTTACATATAAATGCTATATTGGTGAATTCTATATTCAAAATTTCTCACCAACGTCAATATAAATAACCAAATGGCTATAAATAAGGAGAACCCATTCACCTATTGAGTTGAAATTTTCTAAATGGAATACTTAGACATCACCTTGATGAGTTTAGCTACTGGGAAGACAAAGAAAAATAATATTTCAAGCACACATTTTGACATATCAGTCTCAAACATTATAAGTTGGTTTAAAACATCAAGTCAAGTCCACACTACTTAAGATTGGCATCAATGATAATTAGATCTAAACCATGGTGTTTTTGAGATGGAACATATTCTTAGACAATCATCATATAGAGGGAAGAAATATTTAGATATTAATAAATAGATTTAGCATTACATTTCTTCATCATTAGTTATAAAGCTAAGCACCCTCAACCCTCACATTTAATTTTTGTACATCTATAGAAATTATCAAACTTACTTATAATAGATCTATGTTGATTAATTTTATATTGGTTGTATCGATTTAATTAGGCTAGAGAATTTAGGAAAAATATTAATTTTCCATATATTTTTGTTGAAACTAACTTATCTTACATCCATAGGGTTTTTCCTTCTTAATTAGGGTTTTTAAGGTCTAATTTTTTTAAGTGTTTTATCTTATTTTAAAATTTCACTAAGGTTGAATTTTCTCTTCTCATTTGCATTCCATAGCCTTAAATCATGCAAGGGTATATGATTCATTGCATATATTATATTTTTGTAACCCACCCTAGAAAACCTTGTTGCACCTCTAGGGCTTAATTTTCAAGCCTAATTATTAATTATTATTATTATTTATATCAACCTTTACTTAATTCCGTTGTTATTTAAATCCCTTCATCTTAGGATTTGGACCTATATTATAATATTTTATTTTCATTCCCACCAAATAATTCAATGATACATCTTACATCATGGAATCTCATAATATTTTACTTGGCCTCTATCTGTCCAATATTATAGTTTTGTATATGTTTGTATTCTTTGTAGCATCTCATCCTTACATCATTGATGCTCTCATTTATGTTTACCCTATGAATGAGATTCTTTTTATGGAATTTTTGTTCAATCATGTATGTGATTCTTCCTCCTTCATAGAGTTGGTTATTACTTTTCATTTCATCTTATACATGTACCTACTTCACTTTTCCTTGAGAATCAATTATCTTCTTATTTTCCTATGTCTAGTGATAGAGATGTACATGATCATAGTAGTGTTTTTCCTTTACAAACCTATCCTTCCAATGAATTGACATATATTAGTGATATTTTATCCCTAAAATCTCAAATGGATCACTCGATCCATGCTCACTGGAGGATCGTAGTATGGTGAAATTGATAGATACATATGTGTCACCTTTACTTATATAAAATTGTCTATTTTTTATCCCATTTCTACTATATCATTTATTGATTTTGGATTACCTATCTATAATAATGATCCTAGTGATGAGATTTATGATGATTGTATTTCTCCTATCATTATTGATGTCCCCACACATGATACACCTTGTTTATGTTTACCTTCATATGAGCTTGTTACCTCCATATAATTTATGAGAATCCATATTTTTTACCTTATGTCTCATGGTTTTTTGTTGATATGTTTAATGATGAGTATAGTGATCATTCTTTATATTATCATGATTTTACAATTCATATTTTTTTCTTCATAATAATTTACTTTATTATGCACCTTATTCTAATACACTTATGATAGATTATTTAGTGGAATTAAGATGCAAAGTTATAAGTTACATCACTTTGATCTTTATATTATGATTATATACATAATTATGCTAAATTTATTGATGGTTTGTGTTGTATCTTGGTTGATATATCACTAAAAAATGATTTGATTCACATCATAATTATTACACATCCTTGAATGATTTTTCATGTGCTCCTATAGATTATTTTACTATTGGCCCTAGACAATATTTTACTTATTATTCTTACTTTTCCCATTCTAGTGCCTCTTCCTTATTAGATTCTATTTATTTTTCTATGCCTCGTGATAATATACCAACTTGTTATGTTTATGGGTATGCTAATTCAAATCCTTTTTGTGTTTTCTTATTAAATATCTTTGAATTGGGGTGGGGGCCCTAGCTCTATTATCTAAACCTTTCCTATTGAAGTAGGTTGGTCACAAGGTCTATTCTCCCCCACCCCCATGGTACCGTAGGGCATGTCATGCAAACACTACCGATCACATTAAAAATTTAACCAGGCGCACTGTAGTTTATAGGGGGTCGTGCTGCCCGATTCCTGTAGTTTAAAAATATATATATCTTTGAATTAATTTAGAGAAAATTATTTTGTACACCATCTATGGAATAAACACACAATTTATACATACCTTATGATGGATAATAACATGAGGATATTTTACTTGGTAAATGTTAGATTAGTGTGCTTAGTATAAGTTGATACATATTTCACATCATCCACTACTACACATGACATCATGCATACACATATGAACATGTGAGACAATGAGCATGATGTTTCACTTTATGTTAAACATATCATCACTAGAATTAAAAATCTAGAATGATATGTTGAAAATTATGCATAAAGATTTATATTATAAGATAACACTAGCAAAATATTCAACAATTCTTTGGAATATAAAATTTTGACTTATTCTTCACCAAGTGGGTTTGTACAACCTTTTATTGTGAAATATATAGCAGTAAAGGTGACCCAATTTATTCATATAAGGACTTTCCAAAATTTATATTCCTCACTTATTTTTGTGATGATATTTTTCTTTTTAAATTATTTCCAATAGGTTTGAGGGGGCATGTTGTTATAGGATTATATTAATTGCCTCACACTTCTATCACCTCCTTTAGGGATATGGTTAATGCTTTCAAGAAATATTTCCATTACAATATTGATCCTAAGACATATCTATCGCTCAAATCATATAATAAAAATAATAATTGAACAAGAGAAATTAAATATTATATATTTTTAGATTTCATTATTTGACTACTAATATGAGATCTAAATTATGGGACGATGATCTTTAATTTATATTTGTTGATGGGATACTTCCCATCATCAAAGGATAAGTATTTTTTAAATTTAATCATTAATTTTCAAATTTATGTGCTATTTTGTATGTAAATGTGAGTGTGTTTGACTAGAATATACTGTTGTTTATTAAAATATTTCTACCACTTCTCCCTTTTACCATGATTTCATATGATCATTTTTTTATTAAATAGGAACAATGATAATATACCTAATTATATTAATGATGGTCATAATTAAATTTATAAATTACTAATATTTATTGAATTATTCATTAAATTGAAAGTGCCTCCATATATGTTATTATAACATATTTTGAATTACAAAATCACTTCCTTACCTCTTGCCAAAAATGTGTGACTCGAATCTTTCGCAACACAACATTAAGTAATTTTATTCCTATATTTGAACACATAGATATTATATTTATTACATTCAAATATAAAGCTTGAGATCTTATACAAAAAGGGAAGATAAAATTTGAGCATATTCATTAGCCATAACTCCCTCAATTAATGGGATTAATCATATGAAAGAAAATAATTTGTATCAAGAGATTGGTCTTGTTCATCACAACACATTTCATGTTGAGGATACACAAGAGATAAAAAGGAAACCACTTAATACACCATCTGATTCAATTATCTTAGAGCATACATCACTCTTAGAATCCCCACATCACACTCTTATTCATATGGGTACACTTCATAAGGACATGGATAGACCCATGTGGAGCATTGCTTATAGTGATACATCTGGTAAGTATATTATATGTAATGCCCCGCCAAGTAACCTTAAAGGAAGTTGCAATTAAAATCTTAAGTGAACTAATTTTTTTTTTATAAAGTGCATTTAACATACACATTCACTTACTAATTAACAACAACCTCTAAGACTACAAGGTTAGGATTACTTAAACCCACATATACATATTACATATAACCATAGCCTTATGAACTTTATGAAATAAACATCATACATCATAAGAATACCACATAACATAATAAGACAATCAACCAAGATACAATCTCAAAAACATTATCTTAAACCAATAGTTACATCACTCATTCCTAGAATGAGGCAATAGTACAAAAGATTACAATTACATAACTTTCACCTCATAATCATAAGAGGGATAAAATAACTTATACAAGTTAAAATATTACAATGCAAGTAATTACAACAAGAACCACGAGCTGTCCATCTGGATGTCTCACCACCAAGTACTAAAGATAGATGGGGATCCAACGGTTTTGGTGCATGTTCCACCCAACCAATGTGGTACCCGAAGGCCCACCCCCCATGCTAGGAGATAGTAACAAAGTAACATGGACAAAGATTCTACTACCTCTAACCAAAGGTAGACTCAAACTGACTCATACTGTTATAACCAACCAAATGAATTAACAAGTACAACTTATTCACCATACAAGTACTAATCAAGTACAACTCAAGTACAACACAAGTACAAATCAAATAGAATACAAGTACAACTCCAACATCACTGACATAGGTCACATTGCTTCCAGACATAAAGTAGATCAAGTATGTTCCAATAACCATACACATAAAATAATTAACAACAGTTGTCATAGATAGAGTGTCATCGCAAGGTTTGTCATGAGATCTCCTCTGGGCATTCTTCATAGGCTCCGGCACAAGTAATCCTGGTGGCCTCAACCGAATCCCAGCACTCATACTCACTCATGCGGAATCAACTACCTCTCGCAAGAACTAAATAGTTGATCTTGCCATTCCAGGCCTTCTCACTCATCCCAAGTCTAAACAAGCCCTTGCGTCTATGAGTGAGGATTAAATTATCTTGATTAGTGATTAGTTAGTCCTAATCTTCTAAGTACATTATTTTAATTATCACTTGTTTAAATCACTCCTGAAGGTTATCCAGTTTACCTCTTTGGGCTCTAGCGCCTAATAGAAGTCACTCTTCTATTCGACAACACACACCCAAACAATCTACCAAGGGAACCACAAGTGCATACCAACTAGGCATCATAATCCACTCCAACACAAGGAGAATACAAATAATAGAAAATCACTCCAAAACATCTTGGAGGCAACAAACACATAGTCCACTCCTTTCACAGGAGGTACGAAAGATCCCACTCCAAACATCTTGGAGGCAATAACACAGTCCACTCCTTTCACAGGAGGCAACAAGATGAAACCACATAACAAAGTCACTCCATACAAGGAGACACGGATCCCATAATCCGCTCTTAAACCAAGGAGGTGCAAACATTCTCGTTCGTGAAAACCAGGTAAAACTGAAAAGACGCCATGCACTACCCAAGGGAAAACAACTGGATGGCATAAAGATTCAACAACCCTTATCCTCTAAGTTCTTCTGGAAGACTTATAATTTAGGACTAACACTAAATCCCAAAACCAACAATGCAACTTGACGACATAGCAACAAAAGCATTCAAGTCATCAATCAAATCTAATATTTGGATTTCTTAAATCCATACTCATTCAATAGGTAGTGTTGACAAAGTCAAAGACATGATAAGTAGATCATCTAAAATAATCATAACCCCTATTTCCCTTTTCATTATTGGATCTAAAACAATTAAACTTACTTCCCTTTACTGAATACAAAGAATTAAATCCTTTAAGATAATCATAAGGAAGATACTACTTTTGGATATACTAAATCCATATCTCTTTCATAATCCAATCACAATGATTCAATTAATCTAAATAGAAATTAATACATCACATAATTGATTGTCTCATCAATAAAACTTCTTAATTTACTTTTGAATCGACACAAATCCATGCAAGTAAACTTTTTTCATTTCCTAACCAAATCTTACATCTCATTCAATTTTCTATTTAAAAACATTCAATCACTTTAATATAATAACATATTGTTTCTCTACCCATTGTCCATATACACTAATCAATCCATTTTAAAATCTTTATTCAATAATACATTGCATTATTTAAATCAAATATTTAACTCTTTCAATTAAATTTTAACAAGCCATTTTAACATAACAATAATTTTCCATATGTTTATAATTTTAATTCCACTAATCTAATATACAAATTTTATTTAAAATAATATAAATAAATATAATACTTTAGTATTATAAATTATAATATAAAATATTATTAAATAATATTTTAATATTATAATAACAATACATAAAATATTAATATTTATAAATATCAATTTATTATTATTTTATTTTCAGAACAGCCATGAGAAAATAACTTAATAGCAGTCTCATGTTTTAAGCATAACTCAAAAAATACAATCTAGGTATTTGAGATTTTTGGACAAGAGTAAGAACATTTCAAAATGAAAAAACCCTTTAAATTTCCTGAAAACCCAGTTTGTGAAAGTGAAGTTATAGGCAACGCAATCAAACCATTTTACTATGAAACTATAACTATACTGCAGATTTTAAAATCCGTTTTTTTGACAATAAACAGAAAGTTTCATTTTCTAAAAAAAACATTCTAAATGCATTGTTCAATCTCTATGTTTGATTTCAATAACAACAAAATTGATTGCCCCAAATAATTTAAATTCAACTAAGGTTTTCACAATTTTCACTCAAGAATTTTCACAAGCAAAGGCTGTAAATTTGTTTAATTCTTTTCCTCTAATATCAAATCTATTTTCTAAAATAGATTTAACAAACAAATCTTTAATCATTACTATTTTAAAGAAAACAATCAAGAACAATAATAACACAAAGAGGAAAACCTGGTACAAGAAGCTACAGGAAGAGATGAATTTCTGATGCAAGCCCCCTCCAAAGATTTCCTGAATTTTCTTCAATCCTCCAATGAATCCAATCCAAAACCAAACAAATGCAAACAATCTTTCCTTCAATCAATTCTACAATCAAACTTTCTTCAAACCCTTGTGCAAATTTTCCAAAATTTCTTCCCTACTGTAAAAATATATTTTTCTAAAAGTTTTCCTACCCTAAAATTAAAACATGTATTATTTATAAAACAAAAATACCTAATTCAACCCTAATTCACATTACATGCAAATTAGATATTTCAATTTCAATTTCAATTTCAATATTTACAACCCTAATTCACATTACATGCAAATTAGATATTTCAATTTCAATTTCAATTTCACTTTCAATTTCAATTTCACTTTCAATTTCAAATAATAAATTAATTTCCAAAGTTGCAACCAATTTCTCAAATATACATTTAATTACAATTTCTAATTTAATTCTCACACATTGGAATTAAATTCCAAAATTAATTCTAATTTTTTTATTTCCTTTCATTCTCTTGCATCACGTTTAATTAATTAATTTAATTATTTAATAACTGAATTCAACCCCTTGGATCAAATTTAATTAATTAAAGAAACTAAATATAATTAATTAATTCAAGTATAAACTTTTATCCACATTGCATTATTTAAATTAAATAACCATCAACATGATTTAAATGCAATTATTCTAAATATCTATTTCCAAATCAAGAATGCTTCAGAATTAAATAACATCAAAGCAAGATAGACAATGACTCGACACACACAACTGATGACACACTAAGGCTAGGGTATAGACTTGACACATGTTACCTAGCTACTATCTCCCGATCAACTTAACCGTTGGATCGACACGCTCAAACTTGTGAAACCAGGTGGAGTCGGTGTCATGTACCTGCAATCCTGCAACCAAGTAAACAACATCATACAATATATCCAACATATAATACACACCGTGAAGAAGGAATTACGGATTCGTAGGGCGCTCGCAAACGAGTGATGCGAACCGTCCTCTTCACCAATACACTCATCCAAATTGACACTTCCATCATAATCCAGTAATCTCATAATAACATCTCATGTTAACTCTACAACATCATTAATCCATAATGCATGTGAAACAAAAATCAGATAACTACATCCCACAATAATATTTATCACTCAATAGTAACGATCAAAACATCATAACAAAATGTATCCAGTATCAAAGTAACTGCAACCAAACATAGCATAAAGCAACTTGAACAAGAATCAAAACGGAGGGGTATTACATTATAGACACAAAATAGGGATTAATTTTATAGTTTATTTTCATATTCCTCCTCACCATACTTTTTTCATTCCTTTATTACTTTTTCCCCTTTATGTTATGCCATGTATGTTGTGATACTCCTTGCCTATTTGTATATTTACCTTGTGTTTCCTTACGCTTTATCCATTTTTTATGTCATATTTTTTATGCCTCTCCTTTTATCATGCCACCTTTAAAATTATGAAATTTGTTATTTGTTGTCCCACTTAGGGTCATCCTTCTTATGCTACTTTTCATGTTTAGTAAATTTGGTTTCTTTGTATCATATTTTTCTCATATTCTTGTTTATATTTTCCAGTTAACTTTTATCACTTATCTTTACTCTTGTGTACACTCACATTCTATTATTACTAATGCAATTATCCACTTGTTCATTATTTTAATTCTTTTTTCTAATGATCACACATTTTAGAAATATAATGAATTTATCTTATACGTTGTATTGATAATTTTACACTACTCATCTTATCCTCTTCCCCAATTTGGGGTAAATCATATTTACATATGATTTTATGCTTGCATCATTCTTATTTGTTCTTGCATGTTTATCTTTTGATTTAATTATATTTTTAATATGATTACATTATTCTTACATCACCTTGTAGGGCCATCCTTACTTGATAATTTTCCTATATTGGAGGAAGACTATGCCTTGATGATTATATCTAATTTATGATATTCCACATTTATCCTATTGATTGGAAAAAAATGAGAAAAATATTCTAGGAAAACTTTATGGAATAAATTTGATCTTTAAATTTAATGACTAAGGTTTAGTTTGATCTTTAAATTTCATGACTCTAGGTTTAGTTAAATTGGCAAAGGAATTTGATAAGAGTAAATCTACTTTCCTAAGAAAATAATGTTCAACTTACTACAAGAAGTATTACCATTATCATTATAGGAACTAAAAATGATGAGATACAATATAATAGTAAAGGGAAACTAAAATAAGTGACAATAAATATTGAAGGAATAGACCAAATACAAAATAAATTCCTTAAGTTATTGCTAAATAAATCATAATATTACTAATAGTGTTTTAAATCATTATCCTAGATGTTGATGGAAAATATTGTGTGTTGTTAATGTGGGGGTGCATGAATTCTATTTGGGTGTTGTAGAAGTTACAAAGTTAGATGCACGAATGAGAGTAAGTGAATGAAAGAGTTAAAAAAGATACTAAATAACTACAATGATAAAGAGAAGATATTGAGGGGTTGACTAGTGACCATGTTTGAGAAACTATTTGAAATCAAGAGAAATTTTCTATCAAAAAGAAGCTACATCAAAATTGAAGAGAGTTATTGAGGAAAGGATGGAAAAAGAAAGTTAAGGAAACAAATGGGAAGGTCACATATGGATATTATATGCATTTAACTCTTGGGACAAATATTAGGAAACAATAGGCCATGTAGTGTGCGGGATCAATATTTTATTTTAAGATCTAATAGTAGGTGGAAAGGAGGACGATGAGGCCTTAGAATATATGCATTTATTGCATAAGGATGATGTGGAGCTGTTGAGTGAGTTGGAAGGAGTCATTTGAAGGCTCAAGGTACCTGAAAAAAATTATGAATGGCCTAGCATGTGTAAAGGAATGATCCCAACAAATCTAAAGGGAAATTTAAGCACATGGGTAGCATTAATGACAAGACCTTTTAACACTTATTGAGGATAGGGAGTACATTATTTTGAATGCCTAGATATTTAGACAATATCTGAGAAGTGATGTGCAACTCTAGAGAAGAAAAATAAAGAGACTAGAAAGTAGGAGATAAAGAAGAAGAATGTTATGAGATATATGAATAGTGTGGGAAGGTGTTTGCATAGCCTACAAGGGATAAGAGAGATCCATAGAATTTGGTGATGAAGGTGTAATCCATGGAGGTCAAGCAAGGTGTTGAAGGATAAGAAGAGACCCATAAGAATTTTAGTAAGGAATCCAATAAGGAAGAAAGGGCTATAAGCAAGATAGTCAAGTGAGACTTGGAATGAAGGAGATTGACTAGGTACTATAACAAGAAGATCATGTGTGAGACCAACTAGGCATGGCACATGGTATCAATAAGTTGAAGTTGTAAGTAGAATGGAAGTAAGAAGCTACAAGTAAGTAGTCAAAATTTAGCAAGGTTGTGAGTAAGCTAAAGAGGTTGAGAATGTGTACAACCATGGTGATGATTTTGCATATAAGTGAGTGTGAATAAGGGAAGTGCAAGTATTTGTATGTAAAATAAAAGATTTGTTATGAAATGAAATGTGTTGTACGTAGTTTTTATTCAATGGTTTCTAATGAGTGTATTTGGGTGCATGTATGGTAGGTATCCATTGTGTTTGAATTATTATAGCATATTTGTTGCAAGTTGGGTGGTAAGTCTTAGAGATAACTAGTAGTTTTTGCAAGTTGACCTATAGCCAAAGAGAGAGCCCTCTTTTTCTTCTACATAGTTGTTCATGGGGTTCTCAATAAATTCACGAGTTAGTTGGGTGTGGTCTATATTAGGTGGTATCAAGGCACCCAAGGGGGTGTCTTGAGTCATCACTTAAATTACTACTTGAGCCCCATGGTACATTATTGAGTGGCTCAGGATTGATCTATCTCAAGCCCACATGACACATGAGAATGAAACCAAAATATAAATTATCTAGTTTGAAATTTGTTTTTCTTACCCCTTCCTACTAGCCATTATGAGTTAGCTTGGTACATATTTTTGCAACATATTATTATGTCATTATATTTAAAGACATCTAATGTGCACTTAATTGAACATCAAAAAAATAGAGGATTACAAGAAAAATAAAAAATCATTAAACCACATTTTGATTAGTAAAGGAAAAAATAATCATGTTTGCATATAGGTCATTTACATATTGGTGAATATTGTCTTTGATATCACTCCTTACCATTAATCTAGTTTGCCAAAAGAATTTGACCTAAGAGAACTCATCCATCTATAGAGTCAACAAACTCATAAATGCTGTCCTTAAACAGAACCTTAATTTAGCTACTAGAAGGATAAAGATAATAAATGTATAAACACGCGCTTTGACAAATGATCTCACACATCACAAATTAGCTATGTGCATTAGATCAAGTTTACATTGCTCATAATCAACTGTAAAGTGTTTGGATGTAAACCAAAAAGTTTTCTGAGATTGCACAGACAATAAGACAATCATCAACTCAAAGGCAGATCGTACCGCGTGGGGGACATATTCATCGTGATACGAATTCAAGTATTAAAAAAAAGTGATAGGAGATGATTTATTTCTTGCAAACCTCTCGCATGCATCTCTAAACAATTATTTATCTGCTCTTTTGCACTGGGGATATGAATGTTTAAAACAAAGATAATTTATAACGATTATAGAATGGGTTAACGCCTTGAGTGGAAGGAATGGGTTGGTTGTTCCAGGCATGTTATGATCATTGTTATATCAGATCGTTATTTCAGAAAAGCTAAGCATAAGAGTAGGCCCGTTGTGTTCAAGGAAGTGATCACTTTCAAAAGTGGAATAATAGTTGGGAAATGCCTGGATTTTATTATCATTTCTTTAATGATCATTGATTGATCAGGTAGCTCCTCTTTATCTCAATACAGCATAGCTGTATCCACATTATAGCAATCTTCTATCTTCAGGATTGGCCCATCTTTTAATTTCCAGTTAAACAACTTTGATTTCTATTGGCAAAATGTCTCTTGATATTATATCGTAAAATGAGATATTGACATCAGTCTGTGATTCAGAGGCTGGCTGCTGAATTGTTCATTAATCGATCATGGTAGGTCATGTTTATCTAAATACAGAATAGCTGTATCCACATTCTAACACTCTTTTGTCTTCAGTCAAACAACTTTACTTTTCACTGGCAAAATTTCTCTGGATGTTATATCCCAAAATGAGGTATTGACATTAGTCTGTGAGGCAGAGGCAATCTGCTGAATTGACTTCGTGAGTACTGTCCTAATGGAGGTATAGAAGCCTAACAATGCCCTTCACATCCAACAATGTCTACAATATTATATCACATTTATTTATAGTAAAATATTCTTACAGGAAAAATAAGATCAATATAATTAAAAGTATGTGGAAGAAGTTTTATTTAAATATTATTCAGTCTCATGATCAAATATTCAATAATAATTCAACACATCATTTTTTTTTTTTTATTAAGATTGCAGGAATCAGTCAGATATCCGTCCTCCTATAAACTGCAGTGCGTCTAGTAAACTTTTTTCATGCTTTAACCAATCAAACTAGGTCCACCACCCAACACTTCATCTATATTCAAAAGTGATAAATAATTATTATTTTTTATTGTCTAAAATTTATCTTAATTGAAGGATGTTTAAGAATAGTTGAAAAATCTTAAGAAAATTAGCACATTGGAAATAATGCACTAGTTGGTTACAATTAGAATAAGTCCCACATATAAACAACTCATACATTGAATCCAATATACATGTTGTTCTTTATAAGAGAAGAGTACTTAAAGGGTAGAGGATTTATTTAAATTATCCGGAATTGACATGTATTGAAGTTTGTAGAGAATTTTATATAAGATTGTATAGAATGCTTCATATTAGGGTATTCTTAAATACTTTTTATTATGTTGTAAGGGAATAAATCACACCTATTTTATAAATATTTAAGTTAATTAAATAAATAAAGTATTAATAACTAATCAACTTAGATGTCAGATATTTTGATCGACAAAATTGTGGACCTTGAGGGTTCCTTCCATGATTTCAAATCTCTGTGTGAAGAACGTTTGGCTGGTTTAGAAGCCAAGGTTGTGGGCACTAATGGAGACATAGAGAAGCTTCTCCATGTGTGCCATATTTTTATTAAGAATAGTGCAGACTCCTCGGAAGTCTTAATCTGAAAGATTAGTGAGCGTAGGGAGAACCAATTGTACTTTTCTAAATTAATGGAGAAAAAGCACTCGGCCAAGGGCAAAGGAAAAAAAGGTGTGAAAGATGATAGTAAAGGCCCTGTTATTAAAGGGTTGGCTGATTGGATAAAGTCCTTTGAAGTTGAGAAGAAGGAGCTATTGGGCATGATTGATTTGCACAAGAGCTAGGATCTTGAGGTGGCCAACACCTAAAGTAGTATGAAATGGTGCTTTGTTCTCTTTGTCTGTTGTTTGATTTCTATTGGGTCTTAGTTTTCTTTATGTTGTTTTGTTGTTTTGATGTTGTTGGGTGTTGTTGATAGTTTACTGTTTTATCTCTTGTGCAACACTCTGTTTGTTTTGTTGTTTTTGTTATGGTATGTTCCTGGTATCTTATTATAGTATCTTCTAAGTAGCATTTTGTATGCTAAGTTTTAAAGGGTTTTGGGTCCCTTCAAAACCTATTTTTCATGTATAATCAAAACTAATCAACTTAGATATATATATTGGGATTAATAATTAAATTAAATGTAGAATAAGAAAACATCAAAGTATATTATTTAGCTAGATTCTTGGGATGGGGAATAATGTTAAAAATATTAGGGAGTAATTCATTGCTATGTTTATATTTTAGGGCCTAGTCAAATGATTGTCTTAGAATCTATAAATTAATTATGCTCTATTATGGATCAAGTCAATGGCTATGAAAGTGAATGGGAAATTTTAGTTATACCTATACTCACAAGAGTAAATTGACTAAAATTAGCTATTGAAATTGGTTTTCCTTTATCTTCCAATGTCTAGATCACAAGAAGTGGTAATGTTTATAAGCATCCTTAAGGAGTTTGTTGAATCATGAGGGTTTTTTTCTTATTCAAAACCCTAGAAAAGCTAATTGAACAAATTTGGAACATGATCAAAGATAATAAGAAAGTGTATAAGGGTGGCTAAGTTGGCATCTACTCTAACAATAGAATTATATTCATCAATGATAATTTAAACTATGTGGGAGAATTTTTATTTAAAAATTATTTAATTTTATGGCCAGATGGTCAATAATAATTCAACACTTCATCCATATCAAAAAATACTATATAATTTTCCAAAAAAAATTTGGAAAATTTTACTTTAATTGGAGGATTGTTAGAATAATTGAAGAAAGGGCTTAAAAAATAAGAACACTGAAGAAAATGTACTAGTTTACAATAAGGGTAAGTTCCACATATAAACAACTCATATATTAACTCCAATCCACCTATTATTTACAAGAGGTAAGAAGGGGAGAAAAAATATTTAATTAAGGGGGAAAATTTAAATTTTCTCAAATTAAGATTGAATATAATGATTCATATTAGCATAATTCCCAAATATGTTTTACTATGTTGTTAGGAAATAATTCACACCTATTGTATAAGTATTTAAGTCAATTAAATAAATAAATTTTTAATAACTAATCAACTTATATATATGTTGGCACTAATAATAAAAATAAATGTAGAATTAAGAGATAAAAATTCAATAATTAGCTAGAATCTCAAGATGGGGAAAAATGCTAAAAATGTCAAGGATCAATTCATCACTATGTTGAAATTTTAGAGCTTGATCAAACAATTGTCCTAGAATCTATAAACTAATTATGCTCTATTGTGGTTCAAATTCATGGTTGTGGAAGTGAATGGAAGGTGTACTTATACATATACTCACAATATTGAATCGGCTAAAATTAACTATTAAAATTTAATTTCCTTAATCTTTTGATGTCTAAATCACAATTAGTGGTGGTGTTTATAAACATCCTTAAGGAATTTTTTGAATCATGAGGGTTTTGTTCTTATTAAAAAAACCTATGAAAACTAGCTCAACCAATTTGGAACATGAACAAAGATAATAAAGCATGTAAGGATGGCTAAGTTCTCATCTACTATAATAAGTTACAATTATATCATCAATGATACTTATAAATGATGTGCAAGTGGATTAGGGAATTTGAAATGTATGTATTATTTCAAATGATGAATGAATATCTATAGATACAACATACCACATAAATATGTGATATATCAACTTAGATTGGCTAAAATAAATCAATAAGATTAAAATAAAATAAAAAAATTTAAAGTTTAGGATCCAAATCCACAAGCACAGAAATCTATGGGTATAATCTAGAATGGGGAATGGAGAATTTAGGGATTGAGAGCAATTTTAGGGGATGAATGATTATGAAGATCACAATAGGATAATTTCATGAGATAAATTCATGTAATAATATAACACTTGAATGATTGTTATTACATTAGATACAATCTAGTTGAAGTAGACCTAAATATAAGGAAAAATGGAATGGTTATGCAAATTTCACCATTATGTTTCCCCTTGCATTGATTTTCTATGTGAACTACTATGAGGATGCATGTAAAATTAAACAAAAAATTTAACATGAAACAATTGTTTTTTTCACTCAAAGGATATTGGTATGCTAAAAAAGAATATAGATATATTTTGTTGGTTTTTTTGTCCAATTGATTCATACAATCCTCTACATAATATCCATATCTAATGATCAAGGACTATAGGAGGCTAGCCAATGAACATGGATCTAAAATCCTTCCACACTTTAGGTTGTGTAGACCTAGGCGGGTTTTCCTATTAACAATATCACCAAATAGAAAACAATCTTCATAGGATATTGACTTAGCATTTTAATTCTCATATTTTATGACAAGTATTTGTATAATAAAACATATAAAATGGCTAAATTACTTGTATATCTTTATATCTAAGCATGAGAACACAAAATAATTAATAATCTTATTTAATTCTTGATATTTGTCATTTTGAAGTTGTATTTTGAACTCTAAATGAGCTTAATCTCTCAAAATCAATGTTTATCCCTAGCTTAGAGTCAAATAGTCATGAAAATATTCTCCTTGTAACAATTCAAACACATGGATACATGTCATTATTAACATGAAATAAACTATCATACAAATGGTATCAAATGTAATTCTAGTTAAGAATCATCATGAAAATTATTTACTCTAAGCCTTGAATATAAAACAATTCATAAAATACTTGACACCAAAAATTTTGAAAATCAATTCAACATTCCTTGATCATTTTATTCATAAGATTAATTTGCATTATAATTTTGGAGAGAATTGCATTGGAATAGTAGTATTCTTTTCATATAATTCAACTAAAAATGTATATTGGTGCTTCAAAAAACAAAACTTTATATATTATATTTTCTGACACTAAAATCTATACCTGATATCTCTACACTAAGCTCAATCCAAAAATGTTCAGATTCCTTGAAAATGAGCAGTGAGTCCCCTTAAATAGAAAAATTGATCATATAGAATCACAATCCAATCACATGACTCATGTGTCTCATATTTCATTTGAAACTTTTACAATTCTATTACAACATAATGGAAACATAACTCATTATAAGAATATTTATTTTTTTAACTACCCTGATAAGTTGTTGAAGCTATTGGAAGCTCTAAACTAGAGAAAAAAATTGAAATTGAAATATGAAAACCACTCCAAGGTGCTATGAAGACCGAAATTGGCATCTACTTTGTCACATGCATGACTAGGATGCTGACACTAAAACTAGATGATTGATTGAAATCATCATAATCCATTTATTCATTGTACTTCTCTTACCAAGAGGTTGAAGTTCTCTACCCATTATGATTTATTCTTTGTATATCGAGTTCTAGAAAGTTCATTTTTTTACCATAACATTTTTCTTGAGCACCTACAAAGAAGTTTTGCCCCTAGAACATCATATGGGTCTTTGAAACATAACATCATTATTATTTTATTATTTTCATAATACATGAATGATGTGTTCTTCATGTAAGGATCATTTAAGGAATTCATATATCAATACCCTTATTCTTAGAAAATATATGATATATAAATTTAGGTTTCTTAGTATGTTTATCTTCATATGATCTAGAATGAGAAAGTTCATAAGTAACCACTTTAATATTTTCTGTGTTTCTATTATTTTTTATTCCTAGTAAAACTTAAATATAAATCATGTATGTGTCAACCCTTCCCTCATATGAAAGTGTTTTAGATTCCTTCACAAATGTATCCAAAGTAAAATGATTCAAATCTAATATTGATTCATAGCTATTTTTATCAATTTAGACCACTTACACTTCATACATAACTTCAACATATTGATATAAAATTCCAAAGAAACTAGTTTATATTACCCTAATAAAACTTAAATATATCTCTTCTTTAGCTATTCATTTATAAAAAAAATAAAATGACTTAATAATAATTTTTTAATTTGATACCAGGAAATCAAGTTTTATTTTACTTTATTGCATTCATATACGCAATATATCCACCACTAAACCACTTGGCTATTTCATCAATGATAATCAATTTAAAGAAAGATTACATATATAGAGAGTGTTTCGAAAGTTTCTGAAATATATTAAACATTTCACTAACCATTTAGATATCATAAAGCAATGACAAAAATATTCATAACACTTTTTAGATGTAATTTTTAAAAAAAATATGGCACATGTGAAAAGAACAAATTCCCACCATTACGACCGCATGCATTTCAGCCTCGGTTTAAAATGAAATGGAGCCCTGACAACGAATTCTATGGTTGATACTGGTAATATTGTCAAGCTGTAACACGCCAACAGTTTGCTATCGCGTTTGATTTTATTGGATTGATCCACAATAAATGCTTTAATAATTGGGATACATGGGATTGGCTAGCATGGTGGTATATTGGATTGTTCCACGATAAATGCTTTCGAATGCACCCAATATCAATTGACTGTAAACATTAGAATTATGTTGAAAA
Source organism: Sequoiadendron giganteum (assembly GCA_007115665.2). Classification (NCBI taxonomy): domain Eukaryota; kingdom Viridiplantae; phylum Streptophyta; class Pinopsida; order Cupressales; family Cupressaceae; genus Sequoiadendron; species Sequoiadendron giganteum. Next base: position 555,952,046 of record CM021101.1, on the reverse strand, counting down.
CAATAGCTTATTAGACAGTAAGAGAATCCATCATAGCTCAAAAGTAAGCCCAACTGTGAAGGTAATGACAGCGCAATTCCAACCGCCTCATTGAAGGTAGCACCCGCACACCCAAAAATGAAATTGTAGGGCTGTGAAGGGGAGGCCTTGAAGCATTAGTCGGTCCTTCATTAGGGCACCTGTTACTATGCCATCCCCATAGTTGTATGAAAGTGGTGCGCATGAGCGTGAGCAGGAGCCCTCAGGAGGGTTCTCAGAGGACACCCCAGCAGCTACACTTTGTCTGAAGTATGAATATTTATGCAGAGATGATTAGTGGAAAATATTCATCAATTGATTAAATATACAATTTGAATCATCACGATTTTTTATTTTATTAATTTTTTTAATTCAAAAATTCATTACAATATTCGATATATGATTAAATATTAGATTCGTCTAAATTTTAATCTTTAATTTCTATCTTTAATTTACAATATAATTTAACAGTCTTTGTTGTGTTCTGAGAGACAAAATGTATCTGCGATCTGTAATGTTCAAGGGTCCTAAGTTGCTTTTGGATTGTTGATCTCATGGTGTCTAAAATTGCTTTTAGATCATGTCAACAATCCAAAACAACGATCCAAAAGCAATTTCAGACCCCATGAGCATTACAGATCGCATGTACATTATTGAAATCAATAATCCACAAAATATTTCAAACCCCGTGAACTTTACAAATTACGAATACATTTTACCTCACATAATACAACAATAAACATTACATTATTTTCCTCGAAGATTCAGAGAGGCTCTAACACATTAATAGAATTTTAAAAGCTAGAACATTGAACCTTACAAAACTTCTATTACGTGCAATCCTACGCAAATCTGCAGTGTCAAACTGTAATTCAGTTTATTTCTGCAATATCAGCTTTACTTTTATCATCAGCAAAAGCCTAAGCAGCGGTAAAACTTAATATCACTAAAACTATAATGGCAGATGAATAATAGTAACTTCTCGAAGCCAACAACTTGCAGCGCTGCTGATCAAGCACGTGTCATTTATAGGCAAACTAATGTAGCAATACCAGTTATGAGTTATTTAAGCATTATTATATTATTATCTGCGTGCATAAAACATTACTCGGATCTTCGCCATGAAAATTGCATTATAATGATGAATAGTGTAGTCTTCATGATCGCATTTTGCTCCATAAATTACTTTTATAATTCTTTATAATATATTTTATGAGATGCTATTTTCGCCATTGGGAATTAGGAAAATGGATTGAAGATGACAGAAATGGTTTTAAAATATCCAAGCTTATAATAAAAGTCTTATGTCACAGCTCATCAGCAGATTTGAAATAAAAAGGATTTTTAGTGCTATGGGTCAGAACCAAGGAAAAAATTGATATATACATATTTCAATTTAATAGAAAAATATTTTCTATCAAGTTTTGTTGAGAGGTAGTGTTTCCACCAAAGCAAGAGATAGAATGAAGACAATATGTATTCCTAAGAGAATCATCAATAGTGTTTCACAAATCGTCAATGTAAATATGATAGGCTTTCCTCATTCTAATTATTTTGATAAAAACAACCCTAGAATGGCATAATATAAAGAATGTGAATACTACGAATATCACATGATCAAAGGCCACTTCACTAACAAGTGTGGGAAATTAACAAAATATTTTCAGGATTTGATTGAAAATAAGGATATTGAGATAGGAGGTACATCATTATTTCCAAACAAGCAATTGGGGATATATCAAGTACATTTTCTAAATGACCAATCATATCTATCATCTAATAAAAGTCAAAATAAAAACAATCATGCCAATAATGTTCAATACCATAAAAATGCTGACACATGTGATGGTATGGTAATTCATATTGAGAATCCTAACAACTAAATAGCTACTATCAAAATTGAATCCCTTAATTTTTTTGTTACCATGAGAGTTAATAAGATCACTATCTAAGGGCCTACTCTACATACTCTTAAAGGTCAATACAAGCTTATTGAATAACTTGTAAATAATCCATCCCAAGTATCAATCATGGAACTTCTCAAAACATCTAATGCTCATAATGAAATATTCTATAAATTCTTGTAGGAATCAAGAGTTTCGAACAATAATTATCCATCAAAGTTCTAAGTGCTCATGGGGCACTTATCCTAGGACCTCCACCTCACATTTAGCCAACATAGCATGCCTCATATAGGGTCGTCTCATAACCTCCTCCTATACATTGAACACTTCATCACTAAACATAAAGTGAAGAGAGTGGTTGTAGGTAATGGATCAATTTAAACATTTACACTTTGAGATTAATACATCCTTACTTGAAAACAGCCTTATATCTATAAATTGTTTTTTTTTTTTTTTTTGGATAAAAGTGGTTGTGCCATTGAACTTTATTGAGAAAAGAAAGAAGATACAAAGTGTCAAATGAAACTCAATCCAAAAATGGAGAGCCAAAGTTAAAACACAAAAATTCAAGTGCATACTAAAGACCCAAGTAGTAAATTCAAACCCAAGAGAGAAATGCTTTTACCACCCACCGACCCCCAGTCTAGCAGAAGCTAGACCAGTATGCAAAGCTCATGTCAGGAAATGAGCAAAAAATAATTAAGTCACAAATACGAGACTTCACCCTTGGAGGATGAGCTAGCCTCATAATGGGAAAGAGGCATGATGTTATAATCATGAAATGCCCTTGCATCGATTGAGAAATCAGATGCGAGATCATATATCCTTGATCTTGCCGCCATATCAAATAAGAAGTGCAGAGCCAAAAAAATATCGACACCAGTAGCAAGGATGATGATGTCAACCTTTCCATGCAGATCATTACAATCAAGAATGGTCCTTTCAAAATCATCACACGTAATTCCTGCCCTGAGGACATGCAAAAAATCTCCACAAAAACTGTTAGAAGCCAAATTGATAAAATTAATAAAACCACCAATAGGAAATGAACCTGCATTAAACTTGTAGTTAGACAAAGCTTCATTTAGATCAAGTTCAAAAAGAAGGCTGAGCTGAGAAAATTGAGATGTGAGCACCATAACCAAATCAAGATCTAATAGAATGTCCATGCAAATGGTGAAAAAATGGGATAATATTTCATAGAAAGTGGCATTTGCATTTTCTTTAAGCCATTGAGAGCCCACCACCCTTTTACAGGCCAAAAAAGTGTCAGCAGAATCCAAGCAGAAAACTCTTCCCAACTTTTCATGGTCGAATGGATGGGAGTCAAAAAAGAATTTACCCTTTGATTTAAAATTTATTCTATACCAAACTGAATCAAAGAGCAAAGCCATGACAAAGCAAAAATCCAATTTATATATAAAACACTTGCCAAAAAAAGGGGGGGGGGGTGTCTACCTTTTATATGCCATGCTTGAGAACACAAAAAACTGGAGTCGGCATTTAAGAATTTGAACAGGCCGACAATGGCGAGAACAAAGGAGACTAGCCACAAAAGAGAGTGAAAATAGCCCATTGTCGACATAGCTAAAGAATGCCAAATAATAACATTAGATGCAGAGAGTATAAAATAAGCATTGCTAGGAAGGGGATTAACAATTCAATGCTTATGTTAATACAAAAATAGAATCAATAGGGATAATACATCTACAAATTGAAGTTGGGTATATTATGAAGCAGACTTCATTTTACGAACCTTTGATCTCAATCTTCCATATAATGCCCTCTTTGTTTTCCCCTATATTACTGATTGTGATTAGTAATATATTGCATTGGATACAATTCAAAATGATAAAACATTGTTTTATTTTATGGGACATAAAGATAAAATTCAACAAGGAGATCATAATAAAGGTTTAAAAGTTGACCTTCATGAATGTGCACACTTCAAGGAAAAACAAGAGTTTGTTAGTAAAAAATTTTAAATTTTAAAATTTTAAAATATAAAAAGCAAAAAGCAAGTAAGGTCCCCTAATGAAAACTACTCCGAGGCACTATGGAATGAAAAAAAAATCTTTCCATTAGTGAAAATCCCTTTGGGGTGTCAATGGATAAGGAACTCAACTTTCCCTTAGCACCAATTCAATCACAAGAAATTTCACATCATTGGTTGAAGAAACTTCTTTGATATATTAGATTTGGAACAAATTAAAATAATAAGATCACTCAAATTACTTCCACTTTGGATCCTAAAGAGAATGAAACTTCCAATGCCATATTCAATGAATATTCAAATATATTTTTTGTCTTATACCAAAATTCTTGGGTTAGATTAATCTCTTTTGACACAACATCTTATTGTATATTCTCATGTGAAGCTAGTAAAACTAAAATTGGAAAAAATACATCCTTAGATAGCTCTCCTAATTAAGGAAGAATTACAAATTCTTCTAGCAACTGTATGGTTTATTTAGCCAATTAATTATTTAGATTGGATCCCTTACATTATTTTCATGAGAAAGAAACCCAAGGATATTCATGTATGCATAAACTTCCATGACATCAACAAGGCATGTCCATTATTTTCATTTGACTAGTATTTCAACATGAGAGTTTATCTTATTGCAATACATGAAATTTTATCACTTATGGATGGATTTTTGGCTATAACCATTATAAAACAACATTCATAACTCCTTGGATAGTATTCTCTATCAAGTAATACCTTTGGATTGAATAATGTCAAGGAAACATACCAAAGAGAAATGGCAGTTATGTCTCATAATATAATTCATCATATTGTCAAAGGCTATGTGGTTGATATATTAAATAAATAAATAAATAAAAATGATTTGAACATCTTACAATCTTGTAGCACACCCTTTAGAGATTAAGAATATTCAAGGTCTACTTTAATTTCTAATAAGTGTATTTTTGGTGTAACATCAAGAAAATTATTGGGCTTCATTATTTGTAGAATAGGTACAAAAACGGATCAGATTGCAAAAGTGAAAATAATTATAGAAATATCTCCACCATAAATTCTTAAACTACTCCATGATTTCCAAGGAAATTTCCAAGACATACAAATATTTATTTCTTAACATTCACTTGTAACATGAATAAAAATGAAAAATTTAATTAGGAAAAAACCATTTCAACAATATATTTTTACTAGCTTAAGTAGTATCTTAGTAGTCCATCAACTCTCATGGTTCCTAATATATTAAAAATCCCTTTCTACTTTATTCTTTGGCTACACAATATGATTTTCCAACCCTTTTAGTAAAACATGATCAAGGGTGAGAGAGTTGTTTATTACTTAAATAGGAACTTGGTCATATATGAAATTAATTATACATCTATGAAAAAGGTAATTTTGATAGTTATATTTATATTGTAAAATTTAGGACATGACATACTCAATCACAAAGTTAAAATCATTGTTAAATCTAACCTACTCAAGAATATTCTATCAAAAACATTTTTGATTGGAAGAATGGTTAAGTGGTCCATGTCGCTTAGCATGTTTGATATCAGGTATATGGATAAAAATGAAATCAAAGGAAAACTAGTAGAAGATCATTAGGTTAAAACACCATTGGTATACATCCAACCATTAGACATTCACTTTCTAGATAATTACATATTATCTCTTGAAGAATCACTTGAAATGAAACTCTATTTCGATATTTCTTTCACCACTTGTGGCTTAGGAGTAGGCATATTGTTCCTTACATTAGATAATATTTTTATATCTTTAACATTCAAAATTGAGTTTCCCTATATAAATTACATTGTTGAAAATGAAGGTTTAATTTAAAGTTCAAAACTAGTAATTTACTAGAACATACACTATTTTTTAGTCTTTGGTGAGTCTCAACTAGTTATCAAGCATGTAAATTATAAATATCATAGAGAGAATGCAAATAATCCTTATTCCATATAAAAAGGTGGTTGGTATTTTTAAATAGTATTTTATTCACATCTACTTCAAGTAAAACTACCAAATAAATAGTGAATTTTTTCATGCCATGGAAATAATTTGTTCTCTTCTCATGATACATAAAGATACTTAGAAATATCATGTTTTGAGTGAACAAATTTTGATTCCTACATACAACATCACAAAAATAGAAGTGATATGTTAGATTATTCATCATATTTTCTTATGGTATGATGATGTTTATAACTACCCTAACAGCCAAATCTTTCCTTAAAACCTCTCGCCCAACCAACACAAATAGTTAATCTAATACAAATCATATTTCACCCTCGTGGGCAACATTCTTTATCATAGGGGTTATGATAGAACTTTTAAAATATTGTAAAATTTATATGAAGCAAATCTAGTGATCAAAGAGGTTCATGATGATATTTATAGGGTACACATAATTTGCATAGTCCTAGTGAAAATCCCTTATGAACAAGAAACTTATTTTCACCCATGGAACAACACTTTTGAATAAGAAGATTGCTCTGGTTAAATGGGAAAAATTCAGCCGGGCTAAATCTATGGGGGGGCTTGGAATAAGGAAGACCGCTCCCTCTAATAGGGCTCTGGTTGCTAAGGTTGGATGGGATCTTTTAAGGAATTCCAAGGACTGGTGTAAAATCTTGAACGCCAAGTATCTTCAAAATAGGCCTCTAATTGATTGTCTTTCAGAACCCCACCCCCTCGGTTCAGTTGTCTAGAGGAGCATCTATAGCATTCAAGGTCTGCTAAAAAAGGGGACAAAATGGAAAATGGGGAATGGGTTCAAAATTAAATTCTGGGAAGATGTTTGGCTCTTAGATTCCCTTTTGGTTGCTTCCGACTTTAGGGGGGTGATGATTGCTACTTAGATATTTTTTGGGATTTATGTTTGTGACTATGTGTCTGGCCCTCCTGGTGCTAGGATTTGGAGAGAGCTTGGTCTTTGTTGCCCCCATTCACTGGATCTTAGTCATCTTGCCAGATCGATTTAGGTGTTACTATCCAAGTTTAGACTTCCTTCCTATGACAAAGAGGATGAATTCTTTTGGGCCTTAGATAAACAGGGGGATCTCTTTGTCAAATCTGCTTACAGTCTGCTGAAAAATGTTAGTATTGTGGAAGAACACTGGAGGAGATTTTGAAATAGGCGCTTGATCCCTAAAATAATTTTTTTCTGGTGGACGGCCTATCACAATAGGATTCTGACCCAGGACAATTTAAGAATCCGAGGTTTATGCTTTCCCAATCGATGCTTTCTTTGCAAAGAGGGGGAAGAAACTGTCATTCACCTCTTGCTTCACTACCCTTTTACTGCTGAAGTTTGGGGGATGGCCTTTGAGAAATTCGAGGTAGAGTGGGTTATGAGCAAGGATCTTTTATCATTTATTATGGGTTGGAATGGGCCTTTTTTGCATCCTCTAGTTTGTGAAATTTGGAGGCAGACCCCCCTATCTTGGGTTGGTGTTTATGGAAGGAGAGGAATAATCGTGTTTTCAGGAATACTGAGCGGAGCCCCAAGGAGGTGTTTGGGATTGGTGTTAGGCTCGTAGAGGAGAATATCTCCCTCTTTGATGGAAAACTTCCTGAGGTTGGGCCTAGGGACTTTGAAATAAAAATGGCTAAGAAATGGCACCAAGAGCTAAATGCTAATGCCTTCGACAATAGGAAACTTTTAGCTAGGAGGAACACCAAATGGGTGCCTCCGGATCGTGGGTGGTTTAAAATTAATTTTGATGGTGCTGCTAAAGGGAGTCCAGGAAGGGCAAGTATAGGTGGGATGATAAGAGATTCTATGGGCAACATGGTGGTAGGGTTTGCTGGTGGCATAGGGATTTAGTTGGCCCTTGTTGTTGAGGCTCATGCGTTGTTCATGGGTCTCAAAATTGTTGTCTCTCTGGAAATTGTTAATCTTCATATTGAGGGAGATTCTAAGGTGGTGACAAATACTGTGGAAAAGGAAAGATTCATAGGTTGGAACACCGAGGACATCTTATTGGATGCTAATTTTCTCATGTCTAAATTAAGAAACAAAAAAGTGACTCACATTTACAGAGAAGGTAATAGTGTGGCGGATGTGCTGGCAAACCTTGGCTTGGGGTGGGATTCGGCTAGATGTTGGAGGAAATCGGAACAATTGCCGCCAAAAATTCAAGCTTTGATCATGCGGGAAAAGGCTTACATGGTAAATAATGACTCACAATTTTTGGATGACGAGGACTGACGAGGGGGCCCACTGGCATTCTTGGGTGTGGTGGTGGATTAATGTCTTTTGGGGTTTGAAGGATTGGTGGAGTGCCACGGGGAAAGATGAGAGGATGTGGAGTAGGCGAAAGGGCATTCATGTGGTTTTTTGGGATGGGAGAACAAGTATAGCTTATAAAAATATGATGACGAGATGGCAGGGAGGAAACGTTCTCAATATGATCCAGCCTAGATTTGGTGATGTGATTTGGGTTATTTGGAATGCCGAGATTGCTTCTCGGGAGGATGATAGTACTATGAGTTTTAAGTTTTGGGAGAAATGGGTACTTGGTTTATCTCCTAATTATTTGTGGAGATATGAGTGTATGAATAATGATGGGACCATCCAAGATGCTTCTAGAGGTTTCGCGCCGGCTAATTTAACTAATGCTTCCTTTGGCTTCATTCGGTTGATTACTAAATTTAGCTTGCTGGGTTATCTGCATGGGATTTTGTGCCTTTCCTGCCTTTCCGCCAACTTTTGGCTCCTTCTCTGGTATCAAGGAATCATCAATTTTAGTGACTATTCTCATGTTTGCCTTGTTCCCCTCCATGCATGTAAATGGCTTGAGGGAATTAATTATTGTAAGTCCTACATTAAACATCCTTGTTCATTTTTTGTGTGCAACGTTTGGCTCTGGTTTTTTCTACATTCCGGAGTTTTTCCTGTTCATCCTGATAGTATGGGTGGAGATAGGGTTCAGACGGAGCCGGATTGCTATGATGAATTCTGGAATAACCCTCTGGTTTGGCATATCTATGTTGAAGGAGGTATTGCTCCGGTCATGGAGAGTCTGGTCGGCCATGATCCCATCCTTTCGAGACAATTTTCTTGCTCTTGGAAGGATAGAAGGGTTTATGTTGGGGGGATTTCGTTTGAAGTTAGTGAGGAGGTCATTGCGTAGGCCACGGGCTTGAGCTGCGAAGGGAAAAAATACCCTAAGCACACCAAAAAGCCAGACCACGAGAGCCTTAAGGCTTTCTTCAGAGGAGAGGAGACTCCGGTCAGGAATCAGGCGGGATTCGAAAGAGCTGAGCTTCCCAAGCCGTGGGATAGGGTATGCCTGGCTCTGATGAAGTATGTGACGCTAGAAGGTAGGCACAAAAATTGCTTTTTCTATCACTTTCCTCTACTTAACCATCTCAGACACAAAATGTTGCTTAGCTTCCTGTTTTTTCTTCTTATGGACCTGGAGAACTCGGTCGATAAATGTAATTTGGCGGCCTGTCGAAATCCTGGTGACCTCCCGCCTTTGCCACTCCATTAGGGGCTTATCTTTCGCCTATACCACTTTCATCTCGCCCTCTACCCACCTAACGTTATCTCTGTCCGTGTTGAGAATGTTGATCCCATTTCTTCGATTCACATATCCCTGGCCGAGTTCATGAGCCCTCCTTGGAAGCCTATTGTTGATAATGTGGGGAGTATCAAAACCAAAGTGGCCATTAAGAAGCTCAAGGGTGGGTTAGGTTTGGCTCATGCTCGGGCGGTGGAAGGGCTCTGTGAGCTTAAGGCCACCCAGGTTGACATGGCTGCTAAGGTTACCAAGTCGAAGATGGGCAAGGAGAAAGGGTTGTAGGCCATGACTACTAAGGAAGGCAAGGGTAAGGGTAGGAATGTGGTTGGGATCGACTCCAGAGGGGAAATGGTTGTCGGGACCATAGAGCTGACTGGTGGGGAATGTGGTAGGAGGAGATCGGGGAGGCTGGCCAAGAACAGCAAAAGGGGACTGATTATTGAGGACTTGGAGGTGGAGCAGTCGGGTAGCAAGGGTTATAAGGAGGAAGAGTCTGATGATGAGACTAATGACTTGGGGGAGAAGCCCCTGCCTAAGTCGATGGACAGCAAGACTCCTTGCCATGGCTCTAACTCGCACACTCCGTTGGTGACTAAGCCTGGTGAGATGCAGGAGACTAGGGATACTGGGGAAGGTTTGGATATGGTGGCGAAGAGGCTGAATACCCTAGACAAAAGATTTAGGGGCTTGACTCACTTTACTATGAAACTGAGCCACTTTGTCACTAGTGCGGTGTCAAATGTTATAAAAGAAGAACTGGAGGGGAATAATAGCCAGGAAAACAAGGATTGGGTGGGAGATGAGGCAGTGGACCTCCTGATCAAGAACTGGGATGAGGCCAGTTAGCTTCGTTTGTTGGTGGTCTGTCGACTATTTTTTGGCTGTCAGTTTGTTGTCCCTGGGTTGTCTCTGTGGTTTTTTCGGTTTTTTCCTGTTGTTGTTTAGTCTCTTTTTGGCCCTAGTGGCTCCTTGTGAGGGGTACAGCGCCCCGTAAATGCTATTTAACTTTTCAAAAACACTTTTGAATTTGTCAGAAAGTGTGTAAAATATCATAAACATGGAGACTTATTTCACATAGTATCTAAAATTTTATAAATTATCACTATATTATAGGTACTTTTCTATATGATGCCTCAATCTCATTGATAAAATTAATCCCTCTTCCTCCAAAGACCATAATCATATCATTTCCACAATCAAATAATTGTTGAGTGGATAAAAGTAATTGTCTTTCCTATGTGATCGATAAGAAATTTTTAATATTCATCACGAACCATATCTCTATCTTTTTGGTATCCCTACTACAATCATTAGAGATAATGTTATGTCCTCCAAGAACCATGAAGCATATGCCCTTTACAATCACACCATACTAACCCCAAGGTAATTTCCAAGATAAAGAATACAATAAGACTCTTATCAAAATACTTAAAATATCATCATTGGTGTTGGCCATGATTACATCTTCAAATATACCCTACCATGTGGGCTTACTCAACTAGCATGTACAAGCCTATTGGGGCAACCCCCTATTCCTCATTCTTTGGAGATCAAATGATTTTACCACTTGATATAGCATTAAACTATCCATAAACATTTCTTCACAAGCCCTAGTTGATGATGAGGAATATTTCATGTCTCCATGAATTAGGACTCCTCAAGGAATAAAGGATAAGTGTGTTAAATCACTTGAAAGTGTTAGTAGAGAAAACTACATCAAAGCTATAATAAATGCATGAAATATAGAGAATTTGAGATTGGAAATCTTGTTTTTAGGAGAATCAAAAAATATAAATCAAAATTAAAAAAATAAAAGAAAAATTAAATCTAATTGGTTGGAACCCTACTTCATCATCGCTAATATTGGATCAAGTGTATACATGTTGACTACACCGAAAGATAAAAACTATAAGAACCAATTCAAAAATCATACATCTCAAAAAAAAATTATTAGCATAGAATATTAATGTACAGTTATGTTTAACTATTATATTTCATTGTTACCATTACATTGCCGATTCAGTTACAAAATTGTAACTGCACCCACCTTGCATAAATGTACATCTTTTGATCTGCAATAATATCAATCAACCTTTTTATTATCATATGGTATCAGAGTCGTGCCTAAGAGTATGTAGAAAGAATGGGGATCTTTGTGCTAGTACATGGAGGAGAAAATAAGCCATTGTTTATGAAAATGGAAGGGAAAGAATAGAAGGCGGCCTATAAGTCAAATTTTTCTATCGGATACTGATGAGGATCTCTCAAAAAAAATCTGTGGGAAGAAGATGTTGAAAGCCTTTGTAGAAATTTAATGGAAGCATGGACAAGGCGTGTAAAGATTCTGAGGCATGTGGAAGGGGAGGCGACATTTGAAGGTGAAGGAAGAGTCACGGTTTCTAAAGAATCTACTTGTTAAGGCATGAATGATTTTGGGTATTTTTTTATTCTACTAAACCTTAATTTATTTCAGGGCTGCAAATTATGTTAGCGTAGATATGTTTATATTTATTACATTGTTAATTAGTTAAGGTGGTGGGAAGTTATGACAGTCTGTACACCTACCCCGCATCCTCCTATTTGTATCCATTTATACTGAAACCTATAAAATGTGGTTCTCTAATCTTTTGGGAGATAGGATAACCAGTTTTCTATAAGCTTCACTTAAGGAAACCTAGAGAAATCAAGGATGGAATTAGGGAAAGCGATCTGCAATAAGGTGTCCTATGGTGTGATTAAAGGCTAAAGAGGGGCTCACCACCAAGCTAGGTTTTGGAAAGACAAGGAATGTAAATCAAATGCAAGACTTAAACAAATGACCTAGAAATGAACTCAAATCAAAATAGTAAATTGGAAAAGTACAAAAGTGCACCTAAAAACTGTAGAGGCTTGAATGAAGGTCTGAAATCCTAGAAGTACTAATTTTTTATGCACACTGGGACTCATATGCTAGTAGGGGCGATCTAGTCCCAGTTTAGGGTTTTGAGCTGAAACCAGAATCTAGAATTGTTGAATTGGAATCTCCAGAAAAGGTGTAAAAATAGGTATACTGGGATTCATACATGACAAGTTGAAATTTAGTCCTTGTATTAGAGTTACTCCAAAACTCTGATATCCTCTTATGCTTTCTTATAGCTTCCCACCTACAAATCTATGGTTCTAAAACACTCAATTGTGCTCTATAGATGACTTTATGTAATCTTGCAAGTAAGGTGACAACTTTGACAACTTGTAACTTAGCAAATTTTCTCCAATATTGCTCTTCAATGACTCTTCAACCTAAATCTACAAATCACACATGTCAAAGAGAGGAAAAAATGGTTGATTTTTATTGGATAGGGGTTTGCCTTAGTCAAACCCCATTTTGGTAACCAAACCTTGAAATGAATAGAAATAGAATGAAGTCCAATGATGAATGAACAAATATGCTATGTTGTAACTCACCAAACCGTTGAACAAAAGGCTACAATCTTGTAAGTAATGGCTATCATTAATGTGGATCTTTACTTTTTCTTGAATGATATGGATCTTGACTTGAATGCTTGCTTGAATCATAAAACCCTACATCATAAATGTTAGCTCAAAAACAAACATGATGCATGATAACTTTAACATGATACTTGATACTTGAATAATGCTCCAAAATTCTTTATAATCACTCTTGAATGCTCTTGAATGCTAGAATGCTTGATCTCAAAAAGTACTCTAGATGATTGGTAAACTTGTTAGGTGAAAATATGTGAAAAGACCTTGTATTTATACTTGTTTATGCCAAATTTCTCAAAATTACAACACTACAAGCCAACATTATATCTAGGAGAATAAAATCCCACCAAGAATTTGAATTCAAATTAAGTCTAAGCTAATTGGGACTCATATGCCAGTTGAGGCATATAAGTCCCATTAGGCTAAGATTGGGACACATTTTTCAAGAAATGCTTAGTTTTATGTCAAATTTAGATCTAGGCCCCAAAACTTAAGTGGGACCCATATGCCCCAAGTGGTGTATGAGACTCAAATCACTAAATATAGGCCATACAATCCAAAATAATTCATTTATGATTGGTCAATTGATATCTATCAGGATTATCCTTAGAAAGATGCATTAATTAAGGCTTGTGGATGTAAAATAAGGCCAAATAAGGCATAAAGAAGCCCAATTTTAGCAAGCCCAAAAAAGTGTGAAAATGTAGAGGGATACATTTTCCTACACTATATTTAGCCCCCACTTTAGTGAGAGGAGTAACTTGCTTCAAACTCACACTAAAGTAGACAAACTCGCATCAAGAGGGGTCCAAATGTACCATTGCTAGTGAGATAGGATGACAATGATCAAGAGGGTTGCACAAGCCCCCAAGATCAAGATCTTATGGAAAACTAGCATAGGCACAAGAGAACACACATGAAAACGATGTAAGGAGAATAATAAGGCACAAGCATACATTATCAAAGACAAAGAGAACTTGAAAAATTAAAACAAAACAAAAGGGGGGTAGATCAAGCCTTGATCATTTGTCTCGCATGTTGTGGATTAGATCTAAGTTGTTTATCCAAGAAAGTTTATAAGTGGAACAGAAATTTTATTATGCAAACCAAACACATGCTCACAAGGGCTAGTGGAACCTCAGGCCATCCACTAGATGAGCCCATAGTGAGACACATATGCACGCGACTAGTATGCTCTCACACAGACAAGTGAGTGGCTATGGGAAATTCATGCCTAAGTTTGGCTCCCATATGTAAAACCATACCAAAGCTATACCCCCAGATAACTTTGATAAGGTGTTGTACAACAATGAACTTCGAGCTTCATGAGGCAAGCAAATTTTCATATGCTTGAAACTCATCAACAAAAAAAATGGCACTAGAGAAAATCAAAGTGTATTATGCAAAGTGGTCATATAAAAAATGTTGTAAATGAAAAATAGTGTAAATTATGTTCAAAATATTTTTTCTTAGTTCATATAAGGTCTTAACTTAGGGAACAATGTGCCTAATGTCTCCATGAGAGGACCAATCAAAGAATACAAGATTCACAACTTAGGGGGTGCAGTGCACCACATCATACCACTAAGAGGAATATAATATACTAAGAGAGATCATGCTCTTGAAGGAAATCACACCCAATTTCACCACAAAGCAAAATATGCATCGCATGAAGTAAGAAGACTACACAATGAATCATGAATTGCAAAATAATAATGCCAATGTATGACCCCACTTTAAAGAAATTGCTAAACACCATGTTGTAAGAAATTACTTTAAAGTAGCAAATGAAAAATGCTAAAAATAAAGAGGACATGAGAGCTTATTTCGAAATCCCTATGCCAAGTCATATGTTTCCAAATAAATCTACTTCATGAAAAGGGAGGGGTTTCCCCAAAAATGAAATCCCAAAAAGTACATAAGGGATCCATGGATTCGAGGTCAGTATTTCTTTGCTACAATGTTGTTAGAGAGATTGAAACTACATCAATCCCCAAATACTCATGGAATAAAAATAATGAAACAAAGAGAGCTAAAACAAATAAAAACCTTTTGGGTCAACATGGAAGATACATATATGTCTCAACACCTTGCATCATCTTTAAAAGGAAAACACAAGATGAATGAAAAAGACAAAGGAAATATTTTGGGTCAACATGGAAGAGACATAAATATCTCAACGCCGTGCATCATCCCCAAAAATAAAACACAAGACAAAGAAAAAATAAAATGTTTATGACATAGAGGATAATGTAGCTACAAATAGAGGAATGTCACAAAGAGAGATACATCAAACAGAATGGAATGGAGGATCACATTATGCACATGAAATCACACACAAAACATGAAAATAAAAATATGCAAAAGACTAGTAAGG
This sequence comes from Sequoiadendron giganteum, assembly GCA_007115665.2. Lineage (NCBI taxonomy): Eukaryota > Viridiplantae > Streptophyta > Pinopsida > Cupressales > Cupressaceae > Sequoiadendron > Sequoiadendron giganteum. Next base: position 555,936,746 of record CM021101.1, on the reverse strand, counting down.
CACATGCAAGTCAACCTATTAGCTGGTCGTTTGCATCCCAATCGTGTTCATCATATATGGAAAGCGAAAAACTAGCCAAAGGGACCACAATGAGTGCAGTACTAGGATCATCACCAAGTGCAACTCTCTTCTTAGGAGAATTATCATGTAGGCTCATAGAAGAGGAAAACAATGTATTCAATTCATTATGTACTTCTTCATCTATTTTAGCAACCTCGTCATCATCATCTAGGTTAATCACAATGAGAGGTCGAATGATAATGTCTAAAGAGGGATTTAGCTCATGTTGTGGTTATGGTATAGGATCTTTTTGTTGCGGGAAAGAGGGAGACTCATCATGTATTGCTTCATTCAAGTTTTGTTTTGGATTTTTTGTATTGTTTTCTTCATTTAACCTTCAAGAAAGAGCATGATGTCTACACCTATTCTCTCTAGCATTTCTATTTCTTTTAGTACAATTTTCAAGTTGTGTTTGTGTAGGAGCAGTTTTATCTTGACCATAGGTTTCTTTTCTTCCCTAGGGGGAGGAACGGAAGACACCATGGAAGGTTGTTCAACCACTTTCTCTTTAGCTTTGTAAACTTGTTTTATCTTAAGAAGCATGACAGGATTGTTTTCATTATCTTTTGGTCTTGGTTATTTGGAATGTCTTTAGGTTCAATCATATTTTCATCAAGGATAGGAGACTTAGTTATAGGTTTAGGCATGGTTGTAAGGGATAGTTTTTCTATGCATTTCACCTTGAACTTTTGAAAGTATTTAAAAAAGAAGTATTCTCTAGGTTTAATAGGTTCCATAGGCTCAGTCCAAAAGAAATCTGATGAAAAATTATCACACGAAGAGAAGGGATTAAAGCCACTATGGTGCACAATGAAGATTTCATTGTCAAAGGGAAACTTTAACCATTTATGCACAACCAATGGGACAACTTTCATGGAGCATAGCCATGGATAACCAAGCTTCACATGGAATTGGTTCGATGTTGATATGATGGAGAATGAGACATCTAATTTTTTTAATACTATTTGTAAAGGAAGGGTGATCGATCCCATCGTAGGGAAAGCAAAGTTATGCATTTTTTAAATGCTTTCGATTTATCGTATGTTTCTCGATAGAGTTCATGCACAAGTAAGAATTCCTCAGTGATCACATTCTCTCCATAGATGGGATAAATTAATATCCCATTATTTTTCTTTTTATTAATTCAATCGAATATTTAAAGAGGACCATTAGGTGCATTTCCAATTATATCTTTAGATGAGAAAGCAATGTCAAGAGGATTTTTAGTCCAGCCCTTACGAGGTTGAGTTTTTATCATCGTAATCAAACCTTTTTTAATATTATCCATAGTACCTTGTTCAATAGTATCCATAGGAATTTGTTCAATAGTATCCATATTGTCATCATCTGTGTCAACATTCATCACATCATTCTTCTTAGTTTCACTATCTTTGGCAAATGAAATGTTATGACTTGGCATTAGGTTGGTAAAGATTTGTAAATTTTGGTTGGGAGGGGCAATGAACTTTTTTCCTTAATCATTAACACCTCCAATTGAAATTCGGCCAGAATCAATGAGATCTTGGATAATATGTTTAAGATGCTTACTGAAAGGTGGAATTTTCTTTTCTTTTCTAGGGTTTAGGACCTAGAATGATAATCTTCACTAACTTTCATTCAGGAACAAACCTTAGAGATCTTAATGCAAAGGAGAAAGAGATCTTACAATAGGGTTGTTCTAAGGGCTTCACCACCAAGTTTAGACTTGGAAATATAAATGAAATGCAATCTGATGCAACACTAAACCCTAATTCAATGCAATGACCTAGAAATGTGAATGAAACAAAACAAACAGTTATGAGATGAATGATGTGCACTTGGAAAAATTGAAATGATTGGAAGGAGCTCTAAAGTGCTAGAAAATTTGACTTTAGTGTTGATTGGGACTCATTCATAGAGCTAGGCGAATCGGTCTAGAATCTGGGTTTTTGTGCGGGAACAAGAATGTACCAAATGGGGTATCTAAATCTACAAAAATCTAATTTTTGACCAAAGCTAGGAATCAGTCCAGTTAGGGTTTTCTAAAATTTCAAATTTCAAATTTTCTCTTCTCAGTCTACTTAATACTCTTCTTCAAGTTTCCAAATCTGAATCTCTAAAAATCAACCTATAGGTGCTCTCCAATGCTTGACGACAATTTCAAGACAAATTATAGAAACTTTGAAAACTTTCTCCTCAATATGTCTCCAATCTAAACCTACAAATCGCACACTAAGGAGAGGGAAAAATTTTGTTTTGTTAGTGGATAGGGGTTTTCCTTGGTCAAACCCCTTATTGGTAATCAAACCTTGAAATACAATGAAATATGAATGGAGAATGATGAATGAACAAAATGTGATGTTGCAACTCACCAAACCCTAGCAATAAGAGGCAGAAAACATGTATGAGATGGCTCTAATGGATGTAGATCTTGAATGAAATGCTTGCTTGAATCACAAAACCCTACATCACAATTATTAGCTCAAAAACAAACATGATGCATCAAATCTTTGACATGATGATTTATGCTTGAATGTTTCTTTTAAATGCTTTATAATCTTCCCTTAAAGACTCTTGAATTCTCTTGTGAATGCTTGAATTCTCTTGTGAACTCAAACTTGCTATGGGAATGAATATTTGAATGCTTGGGGTGAAAATGAGTGAAAGAACCTTTTATTTATACTTAATTATGCAAGAATTCCCAAAATTACAACACTACAAGCCGACATCAAATCTACGAGAATAAAATCCTACCAAAATTTTGAATTAATTTTAATTTTGGGCCAAATGGGACTCATTCACCCAAGATGGTGAATGAGTCCCGGATCACTAAATCTAGGGCTATTCAACCTGAAACACTTGAATTATGATTGGCTACTGATTTGTATCGGGATTATCCTCAAAAAATGCATTAAATGAGGCTTGTGGATGCAAAATAAGGCCAATTAAAGCATAAGAAAGCCCAATTATTAATGACAAGCCTCATGAATAAATAAGGTGTCTCTAGAGTCATGCAAGGTGGCCATATAATAGGGAATGAAAATGAAAAATAGGGAATGTTCAAAGGAATCTTTCTTAGTTCATGCGATGTCTTTAACTTAGAGAAAATTGTGCCTAATGTCTCTGAGAGAGAACCAATCAAAGAATAGAAAAATCACAACTTAGGGGATGCAGTGTGCCACATCAAGCCACTAAGAGGAATGTAATATGCTAAGAGAGATCACGATCTTGAGGGACATCACACCCAATGTCATCCACAAAGTGAAAAAAATGCATCGTATGAAATAATAGGACTATACCATGAACCATGAAAAGGAAAAATGAAAAAGAATAATGCCAATGTATGCCCCCACTTTAAATAAATTCCTAAACACCATACTATGAGAAATTAATTTAAATTAGCTCAAATGATAAATACTTACAAAAATAAGACATGAGAGCTAACTTGGAAAGCCCTATGCCAAGTCATATGTTTGCAAATTAAGCTACGTCATGTAAGAGAAAAAGAAAAGATATTGGTTGCCCTCAAAATGAAAACACCAAACACATAAGGGACCTATGGATTTTGGATCAGTATGTTCTTGTTGCAATATTATTAAAGAGCTTAGAACTATCATCATTCCCCAAATACACATAGAACTAGAATAATGACACAAAGAGATCGAAAACAAAGAAAAAACTTTTGGGTCAACATGAAGGAGACATGAATGTCTCGATGCCTTGCATCATCCCCGAAAGGAAAACACGAGACAAAAGATAAACAAAAAGATGTATGACATAGAGAAGAATGAAGGTACAAATAGATGAATGTCACAAAGAGAGAGAACATCAAACAGAATGTCATGGGGGATCACATCATGCACATGAAATCACACAAAATAAAATGAAAAAGAAATAATGAAAAAGACTAGTAAGGCACATGTGATTCAACCTAAATCAAGTTGTTTTCATCCCAATCATGTTCATTGTATATCAAAGGTAGATAACTAGATAAAGGGACAACGACAAATGCATTACTATGACAAGAATATCTACTTCTTTCCCCCATTGAGTGCAAGACAAGAATGATCTAAGGTAGGTGATGGAAAAGGTCATGTAATAGTGATAATTCAAGACTCTACAACTACTAAATGACAAGGGGTGAAAAAGGGGTATGTTATGCAATCACTTCATAGCAATCATTTCCATTGAAGTGAAAGTTCTTTAATACTAATTTGAATGCATGACACTCATCAGTACTATGTCCAAGATTTTTGTGGTATCAACAATGTGAAACATTTGCATATTTAGGATATAGTATTAGTCTATCTTTCATTGGCGGTGATGTTATTAGTTCTTTGTTTAGAAGTAGTTGCAGTTTCCTTTCACTTTCAGGTGGCAGACAAGGGAAATTTAGTTTCTTTGGTTTGTAAGGCCTCTTATGCTTGTAAGATTCACCAACTTCTTTAGATGGGATTCGGGCAGGAGGTTCTGACATGATCTCATCTTTTATATCCTTATCCTTAGGAGGTATAGGTTTCTCTTTATGAAGGAGAACATTTCTATCAGGAGTAGGATCTAAGACAATTGTACCATCACTACGAAGCCTTAGGTATTCTTTAGGAGCACCTATGTTGAGAGGGGGATCTTGATATCCTAACCCTTTTTTATTTTCAATTGGAATTTTCTCCAAGAGTTGATGAATTTCATGTTCACTTCTTGTATCACATCCTTATTTACTCAAGATTGTGAGTCCTTTTCCATATGTCTCTTCTAGGTTGATGGGATTTTTTGTTACTTTGTTATCACAAAATGGTTGAGTATTTTCTTGTTTAGAGGAACTAGGTTCACCTATTTTAGGGAACTTAGGTTCAAGTTTTGTTTCATTTTCAGGACGTAAGTGACCAAACATCTCAAGAGGTGGTATTTTAGGGGGTGTTGGTTCTTCCATTGATGGATAAAAGCATGCATTAGCTTCAAGGCTATTAAGACAATTATTTAGGAACATATTCATGTTATCATCATCTTCTCCAATGATGTCAAAGTCATGAGGAGGACATGCATTAGGAGTTGAGTGAGCATGAGTAAGTTAAATTTCATTCTAGGGTCATTTCCAAAGGCACAAATTGACACATCCACTAAGGCTTTCAAGGACATCCAAAGCTTACCAAAGCACATATCCATGATGTAAATTTTAGATTCTAAAATATGCAACAATGTGAAATGAAATGTTGTAGGTGTAATTTTGAATGTAATCAATGCACAAGATGGAATAATTAAAATAGATGCAATGAATTAGATGAAATAGAAAGCCTATAAGTTGGAACAGAAAGGCAACAATAGCAAATAGAAATAGAGCTTTAAATGCCAAAAAATGTAGTGCAAATCTGCACTGGGACTAATTTCCCCAAGGTGGCGAAAGAGTCCCAACGAGAATTTTTTTCAAAAATTTCAAAAACAATCAATTGAATTTTATGTTTTTCATGTTTTATGATCTATATCTTAGATTTAAATATAGATTTTGTTTGGTTTTCAATAAAATGAGATGCAAAAATGCAAGCTATATGAGCTTTCACTAATGCAAAATTAGAAACCCTAGAATTCTAATTAACTAATGCAAACCCTAACACAATTTTAATGCAACTTAGAGATCTAAGATGATAATGCACTCCAAATCAAAACTATGACGTTCTAAATGCATATTCACCAAAATGAAGGGTGGATTTTTTTTTCTTTTCAGAGGATTGGGACCTAGAATGACAATCTTTGCTAACTTTCATTCAAGAACAAACCCTAGAGATCTCAATGCAAAGGATAAATAGATCTTGCAATAGGGTTGTTCTAAGGGATGAATGTAAACTAATAAGGGGTTCACCACCAAGTTTAGACTTGGAAAGATAAATGAAATGCAAGATGCAACACTAAAACATAATTCAATGCAATGACCTACAAAATGACCTATAAATGTCAATGAAATAGAACAAAAATCTATGAGATGAATGGTGTGCACCTGGAAATCTAGAAATTACTAGAAGGAGCTCTAAAATGCTAGAAAATTTGACTTTAATGTTGACTAGGACTCATTCGCCAAGCTAGGCAAATTTGAATTTAACCTTTGAGCAAGAGCACGATGTCTATGCCTATGCTCTCTAGAATTTCTATTTCTTTTAGTACAATTTTCAAGTTGTGTCTGTGTAGGAGTGGTTTTATCAACCATAGGTTTATTTTCTTCCCTAGGGGGAGGAATAGAAGGCACCATAGAAGGTTATTCAACCACTTTCACCTGAGCTTTGTAAAATTGTTTTATCTTAGGAGGCATGAGAGGATTGATTTCATTATCTCATGGTCTTTTGTAGGAGATAGGAAAAGGATCAATATTAGGTTGGTCTTGGTTATTTGGAATGTATTTAGGTTCAATCATAGTTTCATCAAGGATAGGATACTTATTCATAGGTTGAGGCATGTTTATAAGGGATATTTTTTCTATGCATTTCACCTTGAACTTTTGATAAGATTTGAAAAAGAAGTCTTCTCAAGGTTTAATAGGTTCCATAGGCTCAAGCCAAACAAAATTTGATGAAAAATTCCTAGAGGAAGACAAGGGATTAAAACCACTATGGTGCATAATAAATATTTCATTGTCAAAGAGAAAATTTAAGCATTTATGCACAACCGATGGGACAAATTCCATGGAGCATAGCCATGGATAACCAAGCTTCACAGGGAATTGGTATGACAGCGATATGATGGAGAATGAGACATCTAATTTTTTAGTCTTATTTGTAAAGGAAGGGTGATCAATTCCATTGTAGGGCAAGTGAAAGTGTTATGTATTTTTATCCATGCTTTTAATTTATCATATGTTCCTCGATAGAGTTCATGCACAAGTAAAAATTCCTCAGTGATCACATTCTCTCCATAGACGAGATCAATTAATATCCCATTACTGGGCTTGTCATTAATTTGATTGGCTATTTAAAGTTTACCATCAAGTGCATTTCTAATTATATCTTTATATGAGAAAGCCATTTCAAGAGGATTTTTAGTTCGACCCTTACAAGGTTGAATTTCAATCAACGCAATCAAACATTTTTTAATAGTATCCATAGGACCTTGTTCAATAGTATCCATAGGACTTTGTTCAATAGTATCCATATTTTCATCATCTGTGTCAACATTCATCACATCATTCTTCTTAGTTTCACTAGTTTTGACAAATGAAATGTTATGATTCGGCATAGGGTTGGTAAAGATTTGAAAATTTTGGTTGGGAGGGGCAACACACTTGTTTCCTTGACCAGTAACACCTCCAATTGAATGTCAGCTGCAATCAATGAGATCTTTCACAAGATGTTTAAGATGATTACTGAAAGGTGGAAAAAAAAAAATCTTTTCTAAGTTTTAGGACCTAGAATGATAATCTTCACTAACTTTCATTCAAGAACAAACCCTAGAGATCTCAATGCAAAGGAGAAAGAGATCTTGCAATAGGGTTGTTCTAAGGGTTGAATGTAAAGTAATTAGGGGTTCACCATTAGAATTGAAAAGATAAATGAAATGAAAGATGCAACACTAAACCGTAATTCAATGCAATGACCTATAAAATGACTTAGAAATGTAAATGAAATAGAATAGAAAGTTGTGCACCTAGAAATCTAGAAATGATTGGAAGAAGCTCTAAATTGTAGGAAATTTTGAATTTAGTGCTAACTAGGACTCATTCACAATGTTGGGTGAATCATTCCAAAATATAGGTTTCTGTGTGGGAACAAGAATCTACCAAATGGGTATCTAAATCTCCAAAATCTAATTTTTGATCAAAATTGGGACTCATTCACCAGAAGTGGCAAATCAATCCAATTAGGGTTTTTTGGAACTTCAAAGTCTAAATCTTCTCTTCTTAGTCTCCTTAATCTAATTCTTCGAGTTTTTGGATCCAAATCTTTGAAAATCAACCTGTAAGTGTTCTCCAATGCTTGATGACAACTTTGACAACTTTTAGACACTTTGACAAAAAATTCCAAATTTTCTCCTCAATATGTCTCCAATATGTAAGAAAGGGGGACCAACCACTACAAGGCCCCAGGCCACGAAAGGCCAAGAGTATTATGGCTTCCCTAACTTAACTCGGTTTAAAGGAGTGTTAGGATGGATGGGATGAGAATGATGAGGACTATAAGGTCTTTTGATCACTCTACAAACTTGAGAGTTGAAAGGAGACTAGGCGAGTCATTTTTCAGGGTCAACTCTATGTCTCAAATAGGTTTTTGTCAGAGGACAGAAGTACGGTTCTAGGATGACAACGCGGCATGTTGGCATCTCTCGAGTGCGCTGGTGTCCATACGGCTAGAAAATCACAAAGACAAGGTCTAACCTCTAAAGAACGGACTAGCAGCCTAGTTTAAGAGTTTCTAAAGGTGCAAAATAACACTATGAAATGTGAAACATAAATATGAATGTGATAAAGGAGGTATATTACCACAAGAGTGATGAATATGATCTCACACAATATTCCTTTCACCAGCTTGCACCAACATCTCTCCACCTACACACAAAAAAGAGGGAAAATGTTGGGGAGTTGTTTAGGGATCTGCCTCATTCAAACCCCCATTTTGGTGTTTCCACCTCCACGGATAGCCAAGTTTACAACGATGTATAAATAATGTGATAAAGAAGGGAATACAAGAAACTTACACCAAAGACACTAAAAAATAGTACATTCTAATTTAACCAAACAATAGAGAAGATGAGTGAGGAGCTTACCACCTTTGTCCAAAGTGCTCAAGGCTAGTGGAGGTAAAAGATGAGAGGAACTCAAGCCTCTGCTACAATGGATTCATCATGTGCTTGCTCTATTGAAGTGATGGAGTGATAGATTGCTTCTATGGAGTGTGACATGCTTCTACAAAGCTTGTGGACGAATGCTAGAATGTTGAGAGATGCTCAAGAGATGGCCAAAAGATGAATGAATGGAGAATTTGAAGATGGAATGGAAGAAAATGGCCATATTCAGGTCAGCCAACCGAAGGGAGGGGTTACACTTCGACTTCCAATAGGAAGTGTAACATCTTTGCAGACTCTAGCTATGGGAATCTACCAGGGATGTAAGTACACCACACAGACGTCTACGCATCACGTGGGCGTCTTTGATAGAAATTCCTTTGCTAACACTCAAAACAAGCACCAAGTGGAATGGGAAGTAGCGGACTTATGTGGAATTAAGCCTCCAAGTTTTTTTTTCTAAAGTGGAGAGGGTTAGAAGGGGAATTCGCATTAGGGGTGCAAATTCACTCTGATACATTTTGCCCCCACTTTAGCAAGCACATATACTGATGTGTGCTTCGGTAAAGTAGATCGAAGAAGTATTAGGGTTAGAGATGTATACCTATACCAACAAGGAAGCAGATCATGTTTTGGCAAACCAAAATTGCAAGACAAGAAAAAGGCTCCATAGCTCCGTAGAACTATAAAGCTAAAGAATGAAAGCACCTCACAAGCCCATGGACTTGCAAGGGAGGTATCCTTCAAGGAATCTCACATAAAGGAAACCAGGAAAGTGCCTTATAGACCCGTAGACTTGCAAATAAGGTATCCCCCAAGAACTCTCACATGAGGGAGACCAAGAAAAGGGGACTTAGCAGAGTTAGAATTAGTGACATGTTTACCCATAGATAGAACATGTTAGGAAGTGGTTGCGTAGTCCAATAAACGGACAGTCACACAAACCATCGCCAAGTTGGAAGACTTTCAAAGGGGTCCCTTGGGAATCCTTCAAAAGGAAGAGGGGTACACTCAAGGGACACGTTATTTGAAAAGTGAAGTCTAGTTAGACTACCCCAAGCTAGATGCAAGGATGTGAAGTAGGTCTATTCGGGTTTCCTCCAAGCTAGATGCAAAGATAGGCGTGATCCCACAATAGTGGTTTACAGTTTCTGGACAAACTGGACACTGAAATTATTATTTTTAACTAAATCTTCACATTCAAGCACCTATAGCGGCTAAACCATGAGGAATTTGAAGATGATGCAAACTACTCTCTCCTCACATTTTGTCTATAGATTCTAAAAATATTTTTTTCAAAAATTTTGGAATCAGATTGCACTTCTTTTTCCATCTCCCACGAAAACTGGTTTTTTTCAAAAAATAACATTTTAAAAAAGTGATGCACACCGTATAACTCATAACTTTTTTTCCATGAAGGATAAAATTCTAACTCTTTTGAATTTAGATTTGTAACTCTGATATCTAGTGCTTCCACTTGGTTAGATATTTTTTTATTTAATATTTTTTCTTTAATCAAGTTTCAAAGTCAAACCAATTACAATTCAAACATAGCGCGATCGTATAATGCGTTACTTTTTTTGTATATATCAAAATTCAATTTTATTTATTTTGTTGGATCAAGGACTTCAATATTTGGTTCACTCGTATTTTTCAAAAAAAAATTGATAATGTGCTATTTTTCCATATGTGCAAAACAAAGACCTTCATTTTCAATGAAAAACCAATGTTTAATAAAACTAAAAAAATAAATACATAATAAAACCAAAACATATTAAAATTATATTCGTTGGATAGCTCATTCAAGGAATACCTGATTCTAGTTGGATTTGTGAATATTCCTCCATTTTCATCCTCAACCCAAGCTTTGAAGTGCCAAAATTTAGGTTTTTTTGTGTCTTAGGGGGGATGAGGAATAAGGGGGGTTTGTACAAACCCCTAGGGGTTCGAGTGAACCACCCTTCTATAAGAGATTTTGTTGGGTTTTTGGGCAAGAAAGAATTAAAAGGGTTCACTCAAACCCTTGTTCAAATGGGTTTGCTTGAACCAGTAGGTTCGTACAAACCCCTAAAATCAAGTTTTTTTCCATGTATTCATTTTTTGTGAGTTTTCCTTCCACACTTCAATTATAAACCACTATTGTGGCTTCACCCATAGGAAATAGGTCTAGTCGGGTTGCCCCCTGATCTAGATGCCAAGATGTAAAAGGCTTTTCGAGGGGGTCCATTGGGAACCCAATGCAAAAAGGAAGGGGTCCACTCAAGGGATGCACCATTCAAGAGCCAATTCCTTCTTTCTCAAATGGATTCGCCATCAAGGAATCTTTTTGAAAGATTTTCACTTCATCAAGGAATTTGAAAGGAAGGATACGCCCCCACATGAGGGGAACATCAAAGGTGTTCCTACTTCAGAGGAAGGTTTCCAAGTCCTTTCTTTAAGAGCCCGTGATGAAGGAAATGTGTTTTTTTAGGGTTTCAAGTCGAAAATGTAATACTAGCAAAGAAGTGTGTGGAGGGATCTTTGAGAAAATATTTATTAGGCCACAAATTCATTTTCTAAAGATTTCATAATTTGTGGAAGTGGTGTTGCTGCACATGAAAGGGACAACTCAAACAAAGAAGAGAGAAAGATAAAGAGAAAGAAAAAGGAAAGAGAACATGAACAAATGACACAGGGCATAGGGGGATCTAGTTTTGCAGGGTCAGATCTGTCTTTATTTACGTAATAGGTAACCATGATACAAGGAAAAAGATCATCAATCCCAAACTAGATCAAGAAGAATGCACAGAAGACAAACTAAAAATAAAAAATTGGGTCAACATGGGCGGAAGCCTAAATAACCCCAATGCTTTGCATCGTCCTCAATTTTCCTAAATTCAATCACAAACATGGAAGAATGATGATACAAATAGAAGAAGTTTTACAACACAAATGCCACACTTGTATCCAAGCACCAACAGGGGTGATGAGGATAATCTAAGCACATATAGCATGATCACAGGGAAGCACATCACAACACACACACATCTAATCTAAAGATAAAGAAGAGGGTCTCCCCCTAACATTGGTCAACCAAGAGGTTGTTAGCTTCCCACTCTAGATCATCATAGGGGGAAGGATGACAAGCCTACAATAGTGTAATGTTAAGGGGAGGCACTTTCAATCCTCCTGCAACAAGGGCTAAGGAAGAAGGACCTATGAGGTCTTTGTCACTCAAATCTTGTGGGTCTAAGGTCAACGACCTTGCAAAGATTGCTAACAAGGTCAGAAATTCATCCACTGAGTTAAACATGCACTTAACGGGAGTGTCATGTTTCACCTCGATGGATGGAGGGGTTTGCACCCGATGTTCATTGCTAGGCTCACTGAGAGATTTGAGAGAGGTGAAAAACTCAGGAGAGTCTAGGACTAGTTTTGTCACTAGGACAAAATGAGTCAGCACGGGCTCCTCTTATGTCCTTCATTATTGGAGGAACCACTCTCTACCATTTTCTTCATTAGAGGAGGTGAACTCCCCACAGAAAAAGCAAGAAAGGTGGAGGAAGAGGAACAAATAACCACAATAGATACAACCAAAGTTTTAATCATATCTATGAGTTTTAGAAAAGATGAGACATCTGGAGTGGACGCTAGTAGAGGTGGCTCCATCAAAGAAGCGATGAACATTTGCGGCTTACCAGGCACATGTGCACTCGCAACAGAAGTTGGAAGTGATACAGATTTTTTTTGGGTAGAAACATAAGGGAAGAGAGAGGAGGAAATGGCAACAGGTCCTGATACAAGAGTGATCATCTCCTCTTCCTTCTTCTATAAGGCAGATTTCTCAACCAAAAGAGCCTTTTTCAGCAGTTACACTCACGTGCAAGGCGATTTCTATGACTCTTTGAACTAGAAGCTAGAGTTTGCAAAGGGATGGAGGATCCTTGTTCAGCCATGGAAGTGTCCTCTATAGTTGTTTCTAGTAGAGGGATAGACTCCTAGATGGGAGCAGGAGGAGAAGGTTTAGAAACAACAAGGGGAATTTATTCTAGTTCCTCGGTAGCAGGCCTCTTCCCATTCACTAGAATGGTAAAAGGTCATGGGTCAAATTATCTTCACGAGCCTTTCTTTCTACCATATAAATAGTACCAAGGTCTATGGGACCTGTTAAGGAGATCCAATATCTTGATCTTGGATCTATGCCAAGCAGGCACCATCGAACTCAACAGGTAGAAACTAGGCTTATTCATCCAATACTCCTCCCAAGAAATGGGAGTAGGTGAGGCATCCCGAGAAGGAGCAAGCTCCTCCTTTCTCTTTCGAGAGGATGAGGTAACTGGCTTCTCTGCTATAGGAACGTTCAATTTTGGTTGTCCCTTTCCTCTACTCTTATGCTTCACATAGTTATAAATTAGGTTTGTTCTTGGTGGAAGTGGACCAACTAGAGCAGGCCAAAAGTGATCATATGAATATCCCCCATGGGACACCACGGGCCAATATCTAGTATCATGCATCACATGCAAAACACCTTCATAGGAAAACTTAAGGCACATATGAATCACAAAGGTGGTCCCATTCATGGAATCTAGCCAAGGTATACCTAGCTTCACTCTAAATAGGTCTAACTCGAGAACGACACCAAAAATTGTGTCTACATTCCTAGGTCCGGCCAAGATGGATAGTGTTATCAATCCATAGGGTTTAAGGGAAAGACCATCATGCATACGAATGATGGAATTTTTTTTTTCATATTCCTCCCTTTGTAGGGAGTTTAAGAATAGAGTCTCCTCCACTATGACATTCACTCTACTCGCAGGATCAACTAACACCCCTATCACAATATTTTCCATTGAGGCAAGCGGGAATGTAGAGCGGATGAGTTTTTTCATTTGCTAGTATGTCTTGCAAAGTGAATGTTATATCCAGTGAACCGGTCGCAAGATGAGGAGAAGGATTAATAGTAGCCATGTTAACATAGGATTTAGGCTAGGAAACTGAGTCAGAGGGATCAATAATCATGTTAGAAAAATGTGACAGAAATGAGTCCATGTATATTTTCAATTCACTATTAGCTTTCACCACTAATCTATTCATGTTTTTCTTACTTCCATTAAGATGAATAGTACCATCCTCAATGTGATCCTATATCTCATGACGTAGGCACATGCAACGTTCAGTATCATGTTCATTAACTCAATGGTATTGATAATGGGTATTTTCTTCATACCAGTTAGGATACAATTCCCTAACTGGTTTTGGAGTTGGCAAGCTAACAATATTATCCTTTAACAAATTTTGTAAGACAGAAGGATAAGATTCAGATAACTTTGTGAAATTTCGGTTACGCTTGAGGCCGTTGTTATCCACAATAGCTACTACATTCACAATATCCTTTCCTTTTTCAGAGATTGATATAATGGACTTTCCCTCTAGATGGGAGCACGAGGAAGATCCCCTGAACTAAACTACCATTTGTTGGTACTCTCATAGGGCCACACACAGATGCATGAAAGAAGGGTATTTCATAAGGGAAAACTTCTCCAACCAAGGCCTTTGTAAGTTCCCTATGAACACATCAGAGTCCAGAAATAGGTACGATATCCGTGAAAAGAGTTCTTGATATCATGCTATAAAGTCGGCAATCTTCTCATTATCCCCTTGTTTACATCAAACAAGGTCAGAGAAGTTCATCTTAGGCCCGATGTTGGCTTGGAACTATCGTAGGAACTAGTTCACAAGATGATCGAATGTAAATATGGAATTTTCAGGCAAGGAATAGTACCATTTGAGTGTTGTATCCTTGAGGAATTGAGGGAATGTTTTTTCTATCAATGCGTCATGATGGAAGAAGTTTGTACACAAGGCATTAAAATTGAACACATGTGTTTGTGATTCCCCTTTACTGTCGTATTTCTCAAATTTAGGAATCTCTATCCCTTGTAGGAAAGGAGTATTCATAATTGCTACTGACAATGGGCTTTGTCAGAAGAAGGGCTAGAAGATAGGCTAGGCAGAAGCCTGGGAAAGGTTCACCAATTGGTTTTTCATCTTCCCCATATTCTAAAGAAGGGTGTTTAGAATAGGGTCGTTAGAAGGCATACATCAAAAAATTTAGTGGCGAATCTTCACCAATTAGCAAATTCTAGGACTCGGGCAAGTCAAAATTGGTGAATTAATCATACCCAACAAGGTGTCCAAATCACTCAGATTTTACAAACTATCGGTCCAATGCATGTCCATTCGCCAAAAGGTTTTTTTTATGAGGCATCTTTAAGCAATAAATTCACCATAATAGACTATGCGTTCCTAATGGACCAATTAATATTTTCACTTGGAATCCCGGGAGCATGTAATAGAACACCTACATATTCGTCAATACTATTAAAATATTATATGAGGACCCATTTTTCCAATTAAAATTTATAGATAGTTGCTTGTGAAGACCCATTTCGCCAATTAAAATTGATAAATAGTTGCTTATGAGGACCTATTTCTCCAATAACATTTAAAAATAATTACATTTGAGGACACATTTTACTGTGAAAATTACAATGTATTGTTGTATAAGCACACGAAATTTGCCAAATTTTTAATATACCATTTAAAAATTATGTGGAATTTTCCAAATATGAGTTGATATAAATACAATCGAAACTGTCATTTATTCTTAATATTTTTTTCAGTTATGAGGTTCTACTTCTCGATTCGAAAGTCAACGAAAGCCGAAAACGTAGACTTAAAGGTGAGTGATCATTTCTTCATAATTTTATTAGTTATAATAATAATATTTCTTTATCTCTTTTCCATTCTTGCTTCAGTCTTAAAGATGATTTTAAGTAGGGAATGGGATCTATATTCTCTATCCTTCTTAAACAAGAAGACATTTTTTTCCAGCTTTTATTCGAAGTGAGAGATCAATATGTCGAGCAAAAAGGGTAAGACTCCTTAGGGTAATGAAGATATTGGGAGGCCATCAAAATGCCCAAAACGTAGAGGTACCATATAGTCTTACTTTGGAATTAGCAAAGCTTTTGATCCATCAGATCAAGATGGAGCTACATCATCAACTCTTCCACCAAATATTAATGAAGAAGGCATTCACAATACCTCACCACCATAGGAAGGTCAAGGTGAGATTGTCATTGAGTTAAATCAAAATGTATAAAATGAGGATGGAAATACCGTAGAAGATGTTCCAAGGGATATCATAGTTAGCCAGAATGAGATAATTCACTTGGATGAGGATGATGTTGGTAGCAAGAAAATAAAATGCAAATCAAAATTGGGGCGCGAGTCGAAAATGACAAGGAATTTTCAACTTTCTTGGTTATTTAAGTACCCATTCATTGTACTAGTGGGCGTGGAAAAAAAAATTATATTGAAAAAGAAACACTAAGAAAGTGTACAATTTGTAGTTATAAATGTGGGAGACAAGACATTGCAGCTAAAGCTTGACGCTATAGAAAAGCATATCGGTAAAGTTTACGAAAAAACAAATCATAGATGTAAAGGAACAATCATTCATATGATGTAAGTCAAAGGAATAATTTCTTCATGTTAAGTATGTCATGGAATATGAAGAGCATAACCATAGAATGTCGAAGCTTGATAAATGTCAAGGTACACTTGAGGATCATTCTGGAAAAGTAATCGCAACTACAAATCTGTCAAAAACTATTCAGATGAGTGTTGTTTTTTATATTTTGTCTAGAGGGTGTCCTATGATAGACTACCTCGAATATTCTAGTTTATTATCTTATTTGATTGTTCCTCACTTTCCCTTCTCACATTGGTCAGTAAACGTTGGATGGGAATAGGCAAACTGTCTTGTTGCAGTGGAAAAGGAAGATTTAAAGGAGAAAGTAAATGAGTCAAATTTCATTGCATTATCTTTAGATGAAGTTACTATAGTAGACAATACTTCTTGAGTCTGTATGCATTTGTATATTGTAGAACAACATGTTCACCAAGTTCATCTTCTTTGTGTTCATAAAATGGAGGACAATTCAACATCGCAAAATCTATTTGAACTAGTCAATAAATATTTGAATGAAATTGCAATAATGGATGAGTTGAAAATTGCCAAAAAAATTCTGTGTGTAGGAGTTGATGGAGCTATAGTGATGCAAGGTCAAATGAGCGGTGTTTGCACAAAGTTACAAACTACTTGTGCACCATACATGCTTGGCATTCACTGCATGGCCCACAGAATAAATTTAGCATTCAAAATTGTAAGAAATTTTCCTACAGTATCAAAAGTTGAAAATCTAGTTTACAAGATCCACGCATACTTTTTCCAAAGTCCCAAATGTTTCCAAGAATTTCAACAATTTTTTGAGGGAATAACACCAAGAAACAAGCTTCTCAAGGATTTTAATACCAAATGGATCTCCCTACATGGACCAGTGCAACGAGTTCTTTCAGAATATCAATCCTTGATTGGAGTAATGTACGAGCATCACAGCACAATAGACAAAGCTCCTGACCTCTTACATAGGTTAAGCGATATAGAGAAACTCTTGACTTTAGCTAGTCTTCTCCCCATGCTGGATGTGATGAAAAATCTTGTGAAGAAATCCAAAGATAGAACTATGTATATTTATGAATATGCCAATCTACATAAACTTACATGCTTGGCCCTCGATCATCTATATCTAGATATAACACAAAAAGGCTCAAATTATTTCATGTGGTGAAAATTACTGATTTGCATAATTCTGATAATTATTTATAGTTTAATTTAAGCGGGCACTTGTGTATCTGTGTATGTAGATATGAGATACCAATGTACCATTGTAAGATAGCCAGGCGCTCTAGTAGAGAATTAGTTGTTAACGGAGAAGATTTTAATAGCATTGTTAAATCGGTTAGTGACAATTTGAAGGAAATTTCAAAATCTCTTTCCTCAAAGATTCGTGAAAGACTCCCTCGACATGAAATACTTGAAGCCATGGGTATTGTGTATCCTCAATTTTGGGTAAATCAAGATAACCCAAAATATTTTCATGATCAAGTAAAAATCTTAATTGAACAATTTTCAAAAAAGGTAACATACAATGAGTAGACAATAGAAGGATTTTCAAATGAAAATAAGCTTAGACAACAATGTAGGAGTTTTTCAATAGCTATGAAGGACCAGTATAAATCCATGGGCAAGGAGAAGGCCTTTTAACCAAGATCAATAAAAAAGGTTTGGACAAGCTTAGGTCAGAGTGAAATATTGCATGGTTTGATATCAAAATATTTCAAACTTTTTGATTTATGTCAAACAATGATATTGGGGTCGGTGGAGGATGAGATATTTTTCAGTAGATTGGATTTTTGGAAATCAAAGTTAAGAAACAAACTAGACAAGAATTTGGAAAATTACTTGAGGATGAAAGGAACTACGTATAATGTCAAAAAAATCCTTTTCAAAGGGCACTCACAATTTGGAGGTCCACGTGTGAAGGAAGATGGACTAGGTTGTGCAAGACAGACACTCCAATTCCAAACGTTGGTACTAGTGGCACTGGCAGTGGCAGTGGGACTAGGATAGATGACAATGACATTGAATTTGACACAAAGCATGCAATGAATATTGAATTTGAGACACAGACCAAATAAAATGAAGAGTAGACTCAAAATCAAGATGAATCTCTTACTTTATCTCAAGATGAGCGTCAGTTTGAGGACCCTAACCCCGTTTCGGAAAAGGAAGATAATTAGTAGGTTTTAGGTATTTTTACTGCACTTCATGAATCACTTTCCGTTGTTCCAAATTCCAAACTGTAGTTGATGATATTTTATATTATATTCAATAAACATTAAAATTGTGAATCATTGCACTTCATGATATCTTATTTTATATTGAAATACATGAATCATATTCCAAACTATAGTTGATGATATTTTATATTGTATTCAAATAAATTGTGAATCATTGCACTTCATGATATTTTATTTTATATTGCACTTCATGAATCATATTCCAAACTATAGTTGATGATATTTTATATTGTATTCCATCATCCATGAAATTGTGATATTAAATTTGATCTCTTAAAAGGAATTTTAATTTTTCTTTACAAAGAAACTAGCCTCCACCCCACTTATCTTCCACATATCAATAATCACAAAAATATACCACACTTTGAATTTATGATCAATGCAAATTTTAAAACATTGTGTGATAAGATCCATATTATAGCCTACATTTCATCCATAAACAAATTTTAAATCTCGTAGTCCCTCCCCCATTCCTAGAAAAATTTAATACCATCGACCTAACAATGCTTCATCGATAGAACCCCCATCACAGCCCTGTCAATGGCCCAATGAAAATAGCTCACAACCTAGTATCGGTGTAACAATACACTATCAGGCTAACTCCTAAGGTGCTCTCCCTAATATACCGATAGATTCAACAAAAGTAATCACATCATTGTAACACATAAACATCGATGGAATGAATGATTGCACTCCCCTGATGGCCCAATATAACCATGAATTATCAAATGCATAAAGTATATCGAGGGAAGTAGGGTGCATCAGGGAAAAACTATCTAGCGTCCCACCGATAGACCGAAGGAAAGGTGTTCATCAGTGGAGAGGGTGGGTATTAGTGAAAGACTAATGTGACATCCTGAGGCATCGTCAACTTCAAGATATTTGAAATAATTTTTCTTCTCCAATGACAAGACTGGAAGAGAGATGGTGCATTTATGAACCATAATTGAAGTGAATTATATCACAAGTTGATCGTATAGTTGTTACAAAATCTAGAAGATTTTGCTAAGGGCGGAAGTAGAAAGAAAAAACTTGGAGTTCTTACACAGCAAAGACCAGTGGAGGCAAGACTCAAGTAAGTACTTCAGACCCAGCTGAGAAGCTATTTTCTTCAAAAGCTTAATATCTAAATAATGGAGGAGAGTACAGACAAACCCAAAGCTAAAAATTTGAAAACCAAAAAGACTAAGAGACTCCTAAATCAAGACCTGATAGATCAATGCCCTGGGTCGGGGCCAAGAGACAAGAGGAGTGCTCAAATGAATCCTTCAATGGATTGAATATGGGACAAACATAAGGGCTTAGGATATATTTGGACACCACAATGAGGGTATGAACTCTTCATGTACCATTACATAAAATGATTTAGGTTTCAACCAATCTACAATCCATGGAGGTTGAACCTAGGAAAACTTGTGGTGCCTAATTTGTTTGTGAATACAAAGCTAATTAAATCTCTTGCTATTAGATATGACCCCAAGAAAATAATTATTCAATCACATGGTAGGGGTGACATGCTTGTTATTTCTAGGGATCTCATTTCTAATGTATTTCAATTAGTGTTCACTGAATTTATCATTCATGGTCAAAGACCTCTTGACAGAGTATCGCCACATGGATACCAGCTATAAGAGATGGAAATTACCTTTGCATAGGCCTAAGGATGAAGGAGGTCAACTCAAGAGGTTCTCTAGTAGTGAAAACCCTCCTTTCCATGAAGATTTTTTCAAAGAGTATTTTCGATACATTTATTATTCAGTTGGTCGGGTTTTGGGAGTAGAGGTTATGTCTCTCATGTCGATTGCACCTATGGTCTTAGCTGCAAAAAGAAAGAGCAAGGATGACAGGCCATTTGATTATGCTAGCTACTTGGCCAACACCCTAAATCGAGGGCTTGAAAATATTAAAAATAATAGTGATAATATTAATTTTTAACACTATTCTTTCTTTATGCATTTTCTTTTGTACAAAGGACAAGTCAGAGAGGTCTGGAGTGAATAATTAAGGATAAGAGATACAGATGAAAATGGAGATTTCAAACTTGTACAAATGTGGACTTCATTGTGGGATAGTCGATTTGGTAGGTCTCATTACCTTTATTTTGAATTTTTTTTTGTAAAACCATTGATGAAGTTGTTGGGATATCCATGTAATTATAACCTATCCCCAGAAGTACAAAGATTTCTAAGACCAAAGTAAAATGACCCAAAAAATAAAGTGAATCATAACTAGGGAGACTGGTATGATTTCTTTGATTGTAGAGTGATAAGGGTTTATGGGTTTAAAGGAGCTCCACACTAGATGCCATGAGTAGTTCCTAGCCGAATTGCTTTTTTAGAAATTGTGAGGTAATTGAAAAAATCTGATGCCAAACACCTTAAAGGACATAGAAAACAATCAATTATGCCCAACACCTTATGTTTTGGAGACTTTATAGTGGTTTCCAATGAAGGATATGAGGAAATTGATGGTAAATTAGCATAATACAACCTACCTCTAGGTGATGTAAGGAAAAAATTTGATGTAAAAGGGTTTATTCACAAGGCGAGATTATCATAGGGGCTATCAAGGTATGAACATTTGCTCTCAGTCAAAGATTCAATAAGAAACCATGATGAGGTTTCCACCAAGGAAAGAATGGCCACCTATAACAAGATTATGCTTGTAGAGTAATCGAAGAGAAAAAAATGTCTCATCTTACTCAAAGGCATTTGGTGAGATACAAGATCCTTTAACAAGAATTGAGCAACTTATCGCTCATGTCAATGAACTAGTAAAGGATGTGCCCCGAATTATTTTTTATGTGCCTCATGCAACCTATTCAGGAGTACAAGTTGAATACATCCAACCCTTGGATTACATATCTTCACAGCCTACTCCTAATGTATTTTTTTATGTAGATACTGATATAAGTGAAGAATAGGAGAGTGGTGAAGAGGGTGAGCAGGTCAAACAAATAAGTGCTCCTATGATTGCACAGTACAAGCCCCTCAAGAGAATAATATTGTAAGATTTGAGGCATCAAATGAACTATCTGATGATGTGAAGGTCAAGGTTGGACAAAGGTTTATTTCTGATTATGATTTTGTTAAATCTTTTGAATTTAAATCATTTTTTTATGAATATAAAGGCAAAAAAATGAGACAAAGATATAGGATATCACTCCTGAACAAGAGGCAACCGCTCGGGAGGAATTGAAAAGGGAGGTAGATAAGGAAATGGAGTCCATCACTCCTAAAAAAGGAAGGTAATTACTTCAAGAAGCTAGAGTGCTGCTCCTTTTAGGGTGGGATATTAGCTCTTCAATTGTATTTGATAGCTTTAGAAAAAGAGGGGATAAGATAATGAACTTAATAGAAGAAGCAAGTGACAAAATGTATTCATGATCTGGGTACAACCCAGATGAAGCCACCTTCCTTATTTGGTCACTGTATCCCCATGATAAAATACTTGCTATAATTAGCAATCCAAACCAAGTGTTTGGACATATCTTGGCTCAACGAGTAGGGGATAACAACCCTATGGAGATAGTAGAATTGAACATAAATGTGGCAAGATTTTCCAAAGCACAGATCAAAAAATTGATTAAAGAAAATGACAAACTGAAGAAGGAGCTAGCAAATCAGAGAGAAAGAACATCTTCCTCCTCCACATTAGATTTTTACTCCCCATGGATTCAAAATGATAAGAGATTTCTTGATGCATTGGCTGATGTAGCCTATTGGAAGAATTGCCATATGAAATCCCAGGGGAAATACAAAGAATTGGAGAAAGAAGTGAAAACCATCAAATATAGCACTTTATCTGAAATGATCAAAGAAAGATTCAACAAAATGATGAAGTGTGTTGATGAATATTGGAAACTATTCAAATATACACACTCTACATTGGTGGAGAATGAACAATTGTAGGGGAGAATGGCCAAGAAAAGAGAGGAGATCCTAGATAAGAAAATCATGAAAGGACAAATATTGGTGACATATAACAAGCTGGTAGATTCACATAATGGATATCATAACCATCTTAGGGAATATTTTGAATGCTTTGATTCAGTCCCAACACTTCATAATGACATTGGAAATCCACGAGAATATGATGATTGGAAGGAAGAGCTTGTTGGGCTTCTAACTACTGCATTGCAAAAAATCAATGACGAGGATATGGTTTTACAAAACACTCATAAGCAACTCAAAAAAATAATATATATGGAATATGATATGAAAGAGGTGATCTCTAATGTGGAAACCTATGTTGAACAAGAGTACATCCATCACCTCTCTACAATCAATCTATTTATTAGAGGCGAGTGCATGGAAATGGGTAGCAATTCCGTGGATACCTTTCAAAAAAAAATTGAAACCCCATAACGAGAGTGCGTTATAATGTGCTCATGTTATGGCTTGTTGTGTTGAGCTTGAGGCTTGGCAACAATAAAAAAATAACGTGAGTGTGTTATAACATGCTCGTGTTATTGCTTGTTATAAGAAAAAAAAATTGAAAACCTGTCATTGTTATTTCGACTATTTTTTTCTTGTAGTCGCAGCCGAAACCCCCATATTTTTGCGCTCACATTCTAGGAGGATAAATTCAACAAATTTCTTCACCAACAATTTGTATTTCTTCACAATGATGGCTTCATGATGACGACGAGGTGTGAGAGGTAAGGATTATGTGGTTTTTGTTTTGAATTAGTTAGTTATAGGTTGAATTTGTTAGTTTTAGGTTGAATTTGATATATATTTTTTTGAATTTTTAGGAGATGCAAATCAACCTACAAACCCTCAAGATCTTCAATAGGAAGACCAACCAAATCCTCAAGATCAAAATCAACCACAACAAAAACCTCCTCCACCAATCACTCAACCCCCTCCTGGCACTCAACAAAATTTAATGAGTGAAATTGAGAACAACAAAAAACAAATTCAGGATTTGATCAATAGGTTGATTGATCTAAATGGTTCGACAACAAAAAGAATGACCCTAGCAAATTCATTGAAAGATATGTTAAAAAATGTAGATTCAATTAGAAAACAAATAGCTAGATGGCAAGATAGGAGGTAGGTGGCTAGGGATTATTATGCAAATAAACTATCATACAAAGATGTACAAAGGATTTAAAAATTACAAAAGGTGATTTGTGCTCATTATTCACCAACCCATGCACAAACAAAAATCTTACCCTCAATGCAAAGAGGTTTCCTATCCATTGGTTCCACCACCAACAGATTAGGGACCAGTTTTATGATAGGTGGTACATGGTCTTCAATTACCCACCGTGCAACAATTGTGAGGTCCCGCAATATTTCCTTAGGAAAATATACAGTGAGTTCATATTGAACAAAATCCCAAATTATTTTGATATGAGGTATTTCTAGGGGAGAGGTGGGGGGTCAGCTCGGGATAGACCCGGTGCACAGTCGAATCCTATGTGGATAGGTAGATGAGCTCTCGCTAGGCCACCTCATGAGCATGTTGTTATGCCTTCCTTCGTGAAGCAAAGTGTTGACGTAGAGACATTGCAAGCAATTAGCACTTTGACCTAGAGTGTCATCCATCATACTAGCCCTATTCTATAGTGCCATCTAGGGGAGTCTTTGAGTGGTGGCCTTCGAACACATGTGTGTCAATCTTGCGGGGCTACTTGTTCATATGACCCCATCGACACTCAGGAGACTGGTACATAGGATCTGTTTGTAGCTATGGAGATGAAGAGGGAAGCTAACATTTTGCATGAGGCATATGGAATTGATAGTCAGGTAAAATTTAGTGCATGTTCATTGAATTTAATTTATTAAATTTCAATTTTGAAATGCAAGATTAACTAAAAATATTTTATGATTTTAATAAAATTGCAGGGTCACAGTGTTGAGATTGGATACACTGGCCCCCCACCAACTTATTTTTTTAGTACACCTATCGCTGGGGTATGTAACTAGTAAACAATTATAAATTTATTGCATGTTAATAGCATTTTTTTACGAATGGTAATTTAATATACGATTTTGGATGTTGAACAGACTAATATTGGAGGTTTTGATGGAACACTTCTCAGTGGCAGTGGATTTACTCAAACCTACACAAAGGTAATAGAATAAATAGTTTAACTAATGAATCAAGTACTTAATATATTTGTGTAGTTTATATGCACATCGTTGATTACATTCAATAATTTTTTGTTTTATTTTTAGATGTTGCAAGCCAAAACACCTACAAATGTGACGAGGGCAATGGATATTGGTGTGTCATCTACTATACAATCCTTGATGGCTCTGATAGGAGAGGTATGAGGAAAATTAGTAAATTTACATTTACATTTGTTGTTATAGATTTTAGTTAGTGAAAAATCAAACCATTATTGATTCACGTAGTTTAATTTCTATTTGTATGGTTTATACAAGGCTTGAGCACGTGTGACCATGGGCATGAGAATATTTCCATCATGGAGAGAGATCATGAGATGGCGGTAAGTGATCATTTTGTCAAATATATCATTTTTTATAATGTAATTTCTATATATTCATGTATTTACTTATTATTGTAACAGTTAAAACTTCACCATTAAACTAAACCCTAGGAGGAGTAGTAGGAGAACTCCTCGAGCACAGAAAAAATGAGTGACAGACCTATCGCCATTCAATCAAAAAGGAAAGGGAAAGAATTTATTTCTAGGGCATGGAGAGCAATGACTTTTGATTCTAGAGCCCTTTGTTGTATGCCTACATGGCAGTTTTGTACATATTTTTATTGGACATGTTTGATATTGTATGCCTATATGGGATTCTCGTAAGCCTATATGGCTATTTTGTACATATATTTTATTCTTATATCAACATATATTGATGTATGCCTACATGGCTATTTGGTTAATAAAAATATATTTTATCGATGGTTGTCCATATTTGCATTCTAAATTGATGGTTCAATAGATATGAGTTATGTGTATTCAAGTGTATACTTTACAACTTACGTGCATTCAAGTGTATACTTTGTGGCTTACATGTTTTCATGCGTATACCTTGTATTCATGCATATAATTTGTATTAATTTTTGTATACTATGTATTCGTGTGTATACTTTTTGAGGCTTACATGTTTTTGAGTACTTGTGCCTCCCTTATTGACATGTACATGCTTGAATTATTCATGTGTATAATTATTAATTGGTTAGCCCTGGCATTGATCATTGTTGCCCTTCATCATTTGTCTTGAATATTAATTGAATGATGCTAAACAACTTTATCTTTAAGAAAAAAAAACACGTTTACAATTGGCATTTCATGAAATGATTCATAAAATATTCCAATATGTTCTTGATGCATCACTATCAAAAGATTTATATGTCAAATTTTTGCAATATTATTGCTTATACACGAAATGGACTCGGGAGAAAGCAAGTTATAATTTATAATACAAATAAGAAATGGACTCAACGTTATCCTAGACCCTTGAATAGGTCTATTTAACAAAGCAACATGCTCTCAATCACTCTTCGAATTACAAAGCACCATTGGTGATGCAAAGTGGCTCAACCAAGTTGTGATTTGACACAACTTTTCTCAAATATTCACACTAAGACTCCAACATTCACTTGACTCAACAATAAGAACTCTCCTATTCCTTTATTGTTTTGCACCAAACCACCACCAAAAAAAAGCCAACTCAGCCCTCTTTCAATCCATGTCATCCTTGGGACTATACAGGAAAGCTGGAGGTCATACCAAGTCCAAGATCAGAAAGTTTGTATCAAAAATCTAAAAATAGAGAACAATGTGAATAATTCTTATTAGATCTTCTCAAAAATTTCATCAACAACCTCCATTCGAGCCTCTCAATGCTTTACATAGTGTTTTACACCCTTCTCTAACTGATCCACGCCCTCAACTAACTAAAAACCAAGTTTAAAAATAAGTGGCCATTGCATTTCAAATTTGTTGCTTTAAGAAACTTATAAATTTGCAAATTTAGACTCCTCCAACCTAATGAGTACATCTAATGACCTCTAAACCCACACAAATGGCTTACAAATAGCCTTATTACATCGAAAAAACTCTATTCTTTTACAATCATATATAAATTTACAAATTTTCCTTCAAAGGCTACAAAGACAACTTCTAGTGCAAGATTGAAATTTTCACATTTTTTATCACTAGACCCAAAAGTCACCCTAAAACATACCTAATGCTCTTAATTGACCTTATTCAAGACAAAGCATGCTCAAAATACCCACAACAACCTATTGGCCAACCTATTCACCATCAAATAATCACTAAAACCACTAAACTAGATCTTCTTCATCAAATGGAGGAACAAGGTGCTCTGCACCAATGATCATACACTTTTTGTGTGGAATACTCGAACTTCTCAACCATTGTTTGTATGTTTCTCTTTTCTAGTGTTTTGCACGCTATCATAAGGGATCAAGTCAGTTGAATGCAAGTTGGATCAATTCCACATGTTTGGGTACAAAATATGACCATGCCTAGCATAAACCTACCTATTGGGATGCATTGGAGCAGTTAGTTTGGTCACACGAATTGCAAAACAAAAGTTGCACCACTTTGCAACTTTGCACAGCTTGAATTTGACAATTTTTCCATTAAATAAAAATCCATCGCCACAAGAAAACCACTTTGAGATATCCAAAACTAAGAGAGGTTTTCATAGAGGGGCCCAACGTGATCCTATGGGATCAAACAAGAAGTTTCTAAGCATCACAATATCTAATTAATAGCATGCTGAAGTTTGCAGACATTTTGCACTTTGGACCTTAAGGGATCGATCTGGTGGAATGTATCTCGGAGCGATTCCGCGTGCTTCGATACAAAAGAGGACCATTCCTAGTGTAAACATACCTATTCAGATGTGTTGGAACAATCCTTTTGGTCACACAAGTTGCAAAGCGAAAGTTGCACCACTTTGAAACTTTGCACAACTTGAATTTGACACTTTTTTCATCAAGTGAAAATTCGCCACCACGGGAAAACCACTCTGAGATAACCAAAACTGAGAGAGGTTTTCATAGATGGGCCCAACCTGATCCTTTTCAATTAGATGAGAAGTTCCTAAACATCATGGTATCCAAGTAATAGCATGTTGAAGTTTACAACCATTTTGCATTTTGGACCCTAAAGGGATCAATCCAGTGGAACGTAGCTCAGAGTGATTATACATGTTTGGGTGCAAAAGAGGAACATTCCTAGTGTAACAATACCTATTCAGGTGCATTGGAATAGTTCATTTAGTCACATGAGTTGTAGAATGAAATTTGCACCACTTTGCAACTTTGCACTACTTACATTTGACATTTCTTCCATCAAGTGAAAATCTGCCGCCATGAGAAAAAAAATTCGAGATAGCCAAAACTGTGAGATTTTTTTGTAGAGGGTCCCAACACGGTACTATAGGATCAAACGAGAAGTTTCTAAGAATCACAATATCTGATTAATAGCATGTTGAAGTTTGCAGCCATTTTGCACTTTGGACCCTTAAGGGATCGATCAAGTGGAACGTAGCTCGTAGCGATTCTAAGTGTTTCAGTGCAAAAAAATACCATTCCTAGCATAAAAATACATATTCAGATGTTTTGGAGCACTTAGTTTTGTCATACGAGTTGCAGAGAGAAAGTCGCACCACTTTGCAACTTTGCACAGCTTGAATTTGACAATTTTTCTATCAAGTGAAAATCTTCCGCCACAGGAAAACCACTCCGAGATATCCAAAATTGAGAGAGGTTTCTGTAGAGGGGCCCAACTTGATTCTATAGGATTAGACAATAATTTTCTAAGTATCACAGTATCCGAGTAATAGCATGTTGAAGTTTGCAGCCATTTTACACTTTAGACCCTTAAGGATCGATCTGGTGGAACATAGCTCGGAGCGATTCCGCATGTTTCGGTGTGAAAGAGGACCATGCCTAGCATAAAAATACCTATTCGAACATGTTGGAATATTCCGCTTCGTCACACGAGTTGCAGAGCAAAAGTTGCACAGCTTGAATTTGACACTTTTTCGATCAAGTGAAAACTCGCCGCTACGAGAAAACCACTCCAATATAGCCAAAACCGAGAGAGGTTTTTGTAGAGCGGCCCAACACAATCTTTTAGGATCAGATGATAAATTTCTAAGCATCATGGTATCTGAGTAATAGCATGATGAATTTTGTAGCCATTTTGCACTTTGGACCCTTAAGGGATCAGTCCGGTGGAACGTAGCTCAGAACGATTCCACGCGTTTCGATGTGAAAGAGGACCTTCCTAGCATAAACATACCTATTTGAACATGTTGGAATAGTCCTCTTGGTCACACAAGTTGCAGAACGAAAGTTGCACCACTTTGCAACTTTGCACTGCTTGCATTTGATGATTTTTCCATCAAGTGAAAATTCGTCGCCACGAGAAAACCACTCCGAGATAGTCAAAACCAAGAGAGGATTTTGTAGAGGGGTCCAACGCAATCTTGTAGGATCAAATGAGAAGTTTATAAGTGTAGACATGGAAAATTTACATTTTTGATCTAGCACACTTGATCCTAATTACTAACAACATTTCTTCTTGAATCATACTCTCAACATTTCATCATAATTATGTCTCTTAATCTAATGAATCATTATTCATCTGATCAGGTCTATCACCTCCTTTGATTAAATTAATCAATTTAATTTAATTAACCTTAAATTTTTCTTTAATTAAATAAATCATTTTATTTGATTAAAATCCCTAAAGTCCTCTTATTAAATTAAATAAATTAAACCTTATTTGATTTAATCTAACATTTTCCTTCTTGGTTAAATAAATCAAATCATTTATTTAATAAATCATTTCCTCTTAATTCTAATTTAAATTGATTCACCTATTTAAGTCTAAATTGTCACATCACCTAATTATTCATTAAATTAATCAAAACCTTGATTAAACTAATCTCTCACTAAAATCCTCTAGAGAATATAGCTTTCACAATAAATCAATTACTTTGATTTATTTAATTCTCTATTTCCCTCACATGGCATCAAAGGGGATTATTCCCTCATTTGAATTCAAAAAGGCCAAGTGAACTTGCTCCTTCCAACAAGGCATTTAAGGCCTCTTGCATGTCCTTGGCCCATAGCCAAGTGACATTAACTTCATTTCCCTTCCCTCTTCAACAAGTCATTTCACAAATTCAAATTCAAACTAAATGCATTTATTGGCACTTTGGCCAAAATGTACACAACCATTAGCGATTCACATCATGACATGTGGCATTCAACCATTGGATTGAAGGTTAGTCCTGCATTGCTCAAATTTCTTTCATTCTTCCAAATTGAAATCTATAAAATTGAGACTTCTCTCCTCATTTCTCATCCACAATTACATGCAAAGTTACTCTCTTCACATTGAGGGCTAATTTTTCCCATTTCACTCAACCATTCATCATCTTCAAGATTTGTAACAAGATTATGATCAAATCTCTTTGGGAGATTTGACCATTTCTCAATCACTCACAATTGCAACTTAGGAGTTGGGAAAGGGCCAATTTCAACATTCAATTGGCACCAATTCCCCCATGGAATCACTATTCTATTTGCTTAATTAGGATTAACACTTACTTATTTAAGTTTTGTTCTTCATCATTTCCTAGTCTAAGTTAAATAGATGAATTTTATGGGGAATCTCTCATGCTTGTTTGCATATTGAGTTAACAATTTAACCCTGTTTGTTTCCCTTTTGCATTTGCAAGTTTAGGGGTTCACATTTTGGCGCTAGAGGGAGGGTTAATTCAAGAATTTAATCATGTTTTTCAAAATTTCCACGTTTTTTAACTTTTTTTGCATGTCACAAGAAACTACGCTACGTAACAATTTTGCGGCACTATATTGCATCGCTTCCAAAGTCGCGGCTCCATACTGCACCACTTTCAGAGGTGCGGTGCTATATCAAACCACGCAAACTTCTAAACCATGTCGCTTCTTCTTTTCCCATCTGTCAATTTCAAATTTTTTAACCACACCGCTTTCATCTCCGCGACACTATACCACACTATTCTCAACACCACGGCACCATATTGCACCACATTTTTCCCAAACTGTGCCACTCTGTTCCTGCCTTAGAAAAAAATTAAATTTTAAACCTGAGCGCTTTACAAACTACACCGTTTGACCATATTGTGCCACATATTTGGTCTTTGTTCCTGCAAAGCGCCGCACATAGTCAAACTCGCGGCGCTATATAGCATCGCTTTTTGTCCAAACTGCACCACGAAAAATAGTCAGGTCTGGAATTTGGCATGTGCTTTTTGAATTTTGGATTTTTCTAATTCTTGACCTTGTTTGTTGTCTTTTTGCTTTTTGGTTTTCTATCATTTTATAGGTTGGAGCAAAGAAAAAGAAAAGGAAGAAGTTCATCATGACATCATTCTCATCATACACAAAGTGTTTTTAAACACTAAAGTGTTCTTCAACACTCTTTAAGGATTTTAGATTCTTGTTTGAGGGAAATTTGTTAATATCATTTGCCTTAGAAACACTAGATTTATTTTGGGTTTAAAAAGAACAAGCAAATTTCCTTTTACAAAAAAAGTAGGAGATTCATTATGGCACCATGTTCATTATGCACAAAGTGTTTTTAAACACTAAAGTGTTCTTCAACACTCTTTAAGGATTTTAGATTCTTGTTTAAAAGAAATTTGTTGATGTCATTTTCCTTAGAAACACTAAACTTCTTTTGGATTTAAAAAGAAAAATCAAATTTAGTTTCAAAATTTGCAAAAAGGCTAAAAAGAACCTTAGGAGCAACATACTAGATTTTGTTTAAAGGTTAACAATTGAACAAGGCAATCTCACATTTCCTTTGGTGCTTAAAAAGAACTCATTATTGCTTTGAGGGATTTAAAATGAAAATGTGTTTTTTGTGCCTTGTAATTCTTTTGCAAAGTAGTGTCATTTAAAAAGGCGTATGCACTTCTCTCGCGCTTCACAAAGATCTTGAGAATCAAAAGTATTTTTGGTGACACTAAGTTGCATAAAAGATTGCCTCCACATTTCAATTTGGGTACCTAACAATTGAACAAAACATGCGAGTGTGAGCATGACATATTGTGAAGGTTCTCCCTTTGTTTTTCAACAAAGGTTGAATGAATGACGGGATATGCTAGCTTGCTATTGTTTATCTTAGTGGGCCTGCCTTATGGGAAAAAGTAATCACCCAAGGGAACGACCCAACCGGGAACACGCTAAATCCAAGCGACTTCCAACTGGTATATAAGTGTGGATTTTTGAGGAAAGTTCAAGAATCACGAGGATTATTCTGACGAGAAGTGGAGCAATGGTCTCTCGCCATACTGGATAGTCCCCCATGAGTAGAATGCCCACATTAGAACCCTTTGTTTAGAAATGGCCAAATCCTTATCTATATTATTGGTGCAAAAGGTCATATCCTTTGAAGCCGCCCCACGTTATACATGTGGTTTTGTTGTGGATATGGAAAGTATTCCATGGGATATTCATGGGTATTAATGTTTGGTTGACCCGAGAAGTGTGTGTCATGGAGGGGAGCCAGTGTGGTCAATCATTTATCCATCCACACAAAATATGCGCAGTTGGATTCGTCCAAGTGGGAACCCAAAAAAATATTGTCTCATCATCCTAGGGTTGTAAAAAGTGCTTGGAGGTGAAGAATACATTGCTTGGTCCTCAAAACATTTGAAAAAAAACATACACAAACAACTTTGAATTTAAAACCCCTTAGAGGAAACAAATACCTTTTGACGAATTTAAGTACTCTTGCTTTCCCTAGGGATCATATCCTTAGAGGTTTCTTAAGTGCTTGGATTCTATCATCATTTGTTTTCAATAAGGTTAAACATAGGAGAATTTTGCCCTATTTTTCTTGATTTCCACATAATGGACCTTGTGGGATGAAGAAGAAAGTGGGACATTAGACATATAGTTTGAAACATAAGCAAGCAAGTGGCTTTGGTAAAAATAATTCATTAAGCCGAGATAAAAGACAAATTGAACCTCATATGTGTTGTTCCAAATGATTTCCCGAAAGGTTAAGATTCCAAAACCAAGGTTCAAAAGGATAATTCTAAAAGCCCATGAACAACACCTTGAAATTCTCCTTGAAGTCAGAGAAAGATTGGTATACAACTTCTATAAAAAGGCTTCAAGGAATAATCCAACTTTGTATACGTTCTACTATCAACAAAATCCCAAACTTTTTGAAAGGTTTGCTTTCCTCCCATAGGAATTCTAGCATGTTCTTCAACACCGAGGTTTTGTAAAATGGAGTTGTGTCTAGGTCAAGGTCCAAGATCAAAGTTGTCATCCTCATCCATCTCTCCATCAAATCAAATCTCATTCCATCAACAAACTTTTTGTGAACTTTAGAAAAATCACTCATGCTAAACTTAAAGGGATAAACAACATCACCCTATCTTGGCTTAACACACCTAGCCAAAATAGTAAAATCTCTTGGATGAATTCACCTCTAGGATAATGCAACTTCCTAAGGTCTACTATTTCACAATCACCTTGATTGGCTTAACACACCTAGCCAATTCATCCACTTCTGTAAGTTCTCCTAGGATAGCACAACTTCCTAGGGACTACAACTTCACTACAATCTTGTTTGACTTAATACATCTAGTCAAACCATCACAATCAATCTAAGTCCTAAACATTTTAGCATAACCCTTCAAAATTTCTTCAAAAGGTTTCACTCACTCACTTCATCCATTTATCCCGTCACCATTACTACCCTCGTTGATCTTTGACTTCCCTAGTTCTTCTCTTTTGAGCCTAAAAGGCTAGGATCCAATGATCCCTATTTTTTATGGTCCAAATAAGATCACAATACAAGAAGAACATGGAAAATATCAATGAAATATCAACTTCCATTGACATGAGTCAAGTAACCTCTGAAATAAACCTTGCGGGATTAAGAAATCCCCCAAGTAACTCTTCTTTACCATCACAAAATCCTTAAGAGGAGAGCTACAAATAGGACATCACAAATGAAGACATGGGGATGACACAATCTGAAATGATAAAAATGGTTCAAAATGAAGAGAACCATAAAATTGTCAATGCCATGTTCAAATACTTAAGTACGTTAGCGGAAGGAGGGGTCCAGTTCCCTTCCAACCTTGATGCAAGGACTAGTACGGACATGCCTCTCACAAATGCATCCCCAATGTCAAATATCAATCAATAAATGCCTCACACCACCTTGGCCATCATACCAACCTTGCCGAATGTAAACAAGGGGAGTTCCATGTTTCAAGAGTTACAAAAGAATCACCTTGTGACCAAGAAAGAGGTGGTTGTCAACACCACACTGGATAATTCAGTCCCGGTAAATCCATCACACCCATACATCCCACTCACCTTTTATAATCCCACCAGCTCATCTTCATTCCATGCTACACCAACATTTCAATCAAATATACAAACTTCTCTACCACAAGGAGAAGGTGGTTTGTTTGGAACAACCAAAGTTGCTGATCCTTTTTCTTTCCAAGGTAGCATACCATCTCTTCCCCCATTTCCATTCACAACCACATCACCTTTCGGATTTGGTTTTCCTCCCCTAGGCATCGATAGTTCCTCAGATCTAGGCCATGTGAACATCACATCAAATTCTTTCTTTTTTACTATAGCATCACAACAACAAATCACGACCATTCAAACCACCATGGAAAGTACACCAATCGGTCCTCAAATATCCCAAAGCATACCTTCTCAAGGGTCAAGCATCTCAACCACCCCTCCAAAAACCCAAATCCCAACCACCACCATAACCCTTTCACCTATCACAATGGTTGGCATCATTCCTATTCCACCACCAATCCCACCGAAAGCTAATGTAGAATATTCATTCACCACTCTAATCCAAACCATTCAAAAATTCAACCAACAAAGGGTACTCAAACAAAAGAAACAAGCACAAGCACAAGAACAAGCTCAAGCACAAGCCCAAGCATAAGCACAAGCCCAGCAATAGGCGCAAGCGCAATACCAAGTGCAACTGCAAGCAATCCATCTGCAAGCATACCAACAAACCCTGCAAGACTTTCAGGCACAGCAAAAAGCCAAACAACAAGCTTCGTTGGCACAATAGTAGCTCGACCAACAACAAGCTTTGTTGGTGAAACAACATCTAGACCAACAACAAGCTTTGCTAGCACAATAGTAGCTTGACCAACAGTAGGCTTCATTGGAACAACAATAGATGGACTAGCAACAAGCGTTTTTGGAACAACAATAGTAGGATCAACAACAAGCATTGTTGACGCAAATGCAAGCATACCAACAAGCCTTGAATGCATAGCAGAGCTTGCATAAAATTCCCACTAGTACTCCTACCACCCACAAAACACCTCAAACACCTCAAAACACATTCATTGCACCTCCTGATCTAAACAAAGATGTTGCAACACAAATCAAACTGCTCTCACAGCAAGTGTTGGACTTACAAGCAAGAAAAATGACAAGAACACCAGGAAACTTGTGCCCTTATCCTTTCAACAAAAGTCTCACCATGGTACCATTCCCAAAGGGATTTGAGATCCCCAAGTTTGAAAAGTATAATGGAATAGGTAACCCTAGAAACCACGTCAGGGAATTTTAGGTGCATTGCATGGAGGTTGCATACGATGACATGTATCTAATGTGACTATTCCCCCAAAGTCTGACTAGTCCAGCCATGGAATGGTTTTCTCGCCTACCCATGGGCATTCAAACATTTGAGGAAATTGCAGAAGCTTTCCTTAAGAATTATGCTTTCAACATGGGTGCTGATTTTTAGTTTCCAAGAACTATCAACACTCAAACAAATAAAAGGATAGCTATTTGCATCCTTCTTGCAAAGATAGCGATCCAAGGCCAATCAGAGCAAGTGGACCATGCCAAAAGAACAAGTTTACACCATCATATCCAATCTAGATGAAAACTTGGCATTCTACTTGAAAATGCAATGCATCACATCATACAATTGACTGATCCCAAAGGCACTCAACATCAAAAGAGCCCTTACTATACAAGGAGGCGTATCAACATTCACTCCACCACAGGATAACCACCTATCCAAAAACTATAATGATAAACCTCGAACATGGTCGAGGAATAAAAATATCACAAACAATAGCGTGGTCGATGCTAAAGTGGTCATCAGTACCCCTAAGAAGAACATCCAAAGCCATCATCAACCACAAAATCATAATCACAACAATGTGCAGACTAATGCAGTAGTGGCACAACAACCAATTCCCACCAATCAAATCAATAACTTGGGTAATCAAGGAGGACCACCTCCCCGAGGAAAATATCCCCCCAAGTGGAATTTCATGGCTCTTGGGGAATCCATCGAGTCCATAATGAAGAAGTTGGTCAAGGAAAACCTAATCAAAGTCTCAAACTCCGAGCAATATGTGAAACCCATGACCAAACCGCCATGGTATAATGAGAACCTCCTTTGTGACTTTCACAAGGTCAAAGGACATACCACCACCAATTGCATGAGGCTAAAGAACATCATTCAAGACCTCATCGAGGATAAGATTATCAATGTCGACCAGCTAGCCAAAAACCAAGATCTAAAAATATACACAAATCTGATGTCAAACCACAATCAAGGAAACAATCAGGGGAACAATAGAGGCAAGCAAAAATATGCTAGCGCTAATCTAGTGTATGAGGAGATAGTCGAATGTGTCAATGAAATGATCACAGTCATTAATGTCAAAGGCACCAACAATGACTATGGAGTCACCACACATGGTGGCAAGGTCACCATTATAGGGGCACCATCTAAGATTCCCACTTTAAATACAAAAGCCCTTCCTTATGATTACAATGTCATTGACCAACTAAAGAGAACCTCGTGCAAATCTCTATCATGGAGCTGTTAAAAAAATTTGTTGCCCATAGGAAGATCCTTGATGAAGCATTAGTTACATCCACCATCTCTGCCACCCTTGACACAAAGTAGTTTTAGGCTATGGTTGGTAACATTGTTACCCCAAATCTCCTTACATTCTCTGACCAATATTGCCCCCCATAGCCATCTCATAACCGCGCACTTCACCTTCAAGTGCTAGTCTATAAAAAGAAAGTTAAGAGGGTCCTAGTGGATGGAGGTGCAAGATTAAACATTTTCTCCCTCAAGCTTATAAAGAACTTGAGATTCACTGAGGATTCCATCAACAAAAACAAGAGCATCACAATAAGGGCATATGATAATCAAGAAAGAGTGTCTCACGGCACTATTAAAATCCCCATCCAAGTGGGACTGGCAACCATGGAGACTACTTGTCAGGTCCTTGACCTTGACTTACCATATAACATCCTCCTTAGACGTCCATGGATCCACGGAATGAAAGCAGTAGCCTCGACATATCACCAGTGTATCAAATTCGTACACCAAAATGAGGGGGTCACTATACATGGGGATCCATAACCATTTTCTTACTGCAAAAACTTGGAAGCCAATTTTTATTAAATCCCCCAAGTACCAAAAAATTATGAAGGCCCGTTCACTTCATACATCGACCTAGCCAACCTCGCCTCCACCTCTATGATAGAGACACCCAACATATCCGACATCAAAAGCATGATCAAGGACAATGGATGTGGTGACTACAGAATGAGAAGGAATGCATTTGTTGTAGGAGAATTACCACAATCTCCTAAGTCACATGGGCAACCTCAACCAAACGAAACACCCATCCACACCTTTAGGACCAACCCCTCTGGATTCTTCTAGTGGGGAGACCTAAGCTGGGAAAGTCTAGGTGAGGAGCATATTTCAAGAATAATATACTGCGATGCAGATGCCACACCCACATTACCCATGGATTAGGCTAGCATAGGGCTGAAAATAATGCTTGGCATGGGCTACAATAGAAATGAAAGTCTTGGAAAGAATAGTGATGGACGCCTGGAGCCCATCATTATAGAAAGAAGAATGAGAAATCTTGGCCTTAGGTATACTCCTCCAAGAATAACCATACATGGCAGAGGCATTCCTAGTAGGGTAGTCAGGAACTCTCCTCAACTATCAACAACTACCCTTAGACCACATGTTTTCCTAGGCATCCCACTGGATAATTTCACCTTTGACATCACCGATGTTTGCGCCAATAGTGATGATAATGACACCATAGCTAGCCTTCCTAGGATCTTTGAGGATTCCACCTTGCTAATGATTAGTGCTTCATTAGCTGAGTCAAACCAACAAACCCACCAAACCACCTTAGTACACCCCCAACTCATCGATCATGACCAACGAGGACTGCCAATTCTAGACTCATTCGAAAATGATGAGGCGCTATTAGAATTCATGGGACTAAGGGATACAGTTCTATGTGGGGATCACAAAGTAGGTTTTGACATCACATTGGACACCCAAGCATATCATGGGAAGACGATTGATTCCTTCAGTCACAAAAGAAAAATATCGAGAATAAGCTCAAGTTATTGAGTGAAAACCACACTGTGGCACTCTCTAACTACAAAATAGTAAAAATAAAGGATGCATCCAATGGTGAAAACCTCTTTGAGGCACCGAAGGATGAAGGATTCAATCTCTTCCCTACTTCTCTACATCAAGAAAAGTCAGCAATCCTGGCATAGCAGTGCAATCCTGTCAACCTAGGAACAAAGACAGAACCACATATCACTTTCTATGTTGAGTCTCTCCTAACAAAGGAACAAGAACTACTAGTGGCATTTCTAAAATAAAGGAAGGTAAAATTTGCATGGAGCTATGCTGACATGCCAGGTCTGGATCTAGAGGTAGTGGTTCATCATTTGGTTATTTACCCTAGAGTGAAACCAGTTAGACAAAAGTTAAGGAAAATGCACCCGCAAATAACCTTGCTAGTCAAGATAGAGCAACAGAAGCTCCTGGATGTTAGCTTCATATGCCCGATTGACTATCTTGAGTGGGTATCCAACCTTGTACCAGTCTCAAAACCAAATTGGGGCATCCGCATTTGCACATATTTTAGAGATCTAAACAAAGCATGTCCTAAGGATGATTTTCCACTACCCAACATTGACATGATAGTGGACATGACAGCCGAACATGAGATGTTGTCCCTAATGGATTTCTTCTTAGGATATAACCAAATAATGATTGCAAAAGAGGACCAACATAAAATGGCCTTTACATATCCTTGGGGCACCTACTGCTAGAATGTGATGCCATTTGGGTTAAAGAATGCAGGAGCTACATACCAAATATCCATGACACTAATTTTTCATGACATGATCCACAAAACTGTCGAAGATTATGTGGATGACATATTGGATAAATCAAGGAAGAGACAAGATCACGTAGCGACTCTAAGTGGAATTTTTGATAGGCTGGAAAAATACAACATCAAACTCAACCCAAAGAAATGTGTCTTTGGGGTATAATCAGGAAAGTTGTTGGGGTACATATTTTTGATGAGAGGGATAGAACTAGATCCCGCAAGGGTAAAAGCAATCCTTGATATGGGAGAACCAAGAAAATTAAAGCACCTCAGAGAATTACAAGGTAGACTCTAGTCCATCTGAATATTCATAGCACAACTGGCAAATAAGCAAATTGCCTATTCACACCTACTCCACAAGGGAGTGGCATTCAAGTGGGATGAAAAGTGTGAGCAAGCATTCAAAAAAATCAAAGAATATCTACTTACACCACCTGTGTTGATGCCACCAATCGTAGGGAAACCATTGATTCTATAAATATTAGCAATGACAGCCACCCTTGGTGCCCTTTTAGCCCAACATGATGAAAAGGGAACTGAGTGGGTCATCTACTATATCAAAAAAAAAATGGTAGGGCATGATCTCAACTACACATCAATTGAAAAATCTTGCCCGGCAATGGTGTTTGCAGCCCAAAAATTTAGATACTATATGCTAGCTCATCAAATTAAACTAATTGCCAAGATAGACCCCCTCAAGTATCTATTATCAAAAGGAATTCTTACAAGAAGAATGGCTAAATGGGTTATGATACTATCTGTGCATGATATTGAGTATGTAGAGAAAAAAGCGATCAAGGGACAAGTAATCACAGATCGACTAGCAAAGGCCCCAATATATGCAGACAACCCGCTCATATCAGAGTTTCGAGATGAGTCCCTTTTCAATCTCGGTGTAGCCGACCACTAGAAACTATACTTTGATGGCTCCCACACAAAACATAAAATTAGGAGTTGGTGTGTTCTTCATCACCCCACAAGGAGACTACATACCAAGATCCTACAAGTTGGCATTCCCCTATACAAACAACATTGTAGAGTATGAGGCTTTAACCATAGGTTTCAAAATTATGGCACAGTGGCAAATCATGGCATTAAAGGTCTATGGGGACTCACAGCTTATCATTAACCAAGTCAAGGGTGAATACCAAACTAAATATGATAAGCTTGCACCATACAAGATGGTGGTAGAGAGCCTCAAGGAATCATTTATTGATATCACCTATGAGAAAATACTAAGGGAAAATAACAGAGTAGTTGATGTAATGGAAATGATCAGATCCTTGCTAGATATCCCTCGCAATGTCTCAAAACATGAATTCCTCGTAGAACAGCTTCTCGTACCCACCTTCGAGGTACCAGAGTCAGAATATTCATGCAAACTCATTGGTCTCAGTGATCTTTGGTACCATGAAATTTACACCTACCTAAGATTGGGAATCCTCCCAGCTGACATTACCCCAAACCTCCCTTTGTCAAAAGGGCCTTCCAATTTGTCATCCTAGTAGAAACCCTCTTTCGTAGAAGCATCAATGGAACCCTGTTATGTTGCTTAAAACCTTAGGAGGCCTTGACTACTTTAACTGAGGTACACAATGGCACTTGTGGTTCACACTCGAGTGGTAGGACCTTGGCTAAGAAGTTGTTGAGAATCGAATACTACTAGCCAATAATGGAGAGAGAGGCACACAACTTCATCAAAAGCTGTCTACAGTGTCAATAGCATGGAGACCTCATTTATGCACCAGCTCAAGAGTTGCATCCTATCATACCACCATGGCCCTTTTCACAATGGGGACTCGATCTCATAGGTAAAATCTCACCCACCTCATCCAATGGCCATAGGTTCATTATTACTACCACCAAATATTTCACAAAGTGGGTCGAAGCAATCCCCATGACCTACATCAATAGAAAATAGATATCCAAGTTCATCCTAAAGTACCTCATTTTCTGATATGGTGTTCCCCAATCCATTATCTCTGATAATGGGACACCCTTCAAGAATTAGGATGTCCATGACTTGTGTGAAAAATTCAAAATCCAACACCACTTTTCCACCCCATATTACCCACAAGGCAATGGCCAAGCAGAAGCTACCAACAAAACCATTCTAAAAATCCTTAAGAAAACAGTCAATGACTCTGGTTGTGACTAGAATCTGTAGTTAAATCCTACCTTATGGGCCTACTGCACCAGCATCCGCACACCAAGAGGCACCACCCCATTTTTCCTGGTCTACGGATTAGAAGCTATACTCCCAATTGAGATCAAGCTCCCATCCCTAAGAATATCATTACAAAACCTCATCACAAATGAGGAATACAGGGTTACAAGATTAAATGATTTGGGGTTATTGGATGAACGACACATGGATACCCTAAATCATCTATAAGTCTACCACAATCACCTGAAACGGAGCTACAACAAGAAGATCAAGCAATGCATCTTCCAAGTCAGAGACCTTGTGCTAAAAAAGAACCAAAAGAATATACCAAACCCGGATAGCAAAGGAAAATTTGAACCTAACTAGCTGGGATCTTTCATCATCACTACAAGCTATAAATCAGGGGCATAGCAGTTGTCAACACCAAAGGGCAAGCCTCTGTAGGAGCCCATGAATAGCTCTCACCTCAAAAAATTTTATGCCTAAGAACTTGCAAGGTATGGAGCCAAAAAATACAAGAACAATTAGAAAAAGTCCTGAAAAAATGGTTACCTTGATGAAAACCTAGCAAACAGGCATCTTGGTGACAACAAGAAAAATTCAAAAAATATAAAAAAGCCAAAAATAAATAAAAAAATCATCCTCTAGTGAAAACCACTTCGATGGCGCTTTGGGAAAGTACCTTGGTGAAAACCTAACAAATAGGCACCAAGAGTAAATAAAGCACTCTCTATTCACCAGGACCTACAGGACTCACTCATTCCATCACATTTCAATAAATCATCCATCCACCCATCCGCTTGCATCCATACCATCACCTGAGCTGATACCCATATCATATTCCACCATGGTACTACTTGGCATATTCCTAAGGTTAGTTTGTCCTGCCTATTTGAAGTAGTCCATCGCTTGACGCTAGGGGCATGTCCTTGAAACTGGTGTTGGGTCGGATTTGTGTATATTTTTGTGCTCTTCCCAAATCATACGAAAAATCAAAACATTAGAAAATCTTCAAAAAATTCATCATTGAGTCTTGTTAGTCTTTCACCTTGTCAAACTACGTCATCTCTAAGCTTGAACATAGGCAAGGTTGATCTTTGATCATCCCCCAAGCTAGTAAGGTTAGTCCTTTAGGCATTTGTTGTATTGGCAATCCGGTTGCCCATCTGGTTCCCATTTTAGGTCATTCTTTTAGGCGTCTGTCGCGTTGACAATCTATTTGCCCATCTATCTTTTCATCAATTCAGTTTGTCATCAGTCGAACTACGTGGTCTCTATGTGTATAATATAGGTAAGGCTAATCTACGAATCAGCTCCCGAGACCCCTAGGATAGGTCTTTAGGTTATTCTCTTCATCATAAATCTTGAAAACACCAAAAACATTTGTAAAACATCTCAAAATATCAAAAACAGCCTCAAAATATCTGAAAAACCCAAAATGGTGCATCCATCTCATTTCGCTTTCACCCGCAATTGTCATCACTCATAATAAAGCATTATCGCCTTCACCCTTTGGTAAGTCATTCAGAAGCAAGTCTAGCAGGTTTGAAAGTGAACACTCTAATCGTTAGAGTCTTGAAAGTCTAGATCAGTGAATCAACAAGTTGGTCAACTCGAAATATCAATAGCTTATCACCCAAATCTGTCCTATCAAAACCCTGATCACAACATGTCCTAGGTTGAAGCTTTCCTATGATGAATATAAGCATCAAGTACCCCACAATAGTTTAGTCTTG
Source organism: Sequoiadendron giganteum (assembly GCA_007115665.2). Classification (NCBI taxonomy): domain Eukaryota; kingdom Viridiplantae; phylum Streptophyta; class Pinopsida; order Cupressales; family Cupressaceae; genus Sequoiadendron; species Sequoiadendron giganteum. Next base: position 555,894,063 of record CM021101.1, on the reverse strand, counting down.
GCTAGCGGTATGAAGAACATTAGCTTGTTTGGTTTACTTTATTTGGTCTTTTATTGACTTATCTTATTTTGTGCTCATTCGAAGGACCTCTCGATGATGCCTAAACAAAACAGGTTTAGAGAGAAAGGAATTGGGGAAAATATCATTATCTTTTTTATCTGCTACACTTGTGGGATACACCTATAAAATAACTTAGCCATATGTGCTTTGTTGGTTTTTAGGAAGGATGTTTTAGATATCTTGTTGACCACATAGGAAAGCTTGCTTTCTTATGTTTTGACCCGAGATGTTTAGAATGTTTGAACTATATCTTGAATGAAGTACGTATGCTAAGTGTGAACAAGAATAATCCTATCGATTTGACAAGTCAAATTCCATCACACTAGGTACCATGACATCATGGTCCTTTATACCATGATGCATCGTACCTATGTGTGTTATCAAACATAACGTAATTGACCCTTTGAAAATCCCAACTCCTAGCAATACAAATCACCATCATCCTAACTAACTTTTTGATTCTAAATTCTTCTATCTTCCTTCCATACTAACATGGTATCATAACAGTAATCAAAACATCGCCAATGCATACACACTGTATCCACATGATCATTAGCATAAAAAGCACATCGTATCATATCATTATTTCAAGTTATGAGGAATAATATAAACTTTTTATTCTAAACATCTTAAGAAAGCATTGCATCATACATAATCAGTTGCATCTATTACCATTTGCATATCATCATATCTTCATTAACATACATTACATCCACTAGATCATCATTAAAATACATGAAAAAGACACAAAAAGAAATATATCCATACATCATATTACATGAAATTAATAAATAAGAACAACTCATAGCATCACATCAAAATAGAATTCATCCATTCATATCATAAAAGGTGAATCATCTCATATATATCATAAAAAATATATTGTTATGATACAAATCGGATCAAGTGTACATTGAATACATGGTACAATGGGGCAACAATATGGCCCATAAGTCAAAAGTGCAAAATTGTCTATGATCAAAAGGGCTAGCCCTGCTGGCTGCTACCCTACCCCAATTGCCTGTCACCGTGATCCTCTACTAGCCACCTCCCTGTCTACTAGGAGAAGTCTAGCACTTTGTCTACTGATGGCACTATCTGCCAGTAATGTTGCTGATAGTACTCAGCCTCCCTAGCAGCCTCTTTGTACTCCTAAATACCAACTCATTAGCCCTAGGATGTGGAAGTTGGGCTCTCTAGATGTCTCCATCGACCAATCTCCTAATCCCTCTTGGATCGTGTCTGATCTCTCTCTATTGTAACAACAATAACCTGTTGTTGGGCCTCATCCCGCTCTATTGTCAAAACCTGTACCTAGCCCTACAACTGTTGAATCAATGCAAACCAAGCATCTGGTTGTCTCGTTGGTTGTGCTACTGGCTGATGCTATGGTACCACCTAGGGCTACCCATCTAGTCCTACTGCCTATTGTGTCGGGTCTCTCGGAGGTGACTACTGAGGAGGTGGTACACCTCCTCCTCCCTGACCTCTACCTGCTATCATGGCCCTAGCCCTCCGACATGGGATCACTGCCCCGGGAACTATCAATCTTAGTGGAGGTTAGAACCATGCTCTGTATGCTGGAGTGACCCCTGCATTTGTTGTCCCCTAATCATATAGCCATGGTCGGGCCACTAACTATCTGAATGAGGACACTGTCTCCTCTACTGGAATCGACTACCCCCATGCTATCTCCTTTGGGGTACGGGAAAAGATAGCCATGTACTGATCATTGGGTATGTCTTGCACCTCACCAAACTATCTGGCTACCCTGTTAGGAAGGTACCTCTCTACCATGGAATGCTCTTGGCCTTGCATGAACCTATCCTGACGAGCAAAGAATAGTTGTTGGGAATCATCATACCATAGACCTATACCCATCCATGGCCTCCATATGAACACTGTCATCTCATCCAAAACCCACCGCCAGTAGGCCACACCATATGTACCCATATGAGTAAAGTGGATCTCTGCCCCACCGTACCACCACACAATGGGATCATCAATATCTATAATAACTGGTGTCACAACTGGGCCAAGCACTGGGATCCACTCCCATGCCCAAATGTGTAGAAGAGTCACTCCAACCCCAAGAGACCGACCATCCAAGTAAGAAAACTCATGAAAATCTCTATACAAAGAGGCCAGCAATACTGGTCCCCAGGCATAGCACTCTCGGTGAACACACATCCGCTACCATGCCAATCCCCAACCTCGACTAAAATATCAGCCACGTTGATCAAGAGCTACAAGACTATAAATAATAGTAGCCACAATCAACCTGTAGGTAGGAGCAATACCTCAGTATCACTCCAAGTCTATCTGACTATCACAAAGGATAAGCTCAGTAATGTCCATAACATCAACGCGGGCATCCCTACCCTCCTCTAGATCGTAGATCACTCAGGCTCCATGAATAGGTAATTGGGGGATGAGCCAAACATCCTCAAGGGTAATAGTGGCCTCACCAGTAGGAAGATGAAAGGATGATGTCTCACTATGCCACCGCTCAGCTAGGGTAGTCATCATACCCAAGTGTGTCCAAACAGCAGGAACATATGCAACATGTCATAGCCCAAGAATCCCAAGCTACTGCTAGAGATATATGTGCATACCCTGTAATCTCTCGAATATTGGCCACCGGTGCTCCCTCGAATGAAGTACCTCATGACTCTCCTATGCAAGGAAAGATGTCACGTCAGTTTCCCTAAAGAAAATCTACTACCCATATCATATTTCTCTTTTGAAATAGCAAAAACGGTGTTGTTCTCAAAAGCGGCACATTTTGTAATGTTCCAAACTGCATCGCGCGGTTGATTTTGGTGCACCCTTTGGACAAACTGTGTCACACAGTGCTACTTGTGCGTGCGGCCGGGTTTGGGGCCGAAACCCTAAATTTCTAAACTATGTCGCACAACGCTTTATGCATAAGCGGTTCTATATAGGACTGCATGGCCCCGACTTGGCAATTTCTATAGTGCTATATAGCACTGTGCTACTTCAACCTAACCTAAACCATGTTTAATGCACGAATAACGAGAAAATTGAAAGCCAGATAGGGGTACATACCATGGGCCCCATGGCGATTGGTCACTTATGCACTCGTACCCACTCCAACACATGCCTGGGAAGTTGTCATTGCGCCATCTTGTCCAAGACTCAGATCTCAAGGTGTCAAATTTTCAGAGGATTAAGATTACAAATTCATTGAAAGTGACCCCTCGGGGTCTATTTAAGCCTGAAAATTAGGGTTTTTTGACCTAATTGGACCCTCTAGCTATGGTTTTGGTCCCCCAATCCCATTTCATCCAACCGAGGGCCATGTTACATCTTTTTTTTTGGTATTTTAACTCGTTTTTGGCATTCTGGGGCATTTTTGGCCTATTAGACACCTTAACATTTTTTTTTGCGAGATTATCCAAAAAATCAAAATTTTCATCTAATCTCTCAAGGGGGCAATATCTAGCAATATCCTTCCATTGGGGCAGCAGTGGGGCATCTAAAAAATTTGAAAAATCTTGAACTTTTGATCATAGCGGTTTACTCTTTGAATCAATGCAACAAGTACATTGTTTCAAAGAGGGGCAAAATGTAAACATGGAAAATGTACATTTTCGATTTGGCACACTTGATCCTGATTACTAACAAAATTTCTTCCTAAATCATACTCTCAGCATTTCATCATAATTTTGTCTCTTAATCTAATGAATCATTATTCATCTAATCGGGTCTATCACCTCCTTTGATTAAATTAATCAATTTAATTTAATTAACCTTACATTTATGTTTAATTAAATAAATTATTTTGTTTTATTAAAACCCCTAAAGTCCTCTTATTAAATTAAATAAATTAAACCTTATTTGATTTAATCTAACATTTTCCTTCTTGGTTAAATAAATAAAATCATTTATTTAATAAATCATTTCCTCTGAATTCTGGTTTAAATTGATTCACCTATTTAAGTCTAAATTGTCACATCACCTAATTATTCATTAAATTAATCAAAACCTTGATTAAACTAATCTCTCTCACTAAAATTCTCTAGAGAATGCAACTTGCACAATAAATCAATTACTTTGATTTATTTAATTATGTATTTTCCCTCACATTGCATCAAAAGGGAATATTCCCTCATTTGAATTCAAAAAGGCCAAGTGGACTTGGTCCTTCCAACAAGGTATTTAAGGCCTCTTACATGTCCTTGGCCCATAGACAAGTGACATTAACTTCATTTCCATTTCCTCTTCAACAAGTCATTTCACAAATTCAAATTCAAACTAAATGCATTTATTGGCACTTTGGCCAAAATATGCACAACCATCAACCATTCACATCATGACATGCGGTATTCAACCATTGGATTGAAGGTTAGTCCCACATTGCTCAAATCTCTTTCATTCTTCCAAATTGAAATCTATAAACTAAAGACTTCTCTCCTCATTTCTCATCCACAATTACATGCAAAGTTACTCTCTTCACATTGAGGGCTAATTTTGCCCATTTCACTCAACCATTCATCATCTTCAAGATTTTGTAACAAGGTTATGCTCAAATCTCTTTGGGATATTTGACCATTTCTAAATCACTCACAATTGTAACTTAGGAGTTGGAAAAGGGCCAATTTTAACATTCAGTTGGCACCAATTCCCCCATGGGATCACTATTCTATTTGCTTAATTAGGATTAACACTCACTTATTTAAGTTTTTTTCTTCATCATTTCCTAATATAAGTCAAATAGATGGATTTTATGGGGAATCTCTCATGCTTGTTTGCATATTGAGCTAACAATTTAACCTTGTTTGTTTCTCTTGTGCATTTGCAGGTTTAGGGGTTCACAATAAGCATCATGGTATCTGAGTAATAGCATGCTGAATTTTTCAACCATTTTGCACTTTGGACCCTTAAGGGATTGATCCGATGGAACATAGTTTGAAGTGGTTCCATGTGTCTCGCTATGAAACAAGATGATTCCTAGTGTAAAAATGCATATTCAGACATGTTGGAGTAGTTATTTTGGTCACACGAGTTGCAAAGTGAAAATTGCACCACTTTGCAACTTTGCACAACTTGAATTTGACACTTTTCTCATCAAGTGAAAATCTGCCGCCATGGGAAAACCACTCTGAGATAGCCAATGCTGAGAGGTTTCTCTAGAGGGGCCCAATGTGATCCTGTTGGATTAGATGATAAGTTTCTAAGTGAAAAGGAATAAATTTTATGGGGTTTGTATTGCCACCCTTGTAGATTGATGGAAAAGGGCATGAAAAAAGAAGTTTCACCCTAGGGTTTGATAAAATATTGCATGTAGAGGTTAGGTGATTTTAAGAAGGTCTAAGGTGGTGGCATGTTCTGGTAAGGTGTGGAACCATTCCTTTCAATAAACCCTCCTTATACTAGCAAAAAATAAAGGTTTTGGTTTAGTATGGAGGAGTGAGTTTGTTCTGAGACAAATTGTGGATCTAAGGGTTTGGATACATGATAATTGTTGCCCCAACAAGTTAAGGGGGTTCTTGAATGTTTAAAGGTATGTTCCTTTTTAAATTAGGCCTAGTTAGCCTAATGAGAATAGCAAAGGTCATTTTTGATGCACATGTTCCAAGATAGTCACTATTGATTTTGAAGTATGTGTTGAAACTGAATAATAGCTATCTAGATCAGTCATTTATTTGTGAATTTATTTGAGAAGATTTCCTCAAAACACCACTTGGAGCCACTCTTTTCACTTGAAAATTGATTATAAAACCCTTTAGTAGCAACTCCACCTTTGTTTCTTGAATTCCCCTACACAAATAAACACACACACACCTAAAACATCCTAATTCGATCTTCCATGCTTTATATGACTTCTCTAATAATCTAATGACCTATTTGAGACTTTTAATACATTACATATGACCTTTACATGACCTTTTCACATTGTTTATATTTCAAAATTCAAATTTTGCAAATTTGCCTATTGAAGGCATTTACAGAACAAGGTGCTACTGCACCAAACATGAACTCCAAAATTACAATATTTGAGTAAATCTCATTATGTAAGTAAATCTCATTACAATTCCTTAAGTACTTCATTCTCACAGATCTTTTACAATGTCACTTATACATTTGAGATTCTCTTTAAATTTCTATATCATAGGTGCTCATTATGAGGTTAACTTCAATTGAGTAACTTGAGATTCCCTCGCTAAACTTCACACGCTCTTTTATAATGGCTTGAAATAAAAATTGAGATTTGTCAAGATCGTCAAAATAAGGATGTTGCATTGCTTTTTTGGCTGAGATTCTCTTTGATGGCTCATAAATCAGCATTTTCTGCAACGAGAGATAATCAATTTTTAGTAGTTTACTTACAAATACACAAAGTAAAAGAGAAAAAGAAAGAGCATCCAAAATAGAAATGAAATAAAAATAGATGGAAGGCACTTAAAGATAGGCATGTAGGTCTCACAACTTGGTCACTTTTTTTCATACATCTTTATTGGGAATTCCAACATACCTATTGCACACAACACCTCTCATGAATAGAGTAAGTTGAAATTTTAGATGCTCTTATAATTTCTACATCATAGCTGCTCATGATAAGGTTAACTTCAAATGAATAACTTGAAATTCCCTCACCAAACTTTGCACAAATTTTTCTAATGGCTTAAAATCATGATTGAGATTTGTCAATATCATCAAAATAAGGATGTTGCATTGCTTTTTTGCCAACATTCTCTTGGATGGCTCATATATCTGCATTTTTTGCAAGGGGACACCAATCGTTGTTTAGTATGTTACTTACAAAAATGCAAAGTAAAAGAAGAAGATAGCATTGGAATCAAACAAATTATTGTGCATACAAGTATAAATTAATAAGAACCAATGTGCATATACTTACAAATTAATCCAACGAACCATCTAAGTCTGCTCTACTTTTTACTGTGTCAAGTATTGCCTCATGGTCAAACTCACGGGCTTCCACAAGGTCTTATTCAAAGGTCTGCCCCCATATTTGGTCAAACAAAAATTGGATGCCATGACAAGGTTTGAGTAATGAAGAATCTTACAATGCGTGTCAAAGTCCTGAAATAGCCAATGTTTAACACTCGAAGGAGGGTACCTTCTAAGCCATGTTCTAGTAACCACAACTGAGCCTGTAGGGTATTTGATTTTTTCTCCATCTATAACTGGGGCCTCCAATTTCATTTTGGCCTCAACACAACGACAAAAGTAATAGTTTGTTCCCTCTTCATTTTCTTCATCTACAATAACTGCATAAACATGCCCTGCATTGATATGTGTAGAAAATATCTTGAAATTTGTCAACATTACGAATACAGTACAAAGTAAGATAAAGATATGGAATTTCAACAACTAAGCAAGTAGATATATCACCTAATTGAACTAGATCTAATATGTGGTCAAAGTTGACCGATGATTCCATCTGTGTCAGTTCCAATTTCGATGGAGGGTGATACATGTGAAGTGGGCTAAGATAACTTGTCAACCATTTGTCAACCCACTCCCCTAACTCACAATCATTCTAGGCTTGTATTGTACATGAAGAATAAAAGCATGCCATCTTTCTTGTATCGATACTCCATGAACCTGTATTTGAGCTAAGGAAAGAGTGTACCTCACTTGATCCTATTATTGTATACCAGTCTTCATATGGTACAATGTTAGTATCATCCATCAACCAAAAAAATCTATGAACTGAAGACATACCTTCATTACCTAGACCCATTGAAGCATTACACCACTCAATGATTGATTTTTCTTCTGTCAAATTTATATTGTCTTTATACTTTAACTCTTCTCATGCTAATGCTCTTTTCATGCATGCTCCTGCACCATCATGCTCCCCCTTTCCATTTCTAGCCTCACAAAAGTTCCGCATACATTGAACACCTATAATTACATGCATCTTGCACAACTAGTAGAACATGTGCGAGTTCTTGAACTGTGTTGCACAATTATCAAACCATATTATATGTTGGTTGTATTCTATGCCCCTCTGAGCCAAACCACTATAGAACATTTGGAAGCAACCTTGCACAAACTCTGGAGAATGTGTGCGATCATCACTAATGTAAAAGTGGTACTCCCTCAATACCTTCCTTTGGTCATTTGTACTATCATATGCATGAATGAATTCTATGTGCACAAATATCGAAACCTGTGTAGAGTTGTAATACTATGACTGCACCTCATGTTGTGATTGTAGAGTGTAGTTATCCACAAATTCAACCACTGATACTACGCTTCCAACTGTAAAGGTGTCCTTGCATAGCTTGAATTATGTGTCCAACCATTGGGCTCTATGGGTATACATTGGTTAGATAGTACATTGTCACAAAACATGGACATAAACTATTACACTAGAATCTTCTCAATAACCAAATAATACCTTTTTTCTTGAGACCCATCTTTTGTAGCATATGCCACTATTTTATACTTCCCGAACTCTACTAGTTTTTGTCCCACCTCATATGTGCTTTCCATATGTTCACATCCTGGCATACATTGGAAGCCACCACAATGCTCACATGAACCATCCAAGCATGTTGTCCTGTAGAATATCTGGCCATCCTCTATTTCACATAAATTTTTTGATAAGAACTCTCTTGAATATTTTGGTGGGGCTCCTATGCCACAATCCTGCAAAACATCGTTAGTATGCAAATCTACACATATGAACGATAAACATGATAAAGGTTAGAAAATTCAATATGTAGTCAACAACAACAAGTAGTGTGTGTGTGTGATTTATCTTGACATAAAAAGGTTTAATAATTTCAAAAAAAATTGAGAAATACTAATTTGAGGATAATCATTTTCAAATTTTCAAAAAAATTGGGTTTGAGTCATATCCAAAAATGCTTTGGATGTGGCTCACGATTCCAATTACCGATTCTCCTTCTTATCACATCCCTTTGATTCGGAGATGGCCTTGTGTTATTCTTCCAATACTCTTCAATTAGTGTTCTCAAGGCTTCGACAACTTATTTATATTTTCATGGCAGTCTCCTCAAGAATTCCCATAATTCATTTGAATCATTGCCCTTAATTATTTATCATCTTTGAATGGATCTTGATAAAGTTTTTCTACTAATTCTCATTTGTTCACTCATATTTTTAATGAGACGAGCTCTCTTTGTTTGACAGTTTACCAAATTCGATGTAATGACATGTTAGGTGACATTACTATCATTTAAGTGAGGTCTTACCCACACTCTCATAAGCATCCATTAGATTCTTCACAATAGTGTCTTCACTCGATGCATTCAATGTTCTCAACCCAAGAGTATTCATGATGTTCCTATACTTTACACCCCACATCATTTCAACAAATAGTTGACATCTTGTAGTCTCATTTATCCTTTCAAAGAATTGTTCCCAAATCTTATCAGCATATCTTCTACAACTGTGTGTTGAAATCTTACCTTCCATGTGCTATAAAATATCATCATCAATATTAATCAAATACTTTGGCTTTCTATGCAAAATTCTAGGTGGTGTTCTCCTAGGTACATACATCTCAACATTAGGAATTTCATTAATATTTAATTGAGGTGGGCTAGATTGTGTACCTTCGATCGAGAGTGGAGTAGAGGATAGACCTTGAGGTTCACATGGGGATGATGGCATACCTTCTTTGTCAAATTCGAGTGATGATGTACTCTCAACTTGAGATGTGTTGGATGGTGTCCAAAAATATTCACTTGAGGTAGATGGTGTCCCTCCATATTCACTTGCAGTAGATGGTGTTCATCCATATTCACTTGTGCTAGATGGTGTCCCTCCATATTTTCTTGTGCTTAATGGTGTCCCTTCATATTCACTTGTCGTAGAGGGTATGTCTCCAAATACAGTATCTGAATCTGTCTTATGATGATGCTTTTGCATTCGTGCCTTTTGTGCTACCAATTCCCATTCTTTTTTGACGTTTGAGGTTCCTCTTCAATTGGCTTGTTTTTGTCAATCGTTTCCAATTTCTTCTTTTCACGATATGTCGCGACCCAAACTCTCTCCTTTTCTTTGAAGGTTTCATTATATTTGTCTATTAGTTTCCTCTTTGTATTTTTCTTCACCATGGTGGATAATTTTATCTATACCATGGTAATGAGACGAATATTAGTTCCTAAAAACCGTATCCATTCAAGTTAATTGAAAAATATATGTCATTCAAGGCTTCATTTAAATAATACTTACAATCATCCTATACGGAAGTTAACCTAGCATAGACAAATGTGACATGATTTTTTTCAATCTAGAATGCCTTAAATAAAAGTGGTAACGTGGCATGCCATGATTGCAAGATAGGCTCAAAATGGAAGCATGGACATTTGCAAAAAATTGTATTTTTTGGCAAAGTTGTGAAGAGATAAGTTAGTTAAGAAGTTACAAAAATAGTTAGATAAGTTGGGGGAGTTTATTTTTAATTGAAATAAGATAAATATCGTGTAATTTAAAATCATAAAGAGTGTAATGGCATTGTGAGTGTTTGATAAGTTTGTGGTGCAGGAGCACCTTGACAATCTATGCTTCCATTTTGAAATTTGATTTAATTTTGGGTATCTCTATGTTGTAATAGGGTCATTAAAGAAATTTTCCATGTATTGGAAGCATTAGGAGGTTTAGTTTTTAAGTCCTATGTGTATTTTGTAAAGTTGTCACTATTTACAAAAGTTGCACAAATATAAAATTGTGAAAAGTTACAAAAACTATGAAATAGGGAAGGTGAAAAGTCATATGGGATTTTTTTCACTTGGAGGCACTTGGAAGTTGATAATACATGTATTTAATTCCTTTATAAGGCCTCATGTATGTTTGGAAAGTTATGGGTGATTGAATATCTGATTTTGAATGAATAAACACACTATTTTTCTATATTTTCTTTAGAATTTCACTGTTTCAGGATCTTGTACGAATTTGTACGGGAAATATTGCTTGGTTGGATGTTTTTAAGTGTTTTCACACTCAATCACCTCCCACATAAAAAAATTTCATGTATTTTTCTTAACATTTGAGTCAAATATTGCAATTTTTCTCTAAAACTCCCAAACCCTCTGTTAGGGTGAACAATGAACTTGAGAATTTGTGTTTCTCCCATTCTACTTGGTGAAAGTTCTCAATTTTGGTGTAAAATCTCCTTGTGGCATGTAATTTCATATTTCAAAGGTTACCAATCATATGGTGAGGACTAAGGTGTGAAGAAAAGAAATTTTCTTGACTGTAAAACTGTGTTCAGACTAGTAAAACAAGGAATTGTGAAGCTTAGAGCTTAGGGTTTATGGAAATGAACTTCTAATGGACTTATAAGCTTGGGAAGGTCAAATTAAAGGTATTTTTTTTATTTTTTATGAGGTTTTGGTTTTGGGGGTAGAAAAACCAATAACCCCTATTTGCACTAAGGCTTAGTTAGGCTTATTCTCAGACTAAAACAACTAGTTTACAAGCATTTTCTCTAAAGGACTTAATATCCATCTTGTAATATGTTTTGTATGAGGTAAATGAGTGTCCAAAATTAGTATCACAGTTCGAATTTTGTGCATGGTTTAGGAGATACATGTGATAGTTTGCAGATGCTTGGCTACTAGTAATGTGGGCAATCAACAAAGGAACTGAGTTTGTGTGTAAGGGCAGACTTCTGAAAGGTTTCATTTTTGTTGTACTAACTCAAAAAAATATTTTTTAAGAAAATAATGGTTTTTTTGTGCCTTAAGAATTATAGTTTGTGTTTGTAAACAATGGTGCCATTATGGAAGATTTAAGACAACTTGTGAATGACATAATCATTGGTTGATGTTTTGAGGAACCTAGTTGATTGTAATCAGTTATTTTCAAGATTGCCAAGGTTTTTTTAAGGTCCAACCTATAACCACCTATTAACTACCAACCTATAACCACTTGTTAACTACCAAGACCTTCATTTGTCTTCAAAATTGCTAACATTGACAACTTTTGCTAAATAAGCAACTTTGTTGTCCAAGACACCTAAGACCACTCAAACACCTTTATTTCATCCCTAATACAACTTCTAGACTATTCTCTTGCACTTTCATTTACAATTTGAATAATTTTCCTTCAAAGATTATATGGCAAAATTGACAATTTTTTGAAGCAAGAGTGCATACTTGCACATTTGATCACCAAACTCACAAAATCCCTAAATACATGAATGATTGGTTTATTTAGACCTTATTTTCAATAAAATCTATGACAAAGCATCTAAAAACTCTTGAACTCACCCAAAGACCTTAAGCCATATTTTCACCAAAGTAGATTTTGAAACATGGTTGTAGGTGCCCCTACACCACGGGTTTCAAATACTGCAAGGGGAAGCATGCTCAAAGGATGAATTTTGGTAAGATATTTGGAATGTGTATTTGGTTTATTTCAATCAATAACATGTTGATTATAGTGTCCTGGATGTCTAGATAAAGTTTGGTAGTTACCTTCTATGATTGTTTTTTATTTTTCCATGTAAGTTATAGCATTGAGTTCTTGAATTAGTGAATCATGAACTAATTGAATGGTTCTGAGTTTCTAATCAGATTTATGCTATATTACGATAAATTTTATGATGGTTAATCTATTTTTTGAGTTTGAGAAAGATTCGAAACCAAGTTCTAATGTTTTGTGCAAATATGAAATAAAGTGAAATTGAAGGATTTTGATGAAAGTATGATTGAGTTTTGTTCGTTGATCTTCTTCAATTTAAGTTAGGGTCATAAGTACCCTTGATGATTTGTGGATCCTATTAGATTCTTTGCATCAAGTTTAAAATGGTAATTGGCATCTGTATATAATTGTGTAATTTAAAATGTGCATTGACAACGTAAGGTTATAATGACAAACAAAAATGAAAGCAAGCCATCATAGAATGCAAGAAAATGTGTAAATACTTCACATACCTAAAAAGCCAGACTTTCAAATGGAGGATTTCAACCCAATTATGTAGCCTTAGCTTCTTCTTTCTTCAAACTTCACAACAATTTGACTTGTTCAAAAGCTTATTCTCCTCCAAACTTCAATTGTATATTAGTTTTCAATGGAATTCAAACTTCAATTGATAATATATGTCTTTCAATGTGGAAACTCTTCTATTTCATGCAAAGGTGGTAGAAATATCATGGAAAAGGTGATGGAATGTGAAAAAAATGCTTGCACACTTCACAACATCATCAAAAAGCTACTTTTTGTCAAAGCGTGCACAAAACCAGAAGAATATGCGGACTATGGGCCTTGACATCATGGGTATATTGATTTTTTTTACCGTTTTTAGTGGAATAAAAAATGCACTCGCATTATAACATGATTGTATTATTTCTTCTTAAAATGGTAACATATCTACTTCTTCAAAACATGCACGTGTTATATGAAATATGGTTTTCTTAATATATTTATTTTCTCCCTCTTTGTCTATACCCTCTATCCTAATTCTATATTTCTCCCATGCACCTTTATAGTAGAGGAGATAGAGGTTAGTGTGTGTGTGAGAGAGAGAGAGAGAGAAAGAGAGAGTGGGAGAGAAAGAGAGAGTGGGAGAGAAAGAGGGAGAGATAGAAAGAGAGAGTGGGAGAGAAAGAGAGAGTGGGAGAGAAAGAGGGAGGGAGAGGGAGGGAGGGAGGAGAGGAGAGGGAAGGAGGGAGAGGGATAGAAAGAGAGAGTGGGAGAGAAAGAGGGAGGGAGGAAGAGGGAAGGAGGAATAGAGAGAGGGAGGGAGAGGGAGAGGGTTAGAAAGAGATAGTGGGAGAGATGGAGATATATAGGGAGGGAGAGAGGGGTGAAGTGGGAGAAAGAGAGTGTGGGAAGAAGAAGAGGAGAGGTAGGGAGAGAGAGGGAGGTGGGAGAAAAGAGAGTGGGAGAGAAAGAGGGAGAGAGGGAGGGAGTGGGAGAGAAAGAGAAAGAGGGAGAGAGTGGGAGAGTGGGAGAAGAGGAGATTGGGAGAAAGAGAGAGTTGGAGAGAGAGAGGGGGAGAGAGGGAGGGAGAGGGAGAGGGGATAAAGAGATAGTGGGAGAGATGGATATAGAGAGGGGAGGAGGGGAGAGATGGGGAGAGTGGGAGAAAGAGAGGGTGGGAGAGAGTGGGAGAGAGGGAGAAGGGGAGAAGGGGAGAAAGAGAGTGGGAGAGAGTGGGAGAGTGGGAGAAGGGGAGAGTGGGAGAAAGATATAGGGGGAGGGAGATAGGGGGAGAGTGGGAGAAAGAGAGTGTGGGAGAGAAAGAGGGAGAGAGGGAGGGAGAGGGAGTTGGGAGTGAAAGAGGGAGAGAGAGGGAGGAGAGGGGTAGGTGGGAGGAAGAGAGAGTGGGATGGAGAGAGGAGTAGAGTGGGAGAAAGAGAGAGTGGGAGAGAAAGAGGGAGAGAGGGAGGGAGAGGGAGTAGAAGAGAAAGAGGGAGGGATATGGAGGGAGAGGGAGAGGGGAAAAATATATAGTGAGAGAGATGGAGATAGAGAGGGAGGGAGAGAGGGGGAGA
>CM021101.1:555849027-555879435 GCA_007115665.2 Sequoiadendron giganteum | reverse complement strand
CTTGTTTTTGTTCCATCTCAAAATTTTGAGTGTAACTATCCTCAATTTCATGTCCAAGGTCAGTATTTCTTGATTTCAAAAAAAAGTTGTCCACTTAAGTCCCCTTTTTTGGAACCATCTTGGTGCACTTACCCTTAGCCAAACTATATATGTGTCAGATGTAACAAGACAACCATCAGAGTAAGAACGCTAGTTGAGAACATGATGAGGGACCTATCATGGAGTAGAAGCTTTGAAAAAATCTTAGATGGTCACAGGCTTTTGCTTGGATATTAACAGATCAGTGCATTCACCTACGACATTGTTTTATTTGAGTTATGTTTAGTTATCAAACTCCATGAATTTTTGTAATGGGTTTGTAGCTTTTTGCCTCTCATATATAAGAGAGATCAAGACCCGAATAGAAGATCATCACATCATTTTTAATTAGAGTAGAAAATAGTAAGAAGATAGATTGCACCAATTTTCCCATCCATCTCATATCATAACTATTGTTATAATGCATATCATTTGAAAATCAATACAATGGAGAAGGTTATGCATAATTATTGATTTTGTTCTGAGTGTTCAACTGTTGTGGATTCGTATGCTTATATGTTGTTTGGTTGTCTCCAAGGTGGTTTTTTATGTTATTCAAATTGAGTGTGTGGAAATACATTTAATTTTTCAATACACATTTGTTGTAGTTATGTGGTGTTGTTGACTAGTTTCTTTGTATTTTAGTGAACTTTTCCACATTTATATTTAACACAGTTGTTTCGATGTGATTAGTATCACCTACTCTATGAACCAAGACTAAGAGATGTCTAAACACTTGATTTGGATTACTAATCATAGTAGGCCTTTTGTCTTGAGGGTATAATGACCAAATCAACAAGGTGGCTTCATCTAGGTTGTTCCCAAATCCTGAGTACATCTTATCATTTGCATCTTTTGTTAGGTGCCCGATAAGATATTCTTATGTTGATATTGAGTTGTGGGTCACTTTCATCGATTGATCGGTGGAGCAGTGAGGGGAGTACCCCTGATGCAATATTTTTAGACTGATAGTATTGAATTCTTCAGGAATAGGGGTTGTGACCATGGGGTTTTAGATTTATTTATGGATATGATCAAGTGATAATGTGGGCCAAAAAAATGGATTTGGTCACACAAATCTCTATAATTTATGCTAATCATAAAATCAAATGTCATGTATTTTTGCAATATGTGGGATGTGGGTGAGGTGTAAGTTGGTGGATACTAAGCAAGATTTTTAGTCCCAACAAAATAGAAGCTAATAGTTCAACATCCATAACTTAGAAGATCTACCAAGAAGTAAATATAATGAGCTAACAGTTCAACATCCATAACATGGAAGCTCTACCAAGAAGTAAATATAATGAACTAACAGTTCATCACCTTATAGTTCATATTTTAATTGTGTTAAAAGTAAAACTTGAACATGTACTTAGTGATTCATCACTCATCTCAATGCTTAATAACATTTTAACAATAGTATTAGTAGCATATACAACAATGAACATCAAAAATCGTTTAATGTGTATCTAGTATTTGAAACCACAGACTTTTTCTTCAAATGATAAAATAAATAATATAGATAATTGAACATCATTACACTACTGAAGTCTGAATTTGAGCATTTCTATTGATTTTTACATGAATGGGTACATAGAGGCATTGGCAATGCAAAATCTTGCCAATTCCCAAAGAAAACACTACACAGAGTTGAGTTGGAACTTGGAAACTCATATTATCAAAGATTCAAAAATAAATTCACTCTATCACCTTTTCTAGAAACTTCCACTATTCAAGTGGTGGAATTTTCATTTGTTCTAATTGATGTTGATTGATTTGAATTTTTGTTAACATTTCATGATTGTAATTGGAAGTGGAACCTATCTTGAATTCTTCGGTCAATTTTTCATTCAAGGTTATCAGTGTTTTGATGGATTCCAAATAGTTCACCACATCTAGTTTTTAAGGAAACTGGTCCAAATCAATCTTCCTTGCACCCTCCATATTCTTTCCAAAACCATTGTTTCTAATGAATCACTAATTTGTCTCAAAATCCTCTGGAAAACCAAGCTCTTTGAAGTTCCTTACCTTTTCATCCATCACCTTCATCTTATCTGGAACCAAATGCAAATATTCCTTTGTTTCACGCATTCTCAAACACTTTTCAATGATAGATGACAACTTCATTAAGGTAGAAATCCAATTATTAATCCCTTTTGATTTCAAATCATTGTCACTGGCTTTGTAGACTATTTGTAAAACTTGATTTGCATATTTCTCTAATGCTAGCACATTTTTGTTGTCCACTAAATATTTGTTGAGCTTCTTATAATGTTGTCTGATAGCATCAATCAATTGAAGCATGTCACACAAATGATCAAACCTCCACATTATTTCATCCCAGATCATTTGTTTCATATTCCTCATTGTATCTCTACAAAATGTAGATAACTTATTTTGACAAGAGTTAATTTCTTCTTTTGCTTCCATCAGCTCTGCCTCTGATCTTTCATTTATTTTTCTCTATTTCTCCAATTTTTGTTCCCACTGTTCATTTCCATTCGCTTAGTCTTAACTTTTCTGAAGTGGATTTTTCCTCATCATATTTCTTGCTGCTCTCATCTAGCATTTTCTTCAGGTCATTCACTTCTCTCTCATTTTATTTATCCTCTTTGCTTGTCGATGTAGAGGCAAATTTTTTTATTCTTTTTTCTAATTCATTTCTCTTGTTATCTATTGCTTTCCTCTTTGCTTTCTCATTTTCTAGGTTTGCCTGTAACTTTTCTAATTGAGTCAGCAACCTTTTCTTCTCTATATCTTTCTTTAGCAATGATGTGTACACCAATTCATTTTTCTTCTTTGATACATTAATTTTGTCAGTATTTTTGAGTCCAAAAAATTCAATTGAAAATTGGTCACCTGGTATTCAGATCGATCCATCTGATTTGTTGGTTTGTTTTGAACTATGGGAACAAAAATTGTGTACTCCATGATTTCTTTCTTTGTTTCAAATGATGGTAATACCATGGTTGTTGTAGGCTCTGAACTTACAGTAGATGCACTCTCCATCAATTTCTTCTTTTCTTTTTAATACAAGTCTGACTTCTTTTTAAAATCTTCAATGAAATCAAAACTTGGGGACGTAGGAACAATGAAATTATTGAATGATGAAGGAATAGGAATACTTGAAGTTTCTAATAACATCACAGCCACACTAACTGGAAGATGGGGAGTTCCTGTAAATAACTCCTTTGTGGTGGATCCACTAATAGTGTAACTTGGATATGTCAAAATCCTTTGCCTCTTTTGTATGCCTTGATCACCTGGTGTTTTTGTGGTATCTTGTATTTTTGTCCTCTTGTATGTAATTTGTTGTTTTAGCACATGTTGACCACTACTAGTACTACTACCCATACCATCGCCACCAGAGGTAGTGTTAGTTGCACTAAGCTCTCCATCATGGGCATGTCCTAGTTGTGATTGTATTTGACCATGAGGATGAGGATCTAAAGCTCTAACAAATTGAATTGTTTTTTCTCTACTTGTATGTCCTTGGTCTATTATATTAGCTCCAAGGCCAAATTTAACAAATGGTTTTCTATGTTGTACATCTATTACTATAGGAATTCCTTGTGCTTGGGACCCCAAACCACCACCTTCATAATCCATTTTTCAGCTATGGTTGCTCCTGAAGTATATGCTTCTTTTGTGGCCTCACTTAAACCAAGTTTGTAATTATAATTGACATGGATTTTTTCTTCCCTATCATCATTAGATTCATCATCAGATTCTTTATCTTCATGTTCATCAGGATGCTTTATATTCCACAATTTGTTAAAATCTTCATCTTCTTCATTATCTCCATACTGTGCAAGAGCTCTTGGATCACCTAGCTCCTTCCTCATAGACCAAAAGGCAGAAATTTTTTATCATGACCATTTTTTATCAGTAACTTCCTTCTTTAGAGAACCCTCTATTTTTACTCTACTAGATGGTTTATCTCTTTTTTCATAAAAAATTATTGTATGTCCTAATTGTCTTTCGGTGTAATGCCATAATTTTTGTTGACAATTGTTCAAAATAAATACCATTCTCAGCAGAACTTTTCTCCATTGCTATTTTGAGCTCATCCCAAGAATCCTTGTTTCTAAATTTTTCAAGTAAGGGTTTACTTTGATGTTGAATTATACTTGCAGCATTCTTATTGGCCACAATCATTGATTTAACTATGTCACATGGATCATACTACTAGTGATAGATAGCATCAAATATATATATTATGTGTCACTCTAAATGTTTTTCTCTCAAATGTGAACCCTCCACATGAAAAAGGTAAATAAGGAAATAAGGTCTTCTTTTGCTAACTGAGAAAGTGTAGTTCATCAGCACTCTGCATCTACCTTACATATTCCAATGCAAAAAACCTTTCTATCACATGTATTGTAAGTTTGTATGGTTGTACTCCTGATCCATAAAATCTTAGCACAATATATTCTTCTATTAAGTACCAATCAGCCAATTGTATTTCTTTTCCTAGTTGAATTCAATTTCTACATGACATAAGTAGTCTAGGAATTGGATTACTTGTAATTTCTTGATGCAATGGAGCCAAAAATTAGTCTACAAAATTATTGTAGTTCCTTCAAGAATCATGCATCCTTATCTCAGTGGTCCATTCATATACTGGAGTCATTTTCTTTTCGTCGGCATTACTATAGGGTTGAATCTAAAACTTGTTGGTCTGAAACATTCCTCTAAGTTTGAATAGAAAAAGATAGCACAAGTAGGTTGTGAACCTAAATGTCTTGGTGGAAGTGGAGCCTCCTTTAATCATTAAAAATTATTTATGCATGGATTCTACAATGTTCTGAATAAAATTATATTTGGCATGTGGAACACCATAATGGATATTATATACCATTTCAAGGAGGCTTGCACCCACTTCCAAATTCATATCCAGACCGAGGCAAAATGCTACCATGAAAATAGTATCCCAAACCCATGGTTTAAAAATATCCAAATCATAAGGAGGTTTATGATCACCTTTCAATTTGTTTCTATCCTAGACTATTTAATTTAAAAAAGCATTTATCTCCCTTTCTTTCACTGCTTCATACTCACTAGCAAGCTTTTCTAGGTCAATATGGATGTTTCCAAATTCTTCAGTTATAAACCCCAACACTTTTCCATGTTCTTCTGGATTAATGGATAATAGTTCTTATTTTCTATTTTTATTAACAATTTCTCTTTTGTTATCATTATAATTTTGGGCACATACCATGATAAATTATGGGCAAGGGAAAACCTCATGTAACATCATGTGCCCTAATCCAATTACCCACGGTGCACTGATACTATCATCTTGCATTTTCTTTGCAGCCTTATTATGAGATGAAAATCTAAGTTCTGAGGTATGCCTACCATAGATTTTGGGATCATAAATATCATGGTACCCATCAGTGAAACCTGGGGTTTTAAGCAATTCTGCATAATGTATTTTTTTATCAGACATTGCTCTAGTGGTACTAGTGGTAGACATGCTTATATAATGTGAACTGTGAAGTTGTGAATTCCCTAATACCTATTAGTCCTCCTTAATTTTTCTTAATTCTTAAGTCTCTAAACCCAAACTTCAAATTTTCACAAAATAATGTTTTAAGAAATGTCAAATGATGAAACATAGCCGCAGGAATTTTTTCACTTACCCAGATTATGACTCTTGAAAAATCAAAAGATTAATGTTGACAGTCATAGAAATTGGAATGGCTTTGTTGGAAGTGGAACTATGGAACACAAAATAGGGTGGTGCACTGCAATGAGCAATCTGAAGACTGAAATCTCCCCATGTGTTGACCCTCTCACTTAAAAAAAATCAATTGACACTTAGCAATAAAACATTTTTTTTTCTCAAAATTGGAACATTAAAATGAATGAAACGTCTTTGGTCTACATGTTGTAAATTCTAAACTGTTGATCTTTATAAATATAATGGTTATAGGGTGATTCTAGAGGTTTAATTTCACAAGCCTATCACTCTGTGCATTTCATTCCAGAATGCAACTACAACCATACATCAAATGTTCATCGAACGGTTGAAACTTGAGTAATTTATGATATTAACTTAAAACAATAAACATGTGTTTTAAAGTTGTTTTAAACTTTAGTTCGTTAGGATTGACATCAAGGCCAAGGGGCTGGTAACTTAACAGTGCAAAGGACTTTAAAAGTGAATAACGATATTGAGAACTAGGGGAGAAGGTCAATGACAACTTTTAGTGTTTATAATGTTTTTTGTCAATTTAATGACAACTTTCTTTTTTCATTTGTATTGCTTTATGTTTTAATTTTAAATCTGCATGCAATTATTTCTTAAATAGATATTAGTAAGCACATCATTGTAATGCATAAACATCAATGGAATGAATGATTGCACTCCCCCGATGGTTTGATATAACCATGAATTATCAAGTGCATAAAGTATATTACTCAATTTCTTAAAGGAAAAGAAATGATTTGAATAGATAATTAGATACGTAGACACTAAAGTTTTGAACTCAAAAAATAACTCTTTACTGTAAGTGTAAATTAATAATGAAGAATAACACAACACAACCATTTATTTTATTGTAATTGAATTACAATGTCACATTATTACATATATTTTTAAAGACTTGTAGTTGTATAGAAGGAAAACTCTTGTTTTGTATAAATAATATATGTCAATGTGTCACTTTACATAGACACAATTTATTCTATGTTGTTTCTTATGACATTGGATTAAAAATTGATTCCAATTTCCAAGATTTTGTTGGTGACAACTTAATACAAATGTAACTCTAAAAATAAATGTATGATTCCAAGCTTTTGCTAGTTGCAATGTAATACAAATGTGGCTCTGAAAATAAATGCAAGGGATTTTCCAACCATGCTGGGGGAAAGGCAGTTCCAATCATTTTGGAGAAATGGAATTTGTGAAGATAAAAAATGTACTTATTCTCTTTAAGAACCAAAGTCATGAAGAAGATGTAATACAAATGTTTCTCTGAAAATAAATGTATGGGCTTGCTAGGCAAACCATGTTGGGGTATAGGGAGTTGTGAAGATACAAAAGGAGTAGTAAATCTACTCCCATCTTTTGCACGTATCGTCCATGCACTTGTATCACACTTATCTCAATCAGAGCTCCTTATCTTGGTTCAAAACCTGTCTGAGAAGCCAGGTTAACCAAATCAACTTCTTTCCAATTCCACCCATTATGAACTTGAAGGAAATTTTTCTTTTACTGATTACTTTGTAACTATATAACTGTAGGTAGGAGAATTCAAAGTATCTCCAATAATACCACATCATCTTCTTCCTGAATCCTTATTAACCCTAGGAAATGAAAACCCTTATGACACTATCCACTATTCACTATCCCTATTTATGGGCCACTAGTGTTGCTACCAACCTAGGTATAATGATAATCACAATTCATGTGCAATTAAAATGTTTAATTTGATTGATGTTTGGCTACATGCAAATTGTACCTCAAGCTGGCAAGCTATCAAAATCACCAGTTCCACTCAAACGATATGAAATCATTAAAAATCTTGTTTCATTAAAGCTATGAGTTGTTCGAAAAATTGCTTTGAATGTTCATATCACATATGGCATTAATCACTACCATTACCCAGAGTACAAAAACCAAAATTTCTTCAAAGAGATTGAGAATTTTAATTAAATGAAATGTAGAACGTTGAGGCATTGAAAAGATAGAATGAGCGATGAGCGATGAGCCTTGATCTCGCCACATGTCTGCATCTAACGGTTCTAGTATTATTCTGGAGGTTTCAATTCACAAGTCTAGTTCTTCAGAGATTAACTTTTGGAATGCAACTACATCCATCCATCAAAAATTCATCGAACGGTCATGGTTAGATTGATTTGTGCTAAAATCTAGCTATAGATATGGAATATCCTTCGCACTATAATAAATTATTTTATAAGTTTGATAATTCAGCCTTGTTTGGCCTATACATCATTTGTGTAAAATGTTCTTCCTAGGTGGTCCCTCTTTTAAAACAAACATTTAATTCACCACTTGAATCTCGGCGGTCTCCATAAGGCTGCGGGAGATTTTGCTACAAATAGGGGTTGTTGTGCTCATTTTTCTCAAATTGGTTTAGCGCTCTCAAGAAACACCAAGGGGAAATGGAGAATCCTTTGTTTCTAAATTCCACAAAGCAACATAATGCTTTCCATGGTGAAATCACTAAGAAACAACTAAAAGGGATAATGGTGTCCAAGCAACCACTGGTGCTCCAGGTGGTGAAGGGTGCTTTGGGCCAATAATTTTTGTTGGTTACCCACAAGCTCAGGGGGAATTCAGAAATACCTGCCATGTTTCTAGAAATTCTCATGTACATGGGTGTCTCGAAAGCTTGGGGGAAGAAGTTATTCAAAAAAAAAATTCAACACTCTATGTTGGAAAATATCGGCATGCAACTGGACAACATTCATGGCAATTCCATGACCCCTTTGTTGTTTCACTACTACAAGGCTTGTGGGAATGAATTCTCAATACCAAATTTTCCCTTGGTGTGCTCACTGGACCATGCAGCTCTCAAAAACTGGTGGGGAGAGATTGATAGGTTTATTGACTTTCTTCTATGTGCGGCTGACATTCTCGAAGACCGGTTGAAGGGTTGGGTGAAGGAATTTGTGGTGGTCGAAGCTCTCGATAGGGAAAGGTGGTCTTCGGATGAGGAGCATTAAGAGTTGGGCACTAGTGAAGAATGTGTAGAGAATGACACAAAGAGCTGGGAGGAATGAGAAAACCATCCTACCCATAGTGCTTGCAGTGGTGATTGTCCGGTGATTCTAAATGCAATCAAAGCCAAGAAGACCAATGAGGCTAGTTGCAACAATGCATAATCTAGTGGTTGTGGAAGGTCATTTTGGTTTGTGATGGTTTGTTTGTAGTTTGTACTCCATATAAGTGTCCATCTCAATCCATTAAATATTTGGGTCTTTAATGTTTTTTGGAAATGAAGGAATGTACAAACTCTTATTAATTAATACAAGGTGTTTCCCATATAGCAACTATTTAACTATAAAAAAAACATGCACTTAAAAGGCTCCTTTAGTAGCTCATGATTTAACACTAGTTCCTTAATATTTCACACCTTGTTATAGTTCCTTCGATGGTTTTGATCATTCCTTAATATTATTTTGGTTATTATAACTAGGTGATTTAATAAGTAATAAAATCTCAACCATTGATTTATGGAAATATAACGATTCTAGTGTTATTATGAGGGTTTCAATTTGCAAGCCTAGTGCTTCAAAGCTTTGCTTCCAAAATTCAACTACAACTTTCCATCAAAAATTCATTGAAAGGTCATGGATCATATTAATTTGCATTGACATCTAGCTTCAGACACAATAAATATGTTCACACTTGTTCGTATTTTGGACTCTTTATGAAGGAATTTGAATGTACGGAAAATATGTCTCAGAATTTGATATTTTCACCAACCAAACTGATTTTTTATTGGCATATCTATTTATTTCACCACTAAAATTTTTTATTAGTTTGAGATTATGTTTAATTCGCCAATGAAAATATTTTTTTTACTTTGAAAAAATGTTGTATTCGCCAACATTTTTTTTCTGTTTTGAAAACAAGGTTAATTTGCCAACGGAAAAAAAAAAAAAATTGGTTTGAAAAAAGGTTTTAATCACCAATGAAAAATATTTTATTCGTTTAAAAAAATTGCAATTCACCATGATTTTCCACAGACTTCTAGCGATTATAAAATATTCGCCAATTAGGATTCTTTTTTTTCCCAAAAAACAAAAAATATTGCCAATAAAATTAATATTTTAATCGAGAAATATGCAAGATTTGCCAATATTTTACACCTTCACCGAGGGGGGGTTTCTTAAGTTTTTCCCTAAAGGAATAGGACCAATGGAACCACCACCAGAGTCACCAACTAGACCACTATCGTGACTATCGCTGCAATGACCACCAATGCCACCACCACTAGTGTGGCCTCCATCGGAGCCACCGCCACTTCCAAAGCCACTACCATGACCTCTGTTGGAACCACTTCTACTAGTACCACCTCTGCCACCAAAGTTACCACCATGAAATCCTTCACCAATCATCCCACCAAATCCTCCACCACCAGAGGCCGTGGTAGAAGGGATGAAGTGAACACCCAGAGGGTTTCTATTTACTTTGACAATTTCAAAAAATTTGGAAGCAATGAGCACACTGATTGAAGGGACCATGTTAGCCATGTACACATACGTGGGAGGCATTGATACCTCTAGTTGTCTCTCATGTTCTTCAAAGGGGACACTTTTCATCATGTTACTATGGTTTGAGGGGGTGTACACTTTCACCAGACCAATGAGACTAGCTAGGAGTTCTATGCCTGTTCGATCTTTTCCTACCATATACTTTATTTCACTAATAACTTTAACATCCCTAGCCAACTTTGGGTTCTTCTCGAAGTGATTTTCAAATGCACCCAACCCCTTTCTTAGACTAGTGACATATTCAAAGGGATGTGCATAGCTTCATTCTCATCGATAGATGATGAGGTTGGTGACACAGGAGGGGTAGGAATGTGATCAGTTTCATCAAAGAATCTAAACTTGCCTCGTGAGACCTGCTCTTACATAGATAAGCCAACCACAAAACTAGAGAAAAGATCTGTAGTGAAACTAGGAGAGACCTTCATCTTCTCCATCAGAAGGTGTCATATAATTCTCCTAACAATATTCCCAGACATCATGGATGGGGTTGTGATGCTCATAAACCTTCACAACACACAAGTGTGCAAAGATCAAAGGGTATAGGAGAAAAATCCCAGAACACCGACGAACGAAAAGACGTTGGTTCATGTCAGGTTCACCAAAAATGTAAGAGAGGGGGACCAACCACTACAAGGCCCTAGGTCATGAAAGGCCAAGAGCAGTATGGCTGCCCAAACTTACCTCATTTTAAAGGAGTGTTAGGATGGATAGGATGAGAATGATGAGGACTATAAGATCATTTGATCACTTTGCAAACCCAAGAGTTGAAAGGAGACTAGGTGAGTCAGTTTTTTAGGGTCAAATCTGTGTCTCAGATAGCTCTTTGTCAAAGGATAGAAGCACGGTTATGGGATGATAGTGTAGTACATTGGCATCTCTTAGGTGTGTTGGCATCCGTATAGCTAGAAAACTGAGGAGACAAGGTCTAACCTCTAAAGAACGGACTAGCAGCCTAGTTTTAGAGTTTCTAAAGGTGTAGAATAACACTATGAAATGTGAAACATAATGAAAAATGTGATAAAGGATGTATATTATCACAAGGTTGATGAATATGATCTCACACAATATTCATTTTGCATCTTGATCCAAGATCTCTCCACCTACACACAAAAAAGAGGGGAAATTTTGGGGGGATATTTAGGGGTCTACCTTAGTCAGACCCCCATTTTGGTGTTTCCATCTCCATAGATAGCCAATTTTTCAATGATGTATAAATAATTTGAGAAAGAAGGAAATACAAGCAACGTACACTAAAGACATTACAAAATAGAACATGCTAACTCAACCAAACAATAGAGAAGATGAGTGAGGAGCTTACCACCTCCATCCAAAATGCTCAAGGCTAGTGGAGGAGACAGATGAGAGGAACTCAAGCCTCTTCTATAATGGATTTGTCCTTCGCTTGCTCTATTGAAGTGATGGAGTGATAGATTACTGCTATGGAGTGTGAGATGTTGCTACAAATCTTGTGGATGAATGCTAGAATGTTGAGAGATGCTCAAGAGATGGCCAAAAGATGAAAATGGATGAATGAATGGATAATTTGAAGAAGGAATGGAAGAAAACAACCATATTCAGGTCGACCAGCCGAAGGGAGGCATTACACTTTGACTTCCAATAGGAAGTGTAACATCTTTGTACACTCCAACCATGGGAATCTTCCAGGGATGTAAGTGTGTTGCGAAAATATTTGTGCATCGTGCAAGCATCCCTGATAGAAATGCCTCTACCAACACTAAAAATGGGCACCAAGTGGAATGGAAAGCAGTGGGCTTATGTGGAATTAACCCTCTGAGTTTGGTTTTCTAAAGTGGAGAGGGTAGAAGGGGAATTTGCATTAGGGGTGAAAATTCGCTCCTATACGCAATATAAACTTGCAAATCACACACTAAGGAGAGGGGAAATGTTTTTTTGTTAGTGGATAGGGGTTTTCCTTTGTCAAACCCCTTATTGCTAATCAAACCTTGAAATAGAATGAAATATGAATATTGAATGATGAATTAACAAACTGTGATGTTGCAACTCACCAAACCCTAGCAATAAGAGGCTATAAACATGTATGAGATGGATCCAAAGGATGTATATCTTGACTCTTTCTTGAGTTGGATAGATCTTCAATAAAATGCTTGCTTGAATCACAAAACCCTACATCACAATTGTTAGCTCAAAATTAAACATGATGCATGAAATCTTTGCCATGATGACTGATTCTTGAATTTTGCTCTAAATGTTTTGATAATCTTCCCTTGAAGACTCTTGAATAATCTTGTGAATTCTTGAAGGCTCTTGTCAACTCAAACTTGCTATGAGAATGAATATTTGAATGCTCGGGGTGAAAATGAGTGAAAGAACCTTGTATTTATACTTAATTATGTAAGAATTCCCAAAATAACAACACTACAAGCTGACATCGGATCTAGGAGAATAAAATCCCACCAAAAAATTGAATTATTTTTATTTTGTGCCAAACGAGACTCATTCACCCAAGGTGGTGAATGAGTCCCATTAGCTATAATTTTTGGGGCCATTTTTAAAAATTCTTAGAAAGGTGTGAAACCAGGTTTGGGACCCAAAAACCTAGGTGGGACTCATTCGCCCAAGGTGGCAAATGATTCCCAAATCAATAAATCAAGGGCCATTCAACCTAAAATGCATGAACTAAGATTGGCTACTAATTTGTGTCAAGATTATCCTAAAAAAAATGCATTAAATGAGGATTTTGGATACAAAATAAGGCCAATTAAGCATAAGAAATCCTAATTATTAATGACAACCCCAAAAAAGTTTGAAAGTGTGTTTCAACACTTTACAACACTTTAAATAAGGTATGATTAAGGTTTATTTTGATTAAAAAGAGGTTTATTAGGTTCAATTAATTAATAAAACCTTAGAGAAGTGTGAAACTGTGTTACAACACTTCACAACCTTTTAGCAAGGTACCATTTAAATTCATTATTTCACAAGGTCCAAAGACCTAATGTGAATGTTTCAACCACAATACAACACTAAATCAAGGCAACATTAAGCTCAATTCTACAAAGAGGGCCCAAACTAGGGTGAAAATGTCCCCAATGACATTTTTCGACACTACACTTACAATATTCTATGTTGTGTCCATTTTATCAGTGAAAATCAAAAATAGGAATCAGATCTAAAATTTGGAGGTAGAGGTTTATTAGGATTGGGGGTTTTAATGGGAGGAAAATTAATCATTTTCTATTCTAAATTTTTTTACATTTTGTTATCGACAGTATTGCTCGTAAGAGAGTGAATTTCCTTGTTGGACCCCCAAATGTGAAAGGAGTTGTCTTATTTATAGCAGCCACTTGGGTATCAATATGTTGGGTTGGTTGAGGGGGGTTAATTTGAAGGAATCCTTTATTCTATTTTCTAAAAAGTTGATAAATGTTTTGGTTTGCAGATTCAGACTTCTTAGGTTGGCTAGGCGTGGATTTTATTTCATGACTACTAACCGAGTTTTGATAATCACAGAGGGCGGTACTTACACAAGTGTACAAATGAAGGAAAATTCATCATGGTAAGCTTATCTTGTAACTTAGTTTTCAAGTTCTCAATGAACATCTATTAAAGGTGAGGATCAAGAATCTTTATGTTGATTTTAGAAAAAGGCAATTGGTGGCGTGAAATGAAGTCGGTAACTTTTTCATCATCTTTTTGCTTACATCTCATCAAATCGGCTAAGGTCATATTAGGTTTCATTTGCACTTGGAAATGGTTTTATAAAGGCCTCAACAAGTTCATTTAATGAATGAATTGAGTTGTTCGGTAATGAGGAAAACCATTCTAAGGTGGTATCTTTAAAGGACCTAGGGAAAAGCTTAGCCAAGAATTTATCCTCAAGAAAAAAATTGCTACATAAGGCAGTATAAGTGGAAACATGGTTAGAAGGATCTCCTTTCCCCTCATATTTCTCAAATCTAGGAATCTCTAGACCTTTTGGTATCGGTGTTCTCAATATCTCCAAGGATAAGGGATTGTTTTTGACATAGTATGTAGGTTGGCCATTTTGATTATGGTTTGCAGTGGAAATTTTCTTTTGAAGAGATGAAACATTTTGCAAAAGTTGGTTAAGGATGGCATCATTGTTTGTAGTTTTAGATGGAGGTGAATATAGTGGAGGTGTATATGTGTTTGAGGGAGAAGTGAATGGAATTCTTATGGGAGGTAAAGTGGTAGGAGATATGATGTGTGATGCCACAAAGGTACTAGGGATTCTAGTAGAAATACCCAAGGTAGAAATGAAATTTCTAGGAGGTTGCATTATTGTTGTAACTTGAGGGTTGGTATAGCTAGGAATAGATGCAATGGTTGTGAGAGGAATTTGGGTTCCTCCTTGACTTTGGAAATTATTCAAAGGTTGAGCACAGCTATTGGTTGGGGTAAGATATTTTCCAAAAATATAAGCTAGGTTACGCACAAGTTCAACTCCCTCTTCGCTTCCAATCATGTGATGTATGTTATCTATGGTAGGGATAGAAGTGGTTGAAATATTTTCAATACTCAATTGACTTTATAGGTTTTCTAAGTCTTCATGGATTTGGATTATGTTTTCTTGTGGAATACTAGCAACCATTATTTCAACACTTGTCACACTACTTGAATGAAAATAGTTGTTAAGGGTATGACCCATACCTAGTGAACTAGTGTCAACACTAGTAGTGAAAGAGCTAGATAACCCAAGATCCACGATGATTGTGCTATCACTAGATAACATGAGTCTCAAACTTCATCTCACTATAGTATTAGCAATAGGACACCAAGTTGTAAAGATCATGCAAGGGATACTCAAGGAAATGTAGTATTCAATGAACACAAAATAAATTATATTATCAATTCCAATTCAAATGAAATTATGCTAGATACAATGAAATGAATGAAACAAAAATTATGTAAACTGAAATAGATAACTAACAACAACAAAGAGAAACATAGAAACACATATTTTAATGTTTTAAAATGTAGTTTAAGATCTGAAACGGGACTAAATCTCCATGAGGGGCATGTGAGTCCCAATCAAGGTTTTTTAGGGATTCAAATATTGATAAACAGTCAACATAGAATACCCAAAAATTAGGAAAAACTACCTATACTGGGACTAAATCACCCAGAGGGGCGTATGAGTCCCACACTAGGGTTTTTAAACAAATTTCAGAATTTTTTGATTGAATGTTATGTTTTCTGGTTTGAATGATTTCTATACTAAGTGCAATGAAAAATTTCAAATGAACTTCAATGATGCAAGATGCAAAATTGCAACCTATATCCACTTTCACTAATGCAACATTTAGAGACCCTAGATGCAAATTAACTAATGCAAGACCTAATGTAAAGTTAATGCAAGCTAGATCTAGGACTATGATGCACTCCAAATTAGAAATAAGGTGTTCTAAAGGCTAGGTTCACCAAAATGAAACCTATAAAATGTGGTTCTATAATCTTTTGGGAGATAGGATAACCAATTTTTAATAAGCTTCACTTAAGGAAACCCTAGAGATCTCAATCCAAGGATAGAGTGAGGGAAATAAATATGCAATAAGGTGTCCTAGGGTGTTATTAAAGGATAAAGAGGGATTCACAACAAGGAATGTAAATCAAATGCAAGACTTAAACAAATGACCTATAAATTAACTCAAATCAAAATAGTAAACTAGAAAAGTACAAAAGTGCACCTGAAAATGGTAGAGGCTTGAATGAAGGTCTGAAATATTGGAAGTACTATTTTTATATGAACACTGGGACTCATATTCTTGTAGGTGTGATTTTGTCCCAATTTGGGGTTTCAGGCCAAAACTAGAATCTAGAACTGTTGAATTAGGATCTACAAAAAAGTCTAAAAATAGGTATAATGGGACTCATACACCACAAGTGGTGATTTAGTCCCAATATTAGGGTTGTTCTAAAACTTTGATACCCTCTAATTCTTTCATGTAGCTTCCCACCCATCAAATCTCTAGTTCTGAAACACTAAATTATGCTCAATAGATAACTTTTCATAATCTTGCAAGTAAGGTGACAACTTTGACAACTTATAACTTAGCAAATTTTCTCCAATATTGCTCTTTAATGAATCTTCAACCTAAATCTACAAATGACACATGAAAGAGAGGAAAAAAACAAAAAATTAGTGAATAGGGGTTTTCCTTAGTCAAACCTCGTTCTGGTAATCAAACCTTGAAATGAATAGAAATAGAATGAAGGAATGATGAATGAACAAATATGCCATGTTGCAACTCACCAAACCCTTAAACGAAAGGATAAAATCTTGTAAGTAATGGCTAGCATGAATGTGGATCTTGACTCTTTCTTGAATGATATGGATCTTGACTTGAATGCTTGCTTGAATCTTAAAAACCTACATTATAAATGTTAGCTCAAAAACAAACATGATACATGATAACTTTGACATGATACTTGATACTTGAATAATGCTCCAAAATTCTTGATAATCACTCTTGAATTATCTTGAATGCTAGATTGCTTCATCTCAAAAATTAATAAATGGATTATAAACTTGCTAGGTGAAAAAATGTGAAAAGACCTTGTATTTATACTTGTTTATGCTAGATTTCTTGAAATTACAACACTATAAGCCAACATCAGATCTAGGAGATTAAAATCCTACCAAGAATTTGAATTCAAATTAGGTCTAATCTAATTAGGACTCACATGCTAGTTGGGGCGTATGAGTCCCATTAGGCTAAGCTTGGGACACATTTTCAAGAAATGCTTAGTTTTATGCCAAATTCAGATCTAGGCCAAGAAACTTAGGTGGGACCCATACGCCCAAGGTGGTGTATGAATCCCAAATCACTAAATCTAGACCATACAATCCAAAATCATTAATTTATGATTGTTCAATTAATATCTGTTAGGATTATCCTCGAAAAGATGTATTAATTAAGGCTTGTGGATACAAAATAAGGCCAAATAAGGCATAAAAAAGCCCAATTTTAGCAAGGAGGGCCAAAAAAAGTGTGAAAATTTAGAGGGATAAATATTTCTACATTACACATACAAATATTTTTTCAATCAAGCATTTTAACCCTTCATATGGTATCAGATCTAGTTTATACTTGTGCATTGAAATTTGATATTCCTTGTGTACAGGGATTTTGGAGATGGAGCATCCTGGATATGAGCATGTGTCTGAGGTATGCTAAGAGAGGTTACAAGAATTGAGCCTCCTCAATTCAAACCACATGAACACAAGAGGACCCTAGTGCACTATTGTAGCCTTGTCTATGCACACTAATATTCACCCCAAGGGAGGCACTCTGAGGAGGTATTTGATAGTGACGGTGCAACTTTGATTCATATGGTAGTAGAAACCGAAGTAGGAGTTAATCATAATAGTGCAAGTTCCAATAAATGCATGAATGGTGGTGGGAACCCATGGCCTCCAAGATAGGGTATGAGAATCCCAAAACCATAGATCCTGATCTAAAATAGCTTTCCTACCCTCAGAAGAAGAAAAATCAACAAAAAATCCCCTAGCAAAAGGAACCCATTGATATTATGCTTGTTTGGGTGAGATTACCTTATATCCCCTTATAGTTTTTGGGCTCCTCTACTCTTCATGGCATAGTTAATACTCTTGGAAGATTTTTGAAAGTGGATGAGGCTTCCTTGAATTATATGCACACCTCCTATGCTTGGATATTAGTGGAGGTTTATTTATCTCAAGCACTACCTGGAGAGGTTTTTCTCTAAGAGAAGAACTAGTCTTGGTCTTGGCTCATGGATTATGAAGGTATCCCATTTCTCTATAGAAATTGTTTTGATATTGGACATTTAGCTTGTGACTACTCTCATAGCTCTTGTCCTGCTTCTTCTTCTACTTGGTGGAATAATTCCCTTAAGGTCCATCTAAAAGTGTACCTAGATTACTCCTCTTCTTTTGATAATGAGGATTCTAAGCGTCCTTCTCCTCCTAATGAGAAGAAAGTGACTATTGTTGATAATTTTTCCACTCCTATGGTCATTGTTGCTCATATTATAGACAAAAATTTTCCTACTATTGTATGTGTTGCCTCCCCTAAGGCACCTACTACTCCCATTATAGATAATGTAGTGTCTTCCATGGTTCTGGCTACTCCTATTTTAGGTTTGGATTTTCCACTTGTTGTTCCTATTTCTCCACCTATTTTGGGTTTGGATGTTCCATCAATTTTCTTTTCTAAAGGGGCTTCTCCCCCTTCTTGTCAAAAAGATTCAATCCTTGTTTCTGCTTCTTCTTGGACTAAGGTGCAGTGTAGGAAGAGGTGTAATCCTAAGAAAAACTCTATCTCATTTGGCATGCCTTTAGAGGAAAAATTATTGGGTTCAAGCTTGGGTGCTTGAACTATTTTATTAGTGGCCCGTAGGTCATGCTTTTGTCTTTCCTATTGGTTGCTTTGTTGTTGTTGGACTGTTGTCTTTTTGTAGCTTTGTGGGTGGCATGTAAGCCTGTTATGTCGGTTGGAATCCTATTCTTTATTTTTCTTTTCTTTTTTGGTTGGATTTATTGGCCATGAATCCTATTTCACAATTTTGTCTAGGTTAGGGCCCATTAACCCTACTTTCTTAATCAAAAATAAATTTATTGAAGAAGTTAACATATATATTTTAAATCTCAAATGTTAAGGTACTTTCATTTTTTTATGATCTCAATTGTGCTTCAATCCTCTCATGTTGATAAAAAGTATAAATAATAGTTTAAAATTAGGTCAATTTGTTTCATGTAGGGCAAGAGATTGAAATAAATTCATTAGACAGAAGGAAGTGTTTATCTTTCTTTTCAATTTTTGGATATAAGTGAGATATTGTGTGATTTAAATTTATATAGCATTATAGCTCAATTCTATTAGATAAGTATTCTAGATTTAATTTTCATACTTGGAAAATAAAAATTTAAATACAAATAATGAATTAAAATTTCATACTTGGAAAATAAAAATTCAAATACAACTAATGAATAATATTTATGGGGAATAGTAAGCAGAAAAGAAAACCCATCTAAAGATGCAAATAAGTCAGTGGATTGTAAGAGTAGAGATGATAAAGCCAAGGTTATTATCGGTCTTGCTCTTTCTGACTCTAAATTACATCACATATATTTGGGCAAATCATCAAGGAAAATTTGGGATGATCTGAATAAATTGTTTGGAGAAAAAAATCTTAATGCAAAGTTTTCCCTAAAACCTTAATTATTCAAGTTCAAAATGGAATATGGAATCACAATGTCAAATCATATAAGTAATTTGAGGTCTCTTATTAGGTAGCTAGAAAAATCCAAGGCTTTAGTAGTTGATGATGATGTTAGGCTATATTGTCAAATAGTTTTCCTTTAAAATATAATAATGTTGTTTTCACACCCAGTTCAATAAATTCTCAAAACTTATCAAAAGATATGATTTCATCTCTTTTAGTTGAAGAAAAAATAACAAATGCAGAAGATACATAAGATTATTTTCAACAAGAGAAAGAATTATATTTATGAAGCAATAATAAAAGTCTAGGTACAAACAAAGGGGAAATTGTATGTTTCTACTTTAAGAAAAATGGTCTCACAGTATGGTCTTGTAGAATTCAAGTCAGTTATCCTCTTAAAAGAAAAATCAAAGATCAATCAAATGAAGGTAACTTAGTTTGTATTGAGGATGAGTATGATGATATAGTATATGATGAGGATGAAAATCCACTAGACGGTTTTATTGATATTACTAAGAATGGATTAGTAATGTTACCAAAATTTCTACCTTCAGCTCATTTTGGTAGAGTTGGAATTGTTTACTATATCTAAGGTGAAAGGTACATTCATTTTATGCTGATAGTTCATTTGCAAATTAGGGATTTCAAATAAGATTCATTTTATTATGCAAAATTCACACAACATAGAAGATTCATCAAAATTGCATAGGGTTGTATTTTATTCATTTTGAAATGAAGGAACATACAAGATTGCATAAACATTGTTGTTTCATACTTAGAGAGATAAGAGAGTGTTTAAAAGTCCCACACAAGTCGTGGGAATGATTGAACCACATTGATAAAACATAAGAGCTAAGCTATTCAACTGAAGATAAGAAGAATAAATCATATAATGAAACATCATATCCTTCATTGCATGTTTAATGATGTGTTGATTTCCTATCTTCAACTATCTTCCACTTTCCTCCTATCTTCAGTTGTCTTCCACTTTCCTCCTATCTTCAGTCCTTCATTCCCTAGATGAAGGTGTACCTACAAGATGTTAAGAGTTTTGTTGGAGCTTGAGACATAAAGTTTCATCATATGGTTATCAATGATTGAATAACTTAAACCTATGAGCTATCAATCAAATTCAGCCATATCAAATTAAAGCAAAACAATCAGGATCAGATCATCAAAGTGAAAGTGAAATCATCAGGAAGAGCACCAAGCTTCATGGTTTTATCTAAATTGTTTGTTCATTATGTAGGTACAATTTCATCTTGTTCAAACATTATAGTATGTGGAGGAAAATTGGCTCCCACAACGGTTGAGCCCAGCATACTGCATCCTCTCATTTACAAGAGAGGAATAATGGTCTATTTTCATCATTGCATTACAGTAAGCCATAGCATGCAAACACACAAGATACAGATTAAATGCATCATAGAGAATAGTCACAACCATGTAGGACAACCCATGCATTTGCATTGATAGCCATGAAAAATTTTGAGCATTGACAATCAGGTTAATAACAGGTTGTAGAGTTCCATATTCTAGTTTTTGAGTTTGTTGAGCAATGAAAAATGAGGTTTCATAATCAGCCAAGGGAAAAAATCAATTAGAAGCAATCCTTTTTTTTGTCCTCCCTTGGATTTCATCTTCAGGATTATATCAAAAGCATTGTCAAGGGTTGTTATTAGTATGGTAATCTAGAAGGTGAATTTTCTTTTAAAAGATAATGCTCTTTTATCACAATATTTAAAGCTTGATCGACAATCATGACAAGTAAAATAATGGCAGATTTATTATAGAATATAATGACATAAAAATGGAAGACAAGATAGTCAACTAGTGAGGTCAACCATATGAATGAATTTTAATCCTCGAGTAAGATAGCCATGTTTTTCTAATGAATAGAACAAAGGAGTGTGTGCAAGGGGAAGATTTCCATAAAAAAAGATAGTCACTAAAGGTTATGATAGTCATAAAGGACTAAAAAATCATCCTTGATAGTAAAAAAGGCAGTATAATGCAAGAGTAGACCATCATTTATATGAAGAGTACCCTATTTCATGCGTACATAGATGAGTCACTAAAAGTTTCAAGCATGTTTTTGAAAGACAATTGTCAATGTAGCATGGCAAGGTTTTAAAAGTGCAATCATAGTACCAAGACAATTCTTCATTCATGCTTAAAGATACAACATATGAGTATAATCAAAGAATGTATGCATAGGGAAGTAGGTATTCAATGCTTGAAAACATAGTATCAAAACACCCTAAAGAAGGAACAACACAGTGGTAGGCTCTCTTTTGAACACATAGTCTCCATAATGGCCATGCATAATACAGATCTATGGTGAAAAAGATAGATACAAGCAATAAGTTAGATCAAGAGAGATCTACATTGTAGAGTTGTATGAGTGGGTTGAAAGATATATAAAATACTAATTTTGAACTTCTCCAAACATTAAAGATTCAAAGGATTCTCCAAGTCTTTGAAGGTATTGAATAATTCATATTCTCAACTACACTAGAAATAGATGAATGTGGAATAAGCCTTAGCCAGTAAAAAATACAATACATAAACTAGGAGCCACATCAAGATTTGATGAGGATGATAGATTTGTAATACATAGTAAAGCAATGGAGCCAAGTAGTAGCATGTGACGACAAAATTAATATCCCTGCTAATAAAAGTTGAAGAAACCCTCAAGCATGATAACAAAGCTTGCGGCCTGCAAATCATAATGGAAAACCCAAAATACAATGCATTAAGCTCATGGCTTGGAGTGAGAAAATCAAATACCTAGATGGAAAAAATGCAAACCATGGCTGCAAGATAGACAAATGAATGAAGTAAAATTTTCATTCAATTTAGAATAAATTGATCTTATATATGTATATATTTAACACAATCATGCAAGGCTCGAATGGTGAGATACTTACCCTTCATTTTTTGTTGAAGAAATTCATCTAAAACCCCTGAATATGGCTTCCAAAAGGTTCAAAATGGAGACATCCATGGTGGCCCAAAGTGGAGAAATATCAAGAAATATGGTCAGTAGTAGAAAATGCATCAGGAAATGGTAAAATCTATGGCCAAAAAGACTAAAATACACTCATAATGGATCTCAATACTCAATATTGCCATGAAGTAAACTCGCCTCTACATTTTTCTCCTTCAAAATCTCAGAAAAAATCATCAAATATAGTTTGAATGTGAGGTTTCAAACTCCAAACCCTATCTCCTTGGCAGTGTAGCAGCAGGCTTTTCCATAAAGTGTGAATGATGAATAAGAGAATGATTTAGGGTTCTTTCAATATTATCAAGTTTTCAATAATTCAAATGAAATGATGGGTGTTCTTTTTTACCAACTTTTTAACATAAAAAACCAAATCATTTTGAATTATTGTTGTGGTATTGACTTGTAAATTCATAGACCTAATGACCAATTAAGCCCATGTGTTTTGAAGGAGAACTTGTAAATCAAGTTCAATTTATCATTCGGAGTTGAATGAATAAAAGGTGGAACTATCTAATATTAAGTATTAAAATAATCGTTGAATGATTACCTTTAATATTTAATTAAATGGTTGCCTTTTCCAAAACCCATGCAAGGAATATAAGTGAAATCCAACTAAAGGTCAAAGCCATCCAAAGAATAAAATCATGCGAATTATGAAGATTCCAAAGACATAACCTCAGTTCTACATCAATTCTCAAGATATTTTGATCATGCACATTGGTAGGTGGAGTTTGACCACTTGTTCTTATAATTTCCATCAATTGTGAGCCCTCTTTTCATGCATTTTCTCTTTTTATCATGAGAGAGGCTTAGGGGAGATATTTTCACTTCCTGTTAGTTGTTTGATCCACCTCTTCGCACCTTTGGTGTCATCTTTTGTATATATTCAAGGAGAAAGTATCTCAGTTCTTGTTTTCCGCCTTTGCATTCTGTAAGGAGAATATCTTGTAACTCGGTTTATTAACAGTTTAATATATACAACAGATTTTTATAGGTTAATTTAGTTGTCATTTGCATATTTTACTTCAAGCTCTCATTACAATCATGTGTTTTCCTTCTCATCTTCTGGTGTTTTTCCTCTATATAATGTTTTGATGCAGATTTGATGTGTTTTAACCAATAAACCTTTAAATTTTTGTCTCATTTATAGTTGCATCTACACAAAAAAATCTTATCACAGGTTGTAAATATTGCCTTTTCAGTTTGTCCTCTCTATTAGGTTGTGATAATCCTATTTTCCTTCATAAAGAGAGGTTAGACTGACCTCTTTATGAAATATTTATGTGATTAAGGTGCCCAAGTTAAGTTGTGTTAACAGATTTCTCTGAGTATTAGTTGTGAAACAACCTACATAGTAGTTATTATTAGGTGCATCACTGTAGTTTAAATTTCAGTTTATGCATTCAATTCAAGTCTTTCTTCCCTTTTTCAAAAAAATTATAGTCAATCATTAGAAAATCATAAAGGAAGTCAGCTTATAATCTGGAGTTCTACTTTCAACATAGGGTACACACAACCTAAAAGTACTCCCATGTTACACAAGATCGTGAGGCATTTTTGCTTTCGCACACGGGTGCAATCCTGATGATAAAAAGTACTTTGATCCATCACATTAGAGGTTCGTGGTACCAGACGATGGAATAATTTCTATCATATCAAGTTAGCTTCTCACTTTGTGATGGCGCTTTGATAAGCATTTTTATTTTCCTTTTTGTTTTCCTTATCGATGTTGATAGATATCAAAAACACATATATTGTGAATTTTAGTTTTTAGAGATAGTTAAGGGATCTGGTGTGGAACTCAATATAGATTTTTTTCGAATGACTTTATGAGACTTTGATTGAAAATTCAATAGACAACTTGATGGAGCCTTATGTGTTACAAATCTCAATATGGATTATTGTCAAATACTTTAGGAATCAGTGATTTAGAAGTTCAAGAAAATGGTAGTCCAAGAACTCAAGAATTCAGCTCAAAGCTACACCTTTTGAGGGTCATGAGGTAGCTTGATGGAGTTCCACTTGATTTTGGATTTATTTTTCAAAGGTAGATCTTCTCAAGAATGTATATATACTTTGTAATTAGAAAGTTTTATTTTGTAAGCCTTAAGGGGGGTCCCTTGGGAAGGTGAAATCTACGATTTTAGGGGTACATTTGTAGGAAAAATGTAATAAGGAGGGAATTTTATCATAGATATGTTTATAATTATTACATTCCTAATTATTTAAGGTGGTTGTTAGTTATGATAGTTGAAAGGTGGAAAATAGTTTTTCTTTTCTAGGGTTTAGGACCTAGAATGACAATCTTCACTAACTTTCATTCAAGAAAAAACCCTAGAGATCTCAATGCAAAGGAGAAGGAGATCTTGCAATAGGGTTGTTCTAGGGGTTGAATATAAATGAATAAGGGGTTCATCACCAAGTTTAGACTTGGAAAGATAAATGAAATGAAAGATGCAACACTAAACACTATTTCAATGCAATGACCTACAAAATGACCTAGAAAAGAAAGTTGTGAGAAGAATTGTGTACACCTAGAAATATGGAATTACTGATTGAGGCTTTCAAATGCTAGAAAATCTAATTTTTTGACCTACTGGGACTCATTTTCCAACCTACGCGAATCAGTCCCAAATCTAGATTGCTACGCATGAACCTATTTCAGGAAAAATGGTATCTAAATCTATAAATAGTTCTGGAAAACACCAATAGTTGGACTCATTTTCCACCTTTGTTAAATAAATACCATTCAACTTTTTCAAATAATTAAAGTCCTGATCTACACTTCAGCACCTTCTCTTTCCTTCCAAATTAATTTTTGGATCTGAATCTATGAAGACCTACAAAATAGAATATATACTTGATTTTCTTATGGGGGGTTTGCCTCGATGAAACCCATAGTTTGGTAATTAAAGCTTGATATAAATAATGAAACATAAATATAAATAGGAATTTAAATCCTAGCCTTAAGTGTGTCTAAGACTAACAAATTTGAAACATAATGCAATCATATTCTAATGTGTAAGAATATGATGCATGAATAGAAACATGAAGATGAATGACTCGCTTTGAGAGATCTCTAATTACCAAAATGAGCCCTAATGATGTGTGTACCTTCCTTAGGCTGAATGTAGAGTGATAATGGAGGATGGAATCACTTAGGAAACTAGTCTTTAAACTTGGTTTGATGGCTAGTTGCATCTCCCCAACCTAGAATCCATCATGATTCACCATAGACAACCATGATCAACCCTTGAAAATGCTATTTCCTAGATCAAACTTAGATTGAAGACCTACAAAAAAACTTTAATGTTACTCCAAGACTTATGTATACACCTAATAATGGTCTGGAGCATTCGATTAAATAAATATGATTTATTTGATTAATTATCCTAAATTTCCTCTACTATCAAATAAATAGAAATATTTATTTATATAGTTCACATTTAAATTAATCTTAATTAAATAAACAAAATTAAATACTTTGTTCGATTTAATCCCTATTTCAATCTATCACATCGATCTTAAATTAATTAAATAAAGACAAAACACTTTATTTATTAATCTCCATATTCTTCTATTTTAATTTAATAAACAACTATCCTATAGTTCATTTTATTAAATTTTTTATCCCTCTTTTGCTAATTTAAATAAATCAAAAATATTTGAATAAAAGCACAAAGAATATTCCATCTATATTCTCTCAAAAATGAATTAGATATCCTATGTCTAAATCATGTCTAAAATATGTCAAAATTAATTGATTGAAACTTCACGGGAAGTTTTGGAGACAAATTGGAGACAAATTCCAAAATCTTCTCTCAATCCTCCTCCATCGATCCTTCCTCTTCTCTTGCCTGGTGTTTTCATGGGTGGAGACAATCTCCAAAATTCTCTCAATCTCCTCCATCTCTCACCATTCAATCCTCCAGATTG
Organism: Sequoiadendron giganteum; assembly: GCA_007115665.2. Taxonomy (NCBI): domain Eukaryota; kingdom Viridiplantae; phylum Streptophyta; class Pinopsida; order Cupressales; family Cupressaceae; genus Sequoiadendron; species Sequoiadendron giganteum. The sequence goes on along the minus strand of CM021101.1, from coordinate 555,852,950 downwards.
AATCCAAGCCTCTCAATGCCTTCCCTGTGCATTTCTATAGCTAGGAATTCTATGAATACAACCTCATTGAACCAAGAAAAGGATCCAGATAATCTAACTTATGCACTCTTACTTTGTATTAATTCAAGAAATCAAGCATCAAGCATATCCAACAGTCAAAATTTCATACCATGGCTGCCTCCTATAGCTGCAATTATCTATTTCATGTCAATTCATGCTAGTTGAATTCATTTACCATCTAGTATTGTCATATTCAATTCCATATCATTGTCTTAGTATCCATCTCGTTCTTTGAATTGTCATTTTAACAATCATAGTGCACTCACAATCTGAGAGCCATTTTGATTTAATAAATCTTGGGAGATAGAGAACAATATGATGCTTTCAATTGATTATTGCTTTCAATTGATTCAATTTGATTAGTCTTTGATATAATGTCTTATTAAGAAGTGTTTTGTGCTTTACACCTAATCAAACGGTTATAATTTGGTGCCCACCTTGGGGCCTTAACCCCAATTTTACAATTTTTCTGGAAAGTGTCATGCAGGTTCTTGGCGTGTTTTCTTTTAGCGCTTTCATCAAAAACTATAGCACTTTTGTGGCAAACTACAACGCTTTTGTGCTCTATTTCGGCGCTTCCATGTTACTATAGCGCTTTCGTCAAAAATTTCAGCGCTTTCAATTTTAGCGCTTTTGTCAACTGTTTTAGCGCATCGATGATTTAGCACTTCCATGGAAAACTTTGATGCTTCGGTCTTTTGTTTCAGCGCTTTCATGTTTTAGTGCATCAAGTAATTGTTTCAGTGCTTCAGTGCAATATTCTAGCACTTTTGTAAAATCAGTCTATATCTGACGTAGCCGTGGCCAGATTTTAATTTTTTTTCACAGTTGGACTAAAAATTATCAATTCTAGGATAGTCACTTCAGATTTTCTAAAAATTATCAATCCTAGGGTAGTCACTTGTTATTTTTCTAAAAGAAAATTTATCAATCCTAGGATAGTCACCGCATTTTTACAATACAAGTTAAAAAGAACATGATGATTTATGTGAAGCAACACCTTCACTTAGATTAGAAAAAAAAAAAAATTGGGCTTAAAACAAGACAAACTTATATGATGTGCTTTGGTGATTAAGCTTATGCTCTCCCCTTAACTAGGTGACCAAAGTGCCAGATTCACTTTTACTTCATGTCATTTACGCTTTATTAAAACCTTTAGTAGGCCTGTCATAGTGGGAAAAAGTACTCACCCTATGGGAATGACCTAAGTGGGAACAACCAAAGCTAGGTTTTCCAACCCACTATAATAAAAATGCAAGTTGTTTATGAAAGTCCAACTTGACGGTAGTGAGCAAGATAACCATCCCAAAAATCTTTGTTCTAAAGATTGGGAGGTCTCCTGAGGGAGTTTATCTATTTTCCGCACCGTACGGAAACCCTATCTACGAACCATAGAGTAGTTTCTCGCCGAGTCAATATCCATATATTTTCATACTTGCATTGCAAGGGGAGGGAAGAATATTCCCCCAAGACACTCACCATATAATTACCAAGGACCGCTTGCTCAAGGGATTCAGTATCCACTTCCGTCACTTTGAGTACGCGCCTGGAAATGACAAAAAACATGGGCGCCCTCTAGGGGGTGACACGGCTGTGTGAGTCAACGTAATTCAAGTTGTGGGTTGTGAGTATAATGATGACCTACTTGTCCTTAAGTGTGAGTTTGTTTGATTTGTGTACAATTGTCAAAACAACCTGTCAAAATAAATAAGAATCATTCATGATTCTTGAACATACACGATCTATTCAGTTAAAACAACTATTCACAATTGCTTGTTGCATTTTCACAAATTCATTAAAATCAAATTAAAGATCATCCTGAAAACAACAAAGTCAAGTTAGATCACAAAATTTCATGCTGCGAAAGTGGAAGTCCACCACGTTTGTCAACAGAAAAATCAAAGTCACAAAATCCAAGAAACCTCTCGGTTATAGAAATAAATTGATGATACAGTGTTTTCTATATCAAAATTGGAAACTATTTTCACAACATAGGACATTCATCCACATATATAATGATTTTGCTAGGGGTCACACATTAGATTACGCAGTAGAACCACTCTATTCATGAGCCTTCTTTCAAAGAAGATCTCTCATTCAGTATCACAACTGTAGTCAGTACATACATCCTTCTTATCTTCCATAATCCATGATATAGTATGCCACAAGGCCAGATCAGATTTTACAATAGAGAGTCTTAAAATCCTGTTTTTAAGCATTTTGGAAACCTATTTCAGCACTTCTGGTCGTTGTTTTAGCGCTTCTGTGAAATAGCGCTTTCGGGCACTATTTCAGCGCTTACAGTCTATATTTTAGCACTTTCATTAAAACAACGATTTCATCAAATTCTACAGCGCTTTCATGCACTATTTCAGCGCTTCTGTTAAAATAGTGCTTCCATCAATTTTTGTAGTGCTTTCGTGCACTGTTTTAGTGCTTCTATCAAGATAGCGCTTATGTCACCTATTTCAGCACTTCGGAACTCTATTATAGCGCTTCTATGAAATAGCACTTTTTTCCTCTATTTTAGCGCTTTCAAAATAGAGAGTTCAAAATTTTTAACAGTCAACTAGTTTGTCATTTCATCAACATTTTTCATTGGAACCAAGTTTCTTTTTTATCACAATCACTGTCTAAAGACCAAAATCAGAAAGGTTATAAAAATTTCCAATCTTATCAACAAAAAAAAGATCCTACAAATCAGAAGTGTCAAAATAAAATACACAATCGATTACTACACTGAAGTTTCATCATCAGGATACTATCATCCTTCATCACGAAACTAAGTATAGTAATCAAATTTTTAACATAGCCAAATCAATAAGATCAGTCATCTTATTCAACTTTGTTAAAAGTTCAATTGACATTTTCCCAGCATAGAATATCAACATTTCAGAAGAAAGGGTAAAAATTTGTATGGTAATCTTCACTAGGTCCCAAAAACAGAGACTCTTAGAGCAAGAAATTTTAAAATCCCAAGCAATGGTAGAGGAAAATCCTTGGAACAATCTGAACTTAAATGACAAGAATGAAATAACTCCAGAGGATATCCAAGCAACTCAACAAGATCCCAAGTTTCATATTTTTATGGAAAATATTCTAGAGAAAGATATGGAGAAGTATCTTTTGATGTTGGCTAAATTAGGTGCAAAACTTCTGAAGGACTTCGACGTAAATCGTTTGAAGGAAGCACCTGGAACAAGTGAGAATGAAATTCTGCAACCTACACAAATAGTAGATCCAGTTGTTGCTTTAACATCTCAAATGCAACTGTTACAACAACAAATACAGGATATGACAAAAGCGAGTACCAAAATATATGCAATACAGGATATTTGTCATTATCCTTTTGATGCAACGGTCGGTCTAATACCTTTCCCTAGACACTGTGAAATCCCAAAGTATGATAAGTACAATGGACGAATGGATCTAATAGATCATATCAGGGAATTCAAAAACAATGAGTCTCGAGTTTTCCCAAGAGGAAACTTACTTAATGAGATTATTCCCAAGGAGCTTGGGAGGATCATGTATGGAGTGGTTTTCAAAACTACAACCAGGTATCAGAACTTTCGAGGAATTGGTCAACAGGTTCATTTCCCAATACTCCTTTAACATCCAAGATGATGTTACAATAAAGGGTCTTTATAACCTAAAGCAAAATAAAGGGGAAACATTCTTGTCTTTTCTCCAACGATGGTGATGCATGTTCGCTAGATATCCTCGATCCATTCCTGAGGAAGAAAAGATGGAGTTATTCATTGAAATTTTGATGGAGGAAATGAGTTATAGACTCGAATTACAATGTCCTCCCACATTCGAAAAATTCATCGAAAATGGTCTTAAAATTGAGGAAGCATTAG
>CM021101.1:555728023-555845216 GCA_007115665.2 Sequoiadendron giganteum | reverse complement strand
TGACAATAATACCCCAACAATGGGTATTATATTTTGATGGATCATATACACAGCGCGGATCAAGAGCAGGAATTTTGTTCATCTCTCCACAAGGACACACAATTCCAAAATCATATAGATTAATGTTTCAGTGTATAAATAATGTGGCAAAATATGAAGCATTAATCATTGGGGTCAAAATAGCAATTCAGTGAAAGATCACGGACTTACAGGTATATGGGGATTCTCAACTAGTTATTTATCAAGTAAATGATGAGTATGAAACAAAAGATGAAAATTTGATGCCCTACAAGCAACAAATAGATAATTTGAAACAATCCTTTGTCAATATCAAGTTTGATCAAATTCCAAGAGCTGAGAACAAAGCTGTGGATGCTATGGCTACAATCGCTTCATTACTACAATTTTTTGAGAAGCGTGTTTGTTATGAGTTTATGGTAGAACAAGTATCATGTCCTTCCCATAATAATCTAGAATCTGCTACCATCTGCCATATCGAAACCACAGAAACCTCCATCTATGAAACAATCTATGCCTATCTAAAAAATGACGTCCTTCCTCCTAATCTATCCAGGAACCAAAAATGAAAATTCATTCGCCAAACCGCACAACATACTTTAATCACCGACATACTTTATCATCAAGGTCTTGATGGTACTTTACTCTGATGTCTAGAACATGAGTCTGAAACGGCCCTACGAGAGGTTCAAGAGGGTATCTGTGGCACTCACTTGAGTGGGATAACTCTAGCTAAGAAACTCCTCTGTTTGGGATATTATTGGCCATGCATGGAGAAATCATCCTATCAGCTTGTTAAGAAATGCCAAAAGTGTCAGGTTCACAGCAATCTGATTCATGCACCAACATAAGAACTGCATCTCTTCACATCAACATAGCCTTTTTGTCAATGGGGTTGCGGCCTAGTAGCAAAAAAACATCCATCTTCATCTAATGGACACAAGTTCATTATCACAGCTATAGAATACTTCACAAAATGGATAGAAGTAGTGTCTCTTACAACCATCACTGGGAAGCATATCTCCTCTTTCATTTTGGAATACATGGAATCCCTCAATCCATTATTACTGATAATGGATGACCTTTCAAGAATCAAGATGTCCAAGAACTATGTGATAAATTTCATATCCAACATCTGTTTTCAACACCGTACTATCCTCAAGGGAATGGCCAGGCAGAGGCCTCAAACAAGACAATACTCAAAATTCTCAAAAAGACGGTTAACGATGTTGGACACGATTGGCATGTTCAACTCAATCCTGCACTATTGGCCTATAGAACAAGTATCAAAACACCAACGAGAGCTACACCATATGCCTTGGTATATGGGTCAGAAGCCATATTTCCCATTGAAGTTGAGATTCCATCCCTTCGTGTATCACTCATAGGTATCATTTCAAATGAAGACTATAGGGTCTCTAGACTACAGGAAATGGAGTTGTTGGATGAGCATCGTCAACAAGTTGTTAACCATCTAACGGCTTATCAACAGAGGATTTCAAGAAGTTACAACCACAAGGTAAAACCAAGGGTCTTTCAGGTTGGTGACTTGGTACTAAAAGAGAACCCTAAGAATCAGCAAGACAGAGAGAAGAAAGGGAAATTTGAGCCTAACTGGCTTGGTCCTTTTGTCATCACATCAGTATATGGATCAGGAGAATATCAGCTATCAACGTCAGAAGGGGATTTGTTTGATGAACCTATCAACAATATTCATCTCCGAAAATTCTATGCTTGAATCTCCTAGTGCACGGGTCAAACTTGTGAAAATTGTTTCCTTGATGAAAACCTAGCAAACAGCCATCTTGGCAACACAAAAATACAAAAAAAATAGAAAAATATGAAAAACACAAAAAACACGAAGAGTGTAATCAAAGCATATGGTGAAAACCTAGAAATAGGCATCATATGTGATTCTAAGATCAGCTTTCCCATCTATTTTGATACATATCAAGATCATTAGTCTGGCAGTCAGTACCATTCCATAACATGTCAGTAGTCTTGCCATCTTTGCATCCATATCAAAATCATTTTCACATAGTCAAGTATCACTCCAAAGCTTGGGGGCAACATCTGGATATCACTAAGGGCAACAAAAACATCGATTTCACCAAAAGGAAAAACAACAATATAGCAGAAAAACCAAAAACAAAGTTCAACGCACAATATCAATCATCGTCAGAAAAACATCAACCATCCATATCATTTCAAAAATCCAAAAACACATCAAAAAGGTAAGTCTAAAAAAGTAACATCCAAAAAAATAGGTCTGTGTCAGTCGAACTACGTGGTCTCTGTGTGTGTAACATAGGCAAGGCTAATCTCTGATCAGCCCCTGAGACCCCTAAGATAGGTCACTAGGTTAGGTCTTTTGTCAAAATCTCGAAAATCCAAAAACATCACCAAATCAGGATGGATGATCTAAAATCTGAATAATGAATGAAACACTCTAAGTAAACAATGGAAAAATTGTACTGTTGATTATCATTTCTTTGGAGTAACTCAATGATGTATTGCACTAGAGGAACAAGGAAGAAGAATGATGTTTTTTATTATCTGTTATCTGTAAGTTAATCATATAAATGTATGAATTGTTGGGGGATGTGCTATGCAAATGTATCACCGATGACATTCAGAATTCACATATTGAAATGATTAACCACTGCCTATTTACGCAATGAATGCTTAGGTCATCTTAGTTAAATCATACCTAAATGCTTGTGTTCGCTTCCAATATCAAAAATCAAAAATCATGAAAGAGGTACTCAAGTCGTCATTGGTCTAACACATACCATTGATGCTTGTATTTACTTTCAACATTCAATAAAGCTCTATGATGACAAAAAGCACAAAGATATTGTTAAAATGACAATTGTTTTGCATATAGTTTCATGTTAAAATTAGATTGCATTCATCACTTTCATTATCTATAGAGTAATTGTTGCATAAAGGGTTTCGATCAATGATTATTTTATCTACACATAAGACTAAGTATACTTGACATAATTTCAAAATTCATCATCATAAACTCTACACTCTGAGGTACACAACCGAATGAAGATCATGATATAAATGTGCCAACATGCACATCCCCCACACATATCTGGTACCGTGTACCATCATGCTCCCAAGAGTTTTGCCCCAGCCAACAAGGAATCCCTTTGACCTGCGATCAGGGCAAAGGAAACCTCCAATGAAACCAGCAAGCACTGCTAGTAATGTCACATAGGAATCAGCGATCCTCCTCCACTGAACGCTCAAACTGACAATGTCCTGATCTTGAAATACTTTGTGAAGAGCATATCTACCGCCGGTCCCATGGGAATCGTATACTACGATCTCCCCCATAAATGGAATACGCAGAATCCACCACACGTCCTCTGGTGTGCTCGTCATCTTGCCAGTGGGTAGGTGAAAGGTATTGTGGTCACTATGCTACCTCTCAACCAATGCAGTCAATAGACCCCGATTAATCCTAATCTGGGGCATATCGAACAAATTGGTCAAGCCGCATCAGCCTATCACCTGAAGCTCATCTGGTGTTAGATGAAGTATCAAGTCTATCATCCATGGAAACCTCTCTCGCATCTGGAGAGTACCCAAATCCTCCTATCATCATAACAAAAATCCACAATCAGTGAACTATGTCAGGAAATCAAAAAGTCATCCTACTATCAAGTCTATTCCAGCATTTTGGTTTGAATTTTTGATCAAAATTCATGGGCGAACATCAACAATCCTCACCTATCATGAGGTTCATCAAACAATATCTAATCTCGCCTATCATGAAATTTATCAGATATTGAATCATTTCCTCGCCTATCATGAGATTTATTGGATATTGAATCATTTCTTCACCTATCATGAGGATCATCACAAATAGGATTTTTTTTTCTCACCTATCATGAGAAGTTAGTCTTATTTAAATCATCAATCCAACACATCAAGAATTTGGATTATCAATCATACCACTCCAAAGAATGGACATGATCAGAATTGACAAAATCAAGGTTCACTAAGTCAAAATCTTTAATTCTGACATGGAAGTGCTAAAACAGGCTTCCAAAGCGCTAAAATCCAGAAGCGCTACTTTATTAGTTAAAAGCGCTAAATCTCGAAAGTGTTATTTAAGCACTCTGATGTGCTAAAATAGGCATCTGAAGTGTTAAAATTCCATTAGCGGTACTTTTCCACATCTAAGTGCTATAACAGTCCATCAAAGCGTCGCTTTATCATAAGCGCTAGAACATACCATGAAAGTGCTAATCAACCAAATCAAAGCACTAGAATTCTCAAAGTGCTACAATCTGGCATCAAAGTGCTAAAATTCAAATCCTAAGCGCTATAACATCGAAAGCGCTACATTACCCTATGGAAGCGCTAGATTTTTTAACGCAAGCGCTAAACTACCTATTGGAAGTGCTACACCAAAGTGTAAGTGCTACAGCGTGGCTTGAAAGTGCTAAAATAGACTAAAAAATGTGGAAAGAAATAAATGCATAAAAAACAAATTTCATGAATTACGAGGAGGTCAAGGGGTACATACCGGAGGTCCATACGTAGTCGGTCGTTGGTGATGTCAAACACGCTCGAAATGGTGAGTGTGGTAAGGGATAGGCATTTTGCTCCAGCTGGCAGAAAAGTCTCTATCACAAAGGTTTTTAAACTCATATAGTACAAATGAATTGGAAAAGGACCTTTTTGCACTATATATAATTTTTGGAAAGGTATTTTTGGTGGGTTTTCTTATCTTTTGATTAATTTTATCCAGGAAATTAATTAAAACTCATCTGCAGGCTAGATTTCTTTATCATTTGTCAGGAGATAAATTATTTCTTCATCATATCTTTATCAAATCATCATAAAATCATAAAAATTCTAAAAATCATTAGATCATTTATTTATCTCCCGAGGGGGCATATTATCATCAAACATCTGAAAATCAATGTCTGGGGCATACGGAATTATTATTTTTTATATCATCGATCCTGGTAGTAGCAGCAAAATTTTCTTCGAAGCAACGTGTAAACACATCGCTTCAAAGAGGGGCAAAATGTATACACCTAAAAATGGTCTGGAGCATCCGATTAATTAAATACGATTTATTTGATTAATTATCCAAAATTTCCTCTACTATCAAATAAATAGAAATATTTATTTATATAGTTCACATTTAAATTCATCTTAATTAAATAAACAAAATTAAATACTTTGTTCGATTTAATCCCTATTTCAATCTATCACATCGATCTTAAATTAATTAAATAAAGACAAAACACTTTATTTATTAATTTCCATATTCTTCTATTTTAATTTAATAAACAATTATCCTATAGTTCGTTTTATTAAATTATTTATCCCTCTTTTGCTAATTTAAATAAATCAAAAATATTTGAATAAAAGCACAAAGAATATTCCATCTATATTCTCTCAAAAATGAATTAGATATCCTATGTCTAAATCATGTCTAAAATATTTCAAAATTAATTGATTGAAACTTCACGGGAAGTTTTGGAGACAAATTGGAGACAAATTCTAAAATCTTCTCTCAATCCTCCTCCATCAATCCTTCCTCTTCTCTTGCCTGGTGTTTTCATGGGTGGAGACAATCTCAAAAATTCTCTCAATCTCCTCCATCTCTCACCATTCAATCCTCCAGATTGAATCCAAGCCTCTCGATGCCTTCCCTATGCATTTCTACAGCCATGAATTCTATAAATATGGCCTCATTGAACCAAGAAAAGGATCCAGATAATCTAACTTATGCACTCTTACTCTACAGGAATTCAAGCAATCAAGCATCAAGCATATCCAACAATCAAACTTTCATATCATGGCTGCCTCCTGTAGCTGCAATTATTTGTTTCATGTCAATTCATGCTAGTTTAATTCATTTATCATCTAGTATTGTCATATTCAAGTCCATATCATTGTCTTAGTATCTATATCATTCTTTGAATTGTCATTTTAACAATCATAGTGCACTCACGATCTGAGAGCCATTTTGATTTAATAAATCTTGGGAGATAGAGAACAATATGATGCTTTCAATTGATTATTGCTTTGAATTGATTCAATTTGATTAGTCTTTGATATAATGTCTTATTAATAAGTGTTTTATGCTTTACACCTAATCACACACTTACAACTTCAGCTTTTCTTTCTTTTGACACTTGAATTCTCTTGTGAAAGAATTCTTAAAGACTTTGAATGCTTGGATCTTGAAATTGCTCTTGAAAATGCTTGCTCGGATTGCTTAGGGATGAAATAATGACTTAAAAACATTCTTATATAGGCATTAACACCTAATTTACTGTTATTTAGATCTCAAAGGCTGAGAACAACCAAAAATTTGAATTTAAAAGGTTATTTTTCCACTCAAATTTTTAAAAAGCCCCAAATGGGACTCATTCGCCCAAGGTGGCAAATGAGTACCCCCTAGATTTTTGAGGTGGGTTTTCAAGATTTTTGATGTTTTAAATGATTTTGTCGAGTTTTTAGCTGAAATAAACCTTGAGATATAAAATATTCAATCTTAGGGGTCTATTAATGATTATTTTAAAGGGTAATTAATACAAGGATGCCAAAATAGGTCCAAATTAGGTATGAAATTGCATAACTTTCAAGAGCATACAATTTTATACACTATATTGAGCCCCCACTTTAGCACCCATATGACTCTACATGCATATGCAAGCTAAAGGACTCCAATAATAACCTTTTTTTCATAAAAGGATACACATATAAGTTCAATCATAATACAGGAGAATGAACCCCCACTGTAGCTATCTGCAAAACCATAATGTTAGGAACCACATCCTACAACATGAACTCATTAGTTTTCCAAAAATCCTCTTATCAAATTCTTCTAGAAATCAAATTTGAGGTTAGATGTATGTCCCCCCTTGATTCCTTTTACTTTACGGAGGTGGAATCAAGATAGCATTCTAGCCACATCGAATAAGGGAAATATCATAGGGTATTTCCAAGTACCATACCACATAATGATAGATGTTTTATGAGAATAGGGGTGGAATCATGATTCCAATGCAACAAATGGTGTCGAAAACAGAGTTCTCTAGCACCTGTTATGTTGATTTGAATGACAGACACTTTTTAACCCTAATTTTAACTTATAAAGAGTAAAAAGTAAAATAAATTTTGACTATTTTGTCATTTACCTTCTTGTAGCTTGAGAGTGATTGAAGATTGAGCGAAGATTCCAAGTCGACGAGATTATGTGTCTATGAGACTAGACATCCTATGGGATCAGGTGGCTTGCGGTGAGCATTATCATCACATGAGTTGATTTTTTTGCCTTAGCTTTGCCCTTATGCATTTATTTTATGAATTGTACGCATTTTTAGGTTAATTTAGGGCCTTGTAAGAAAAGTTCACAAATCATCCCTTTTCTTCATAAAGTGTCCCCTTTTTTTTGTAAAGTGTCCCCTTTTGTCATGAAGTGTCCCTTTTTGTCACAAAGTGTCTCATTTCTTCGTGAAGTGTCCCAAAAGGGGTCTAAAGTGTCTAGGACCCTTAGAAGAGCACACTACAACATCTTTAGTACACTTTTTTGATTGTTGATGTATAGATTTAAGATTTTAGAATACTTATAGGACATATTTTTTAAATTTTTGTTAGATTCCTCCCCATTCACGGTAGCATCTAGGTGGCAGATAGATCAATCACCTTTGAGATCTATCCCCCACACTTTCAGCAGAGGACATAGAGATGTTATAGACCAAGGGGTTGTATTGGGCGTACCTCATACCCCCACGAGGTAGCACAATTCTATGTTGATGTCACTTGCAGAGCGGTGGAATGCAGACGCATGCATGTTTCATCTTCCCACTGGCGAAATGACCATCATAGTAGAGGACATACACTACATACTTTGAGTTCTTATTCAAGGTGAGAGGGTACGTTTCTGAGCAGATCAGTCATTTCAAGAGATGAAATATGATATGTAGTACTACCTTAGAGGTCTAGTTCATTATTGTAAGGCCACATATCAATTTAGCTATGTTGTTATATTTGTGGGCCCCACTAGTTGCATAGATTATGATTTTCATTGTAGCACTAATTCTCATCCCTGACGGTCAGAGAGCACACTTAGAGGGAGGACTAGTACACATGATTTGAGTGATGGAAGAGCACAAGACTGTGTACACCTAGGGGTGCAACATCCTAGTGCATCTATATTATGATCTTGGACAATTTTCATTTTGGGAGATTGATAGCATGGTACACTATACACTGTTGTAGGTGTTGTTCCTAGAGCATATCACATGCACCAAACCGATAGGGTTTCCATGTGTGATAGTCCTAGGGTATCCTTGAGCATTTATCTATCCACTTCAGTGGCTATGGAAGTATGATGAATTACATTTTTGGAGAGTCTGATTCGACCGACTGAATGAGGAGGAGGTCATATGGAGACCTTACTAGTTTATTCCACAGTGATCAAATGGGACTTGGTAGATGAGGGGATTACAGATGGATAAGTTTTTGATAGGAAATAATGATTACATAGTACAACCTTTCTACTATGATCACACCATGTGATAGTTTGGTCAAGTCTAGATAGTGCCCATAGCATGGCCTTTTTCAGGAAATCAGTATGGAGTGCCCAAAGGCCTAGTGATACTAGATGATTCACTGCCAATGATGTTATCTACATTGACTCTGATGATAATGATCATGATATGCCTCCAGTATCTGATGTTGATGACATTGATATCATAGATTCTTATGAGGAGTGGTGGGCAGTATTATGGTCGACTCGTGTATTCCTAATGGATGAGTTGATAGGTGATGTAAGGCTACTCCAAGATTAGGAAGAAGATGAGGAGGACAAGGTTGAGGAGATATGCTACAGGGTTGCAGACATATTCATAGATGTGATAGATGAGGAGTATTATGAGGCTATAGATCCTAACTATGATGGCTAGGAGGAGGAGGGTGAGGAGGAGGATGAGGATGAGGATGAGGATGAGGAGCAGTTGATGAGTGAGGGTAGTGAGGCAGTAGGTGAGGATCAAGTGGGACACGATTGGAGAGATCCATCTCTCATTCATGTTACTAGATCATGATCAGCAACTACATCAGGCACTAGTACCTACAACCATGGAGATGCTAGCACATCCTCCATGCCCCCTGCACATGGCAAGGTTTTCTTTACATAGCTAGTCAGAGAGCTAGGTGATGATATTTTATTTATCATCATGCTTTATGCTAATGTGTAAAATTGTTTTTCTTTTCTAGGGTTTAGGACCTAGAATGATAATCTTCACTTTCATTCAAGAACAAACCCTAGAGATCTCAATGCAAAGGAGAAAGAGATATTGCAATAGGGTTGTTCTAGGGGCTGGATTTAAACTAATAAGGGGTTCACCACCAAGTTTAGACTTGGAAAGATAAATGAAATGCAAGATGCAACACTAAACCTTAATTTAATGCAATGACCTACAAAATGGCCTAGAAAAGTAAATGAAAGAGAATAAAAAGTTGTGAAAAGAATTTTGTACACTTGGAAATCTGGGAATGACTTATTGAAGCTCTGAAATGCTAGAAAATCTAACTCTTTGACCTACTAGGACTCATTCACCAACCTGGGCGAATAAGTCCTAGATATGGATTTTTGCATAGGAACCTATTTCAAGAAAAAGGGTATCTGAATCTATAAAGAGTTTTGGAAAACACCTATAGTGGGACTCATTCTCCACCTTGGGTGAATCAGTCCTATTTCGATTTTTCAAGAATTTAAAGTTATAATTTGTACTTCAACACCTACTCTTTCCTTCCAAATTTATTTTTGGATCTGAATCTACAAAAAGACCTACAAAACAAAATATATACTTGATTTTCTTATGCGGAGTTTGCCTCAGTTAAACCCCTAGTTTGGTAATTAAACCTTGATAGAAATAATGAAACATGCATGTAAAAAAGAATGTGAACCCTAGCCTTAAGTCTGTCTAAGACTAGGAAATTTGAAACACAATGCAATCCTATTCTAATGTGTAAGAATATGATGCATGAATGGAAACATGAAGATAAATGACTCGCTTTGAGAGATCTCTAATTACCCAAATGAGCCCTAATTATTCTTCTACCTTCCTTAGGTTGAATGTAGAGTGATAATGGAGGATGGAATCACTTAGGAAACAAGTATTTAGGCTTATTTTGATGGCTAGTTGCATCTCCCCAACCTAAAATCCATCATGATTCACCATAAAAAACCATGATCAACCCTTGACAATGTTAGATATTGGATCAAAGTGAGCTTGAAGACCTACAAAAACACTTTAATGTTGCTCCAAGACTTCAACTTTGCTTTCTTTAAACACTTGAATGCTCTTGTGAAAGAATGCTTGAAGAGTTTGAATGCTTGGATCTTGAAAATGCTTGCTTAAATTTCTTAGGGATTAAATAATGACTTAAAAACTTTCTTATATAGGCATTAACACCTAATTTAACGTTATTTAGATCTCAAAGGTTGAAAAAAATTAAAAAGGTAATTTTCTTGCTCAAATTAGAAACAAAAGCCCCAAATGGGACTCATTCACCCAAGGTGGCAAATGGGTCCCACCTAGGGGCACTCATTCTCCCAATGTGGTGAATGAGTCCCACCCTAGATTTTTGAGGTGGGTTTTTGAGATTTTTGATGTTTTAAATGATTTTTCAAGTTTTTACCTGAAATAAGCCTCGAGATCAAAAATAATGGGTCTTAGGGGCCTATTAATGGTGGTTTTAAAGGTTAATTAATGCAAGGATGCCTAAATAGGTCCAAATTAAGTGTGAAATTGCATCACTTTCAAGAGTGTACAATTTTCTACACTATAATAGTTTGTATACTCACCCTACATCTTCCTATTTATATCCATTCATATAAAACTCTATTCAATCAAGAATTTTAATGCTTAAAATTAATGTGGATCTCATTCCATTTATAGAAAGCACCATAATTTTATATGGGACTTTGAATCAATAGATTTCAATAAAAATGATACTATGCCATATATATTTATATATGTGTACATATTTATATATTTATATATTTTGTGAGGACTCCTCAACTTAGTAGTTCATGTTTTCTAATTAAGGCCAAGATAGACCAACATCCTATCCTATGAACATAGTAAATAGGTGTTTGATTTTTGCATGGATAAAATCATTAATGTTGTGTGTGGGAAGAACTGGTGCATAAATTGAATACATTCTAGAATTTATCAAATTAGAGTGGAGAAAACATGAAAGAATAGGATGATTTTTTTGTGAATTATTTTTCTAATTTACTTGATAGAACAACTATATATTAAAATTACATGTCTACATTGAAAAAAATTGTTGGTTCTAAGTCTCGTGTCTATTTCTTTCACTAACCATTTTACAAGAAGTGACTTTAAAAACCCTTTGCTTGTTTGTCATATGCCTAGAGCATTATTTTCTTAAGAAATAAGTGTTTGAAGTTGTTAAAAATAATTGAGACCTATAAGAAAAAGGACGTAACTAAGGCATCAAGAAAAGATGTTAAGAAGCTGCATAAATCTATTGGTCAAAGGAAAATGAAGGTGTTGATGTAAGGTGCTTTTTGGAGTATATTTTATAGATAGTTAATTTTGGATTGAAAGTAATGTAAGGGAATCCCCCCATGAGATATTAATATGTAGTTTATATTACCTAGGGTGATCTTGAGAGTCACTCATTATTCTACACTTTTTGACATGTGGCCTAGTGATATGTCAAGAATGTATGCTCTGTTTCAAGGAGATTCAGAATTGTAACAACTTCTTCATATTTTTAGGTATATTGAAACTCCAAATGAAGATGTATGGCTAGGATTGAATGAGTTGTGAGACTAGCATACCTATCCTAATCACAAGCATCAACACTTAATCCTCATTGTTTCAAACTTGGAACCAAGTGTTGAGGATGAAGATATACTAGATAATTCTTTTGTTAATAATTACTGTTTAGAAGATACTAATATTGGATTCATACTTTGATTCATCACATTATCTAGGTTGGTGGTACCAGAGGATGAAGGAATGTCCATCATTCAAGTTAAATTCTCACTTTGAGATGGTACTTTGTGTGAGAATCATTTTTTACTTCTTTATTACTTTTCTTTTTTGGTGCTAATGGATTTCAAGAATACATATATTACAAAGTTTGATTTTTGGAGATAGGTAAGGGATTTATTGTTAAAATCAATATGGATTGGTGTCTAGCGAGTTTATGAGACTACACGATCATGAATTATACCCTTCCAAGGGTCATTAGACAACTTGATCGAGCTCTATCACATCTCAATATGGATTGTTGTCGAATAATTTAGGAATAAGTGATTTGGGAGTTTGGAAAAATAGTAGTCCAAGAACTCAAGAATTCAGCTTGAAGCTACACCCTTCTAAGAGTCATGAGGCAACTTGATGGAGTTCCACTTGATTTAGGATTTATTTCCTCAAGGAAATATCTTCTCATGAGCTTGTATAATTTATGTAGTCAAAAAGGTTTTTTATTCAATCCTCAAAGGGGCGTCCCTTGGCAAGGGGAATTCTAAGATTTCAAGGACACATTTATAGGAACAATGTAATAAGGAGGTGGAATGTTAGCGTAAAATTTTAGCATACATTTATGTTTAACTATTATATTACATTGTTACCATTATGTTGTTTATTTAGTTATAAAATTATAACTATACCCACCTCAGTATAAATGGATGTACTATGATCTACAATAATATCAATCAAGATTTTTATTATCATTTTAAAAAACAACAAAAAATATCAAAATATTAAACAAAAAATCACCCTCTAGTGAAAACCATTTCTATGACACTTTGAGAAGGTACCATGATTAAAAGCTTCTTGTAGTTGTTTACAAAATGCATAATGATACAAAAACATGACCCTTTCATAATATGCAAATAAGTAGAAACTTGGAAATATCAATATATCTAAATTTCACATGCAAACACATCTCAAACTTGTACATACAACAAAACATCACAAATGTGACCAATCAAATCACATAGGTTTTACCCTTAGCCATGGTGAGGTCTTATTAAACTTTAATTAATAATTATATCATTAATTAAGATACATCCTAACCAATCTAACATTACTTTAATAGGATGTATTATTCCTAAGCAACATCATATCCCTATCACAACACTCAACACCTTCATTTTAACTCTGGAGAGATAAATATTTATATGTCTTTCTCATTTATTTTAATATTGTTTGATTATTGTTATTATCTATGTAATTTTTATCCCACAACATATCACCAAGGTCATTATGGTCCATTATATCATGATGTGTCTTGATGATATGTTTGATGGGTCATTTTATTTTTTCCATTTATGTCATTCATTCATACATATGACACAATTTCATCATGGATAATTTTATCATGGGGCACCCTATCATATATTTTATATGATATTTAATTTTCTCACCACATTTGGAACTCCTTCAATATTACTAAAATGTACATTCAACATATGTGAGACATCAAAATCCATATTCTTTTTAAAATCTATGTTCACATTTTGAGATCCCATGTGTGTCCTTCATACCCACCTACCCTCTCAAAGGGGAATCCATAATACACTCTTAGTTAATTCTTGTGATATTGGAGCATCTTATTTTATTTTCTTGAAAAATACCATTTCTTCTTTTAGTCACAAAACCATTTCAAGGAGAAGAAAATGTATAGACACTTAAAATTCACTTTTGTTGGAACATGTGCCTCAATCTTCTGACCTAAACCTCCTGAAAGAGAAAAATCGGTGAGACACCTTGGATTTCTTGTCGACCGAGATTTTATCTCTAAAGGCTCGAACTATTTAGATCGGGGAGACCCCTACCGATGGAAGCCGTCGGTATGACCTAAACTGTCAGAGTAAGTTTCCAAACTCAGGATGATGTTGTGGGTTTGGCTGAGAAGTTACATCAGGGAGACTCTTGCCGATCTCAGAGGCATCAGGGTGACATTGGTCTTCAGTTAGACCTAAGAATGTTGTACTCACTTTGGTGGTCTTTTCGATGAGTCTATTCTATTTGGATATCAGTGGGACTCTTACCAGTCTTGGAGGCGGCGGGGTGACATGCAACTTCGGTGGAAAATTTTGAACTTGTTCAAAAGCACATTGTCTTGCCGAGAGTTGGACATCGGTGTGACTCTTGCCGATGAGTTAGCAGTTGGACTTAAGGTCATCAAGATGACTTGAGACCTCGGTGGGACATATCGGACTAGATTCAATGCTTGGTGTCTTGTCGATAAGGTTGTTCCTTTGATGTCAGGGAGACTCTTGGTGATGTGCATGGTCTTGATGTTCTTTTGGGACATCGGGGTGACATGTGATATCATTGTGACATTCCAGTTGGTCGCTGATAGTATTGGTCATGTCAATGGACTTGAAGGCAAACTATGGTTGGACGAATGCTGACCTATTGACCTATTGTATTTTTTGATGATCATTGGAGGACTATGTTGAGTTGGTGGTGACTGTTCATTGATTGGTAAGATCAAAAATTTCTCTATAGGGGAAATTGAACTGGACCATTTGAACAGAGATCGAATTGACCATGGTCATTGGACATATACAGTAATGTGTTGTAACAAAAAAGGAGTTCGATAAATTTGAGAGTTGAGGTTCTTCATTGTATGTTGTATAAGCATTGTAATAGTGACTGTTAAGAACTATAATAAGGATTTGATTTGTACAAGGTTGATCAGAGAAATGTTGTTGTGAAATTGACATCTGAAAGTAAAGTTTGAATCTTTGTATGTAATTCGTTTACTATAATACAAAGAGGCTTTACTTGGTGTGGTGGGTTTTTCTCCCATAAGGGTTTTCCCACATTAAATATTGGTGTTCAATTTTGTGTATGCTTTAATTGTATATTTCTTTTTTAGTAGTGTGCATCTTTAATGAACTATAATTGGTTTTGAACCTGTAGTCTGCACTATTCCTCTTAGAATTAGCATTAGGAAGATGTTTCCACACCTTTTGTTTCCTTACAATTGGTATCAACGGTTGGCCAGTTGTGTTATCCTTGTCGATAGGGTTGGTTTTTTGTGTCAATTCTGAAGTGGGAGTCTTGTAGAATTTTGGTAATTGAAATTGTAGATTAAAAATGGCAAGCACATCTGGAAGAGTAGAAATTGAAAAGTTCAATGGCAGTAATTTTGAGTTATGGAAACTTAAAATGGAGGATCTATTAGTGGATCATGATCTTTGGCTTGTTGTGTCTGGAACAAAACCTTCAAGAATGAGGCAAGAAGATTGGGATTTTGTATACAAAAAAGCAAAAAGGTTGATTAGACTTTGTCTTCTAAACGTTCATGAAGAGAAGACTGCAGCCTCTTTGTGGAAGAAACTTGCTAATATTTATCAAGGAAAGTCCTTGGTGAATAAGCTATTCCTAAGGAATAATTTGTGCTCTTTGAAAATGGAGGAAGGAGCGTCATTGGTTGATCATTTGAATGCATTCAATATGATCCTTGCTTAGTTAACATTTGTTGGTGTTAAAATTTATGACAAAGATCATTGTATGCTTTTGTCATGCTCTTTTCTTGACTCTTGGGATCATTTAGTGATGGTTATTGGGAGCACAACAACCAGTTTGAAGATGGAATATGTGGTTGCTTCTTTTTTATCAAAATATATGAGAAGAAAATCTTCTCAGATGGTGAAGGAGGCTCTTGTTGTTCGTGGAAGATTGAAAGAAAAAAGCAAGAGGAAGGATAAAAAGTCCAAATTGAAATCAGAAGGGAGATCAAAGTCCCCTCAAAAGAAGTCCAAAGTGAATTTTTGGAACTATGGGAAGCTTGGTCATGTCAGAAAGGATTGCAAAGAGGAGAAAATAAAGAATAATAACAACTCTTCAAACAATGGTTCTTCTCAAAGCGATGCAAATGCCTTCATTGCAGCCTTGGAAACTCGGGCATCAAATGATTTCTAGTTGATTGATTGTGGAGCATCTTTCCACATGACATCGCATAGAGACTAGTTCACAAAGTATGAAAAATACAATGGTGGAAAAGTGTACTTGGAAAGTGATTCTTCTCTGGAAATAGTTGGTTGTGGAAGAGTTAGAATTCAAGTCCCTGACGAAAGAATAAAATGAATTAATGGTGTAATGCATATACCAGGTCTGGCTCAAAATTTACTTTCTATAAGCAAGCTAAATGATATTGGAGTACATGTTTCTTTTTTGAATGGTGATTGTAAAATTACAAGAGGCTCAATGGTGTTGGCTAGAGGTACTCGAATTGGTACTTTGTAAAAGTTGGATGCACATGTTGTTCAATGTAACAGTGTCTCTGGAAAGTCAAGCATGGTTGCTCATGAAGAGAAAGAGACTAAAGTTCCTCTGGGTGAAAACTCTTTGGAAGTTAAACTTCCAACAAAAAATACCATGCTCTAGCATCAAAGGCTCAGTCATATTGGTGAGAAAGGCTTAAAATCCTTGAAAAATAAAAACCTGGTTGAGGGGCTTGATAATTGTAACTTGGAATTTGAATTTTGTGAACATTGTATATATGGAAAACATCATCATGTTTCTTTTTATTCTAGTCCTAATAAATCTTTTGATGTTTTGGATTATATTCATTTGATGTTTTTGGTCCAGTAAATGTTCCTTTGTTGTCAAAGTCAAAATACTATGTATCTTGCATTGATGATTATTCAAGAAGGGAATTTGTATATTTTTTGAAAAATAAATCAAAAGTTTTCAGTCAATTTAATGAATTTAAGAACTTGGTTGAAAAGTGGACTAGAAGAAAAATTAAATTCTTGAGGATAGATAACAATGGTGAATTTTTTTCTACAGATTTTGAAAGATATTGTAAAGACCATGGAATTAAAAGGCATAAAACTACACCTTACACTCCACAACAAAATGGAGTTGTTGAAAGGTTGAAGATGACGTTGATAGAGAAAGCAAGAAGTATGTTGAGCAATGTTGGTCTAGAGCAGAATTTCTAGGCTGAGGCTCTGGCTACAACATGTTACTTATTGAATCGGTCTCCTTCATCACCACTTGTTGATAAAATGCCTTTGGAAGCATGGTCTGGTCATAAGCCCTCTCTGAGACATGTTTGTGTCTTTAGCTACAAAGCATGTGTTTATGTTTTGAATGAGAAGAGATCTAAATTGGAGAACAAACTTGTTAAGTGTATCTTCATTGGCTATGACATTGGTGTGAAAGGATACAAGCTTTGGAATCCTATGACTAAAAAGGTTATGTATAGCATAAGTGTTATTTTTCGTGAGCTGAAACCTTCTTCAGTGGATCTGTAGTCAGGGATGAAAGAATTCAAGGAGAAAAATGATGTTGTTGAAATTCCTCTAACACCAGAAAAAGAGGAACAACAAATTGACAGTGTATCTAAATCTTAGGAGAGTTCAAGCAGCTCTAAGAATTCTGAAGAAGAACCACAACCTTAGCCTCAGCCTGTGAGTAGGTCTGCACATGAGAAGAAGCAACTTAATAGGTATGGATTCTCTATGTTAGATTTTACATGTGCCTATGCTTTAATTACTAGCACTGATGAGAAATAGGCAATTGGAATGCCTAACTCAAACTCTTGGATGGAATCCATGAAGGAAGAAATGGCATCATTAGAGAAGAATGAAACTTGGAGTTTGGTGCCCTTGCCTGAAGGCAGGAAATCTATTGGTTGTAAATGGGTATTTAAAAATAAAATCAGTCTAGATGGCAGTGTTAAAAATAATAAAGAGAAGATGGTTGTGAAGGGATATTCTTAGGTAGAAGGAATTGATTATGGAGAAATATTTTCTCCTATAGAAAAGCTGGCATCTATCATATTTATTTTGTCACTTGCAGTAGCATATGATATGGAGGTTGAGCAGATGGATGTAAAGACAGTGTTTCTTCATGGTGATGTTGAAGAAGAAATTTATATGTCCCAGCCTGAGCACTTTGTGGAAAAACGTAAGGAAAAATTGTACAAACTTTATTTCTTGTGATTTATTGATGTATCTTGCCAATATAGATTTAATGGGTTGTTTTGAGTATTTTTTAGGATAATAATCGGTCATCAAATAGCAGTTGGAAAGAATTCCACAAGAACATGCTCTAGAAAAGATTAAAGATATGCATTGGAAATATGCTCTAGAACATTAGGTTGATGGACCGAAGTTATAGTTGTTACTTTTAATTATTGTTATGTTTTTAAGCTCAAAGACTTTATGGCTTGACTTGAGGCTTTTAAGTTCATTTGTAATCTGTTATAGACTTTTTCAATGTTCATCTATGCCATCTGAAATATAGGACTTAGTTAGAAATTTTTCTATAAAGATGCAATCTCCAGAAGAAAAAGATAATGCAAAATATAGTAATGTTATGTTGTCAAAATGTTTCTTGAATACATATGAATAAAGAGATTATTACCTATCAATTTATGAGTTGTTGAGTATGGATGAAAATTATTTTTAATGGAAGAAATTTTGAATCAGTTGTGTATGTGACCTGAGGACGAACGTAGTAACCCACGAGTTGGCCACTCGAGGGAGAGTAGATTAAATAGATGAGTATTATCTTTCTGTTATTTTTATTGCATGCCTGATAATTATGAGTATAGTCACTTGCATATGTTAAATATTGTAGGATTCATTAACACTATTGTTATAGAGTCTAAAGTTCCAAAGCACTCATTGTCTGTTATTTTTGTAGTAAGATAGTTTTTGTGAACTATTTATTTACTATATTCAATTAGATGTTTCTTAGTTTTTTTACAAGTTTTTCTACTTCTGTAGTTCATACGCATTTTAGTTTAATTGGTTTCATGCTTTCTTACTTAGTTATCATGTTTTCTAGGTTAGTCATTTTATGCTTTCTAATTTAATGTACTCTCAGCTTTCTTTAATATAAACTATTTTCCAGTTAGATAGTTAGTTGGCCATAGGTTAAAAATTAATATTAGCTACTCTAAAAAGATAGAAAATTTAAGGGAGATAGTCGAGTCTTCTTCTATTACAAACTTCCTTGGACACTGCCCGCTCGACATATTGAACTTTTATCTTCTAAAGTAATGGGACCTAATGACAGCCTATCACTTTTTGGCATCATTATCGGGGACATAGCTTTCTTTCTTGAGTGTTAATAGGAGACACCTCGAATACCTATTTTTAAGACAAAATACCTCCCCTTTGGCTTCCTTTTTTTCATGGTTAGGAAAAGTGGCCCTCACAAAATATTTATACCAAAGACCCCCCCAAAATACGTTACAATCATACATAGGGAGGCCCAAAGCTCAGAGGACCACTCCATTGACAAAATACTTGAGCCTAGCCCACTTGAGGCTTTCCATTATCTTCTCGAAGATCATCCACTAGAACAACCCGTCATCAAAGAAATTATCTTAGAGGAACGTATTCCTCTAAACATCATGGGTGATCGTAGGGTTGAGCCTAACCAAAATAATGCCAACCATAATAACAATGATCCTCAGCCACCTCTAACATTCACGTATCCTATTACTCTAGACGCAGATGATGATATCACAATGAAAAATATCTCTCCATCTTTCCTACCAAATTTTCATGGTTTATCCTCAAAAGACCCGGACCAGTCTCTTTTTGAATTCAAGCTCCTCTATCAAACCTATGACTATAAAAATGATAACAAGAAACTGAAGTTGTTTCCTTCCACCTTGAAGGATACGGCCATGTGTTGGTTTATGGGGTTATCTTCAGGATCTATTACATCTTGGGAGGACATGGAGAATGATTTCCTAAATAAATACCAGAGTTATTGTAGGGTGAGTGATCAAAAAGAGGAGTTGTTTAAACTTAGAAAAAATGAGGATGAGAGTCTGGAGGACTACCTAGACAAGTTTTTTTTCTTGACTAAATGATGTGGAGAAGAGACCATTAGTGACAACAATTCTCAAAACCATATTTCTTAAAGGACTCAACGAGGATGCAAGGTGAAGCCTTGATTTGATGAGAAAAGGATATGTGTCTCAAATGGCCTTTGAAGAAATATGTAAGTTGTGTTAGAATTTCTCACGTACCCATGGAGGAATTCATAAAACTACTCTTTTTAAAGGGTCCAATGGCATAGGTAATCTCCAGGAGGAAATAGAAAACCTTAAAATGGACATATTCATTCAATTGAACACTAATCTTGATGGCATACAAGCTAAGACAGATAATCGTGAGACCTTGTCCATTTACTGTCCTAGATGTTGAAATAAACACCTGTTAAGAGAATGTCCCTTAGACAAGGTTAATGTCTGTCAACTTTGTGAATAGAATCATCTTACAAACCAGTGTGAGGTCCTTACTAATCTCAATAATTCCAAGAAAATGTCTACACATGTTGAGGAATAAATCAATGTGGTAAATCAATGCCAAGGAGGGAACTTTCCTTATGGATAGAATTCCAATCCCACGTGGAAACCTCAAAACAACTGTGTTGGTAATAAATGGATCCCATCATGGCCTCAAACACTACCTCAACAACCTAATTGGGGAACTCCCTATTGGGGATCCCCTAAATGGGTGAACCAATCATGAGGAACTCAGCAGTGGCCAACCCAAACTCAACAGCAATGGTATCCACATCATACTACTCCTCAATGGAATTAGGGGTAGAATCAATTCTATACTGGGCCTCATAGGAATCAATAGAAAAAAAATTTACCTCCACCCCAGAATCCTCCTCAGAGTGAATAGATAAATCAACCTCAGCTCCTAGCACATCCACTTCCCAATCCAAAGAATAATAGACAAAATAGTTTGGTATACTCTACTGAACAAGATAATGTTACTGGACTTAATGCCATACATTGTGGAAATGTTCAGCTGCACTCAGGTCGAACGATTCAACCACCAACCATTGAAGAAATTATGGATGAGCCTACTCATAAAACTCCTGAGAAGGATACTCCACCCAACCATACTATACCTGCTTCAGCAGCAGGAGCTATTGACTTACCTCAAGAGGAGGAGCAAGTTCAATCTTTGATTGAACTTAGAAAGGATACCTCTCCAAAAGAGAAAATTTAAGCACCATTTATGGAGCATCTGAAATCAACAACTTCGAAAGATACTCCAAAAATATCTTTGACCTCTGAAACTGCATTAATTCAGGAAATCAAATAACTACAAATAGAGGTTCCTTTTCTCCAATACATAAAGGAAATTCTTGAGTTGAATCAGCTAATCAAACAACTATGTATTAAAACCCTGAGAAGGAAACCAAAGAAAATAAATATGGTACACATTGATGGTTATTTAGCTGAATTTTATCTAGAAAGACTATCGCTCCAAAATATGATAATCCTAGTAGTCCACTCATTATTTTCACAATTAATCAGGTAGCAATACCAAATGCATTAGTGGATTTAGGAGTAGCCATTAATGTAATGATTGTGGATGTGATGGAAAAACTAGATCTTACTAATTTACATCCCACAACTACAGTCTTACAGATGGAAAATCAATCCATAGCCATTCCAAAGGGTGTTATTGAAAACGTCCTTGTCAAATTTGATGGATGGGAATACCCAATTGACTTTCAGGTCATCCAATTGCTTACACCCAAAGATATCTATCCAATAATTCTCAGAAGACCATGGTTGGCCACTATCGCATCTAAAATTGATTACAGAAAAGGAGGAATGACCATTTCTCATTGTCCAGTTAGTAAAAATTTATTCTTGTACCCTATTGGTAAGCCCACCAAATATAACAAAGTCTAGGTTGATGAAACAGAAGATGTTAGTAGTTGAGAAATTTTGGACTCGTTAGCCATGGTAGTCATTAAATAGCATGGAGAATAATTAGTGGATAAGTTAGTAAGCAATGTAGAACATCTTGCCATAGGTTCAAGTGATGAGGAAATGGTTGATTCTCTGGAAATTTGGGGGCAAATGATCGATGTACATGGGATGGAATAGAATTATACTACTATGGGAATGCCATGTCCTTTGGCTAATATGATTCCCAAAACTAAATATTTTTTTGAGGATATTATTAGATTTCATCGACTAATACCTCATAGTTTTCCTCTCAATACCTTGTTGTGACCAATTCATATAGTCACTTCGGCCATCCGGGAATAAAATCAATCATGTTGTTGTCAGGAAAAACCTTGAACATCAATAGTTGGCTGACAAAAGTAGAAGAGGATAGATTATTTAATGTGTTGGTAAAGCGATCTAAATAATTTTCTTAGGACTACATAGACATGAGGGGAATCCATCCAAGTGTTTGTATGCATCACATTTATACTGATCCTAACATAAGACCTATACGTTAGCCACAAAGAAGAATCAATCCCGCACTAAAGGATCTTGTTAAAGTTGAAATTGAGAAACTCCTCCGAGCAGGTTTTATTTATCCCATCTCTAACAATAAGTGGGTGTCACCTATGGTTGTAGTGCCAAATAAAAATGGGAAGTGGATAATCTATGTAGATTATAGAGAACTCAATAAAGCCACTCATTGAGATTATTTTCCCTTATCATTTATGGACCAGGTTCTGGACAATTTGGTTGGGAGGAAATATTTCTCCTTTTTGGATGAATTTAGTGGTTACAACTGAATTTAGGTAGCGCCAGAAGACCAAGATAAGACAACATTTACTTTTCCATGGGGCACATTTTCATATCGTTTTCTTCCCTTTGGACTTTGTAATGCTCCTACAACTTTTCAGAGAGCCATTCTAGCTATATTTGTTGAGCTTGACAATGAATGTGTAGAATTTTATATGGACGACTTCACTGTCTATGGTTCAACCTATAATGAAGCCCTTCAGAAATTGGATAAATTTTTAAAGGTTTGTGAGGATCACTAACTATCCCTTAGCCATGAAAAGTGTTTAATAATGGTGTAACAAGGAATAGTCTTAGGTCATCATATCTCCTTAGAGGGAATAAAGGTTGATCCCAAGAAAATTGAGGTCATTCAACAACTAACTACTCCTCATAAGAAAATGGATGTTAGAAGTTTCCTCAGGCATGCTAGTTATTATCGAAGGTTTATAGAATCCTGTAGTAAGATAGTTTCCCCTATGTTTTCCCTTATCCAGAAAGATGTGGAGTTTAACTAGACACATGAGTGTTAACTATCATTCAAAACCATAAAGGAGAAGCTTGTCTTTGCTCCCGTCTTACATGAGCCAAATTGGAATCTCCCATTCCATATGTATGTCAATGCCTCAGATGACATAATTGGTGCAGTACTGGGGTAGGAAGATGAGAACGGGGGTAAATATGCCATATACTTTATTAGTAAAAATCTAACATCCGCTAAGAAAAACTACACTACTACGGAAAAAGAATTCTTGGATGTCATTCATGCCATTAAAAAGTTCCACCATTAGATTACAGGATATAAAGTTACAATTTATACAGATCACTTAGCTGTAAAATATCTAATGAATAAACCTGTAGTTAATGGTTGAATAATGAGGTGGGTACTTCTCCTTCAGGAGTTCAATTTAACAATACTTGACAAGCCAGGGAAATTTAATGTAGTGACAAAAATTTTGTCTTGAATTAAACAGGAAGATGGTGATTGTGCACCAATGCAAGATTAATTTCTAGATGAAAATATGTTTGATATTTCTATAAAGACACCTTGGCTCATTGATATTGCCAACTATTTAGCTGCTTCTGAAATACCGCCTAGTTTTTCATCAAAACAAAGGAAGTGACTTATTAGAGAGAGTGCACCATTTAAATGGATTAATGGGATTTTATTCCATTGTGGACCCAATATGGTCTTGAGAAGATGTGTGAGGCCTGATGAAACTTACAGTATTCTAAGAGCCTTTCACGATGATCCTTCTGGAGGTCATTACTCTGCAAAAAAACTTCTCATAAAATTTTGGGCACTGGATATTATTGGCCTTCAATGCATAAAGATGATAAAAAGTATATTCATCATTGTGATGAATGTCAAAGAGTAGGAAGACCTACTGCTTCTACAAAAATGCCCTTGCAGCCCCAGGTGGTCCTTGAACCATTTGAAAAATGGGGATTGGATTTCATTGGTCTCATAGACCCTTCCTCCCAAGGGAAATAATATATCCTTGTCTACTCTAACTACCTAGCTAAATGGGTAGAATTTCAAGCCTTACGTGTTGCTAAAGAGGAACAGGTTGTTAAATTCCTCTATCATAAGATTTTTCTTAGATTTGGAGCCCCCCTAACCATCATTATAGATTAGGGACCCCGATTCATGTCCAAAGTTCTTTTGGCATTTATGAACCATTTTCAAGTAAGTCACAAGAAGTCCTCTCCCTATCACCCTCAAGCAAATGGCCAAGTAGAAGTGACTAATATGGAGTTAGAAAACATATTGACAAAATCGGTTTCTTCAAGAAGAAGATATTGGGCTAGAAAATTACCTAAATTTGTGTGGGCATACAACACAACATGGAAATCCACAACTGGATTTAGCCCCTATGAGCTTGGTTTTGGAAAAAAACCTCTTTTTTCCATTCAGTTTGAACTCCAAACTCTACAAACAGCTATGGAGTTGGGTCTAGATCTAAAACAAGCCCAAGTAGAAAGAGTTTTATAGTTAAGTGAATTGGATGAGCTTTGTTTAAATGTTTTCCATCAAACCGAGCTGGTTCAACACCAGCAAAAAATTTGGCATGACAAACACATTAAAGAGGGAGAGTTCCATAATGTTGACCGGGCCTTGCTATTCAATTCTAGGTATAAAGATCACAAAGTAAAATGCAAGACTCATTGGCTGGGACCATATGAAATTTATGAAGTCTTCTCGAATTGCACAGTTCAGCTGAAACCCATTAATGGTGATACACGAAATCTCTTAGTCAATGGTCATCACCTACATATCTACCATAAGCCTGTCAATAAAGAAGAATTTATAAAATTGGTAGAAATGCAAGGAGAAATCCAACGCATTGACTCTACCAAGGCAGAGTCCACCTAATATTACCTATTCAAAAAAAAAAATTGTAATAAAAAGAGATGTGTACCAGTTTGTTTTAAAGCATTTTTTTCATTAGTTCTTATTTTCGGAATTAACTACATGTTGTCCCCATTTTACAGGACTTTTCATGAATATAGAAACAACTTCTGGAGCACCTTTCCAAGATTCTCTGGAACTTGATGGTCTTGATGCCCAGTGCTCCGAAACTTACATTTTGTCATGACAAAGCTCTGAAACTTGTGGACTTTGATGCCTACATGCTCCAAAATTTTGCATCTCAACTCATTGCGTCAAACAATCATTCCTGTAGAATGGTGATTCATGGAGAAAAGCTCCTGAAGTTTGAGTTCTTTCATACATAGCCATTTTTCTTCTTTTTGGCTGCATCTTTCGATGGTGCTTCAAAATATTCCTTTGGTTGTTGCTCTAGCTGCATCTTTTGACAATTCTTTGAAATCTTCCTTTAGTTGCTGCTCCGACTGCATCTTTCTACAATGCTCCAGAATCTTCCTTTGGTTGCTACTCCAGCTGCATCTTTCAATGATGCTTCAAAACTTTTTCATCTTCTACATTTTGAATGCATGCCATCAAGCATGCTTTGGAACTTAGTCGTGGGTTTCGAGCACATATTCAAAAGCGTGCTTTGGATTCATTTTTCCGCCTCTTTCCATAAAATTTAAATTTCCTCGATGCTTTGATTGTCATAACTCACTACACATGCCTTCCTTTCTTTTTAAAATTTTTCCTTGTCATAAATAAAAGCTGCCATCTTTTCATCATAAATGGAAGCCACCATGACAAGCTCTCTTCATTGATGACTTCGTCATTCACCAACTTCCTTGCCCATGTAATAATAACTATATCGTCACCTCAACCAATACCATTTCATCATTCTGTCAAATCAGTAAAGGTACAAGATCTTCAAGAGATCATGGACTGTAAGTAAGTACATTTTTTTGCTTTAATCAAGTAGTTATTTTTGAATAAGGTGTAATTAATTGGCACGATTTCTCCCTTCCTAATTTAGTAACTTGAGCCACTCAATGATTCAGTACAACACTCTTTTTGCACTCCCCCATGCAAATTAGCATCATTGCACAGTAAGCTCTGAGAAAAAACAAAATAAATAATCACTTTTCTATTATATTTTCAAAAACAATTGTGCACAAGCTTCTCGCATTGTTGATTTTTTTTAGCAAGGTGATAGATAAGAGACAGAAAATGGGGAGTGCAAAGAAGAAATCAGAGCCAGCTTCAACAAAAAAATTGTTGGGATTAAGCAACATTTCCAATTTATTTAAGGAAGTGGGTTGGTAAGATTTCATCAAAAAGTTCAAGGGATACAATGAAAAGCTAGTGAATGCATTTGCAGAGAATTATTCCAATGGTCAGGTGACACTTCATGAGAAGCACTTTAAGGTGAGTCCAAAAATCATTTCTCGCCTCTCTGGGTTAGATAATTCTGGCATTAAATTATTAGAAACATCTCAAATTACAAATCAAAAATTATTAGAATTATTCCTTAGAGATGGAGACCCTCAGCCTATGATAGTTATTAGTACTAGGGGACAAAATAAAGGGTTTCAACGAACCTCTATCTTAGAACCCTGGGGAACAGTAGTTGCATGGATTATAAAATATTTCACCTGTGAAGGACAACTCACTATTGTGGTAGGACCTGCATTTTGTATGTTAATACATTTGCATCATGGGAAATAAAACCCTGCCCTTAGGGTTAATTTGACTCACTTTTTGAGTGATTATATCAATTCCTCCATAGAAAAATACAAGACTAGTTCAGAGGCATTAAAACACCATGGGTTAATTCAGCTAATTTGTAAATATCATTTCCGAAAGAAGCTTAAGAGAAAATGGGAAAAAAAATTGTGGAAATTTTTAAAATCGTTGCCTAGAAGAAAATTAGAACCAAGGGAATCCTCTAGACAAGTTGTTTTACCTTCTGGAGCAGATTCCCCTGAGGCCTATAAAGCTCCTGAAGCCCAAATTCCCATAACCCCTAGTGAGGAAATTCCAGAATCTATAAGTGAGGAATTTAAAACCCCAGATCAGCCAGAAGATGTTGAAATTATTCACCCAAGTTTAGACAACATTCCCCTTGGGAAGAGGAAAAGAAGAACAATTATCACTTACCAGAATGCTCCTCCCTTGAGAAGAAGCAAGAGATTATCCTCTGAGTCTACAGAAACCCCAGTGCAGATTATAGGAAGTAGTTCAAAGAAAAATAATCCCAAGAAGTAGAAAAAGCCCCTAGAAACTGTTGATCCTATTGGTGATGAAGAAATGAGGGAAATAGGGGAGAAAATTCATCAATCTTCGAGAAAGGAAACCCCTGTTAAATAAATTTCTTCCCACATAGAGTATGAAGAAGAAGCCCTTGCTGAGGGAATTCAGGAAATAGAAAAGGAGCAATCTCCACCTTCCATGGAGATTGAGGATTGTATTTTAGGGAACTTGTCCCCTATTGTAAATAGAGTTGTTGAGACAGTTGAAAATGAAAATGCTAATGCAGAGTTGGAAAAACTAAGATTAGAAATTGATGAGCTAAGAAGTCAATTGAACAAAAATAAGGAACATATTGAAATGCAACAAGAAGAAATAACAATACATATTACTATGATCGGAAAAACGATCAAGAAATTTAGAATTTGAAACTGCAGATACAAGAAAGGAATACATTCATCGATGAATTACAAACAAAAATTCAGAATTGGGATCAAGAAAACAAGACACATAGTGTTGATCTATCTGATAAAGAAAAAGAAATTGAAAGTTTGAAAAAGAATTTTATGCTTATTTTTTTAGCTTTTGAAGAAGAAAAGAAGAGACAAAAAGAACTAAATTCTTCCCTTAGTAGGATTG
The DNA here is from genome assembly GCA_007115665.2 of Sequoiadendron giganteum. NCBI lineage: Eukaryota > Viridiplantae > Streptophyta > Pinopsida > Cupressales > Cupressaceae > Sequoiadendron > Sequoiadendron giganteum. The sequence goes on along the minus strand of CM021101.1, from coordinate 555,817,363 downwards.
TGGAATTAGAACAAGATTTATAGGAAAACACCAATAAGCCAATGGTGGAATCAAAAGGAGTTGAGACCGAACCAACTGTAACTGATTGGTTCCAAGTTCAAATTCCTCCATTATTAATGAAGTGGATGGAACGGTGCTATTTCCTAAGAAATGCCAAGGTTGAAAATTACAAGTTGAAAATGGATATGGTAGTGTTAAAAGAGTCATTTCATAAAGCTTGTAGGGGAAAGTAGGATGCATGCCAAATAGAAAAATTTATTTTATCTTGTAGAAGGCCATCAAGGCTATATTCAATGTTTTTAAATGAACAATGGTTAAGATGGAAACTGCTCAGAATTTATAATGATCAAACATATGAACCTAATGATAAAGAATTTGTTAAAATGTTTGTAGAATCAACTCCTGAAGATCAAGATATGTTATGTGAATTCTTTGTTTATGATCTTCTATTATAAAACCATACCGATTTCGTCATTAACCTTTTTGTTGGAGAAGTGCAACTGAGATCTTTTCTATCTACCATGATAAATCAAATTCATTGGCAAGAGCATAGTAGGGAATATGTTCAAGTAGAGAAAAATATGGGTATTCAAATAAGATCCCCTAATAGTAGACCTGCAGATTTTAAAGCTACATTTTTAGCTCTTGCATTGGATGAGAAAATGAAAGAAAGATATGATGGAAGCCTTCGACTCTGTTATAACCATTTCATGGAACACGAGAAGAAATTGATTGGTTCATCTTGGCATACTTGTGAAGAAAGATACACTCCATTACCAGCATATCTAAAGAAAAGAGAGGTGATTTCCCCTCTTAACATCAAATGGTCCTTCAGAAGAGCAGATGCCTTAGCTAAAATCCTGAAAAACCTCGAAACAAATTGGATAGGGATGAGGTAAAAAACCTCCCTTGTTACTCTTCTCACCTCCTGCTTTTCATATTAATACAGATCAAAATGATAAAATCTTTAATGAATGGCAAGAGGGAGTTGATTTTCATAGAGGCTTCCTCCATGCACCCATAGAGTTTGATAAAACAACAAAGGATCTGTATGATCTTAGTGCTAAGTATGAAGAATGGAATAGAGGACAGGGCTACAACCAAGGGGAAGAAGGGCTTGCCTGGAATTAGGAAGGGGAGGAAATCATGAGGTAAAAATAACCTCATCATAATAACATAATAAAGTCATATTCCATATATGCAAAATCCTTATCCTCTGCCAATTAATTAAACTTTAGGAGAAATAATTGCTTGTCTTTTAAGGAAAAATTATACAAACTTTATTTCTTGTGATTTATTGAAGTATCTTGCCAATACATATTTAATGGGTTGTTTTGAGTATTTTGTAGGATAATAATCGGTCATCAAGAAGCAGTTGGAAAGCATTCCACTAGCACGTGCTCTAGAAAAGATTAAAGATGTGCACTGGAAATATGTTCCAGAACTTTAGGTTGATGGACCGAAGTTATAGTTGTTAGTTTTAATTTTTGTTATGTTTTTAAGTTCAAAGACTTTATGGCTCAACTCGAGCCTCTTTAATATCTATGTAATGGGTTTTAAAGACATAAAAGTTCGTTTCTAATTTTTTATAGACTTTTTCAGTGGTCATCTACGCCATCTGAAATATAGGACTTAGAAATTTTTCTATAAAGATGCAATTTCCATTAGCAAAAGATAATGCAAAATATAGTAATGTTATGTTGTCAACATGTTTCCTGAATACATATGAATAAAGAGATTATTACCTATCAATTTCTAAGTTGTTGAGTATGGATGGAAATTATTTTTAATGGAAGAAATTTTGAATTAGTTGTGTATGTGACCTGAGGATGAACATAGTAACCCATGAGTTGGCCACTCGAGGGAGAGTAGATTAAATAGATGAGTATTTCCTTTCTAATTTTTTTATTGCATGCATGATAGTTACAAGTATAGTCGCTTGCATATGTTAAATCTTGTAGGAGTCATTAACACTGTTGTTATAGAGTCTGAAGTTTCAAAGCACTCACTATCTATTATTTTTGTAGTAAGCTAGTTGTTGTGAATTGTTTATTTACTATAGTTCATATGCTTTTTAGTTTAATTCATTCTAGCTTTCTTATTTAGTTATCATGTTTCCTAGGTTAGTCATTTTATGCTTTCTAGTTTAATGTACTCTCAGCTTTCTTTAAGATAAATTGTTTTCCAGTTAGATAATTAGGTGGCCTTAGGTTACAAATTAACATTAGCTGCTGTAAAAATATAGAAAATCTAAGGGAGATAGTCGAGTCTTCTTCTATTGCAAACTGCCTTGGACACTGCCCAGTCAACATATTGAACTTTTATCTTCTTAAGTAATGGGACCTAACAACAGCCTATCATTGGGGACATAAAAAGCAGAAATCTTTGGCTCAGCCAAAGTAAGTATATTAACACTATTCATGAGAGATTTGGTATGAATGATTGCAAGCAACTAGTTCTTCCAGTTTTGCAGGGAACGAAGCTATCTATTGAATATCGTCCAAAATCTCCTATTGAGATGGAGGACATGACCAGAGTGCCTTATGCAAGTATAATTGGCAGTTTAATGTATGCAATTGTCTATACAAGGCCAGACATTGCCCAAGCAGTGGGAGTACTAAGTCAGTTTATGGCGAATCTAGAAAGGCCACATTGTGATGCTATGAAAAGAGTATTTAGATATTTAAAAGGTACATCATAGTACACTTTGTGCTATCATGGAAACTCGGTTAGTTCATAGAGATCACTCAACTTTTGTGGATTCTAAATGGGTAGGGGACATCCTTTAGGGTTGTGTGGCAAGGCGTTACACATGGTATCAAAGCCTAGGTTTAAAAACTAGGTTCTCTGGGTACAGTTGTGCCCACTATGTTGTCCCTACAAATTGCTAGTGGAGTTGTTAAGTGATCATGTGTTCATGGCTTCCACTTTAGCATCATGTACTTAGTGGAAAAGAGTAACGTGAAAGAAACCTAACAAAAGGTTTTGGTTGGGAGTTGTGATAGGTATCCCATGAGTTTGGAATCGAATGTTCCTATGGGATTATGTATGTTGTTGTACCCCTGTAAATGAAAGAAACCAGTAATTGTATCTTGTTTGTGAGTTATGGATACACTTTGGGTCATGTGGATTGTGTGCTCATTCTGCACCACATAAGGGCTATTATCAGTCTAGTCGGATGTTGTTTCCTCCTTCCTCGTTTGGTGGTTATTAATTATTCACACCGTTGTTGTACAGTGAGAATTTGAAGATTGTGAATTTCTTTCAATTATTGATGATTCTTTTCGGTTGATTGTGAGAGCCGACACTTTGTTTATATTTGATTGTGAAGGTTTAGCCACAACTTGTGATCTTATTTTCTTATAACCCTAGTGGTTATAAATTGGATTCAGTGTTGAAATTGTGCACATTTATTGCCTTATTGTTGGAATTGAACTTTAATTTTATCTTCTTTATGAAATTGGTGGCTAAGCTAGTTATCTTTGTTGTTTTTAATGTTGGTTATGTGTTATATTGTGATTCCTCTCCAAGGACGTATGACACGGACTTGGTGAGTTTGTACGAGGAAGTAGATGCAGCAAATGTTGAGGATGGGGGTATGTGAGGTTGTTTTGCAACTAGGACCCACTACTCACCTTTGTTGTGATGACTATCTCTTGGAGGTTGATCACCTTATACAGCAAGAGACAGGTCATTGTGGTCTTGTTGGATTTATTTGATTTGGATAGTTGTTCTGGGTTCATGGTTTCTTCTATCTTGGGTTGGTTATGTGTTTTGGAGACTTAGTTGGTGGTTGCTCCACCATGTGGTCCTTTTTGGATTGGCATTGTACTTGGCTGAGTTGTATATGGCACGGGTTGTTGTTTTATGGGGAGGTTTGGAGTGGTTCAGTTTTGGAACCCTTGGTTATGTGTGATTCATGGAGTTTGCACTAGGGGTAGTTGCAGGCTTCCAGGAGTAAGCCTGGCCCTAGGGGGGAAGGATGTAATACCCTTCCATTTTTCTCTTTTGACCGAACAGTGTTCTGTTGGTTATGCCTTATTTTCTGTTTGTACTTTGACTTAGAACTTAGTTGTTATTTGATCGCTATCTGTAAAGCGATGTGAAGGTGATATTTTGATGTGATGGTATTTGATCTTGATGTTATCATTGTGGCATGCTTTGGATTAAACATTGTGAACATTTGAATTAATGAGGTTTTATTCTTTGATCATATTAATGATGTTAGATTCGTCAGTTAGTAATATTGTATTGGTGAAGGGGATGGATCACATCACTCTCTTGCGAGTGCCCTATGATTTTATGATTCTCTCTTCACGATGTGTTTTAATTATGACATATATGCATGTGGATATACTCTTTGTTTGTAGGTTGATAGGTACAGGACATTGACTCCATCTGGCTTCACAGGTGTGAGCATTTCCATTGCTCAACGGTATTCGATTGGGAGATAGTAGCTAGGTTTTCCATGCCAAGTCATCACCCTAGTCTTAGTGTGTCATCTGGTGTTAGTCGAGTTATGTTGCTTTTATGATTGATCATCTTGCCTGGATTTTATTTAATTGCAATTAAAAAGGGTAATTAAATGTCTTAATGTATTTAAGTTGTGGATTAATTTGTTCTAAGTTTATGTTGAAATTTAATTTATTAATTAATTAAATTATGATGTTGAAAGAATTTAGTTTATTAATGTTAAAGATATTGTTATCTTTGTTGAAATTGAAAATTATGAATGAATTAAAAGTCATATTAGAAGTTTGAATTCAAAAAATTGAAAGAAATTAGATATTTTCTATTTTTCTGTTTTCAGAAATTTATGGGGGTGGTTGTAGGATTTTTAGGGTTTTTTTCTTATGTTTGAATTTTGCTTCACAATTTTGGGGGTCATGGGTTTTTTGGAAAAACAAGGAGGAAGAATTTTGTGGATTTTATTTTGGAAATTGGTGAAGCTGATTTGGAATTGTTGGAAAAGATATGGAATCAAAGGAGGAAACTAGTACACCATTGTCCACCTGCAAACTGTTAATTCAGGTTTTCTTCTCTTTTAATTGTGTCATTTTGAAAGTTTCATGGTTTTGGTATGCTGTTTGGAAAACCATTCAAAACCTTTTTTTGATTACAAGAAAACCCATTTTAAAATCTTGCTCTCAAACTTGCAATTGGCTCACCCCCACCATGCCCCCCATGGAAGGCGTGTGGGGGAGAGTCGCGCCCAACGTGGCCCCCCACAGTCATGGCTGCTGTGTATCACAGTCGCAGCACCACTGCACACCACCAACAATGGTGTCAGTTGTGTATACAGTCGCCACCCCAAATCAAACCACACGGCTGACCTGGGGTTTGGCTCGCGGACCGAAGCAGTCACCCCACCCCAAAGTCCATGCATGGTTCCCAAGGAGATGCGGCCTGCGGTTTTTGTTTTCATTTTTTTTATTAAAATAATTTTTTTAATATATTTAATACTTATTATTATATTTTTATAATATTTAAATATTAATATATATTAATATTTAATATTATATTTATATAATAATAAAATATTAATATATATTAATTATTTTTAAAATAATAATTTTATATATATACATGGATAAATTTCAGTGGGAAAATTAATATAATATTTGAGGTTATATTATATTGTTTTAAATGGGAATGTGAAGTCATTTTATTATATATTTTTTTTCTAATGGTGTTGTGAGGGCACGAATTGAATTTATTGGAGGAAATAAAAACAGGCATAGTGGTTTTAATCAGATCATTATTTTATTTAGCACATTATTTTAAAGAAGAGAAGGTTAAATTTTAAATAGTATGTTTTCTCAAATCAAAGGAATTATTTAAATTGGTTATATTGAATAAGGAAAATGATATGTTTATTTAAGACAATGAATTTTGATTCAATTGTAAACTAGTTGATTTATCAGGTATTTAAATGCTAATGGGAAATTAGATGGTTAGTATTAATTTCTCCCTTATTGAAAGGGAAAATTTAACTCAGTTTATCTAATGTAGTGCATTACTGAATTTTATTTAAGGAAATGGATTTAATATATCCAAATTAGTTTAATTCCTCACAACTTGCCTTCGTGATTATTTCCTCTAAGTTCATGTTTTGGGGAAATAGGTTAAGTGTATTTAATCTGTAAGTCTTCCAGAAGACCCTAGAGGTTGGGGGTTGTCGTCTTGTGATGTCGATTGTTTGTTAACTCCCTTGGGTAGTGCATGGTGTATGGTCAATGTTTACCCGGTTTCTTCGAACGGGGATATTTGTGTGCCTCCTATGAAAGGAGTGGATTATGTGTTTTGTACCTCCTATGAAAGGAGTGGATTATGTGTTTTGTACCTCCTATGAAAGGAGTGGATTTTGGGATTTGTGCCTCCTTGTAAGGAGTGGTTTTGTTATTGTGGTTACCTCTAGTGTTTGGAGATGGTTACTTTATGTCACCCCCTAAGAAAGGAGTGTTCGTGATATCTTATGTGTTGCACTTTGTACCCTTGGTTTGGATGGTATGTGCGTTGTCAAGTAGAAGAGTGGCTTCTGTAGGGGCCAGAGCCCGGAAGAGGTAAACTAGGTAACTTACAGAGGTGGTTTAATCAAGTGATAACTAAAACAAAACTTAGAAGATTAGGTGGTACTTCTCACTAATCAAGATAATTATGCCTCACTCATAGACACAAGGGCTCATTTAGACTTGGGATGAGTGGGAAGGCTTGGAATGGCAAGGTCATCTATCTTGTATGTACGAAAGGTATTTGATTCTGCATGAGTGAGTATGGGGGCCAGGAATTTAGTAGAGGCCACCAGGATAACCCTTAGTGGGGGCCGGAGCCTAGGAAGAATCCCATAGGATAACCCATGATGAGCTATGTGAAGACACTCTATCTAGGACAACAGTTGGTTCTTGTTTCTTGTGGGTATGATTTCTGTAACATACCTAATGTGACCCTAGTTTGTATTCAATTATTATGTGTATGGTTATCTTAGCATACTTGTTCTGCTTTATTTCTAGAAGTAATGTGACCATGCAAAGTTGTACTTGTGTGGTACTCATGATGCTCTTGAGTTGTACTTGTGATGTGCTTGTGTGGTACATGTGTTTGGATGTGTCAGTTTTATTCAGTGATGATTTAGCCTGTGTCTAGAGGTAGATGGTCTTGGCTAGGATTCCTTATTACTATCTCCTAGCATGAGGAGTGGGCCTTTGGGTTCCACTTGGTGGGTGGTGTGCACCTAAATTCATTGGGCTTTCTTCATGTTCATGTGGACGAGACTTCCAGTTGGAGAGCTCATTGGATTCAGTATCAGTTCTTGCTTTATTGCATTTCAGTTGATCTTGTATTATTTTACCCCTCAGTTGTTATCGAGGTGGAAGTTGTAATTGTAATTATATTTATTGGACTTACCTCATTTGGGGAATGAGTGTTGTAACCTTATTGTTTAATGAGCGGATAAATGAAATTGAAAGTTATCTCTTATGCTTGATGTAAATTATCTTAATTGGAATGTATGTGTTTAATTATTATTTAAATAATTGACATGGTTTATATTCATGTTGTTTTTGTGGGTGGTTAAGTAATTTCAAGCTCGTAACCTTAGGGGATGGTTGCATTGGGAAGTGAACTTATATATTAATTGTACTTAAACAAAAAAAAATTAGCCTGTTTAAGTAGTTTTTTGCAACATCCTTTAGGGTTGCGTGGCAGGGCATTACATTGGTCTTCGGTTAGACCTAAGAATTTTGTACCAACTTCGGTGGTCTTACTGATGAGTTTGTTAAATTTGGACATTGGTGGGACTCTTTCCAATCTCAGAGGCATCGGGGTGACATGCAATTTTGGTGCAACATTTTGAACTTGTTCTGAAGCACACTGCCTTGCCGAGAGTTGGACATCGGTGGGACATTTTGGACTAGCTCTGATTCTTGTTTTCCTACAGATAACATTGTTTGTTCTATGTCAGGGAGACTCTTGGTGATGCGTTTGGTCTTGATGTTCTTTTGGGACATTGGGGTGACATGTGATATTGTTATGACATTCCAGTTGGTTGTCGATAGTATTGGTCATGCCGATGGACTTGAAGGTGGACCGTGGTTGAATGAACACTGACCTATTGACCTGTTGTGTTGTTCGATGATCATTGGAGAATTTTTCTAAGTTGGTGGTGATTGTTCACTGACTGGTAAGATCAAAAATTTCTCTACAGGGGAAACTAAACCAAACCATTTGAACAGAGATCGAATCAACCATGGTCATTGGACATATACAGTAATGTGTTGTAATAGAAAAAGAGTTCAATCAATTCGATAGTTGAGGTTCTTCATTGTATGTTGTATAAGTGTTGTAACAGTGAGTGATAAGAACTGTAATCAGGATTTGATTTGTACAAGGTTGATCAGAGAAATGTTGTTGTTATGCAATTGACATCTGAAAGTGAATTTTGAATCTTTTTATGTAATTCTTTTACTATAATACAAAGAGGCTTTACTTGGTGTGGTGGGTTTTTCTCTTGTAAGGGTTTTCCCATGTTAAATATTGGTGTTCAATTTTGTGTATGCTTTAATTGTTTATTTTGTTTCTAGTAGTGTTCATCTTTAATGAACTATAATTGTTTTTGAACCTGGAGTTTGCACTATTCCTCTTAGAATTAGCATTAGGATGGCATTTCCACACCTTTTCTTTCCTTACAACTTCTAAAATAATTTCTATTTTTTCTATAACTAGTTAATTTTGATAATTAATTGATTCATCCACTAAACACCTCACTAAATTAAGTTTATTTCTAGTTTTTTATTGAATTAATTAAATCAAATACATTCCATCTCATTATCAAAATAAATAAATTAACTCCATTTCCACTCATTATTAAACTAAATAACTTAAATATATTATTTAATTGAATAAATTTATCTCTCCAAAATTCATATAAATAGGTATGCATCATTCATCCATAATAATTATTAAATTAAATTAAATAAGGACCCCATGAACATGATTCAATACCCCAAGTGCATCTTCACCATCCATTCATAATTAAATCTCAATCAATCACATCCTCATCAAGAAGTGCCTATAAATCAAATCCTCAATCATCCATCGCACTCATAAGCATATATGAGATATCAATCATCAAGGAGTGTAAGATATCATCATCAAGGATATAAGAGCATAAAATTAACTCTCAAGAACACAACATTTGACAAGATACATTTTGTTAAGAACTTTAAGAATCCAAGAGAAACTACATAACTTGTATCCATGAGAAAATAAACACAAAAAATGACATGTATTGCTTGGTAAGTGAAGGTAAGAATTGTTTTCTTGGTCTTATTTATGCTCAATCCAAAGGTACTTTTCTTGATTTAGAATATGAGTTTAATATACCTTTAATATTTTTATTTTATTCTATATCTAGAATCATAAAACATAATTCTATGCAACATTTTATATCATTGATTTTAGGAAAATTCAATATGAACTTAATTTAAAATATAAAAACATAGAAGTTCATGTAAGGAAAGCACACTTCAATTTAAATAAAGAAACAAAAAAATCACATTTACATCTTGGTTTCCCACATGTTGGTTAATGTTATATATTTTTATCATTTCTATTAATATAAACCTGAATTTGAAAATAGAGAACCATTGAACTATCAAGTTTAGAAGTCCCAAATGGCATGCTTAGACATCAACTTGACAAGTCTATCTATTAGGAAGTAAAAGAAAAAAAATCTTTGAGATGCACATTTTCAAATAGCGATATCACACATCACAAATAAATTATATAAATCAAATCAAGCCCACACAACATATGATTAACATCCCCGCACTTAGATCTAAACCACAAATTCTATAACATTAACAAATTCTACAATATTCATCAAACAAAGGACATAGATGTTTAGTTCTTATGACATCGATTTGGCATGGAATTAAATAATGTATTCATCATCAATTCTAGAGCTAAGCAACCCTAGCCCTTGTATTTAATTTATGTATATTTTTGTTAATTATATTTTTTTTATTGTGTAGGCTTATTGTTGTGGTGTTAGTTGCATTTATTTAATTATCCTAGATATTTTACTTGATAATTATTTATTTTCCATACATTTTTTATAAACCTAACTTATCTTATACCCTATGTTTTTCCTTTTCAATTACAACTGTTGGATCTATTTTTTATTAGTTTATCTTATTTTCATATCTAATTAAAGTTTAATTTCTCCTTCTCATTTATTTTTTATGTCCTTATCTAATATAGAGATTGTAGTCTATTATATATATGTTCTTTTATTTCACCCACCCTATCCAACATTGTTTCACCTCTATTTTAAAATTTTTAAATCAAATTATTAATTTATTTTCTTATTTATATATCAACCTTGCCTTGTTCCTATGTCATTTAAATCCATTTCCATTAGATTTTAGGTAGATATTGTATTATATTCTTTTGATTCCAAAAACTATCCCTTAGATTAAAAATTAGTGCCACAATACCACTTATGAATTGTTTAAAGCATTATTATATTATTATACCATACATAAACATTACTCGGATCTTTGTCATAAAAATTGCATTATAATGATGAATCGATGTAGTCTTCATGATCATATTTTGTTCCATTAATAACTTTTAAAATTCTTTCTAATATATTTTATGAGATACTATATTTTCCATTGGAAATCATGGAAATAGATTGAAGATTACCGAAATGGTTTAAAAATATCTAAGGTTATAAAAAAAGTCTTATGTCACAGCCCATGAGAAGATTTGAAATACAAGCTTTTCAAAACAAGGGATTAAACAAAGAAAGGATTTTTAGTGCTATGGACCAAAACTAAAATAAATTGATACAACAGTTATAATTTTTTATATACATATTTCATTAATTTTCATCAAGTTTTGGTGAGAAGTAGTGTTTCAACCAAAGAGATAAAATGAAGACAATATGTGTTCTTAGGAGGATCATTAGTTGTGTTTCACAAATTGGTGAATATAAATTTGATTGGATTTTTGCATACTAAATATTTTGATGAAATAACCTACAATAATAATTTGAATTCCACAATATCCAAGGCCACTTCACTAACAAATGTGGTAAATTAACAACATATTTTTAAGATTTTATTGAAAATAGGGATATTGAGATAGGAGATACATCATTATTTTCAAACAAGAAATTGAAATATATCAAGACCAATCACATTCATAATCTAATTAAAATAAAAATAAAAACAATCATGTCAACAATGTTCAATACCATAAAACATCTCACACATGATTCCAAGGTAGTTCATATTGAGCATATTAACAACTAAATAGCTACTATCAAAATTGAATCTCCTAATTATGTTGTTACCATGAGATATAATAAGAAAACTATCTAAGGGCCTCCTCTATCAAGGAACACAAATCTAAGTGGTAAGTTGCAAAACTTATCAATTTATCATTCAATTATTTGTTTGCCTCTAGTCAAGTGAGGGTAAGAACTCTTTTACATCATCATAGTCATTGTGCATATAAAAATATGTAAAATGAGGTTTGACTTAGGAAAGCCTCTATACATCAAACCCCTTTCCCTCCACTCTTATGTGCAAGTTACAGATCTGAAGAAAGTTTTGGAAAGGATTGAATACCTAATTGTGCAAACAAGAATTCAAGCCTCATATGTCAAAAAAACTATGGAAAGTGGAATTAATCAATGATAGACAAAGTTCTGACACCTAGTACAGAAAGGAAGATCCTACAAATTTTAAATTTTAATTTTTCTAGTTTTAGGGAACCAACACCCTTATCCAACCAACTTAAGCATAGATTTATATGCCATGTTCCTCTATGTCTACACTCTATTGTTATGTACTTCATTTTTGTGTTTCTATTTTTTTCTTTTCAAAAATCATAACAGTTCATTATAGTGGCATAGTTAATCTAGATACACATTTGCATCTTCAAATTCAATCAGTCACCCCTCAAAGAAAGAACCCTAGATCTATTTTTCCTACAATAATGAAATAAAATTTACTTCATTCCATTGATCTTGATATTCCATATAATATCCCTAGATCCATGCAATACAATCCATTCTTTCTACTTTCCATCAATGCATTAAAGCCCCTCATTCAAGAAAATAAATAATTTTTCATGCTAATCCCTATCCTTCTCAATACTGTAAGTAAATTTAGGGTCACTATCAAAAGTCCAATCATTTCCCTATTATTTAAGTGAATTTAAATTCTAATCCAAAAATATCCTCATCTTATATAGTTCCTAATGAACTTGCATCCACATACACCCATCTATGTCCTAAAACCTACAAGTTTGTGGAACATACGATAACTAAAATGCATTTCATACAAGAAAACCTCATCTTTGTCCTCATTCTCATAGTAGGCCTAACATAAATTAGATGAAAGAAATATTCTCAATACAATATGAATGAACCACTTTCATTATACTATGTTTACTAATAAAATAAATAAATATTGAAGGTGTAAATGATTCTTGTAATTATGATGATGTAAAGATATCTTCTTACTTTAAAAAATGAGTACCTTCTAGCAAAAAGAAAAAATAGCAATATGAAATAGAAAGGAAAACAAGTTGGATTTTATGAATAAGGAATAATTAAACCTATACCTATCTATGAGAATATAGCAACTTAGGGGTAATGATATATACCTTTTAATGAGAAATCTAACAATTTCAATGATTATTTTAATACCAATAGGGATTATTCTTTTAATTTTAAAATATTAAGAAAACCCATTCATGACCCTTATGAATAGCTTGCCACAACTAGCCTTCTTCATGAAATTATCATCTTCACTATTGATCTTGAACTTAAGTATCCTAAGCTTATTTATTAGGATTAACAAGATATATCCCATTGAATACATTTCAAATTGGTGAACCATTATTTGATTTTATGGGATATCAAGATAGCATTCAACAATGATATGATAAGAAAGGTTTTTAAGTTGACCTTGATGCATATGCATACTTCAAGGAAAAAGAAGAATTTATTGGTAAAAATTAAAAAATTAAAAATTAAAAGAATAAAAGAATAAAGGTCCCCTAATTAGAACCTCTTTGAGGCACTATGGAATCCAAAATATATATTTTCATTAGTGAAAATCCCTTTGGGGTACCAACTAAGAAACTCAACCTTCCCCTAGCACTATTTCAACTACACTATAAGTACATATCATTAGTTGAAGAAGCTTGTGTGATATATTAGTGTTAGAAAAAATAGAATCATAAGATGATTCAAATTGCTTCCACTTTGGATCCTAAAGAGAAGGAAAATTTCAATGTCATATTAAATGAATATTCAAAAATATATTTTTCTTATGCTAAAATTATTAGGTTAGATTCATCTCTTTTGGTGAACTAGAGAACATTTCCAAATGGGTATGTGTATACTAGGAAAGGTCCTATTTCACACCCCAGCATGTAGAAACATTCCAGGGTGCATTGCACCAACGATCTCTCTTAGGAGACCAAAGTGTGAAAAAGCATCATACTTTGACGAAATCTCTCTTGAAAACCATGGAACCTACAACCATTTTCTCTAAAGTTATAGGATCATGTAATGTCCCTCTAAAATAACCTCTTTTAATTTTTCATATCTCCAATCCATTTTCCTATGCCGACAAGTTTTCAGTTGATGGAAAAAGCATCAATTGCATTTAATAGAAAGTTGCAAAATAGCCTAATTTTTGTTATGTTCATCATGTAGCTAAACTAACAATTCCAACACATCAGGGTGGGTGGTTTTATGGTAGGCAAGGTTCTATTTTTCACCCCAACACACCATATTGTTCTAGGCTATATTGTACCGGTGCTTTCTCTTAAGAGCCCTAAGTACCAAAAAGTGACAAACTTTCAAAAATCATGGCACTTAGAAAAAATTCGACTGAAGGTATATCGTCATGTAGGGTCTCTCTACAATAACCTCTCTTAGTTTTTCATATATCCAAGTCATTCCATCATGTCGACGATATTTCAAATGTTCCAAAATGTTTCGGTTGCATTTAGTGAAAAGTTGTTGAGAGGCATCATTTACATTCTTCATCTCATGGGGGTAAACCAACAATACCAACATTTTGGGTTCACTAGAGAATAAGTCCACTTTATGATTTTTGGTCAACATAGGTGTCTTTATACTCTTATGAATAAATTATCTATACCAAAGAACTAGTCTCCTTTATTGATCGAACTCAATGCAGCCATAGACTTTATTTATTAGATTAAAACTAGAAGGGCCAATAGCCATAGAGGCAACTGAGGAACTCATGAGAAATGAGAAACCCAAAAAACTAAAACATAAACTTAAGCTTGAATAGTATGACTAGCAAATACCAACATAGAAAGCACACAGAATTGAGACTAGTATAGAACCATAAGACATCTATAGGTCTCCCAACAACTTGAGACTAGTGATCACATTCCATTCTTGGGACAGAAATTGGAGCTTCTTTTTCAAAAGTCACAGGCCCCTACTAAATGGCCTACGTATTCACTGTGACATCATGAGCTAAGATATCCACCATTTTTGCTTTCTTTTTCTACATATGACCATCCTTCGGACCATTTGCAACCTGTTTCCCCTAGAACTTCCTTAATTCATCCTAAAAACCTTGAAGAGTGAGGGAAATGTTCTTCACGGTTTCTTTACTATAATCAGTGACGACCCTGAGGCATTAAATGGTTTTCTCCTAATTCTGATGGATAGCATCAATCTTAGTTAGTAAATTATTTTTTATTCCTCTATACCAACAATGGGACACAAATCTTCTAGCTCTTTTTCCCACATCACCCACTTCTCGAATGACTTGGCCAAAGAGGTAATCATGTCCTAATGCTCCTTGTTCTCCACCTCTCCTAGCCATGAGACCTACTACTCAAGAACCTTGCCCACCAAAATTTGGATTCTTTTTTTAGTCGTTACCAGCTAGCCCAAGAGCCACTTCATGATATCCCTCTAGATGTTGATTTTTTCTGATATTTCATTGATTTTTTTATAAAGGGGGTCACTAGGGGCACGAATCAACCTAGGTTAAGTGTCAATTTCCTCTAGATTGATGCACATATTGGGAGAATTTCAAGGGTTAGGATTATAAACAAGGGGTGTTGGGCACTTCAAAGATATTTGCATGAGAAAAATAGTACAAAGGAGAGTTGGTCAGGGTGGGATTCCATAACTCATCATCATTTGAGTTGTCAAACTCCCCTGACCTAGACATAGAAATAGGCATGGGTTCTGACAAGGGGTGCATTTGATGGGTTTGGGGGGTTTATTCATTAATAGGGGCTTTACCCCAGGCCCAAGTGCTACAAAAAATGATTGGAGGGGTTTCATCAAGAGTAATAGAGGGGCTAGGGTCCACAGAGGGATTAGTGGGGTCATGAATGGTCAAAGTGTTCTTATGAATATAGGGTGGAAGCAGCATAGATGGAACTTGTACAGATGATAAATAAGGCCCTTGTGGATGGGTAATTTATTGCTTTTGGCTTGGACACTTCTAATAGATTGCTCAAGTGAGGATGGAAGACAAAAGGGATAATTCATTTTGAAAGTATACCTAAGATGATTAAGCATAGGTAAAAGATGAGCATACAAGCAATGAAAATTCCCCTTGAGAGTGACATACCTCATGAGGACTTCAGTAATCTTTCTTCAAACATTAGGTAGTTCTGCATGGTTAAAGTAATTCTATAATCTATTTACCCTCTCGCCCTCTTTCAAAAAATGTTCCATATCTTTTTGGTAATGGCCTTTCGACTTACGATAAATACAAACCCCTTCTAGAGAGATCCATGTCACCTCTGCAATAAGCTTCAAAATCACCATGAAGAAAACTCCTCCAGCAATAACAATTTTTTCCACCCAAGAATTAGCAAACTCCAAATAAATCCTAGGGTCATGCCCCTTCATCCTCTCCATGAATGAGGCCAACTTGCCCCATTCCAAAATGGCACAGACCTCATTTTCTTCCTTCCAACCATCACAGCTAGTAGGTTCATCCTGAACCAAATCACCCCCCATCACTAAAATCACAAAATTTAAAGAAAGGTAATACCAGCTATGGAAATGGCTATATGAAAACCAAATCTGTAGGTGAATGTTAATATGAAAAGACAAATTAGCAAGCTTAAGTTTCCATAATTGAGTAGCATGGAAATATCACTTAGAGCTAACATTGTATCTAGCTCGATCTCATTTGGATAGTACTTTAGCATCATGTTGAATTAATTCAACCACTTGACCTAGGATATAGAAGATATTATCCCATATTATTAAATTTGGAGTAAAGGCTCCAAGATTTGCTAATGCAACAAAAAATTTATTTTCACTCCTATACACATGATTAACACTACAATTTCCAAGGGAAGTCATGAGATTACAAGCCGAGGATATAGCGCCCTAAAGGTTCCAATGGGGAAAATCTTTCCCAGTTAACATGAGCATCGTGTTTCTAGAGTCTCCTATAATCAAATTTGAGAGTTTGGCCTAAATGGAAATTTTTATGTCATGGAAGGTCCCCACCACCTTAACAAAACTAGAATATTGCACCCCCAAGTTGATCGTGTAGTAATTAACATCCCCTTATGGTCACAGATGACCCCACCCCCATCTACCCGACCTGGGTTAGGTTTGGATGAGCCACCAAAGTTGAGCTTCACTCAACCAAGCTCAAGGGGTACCAAGGAGTACTTTGCCTATCTAATAGGATAAGAGAATTGAGGGTAGTAAGGGCCTCTGAAAGATTCCAAGAAAATGCAATAAAGACCTCCAAAGAATTAGGATTTATTTTGGGCTTGCAAGGGATATCAAAGATCAACTCAACAACCTAACTAATAACCTTGTTAGCCACCACCAACCACAGTGACCTTTTTTTTTGAAGATTTTTTTAGTGCACTTTTTCAAGAGTGCCCATCTCTTGAAGAATAAAGATTGCCACCAGAGCTCAACAATAAAATAATGAGACACCGGGGGGACCAGCTGTCCAGACTCTCATGAACATCCTTCTGCTAGACCCAACAAACTTTGAATAGAGAATGAATTTTATGCCTAACTTGCTAGGAGTAAGAAGAATGGAACAACAAGTGATATATGGACTCAACTTCATTATCACACAAAAAAAAATTGATTCCCAAGTTGTATGCCTTTTTTTTGGAATTATCTAGAGTGAGGATCCTTTTTTGACCAACAGTCCACCAAAAGAATTTGACTTTAGGTAGGGGATTTCCTCTACATAGTTGCATCCAATCAAACATGGGGTTTCAAGAACTAAAACTTGGAGATTGTAGCCAGTCTTAACAAAATACAGTGCCATATTTAGAACATGTCTAGACCAAGGAGTATGACAAGTCAGAGGGAAAGAACTTGTGATTCCTAATTGTTCTAAGTTATTCAGTGGAAAACCTGAGGGGTGGATCAAACCAATCTTCCATCTGGGTGGATCAATAGAGGAATCTAGGTAATCTAAAACCTTAACTCCCATCCAAGCACAAAGGTCCCACTAAACCATAAATAAAATAGGATGGAGACCAAGAGCCTCTGAGGACAACCAATTGTCATACCAGAAAGAGACTAGGGTACCCGATCTAACCAACCAAGAGGAGCCTAAATAGAGTAAATTCCTATTTTTTAAAAGGTTATTCCATATCACAAAACTAGTAGGGAGAACTCCATTTTAAAGAAAAGAAATAAAATCACATCCCTATAGATACTTGACCTTAAGAATAGAAATACATTCCACCTAATTGTTCAACAGTTTTCAAAAAAATGGTTATCAAAGCCATATTCATCAATCTCAGTTTTCTCAATTCCAACCTCCATAACATTCCCTAGAGCACATAGTATCCTAGTTCACCAAAGAGAACCTACTCCTTTCCTTGGTCCCTGACCACAAGAATCTATGTTGGATTTGTTCAAGTTTCTCTGACCATGCAGCGAGCATAAAACACAATGATATTAGGTACACATCCAAACTTTGAAGGGTGGTCTTGAGAAGGAGAAGCTTACTAGCATTTCTAAGAAGAGCTCCCTTCCACCAGCAAGCTTCCTCTAAACCTGTTCCAAAAAATGACATTAGGTACAAATCCAAAATTTGAAGGGTGGTCTTGAGAAGGAGAAGCACCAGCGTTTTTGAGAAGAGCCCCCTTCCACCAGCAAGCTTCCTTTGGACCTATTCCAAGAGAGTAGAATAGATCAAATTTTCCACTTTTACAATAGTAAGTAGCATGCCCATATGCATCGAGGGAAGGGGGAGGCTTTGGCAATTGAGATTTCTAAAAATCCTAGCTTGAAGAGAAGGGTCTACATTTATAAAAAAGATAGCACTTTTAGTAAAATTGATGCACTGCCTTGAGGCCATAGAAAATTTCATGAGAATATCCATCCAACCTTTGGCCTCAACCAATGTGGCCTCCCCTAGCAATATTGTGTCATCAACAAATTTTTGATGTGAGATCGGTCAAGACACAAAAGAAGGGGCAAAGCCCACTAGACAACCATTCAAAAATTTGTATTCAAAATTTTGACCAAGGACTTCAGTCATCATAATAAATAGACAACGAGACAAAAGGTCCCCTTGGTGAATTCCACTAGAAGTCGAGAAAAGACCTTGTGGGGTGTCATTGTGTAAATAAAGCATCACAATTTGCACCTTTGGAGTGCATATTGGCAATGGACAACAATGCACAGTGTATAATGACTGCTCTTCAAATTAGGATGGGAAGCTCCCTCTTTTTCTAATATACATGAAAAAGTAAATGATCTAAATCCTATCTTTTTTACTTAGTTGTTAGTGGCACAAGGTTAAGAAAACCAAGAACGTTGTAGCTAAGGTTTTTCTTTGTCTTTGTAGATCTTAACTACAACTAACTAAATTATTTTAATCTATCTTATTCCTCAAGAGAAACAAAGAATGGGGACTTAGGAGCAGGGAGTATTTGGATGATAAACTTTAAGTCAGGATTCCCAAGGAGGAGATGACTCCTATCTGAGGTGTAGGCTGAAAGAAAGGTTATTGGCAACAACATCAAACAACAATCTTCACTTCTAAATTCCCAATGAGGAGATGACTCCTATCCGAGGTGTAGATATAAAACAAAGACTATTAATCACAACATAGCATGATAAACCTACTTCTGAATTCCCAAGGAGGAGATGACTCCTATCTGAGGTGTAGATATGAAATAGATTTATTAATCACAAATATAACCTAGGACAACAAATTTTATGAAGGGCCTATCAAACAAATAAACAATCAACCAAAATTATATTGAACAAAGATAAACCATTACAAGTAACATTGCACAATAAGGTGGCTCAACAATTTTTTTATTACTAATAAAAGCTCAAAGGTGAATCGATACATAACATATGAATATTGTGGACAACACAACAACTCTCTATCCCAATGAATGGTTCGTGAATAGATACATAAATAGCAATACTACAGGAAAGAGTTGCCTCAGCATGTACGCTATCAAGAAAAAGTTAATTACAAATGAGAAAGTGTGTTCCTATTTATAGAACTCCAAGGTGTAGGAAACCCTAAAATCACCTTGAGTTTACAATCATTCTTGCAAGCATGCAATAATTTATTCTCTAATTCTAAATAAATGAAACTATACAGTTAACCGGAAAGCTACCATTAGTTAACTAAAATAGAACTAGATTAAATGGACATGTGCAACATGCACATCCTTATTGAAATGAAATCTAATTGATAACTAACATCATTCAATTTGATCCTAACTAAAATTCCATCCTCCTGCGAATATATCTCCAAGAATGAGACAGGTGTGCATGAGATCAAAAATGAGAGCTCAAGAAATGACATTGAGTTAACTATTGCTTCTAACTCTATCCTTCAAAATAATTTTAGGATCTCACTGACTGTCTACTATAAGCCCTCTTTTTCTATCACCTCATCTAGGAACTTGTTGATTTTCTTGTCCTTTGGCACTTTGAGGCTATCCACGATGATGAACTACCTATTCAACTCCTTCTCTCCATCTTTGATCGCCCTTTGACATTCTCTGACATCTATAGTTGCTTTGTTGAAATTGGTTGTCATCACTAAGAAGCGATCCAATTTGGATGCCTCAGGATCTCCATAAAGTTTATCATGAACTAGTTTCTTGAACTCATCCTATACTACATCCAACTCAGTGCATGTACCATTCTCATGGTGATAGTTGTATGGGATCTGAGTGATAAAGTCATTGATAATTTTTACAGCTCCATCAACATTCTCCTTGAGCGTAGCCATCTTTGTAGAGATTATATCATACATTTCTGCTTTAAAAAGATGTTCTCTCCAAGATAAAACCTTCTTCTTATCCTCCTCTACTAAAATGGCATTATATGCAACTGCCAACTGAGATATGAGTATCAAGTCCTTCGGCTTGTGTTCTACTATATATATCTCAAGTTGTTGGATCTTCTGACGAAGATCATGTTCCTTGTACCTCAGCTGACATAACTCTGTGAGGAGGTATCAGCCTAGAACAATGAAGTCTTCAATCTAGTTGTCCAAGAGCTTCCTATGATTGATTAAATGACCAAGTATCTTTTGATATGTAGGTGTCCCTCAAAGTTGTGGGAGCATAGGTGCTTGTCCTATAATTCCATGAAGTAGATTTGAGATGTATTGTCAAAGCAACCTGATCTCAGCTTTGAGGACTGTCTTATCTTCTCTATCCTTCATGACATGCTCTTTCAGAGTACTTGGGACAACATTGAAAAGGATCACATCCATGTGTTGAGTGCTTGCCAATATTTTCTTTGAGAAAGTGAAAATCACAAAATTCAACTTCATCCAAGCTCTTTCCATCTAGTGGTGTAGCAACTTCAATGACGATCTCTGCTTTAGGAGCCTTCTCAATATGCACCTCCTTCTTGACCCTCTTATTTGACCTATCCTGATAAGGATCATCAAACTCAGATAAATCAAGATAATATGAAGGCCTATGCCTCTATCTTCCCAAAGACCTCTTGAGCCAACACGAATGATCAATTTTATCCTCTCAAAGAGAAACTACTCCTCTTGTGTCAACCACTGGTAGATTAATTGGAATGGAAATCTCATGAACTGGTGATTATTTCTTTGAGTAAATATCAAAAGGAGATGATCATGGAGAAAAAGTTGGACCAAGAGATGATGAATCAGCCTCAGCTTGCACCACTGGCTCCACTAGAATTTCTGGCACTTTCTCAACCTTCTTCCACTTTGTGATGCTTTTCCCCTTCGAGTTCCCACTAACTTTGACCCCTTCGGGTGGCTTCAAGGAAACTTTAACCTGAGGACTTGACCTAGAAGTGCAAGGTAGTGAAGAAAACCCTACTAGCAGCTCTGACACTAGAACTATCCTTCGCTTTCTCTTGTTCTCCAAAAATTACATGCTTGTCTTAATAACTGATTTCGACAGGTCCTCAATTAAAGTATTCTCCCTGGCATGCCAATCTTATTGGTGAATTTTTTGGAGATAAACTTGGTCTTTAATGAATGAACTAAGAATTACCTCTCCATCAAAATCTGATAAACCCTTAAAAACATCTTTTGACAGGAAATGAGCAAGTTGTGGAAGAGTAATTCTGCAGTATTGATGTCGGTGATCTTCAAATTCATCCTCACAGTTGACCCAAAATTCCTCAAGTGTTGCCCTATGTGAATTACTTTGTTCCAATTGTGTTGAGTAATGACCCAAAGGATCATAAGTACACATCTAAGTGAGATACTTGAGTTGGATATTTTTCTAACTCATTAGTCATTAACTTGCAATCAGTAGCAGACTTGCACTTGTATATACCCAATGCAAACAGAAAGGTGAAGTTGAATTGTGTTGATTATGAAGAAAAGAGAGAACTTCTTGAGTTGGTCTCATAAACTCCATGAATAGGACCTTGTCTGACGGGTACCTCGGTAGCATCAGAGGTTCTTTAATGTAACCATACACTCAAATATATGTGAAAGTAGGGAATTGAATGAACCAATCTGCCCAACTCTCCATTAATTCTTTTGCCTCTGGTGAAATCCTGATATGCATCTCATTATCGAGATCTCTAACAATCTTCATGAGAAAGTGATCATTCACCACCTTGAATTCATGTTCATATTTTGAGAACTTCAACTATAAGTAATATTAATGAACACAATAAATTCCAAGAGCTCCATTGGTCTTCAAAGTTCTAAAATTTCCTTGACACACAATTAAATAGACTAGAAATCACACCATGTGAAACTCATGGATTTTGAGAAATTCTATAATTTTGTAGTGAAGACACTCATTGATCAACATCACCCAATCCAAGTTTTCCTTGTTGTCGATAATCTGAGAGATGATATAGAACATCCATGGTTGGAAAATATGTGCTTCCTCTTAACCTATAACTTAGTTAAGCAAAGTTATTAAGATAGCAACCTCATCCTTACAGTCACCATGCCCCACCTTCTTCAGCATGTTAGTCTTTGGTAATTTCAACCACCTCTGAGAAAATTTTCTCTATGATTTTTCTTTTTCCTCTTCCCATATCTTATCACAATCTAGAATGGCTACGACATAATTGTCTGAGTGAGGAGGAATAGAAAAGCACTTGTCAACATCCCTCAACTTGAGACTGCAAATGACTCTCCCATCAGCTGATCTAATTTGTCTTGTAGATGAGTTGTAATGCTTAATGCAAGAAATCACAAACTCTAGATCAAAAATTTTAATAGGAATAGATGCAACTACCAGCAACCCGAAATGCTCAAGATTTTTTATTGTTGTACTGCTAGTACCTTCCAATGTGCCTAGATTGACCACTAGATATACATGACCCAAGTTTGTATCAGTAGTTTTCTAAATGTTGTGAACCAAGACTGATTTGGCCTTGTAATCTATGGGGTTGAATTCCATTTTGAAAATCTAGTTTTTTTACTGTAAAGTTGGGTATGTTTGGACAACTTTCAGAAAAAGCTGAAAAAAGCTCTAGGATAGGCTAAAAATAATTTGGTTGAGGTAAAAAAAATGGAATTTTTTTGAAACGTGGGTTTTGTAGAGAATTGAATTCTAGGAAAACCCAAATTTTTAGAAATTTGAAAATTTGGGTCTTAGCAAGGCATGCAAAAGGTTATCAGTCGAGAACTGCAAGGGCTCTAGGGGCTCTAGGGGCAAATTTTTTTGAGAAAATCTGAAACATGGGTTTTGCAGGAAATGGAATTCTAAGACAACATAGATGATTCGATTGTAGAAAAAATGAGTTCTTGGCCCACATGCAAAGAAATCTTCAAAAAAATCCATAGTGCTTTAGAAAGGAAGCAGCAGGGTAATTTTCTCAAAAAAATATAAGACATGGGTTTTATCGCTAATGCTGAAATATGTGAACCCGGATGATTTGTTTCTGAAAAAAAAAAATCGTATACTTTGACATGTGAGAGAAAACCTAAGACAAGAATAGAAGAATTTTGAGATAGAAAATAGAAGTTTATTGTTCTATCTTTGAAAAATTTGTCTATGCTTGAATTAGATTTGATGACGTCTGCATGCAATCAAAAAATAAAGTTTGGCAAATGCTTCATCTGAACAATCTGCACCTAGCACTGTGAAGAACACCAAAATCTGACACTTGTACCACCTTCAAATCTTTATTTTCTCAAGAAAGACACATTTTCTCACCTATAATGAAAAATAATGGATGCCTACGCCTTAATAAATAAGAATTTATCAAGAAAGGCATCTCAAATGCATGCATTTATCTTAAATCGGTGCTAGCCTTCTAATTGGACCTTAAAATAGTTAACTGATTGATAAATATGCCCTAATGAGGGTGCCACCTCCATGTACTCCAGTTAACAATGCATACAAAAATAAATTACCCAATCACAAGAAAAAATGAAGTCTAGTTGAAGTCGACTTGAAGAGTTGAACTAACGAGTTAATTTCAATTAACTGCCTCCACCTTTATAGGGTGCCACTTCTCTTGAGTTCAAAAAGTAAAACTTTGACTTTAGGCATCACTTTCCAGACTTAGCTAATTTCTGGAAAATTTGAATTTGCAAATGTCACCGAAGTCCATGTTTGATCACTGATTATGATTGACTGACATGTTGGATTGATTGGTTGACAGTTTCATTGAAGAGCGAGATCAAAACTATCAAGAAAATCCTTGAGGCTGCAAACCCTAATTCTAACATTTGAGGCTTCAAAATGCAAGGTGTGCCTAGCCTTCAAGGGCACTTTTAACCTCAGACTTAGAAAACTTTTCAATGCATTTTATCATTTTGAAGGCATTTCTGGCCTTACTTCATCTTACATTTCCCAATGTTCGACAAAACTTTAAAATTGGGTGATAGGCTCACTATAGAGCTATTTGGATTCTGAACAAGAGATCTTGGGGAGCACTTCTCCTAAAAACATCATCTAGTAGTTGAAAAACATGGGCGCCAGGGGCACTTTTCTTCCCAAAGATGGCCATTTTTGCAACTAGATAAAAATCACTTAACCTTCGGTTGTAGGTTGTTGACAAGTCTTCTAAACCGACTGAGGTATGCTGGGGAAAGTTGGAAGCATCATGGACAATATGAGTATCTGGGATGACCAAAAATACTACATTTGAGGTTCCAAAACCTTGGGCGCCCCTAGCCTTTAGGTGTGCTATTGCTTTTTCTTGACATTTTTTACCATGACTAAAACCGTATGTTTGACTCTTGATTTTGACAGCTCAACAACTCAGATTCATATGCTAGCAAATGTGTTGTGAAGCTAGACCAAGTTTGAGACAAACATCATGGGTGTCATTTGGTCAGAAACCTCCATCTGGTGCTTCAAAAAGATGTGTGCCCCTGGCTAGCAGGTGTTCTTTTTGCTCTAGTGTTAAGTCATTTTCTCTCCCTCATTTCACATTCAATCTCCAATTTTAGGTGCTAGATAGATCTGTCAAACTGGTCGGTTGGCTCATCATGGAGCTAACAGGATTCTGGAGAAGTCTTCTTGGAAGTGACAAATCTTAGAAAGTTGATCTGGGCCCCTGAAATCAAGGGCACCCTAGCTAATAGGTGCACTTTTGCTCCAAAGTTAGAAAAAAAATCAGCATTTTCACCTCAACAAAAATCCCCTCCAAGAGGAAGCATCATCTTGGACATATCTTGCCATAGAATCTTCACCAGAGCATTTCAAGCTTAGATTTTGACAATTGGCACTTGGCCATCTGCTATTGTTAACCTCGA
This sequence comes from Sequoiadendron giganteum, assembly GCA_007115665.2. Lineage (NCBI taxonomy): Eukaryota > Viridiplantae > Streptophyta > Pinopsida > Cupressales > Cupressaceae > Sequoiadendron > Sequoiadendron giganteum. The sequence goes on along the minus strand of CM021101.1, from coordinate 555,792,137 downwards.
AGATCCTAACTTTTCACTTGAAAAAGTGAAAACTACCCACCAAACTTAAGCTGAGTTTTAACTGAATCCAACTTTACCATTGTGATTGTGAAGTAAAATAAGCCAATCAAAACAATTTCAGTCACTTCTAACAAGTTTCAATTTTTAGGGTTTTTTGACCTAAAAACATGGATCTAGAATTCCTAATTTATTTATTTTTTAAAATTCCAGTATCTTCCTCACATTAAACTAACTAAAATCCCATACTCAATTTTCCCAAAAAATATTTTTTGACATCATTTTTACAAGGTTTAAACCATTTTAAGCAAAATTCCTTAATGAAGCAAAAAATTTGGTTTGGGTACAACATTAGGCTTCATCTAGTGACCATGTGTATGATGGTGTTGTCATTAATGTTGTCATTGATGTCAACACAGTTCAAGTTGAGTACAAATGGTACTTATATAGTTGAGATACTATAGAAATTCTTAGAGTACATGGAGCTATATTTATGAGCTTGTAGTAGTATTTTACCAAGTGCTTTTAAGAAAATTTGAGAAATAATGAAGGCAGTGTTGAAGTATGTGTTTTGAGTGTTCTCTGGTATTGTGCTTTGCATTTCTCCTATGTTGATCCTATGCATGTGTGGATCTATAAGTGTGTTGATGAGCTTCAATGGATAATATATCCTGAGTTTAATCTTTTGGTTCAATGGAGAGTAAAAGATATGTTCACTGGTGTGTGAACTAGTTTAGCAAAACTATCTGGTTGTGGACTGGGAGAAATGTTTTGACTCCGCAGTAATTTGGTTTTTGGTTTCATATCTTGTGGATTTGGGAGATGACTCTTTTTTATGGTTTCTATGTTCTAACAAATGTTCTTGTGATTTGGTGCTTTGGAAGACCTGCTCCAGAGCTCCTGTGTTTTGTCGGTTGGTCTGGTTGGACTGTTGAAGATTTTTTGTGAATGAAGTTTATTGTAATTATTGTGGATGTACCTAAGGTATTCTTGGAGATGGAAAATTTCTACTGAAGCATGTTGTGTGATCCACGTGTGACCATCTTGCTAGAGATGTATGTACTTCAAAGATCTTTGGTGTTTTCATAAGGTTTGATCGACCTAGTGTCTACACGTTACATTAAGTTTTAGGTGATCCCACAATAGTGGTTTACAATTTTTGGCCAAACTAGACACTGCAATTATTATTTTTAAATAAATCTTCATATTCGGGCACCTATAGCGGCTAAACCATGAGGAATTTGAAGATGATGCAAACTAGAGTCTCATCACATTTTTTTCATAGATTCTAAAAATATTTTTTTCAAAACTTTTGGAATTAGATTGCACTTTTTTTCCATCTCCCACGAAAACTAGTTTTTTTCCAAAAAACATCATTTTTAAAAAGTGACGCTCACCGTATACAACATAATTTTTTTTGTATGAAGGATAAAATTCTAATTTTTTTGAATTTAGATTTGTAACTACGATATCTAGCACTTTCATTTGGTCTCATATTTTTTATTGAATATTTTTTCCTTAATCAAGTTTCGAAGTCAAACCAATTGCAATTCAAACATAGGCGAACTGTATACAACATAAATTTTTATGTATGTATCAAAATTCAAACTATTATTGTTTTAATGGATTAAGGAAATCAATACACAGCATGAACATATTTTTAAAAAATATATTTTGATAATTTTCCATTTTTCCACATTTTCAAAACAAAGAGCTTGATTTTCGGTGAAAAACCTATATTTAATAAAACTAAAAAATCACATACATAATAAAACCAAAACATATTAAAATTATATTCATTGGATAGCTCATTCTGAGGACTACCATCTTCCAATTGGGTCTATGAAGTCTCATCCATTTTCATCCTCAACCCGATCTTCGAAGGGCAAAAATTTGGAGTCTTTTTTGTGTCAGAGGGTAGGAAGTTGTGAGAAAGGGGGTTCGAGCGAACCTAATGGGTTCACTCAAACCATTGTTCGATCGAACCCCTTTTCCAAAATGGGGAATTTGGGTTCCCACATGCAAAGTGGTTCGCTCGAACCCTGGTTTGACTGAACCCCTTTTGGGTTTGTTCGAACATTGAGTTCGATCGAACACCTCAAAACAAAACAAAAAAATGCATGGGTGAGGTTTTTGGAAGTTTTCCTTCCTCACTCAAATTGTAAACCACATTTTTGGGTTCACCCTTTTTGCATCAATTCAAGGAAGTGTGTGATTGATCAAAGATGTTTGGATCATAAATTAAATATGTAATTGGTCCTCTCTCATTCTTATCCACCACAGGAATGTTGAGTAACTGACCTAGTTTGAATTTATAAATGAAATTTTATAGCCGACCTTGGAGAATGTTTCTAGGGTTGAAGATGGTATAAAATCAAATCAAGTTGTAGCGAATTTGATATCCATGCATCCATGATTTGAGAAAGTAAGTGAAGTGTGCGAACAAGGACAAAAAGCAGAGTGTGGAAGAGCGAATTGAGGTAACATTACTTTAAGGTGTTAGATTCTTGAAAGTAGTGAGTTGATGGTGTCTACAATCTTTTGATCAAGTTGTGAATGTGTGTAACCCTAGTTTTGGATCTTCAGTTATCTTTTCTTTCTATGTAGGCAGTGATTCCATTGTTGGCAGTGAGCCTTTGTATCTGGGTAGTGAGCCCTCTAGCAGTGAGCCTTTGTATTTGGTATTGCATTACTACTATATTGTTAGTTAATCCTCATTGTGGTTTTTCCCTCATTGGGTTTTCCACATAAATCTAGTGTCTCTGGTGTTTTCTTTTTGTTATTTGCATTTCATGTTTACACTTAATAACATATTGAAGTTAAAGTGAAATTATTAAATTTAGAAGTAAATTGATTTGATACAACTGATTCACCCGCCCTCTCAGTTTTCTTGTGCATTTCAACAATTGGTATCAAAGCTCTGGTTCCTCGGTGAAAAGCTTAACTACTTGAGGTAGATCAGATGGCACACAAGTTGCAAATTCCTATTTTTGATGGAGTTGATTATAGTGTTGGAAAGAATAGATGAGAGGTTATTTGGTTTCTCTTAGTTTCAAAACCTAGAAAGTTGTGGAGACAAAGTATGTGATACATTTGGTTGGTCCTTCCTCAGCTAATGATATTGTAGCTTATGAGGAGAATGAAAGGGCCAGGTATGCTATCTTCAGTGCTCTATCTAAAACTAAAAGAACAAAAGTTATTTCTCTAGCTACTCCTCATGAATTATGGGAAAAATTGGAAGACATTTATGAAGGGAATGATAAAGTAAAGTGGTCAAGGAAACTAATTGCTAAGAAAAAAATTTGAGGATTTGAGAATGGAAGACAAAGAAGATATTGCAAGCTATTATCAGAGAGTTGAACTTATAGCAATTGAAATCAAGAATCAAGGTGGTACCATGTCAGATGAATATATAATTGAGAAGATCTTGATGACCCTACCAAACAATTACAGTGAAAAAGTATCTACTCTTGAAGAATCATATGATCCAAAGACATTTACTAAGGAGCATCTATTTAGTGTCTTGACTACATTCGAGATGAGAAAATTTACAAGAGAGAAGGAGAAGGTTGACCTTTAAAGTGATGAAGATAGGATATGACTCGGATGATGATGATTCAGAAGATTTGGAAGAAAATTTCACAAGGATATCGAAGAAAGGTACTAGTAAATACAAAGGTAAGTTGCATTTTAAGTGTTTTAGTTGTGAAAATATTGGTCATTATGCATCAAGATGTCCTAATAGAGCTACACACAAGAAGAATAAGGATAATAATAACAATCACAAAGACAAAAAGGATAGGAAGTTCAAGAAATTGTATTATGTCAAAGAAGATGCAGGAATTTCTGATGATGAATCTAAATTTGAGGAGGATAAAGATGAATGTTTTTTTCTAGCCCTGGAAAATAAAGTTGTATCTACTAGCCATGGAAGATGTGCAAAGAAATCCGGTCTAGAGAGCAAGAAGGATGAAATAGAAATTACTTTGGTAATTTATTTTCATGTTAGATAAGATGAAGAATTTTGGGCAATTGACAGTGGGTGTTCAAATCATATGATTGGAGATAAGAGTAAGCTCACTAAACTTCAGAAGTATGATGGAGGAATATTTATGTTTGGAGATGACTTTGGTGCTAAGATTTTTGGTAAAGGAACAGTTAGCTTTGATGGTAAACATAATACTAACGATGTTTATTATGTAAAGGGTTTAAGGCATAATATCATAAGTGTTGGATAAATGTGCAACAAAGGTTTTAAGCTTCTGTTTTAGGATAACACTTGTGAGATCAGAAAAGGATCTGAAACTATGGTTGCAGGTGGAAGAATAATTCATGGAAACATCTATCAACTTAAGTGTGGTGATGGTCAATGTTTTGTTTCTCAGATTAATGAGAGTTGTCTCTGGAACTGGAGGATGGGACATGTGAATTTTGATAATCTGATCAAGATCAGTTCTAGGGAAGTTGTCAGAGATCAGCCTGGAATCAAAAAGCCTTCAAATTCAATTTGCCAAAGTTTCTAGTTGGGAAACAAACAAGAAACAATTTTAAAGGAAAGGAACAATCATCTACTAGAATGTTGGAATTAATTAATATAGACCTTTGTGGTCCTACAATAATAGGAAGCCTAAATGGTGGCGAGTTCTCTATTCTCTTGATTGATGATTCATCTAGGATGAAATGGGTTACATTTCTTAGAGAAAAGGCTCAAGCTCTTGATAGATTCAAGGTGTTTCAGGAAAGAGTAGAAAATGAGGAAAACCTAAAGAAAAAAAATGCTTAAGGTTTGATAGAGGTGGAGAATTTGCATCTGGTGAATTCAATGCATTTTGTGAAGATCATGGCATAAAGAGACATTATTCTGATCCTAGAACCCCTCAGCAGAATGGAGTTGTGGAAATAAAGAACTATATTGTCCATGAGGCTACCAGATTTATGTTCAAAGAAGTAAATTTTCCTGATGTGTATTGGAGAGAAGAAATCCACACTATTGTTTACATTCTTAACAAAGTTCAATTCAAAGGTAATAGAACTAAGACCCCTTATGAGTTATAGACTATTAAGACTCCTACTATTAAATACTTTAAGGTATTTGGAAGTAGATGTTACATAAGAAGAGATGATGAAAATCTTGGAAATTTTGATGCTAGATGTCATGAAGGAATTTTTCTTGGATATTCAAATAAGAGCAAGGCATATAGATGCTTTAATAAAATACTAAGGAAAATAATTGAAAGTGCTAATGTAAAGGTTGATGAAGCTATGTATAGACCAATGGAAATAAATGAAGTTGAACCTAATGATCCTATTTATGGGAAAGTACAAGAAGAAGAAAAGGGAGAGAAAGAACAAAGTGATGAAGAAGAAATTTTGAAACATGCAACTAAGACTCCTAAATATGTACAGAGAAATCATCCGGAGGAATCGATAATTGGATACATAAGTGAAGGAGTGAAGACAAGAATCAAAGTGGTTGAGGTAAACTTGTGTTTACTTTCTAATATATAACCTAAGACTGTGAGTGAAGCATGTAATGATGAAAGTTGTGTTAGAGCAATGAAAGAGGAACTACAACATATAGAGAAGAATGAGGCATGGGAACTAGTCCCTAGACCTGCTAACAAGAATATAATTGGTTCAAAATGGGTATTCATAAATAAGATAAATGAAGATGGTGAAGTGGTAAGGAATAAAGAAATACTTGTATGTAAAGGAAATTCACAGGTTGAAGGAATAGATTTTGGAGAAAATTTTGCACCTATAGCAAGAATGGAGGTCATTTGGATGTTCTTGGAATTTTTAGCTCATTAATACTTCAGAGTGTATCAGATGGATGTCAAGTCTACATTTCTAAATGGAGAACTAGAAGAAGTATTATATATGGAGCATTTGGAAGGTTTTCAACTATCAAGAAAATTGGACATGGTTTGTAAGTTAAAGAATGCATTATATGGACTTAAACAAGCTCCCAGAGCTTGGTATGCAAGATTGGATAGATACTTGACAAAGTAAGGATTCAACAAAGGGTCTACAAACAACAATATTTACTTCAAGGTTGAGAAGAAAAATACGTTGATAGTTGTGGTATATGTTGATGACATTATCTTTGGTGGAAATGAAGGTATGTGTAAGAAATTTTCTAAAGAGATGCAAAAATAATTTGAGATTTCTATGATTGGTGAGTTGAATTTCTTCCTTGGACTTCAAGTAAATCAAACTGAAAAAGAGATATTCATTTCACAATCTAAGTATGTTAAGGAATTATTGAAGAATTTTGGAATGAATGACTCCAAACTAGTCTATACCCCTATGGTAACTGGATGTAAGTTGAGTAAGGATGATGAATCCACTAAATTTGATCAAAGCATGTACAGATCCATGATTGGTGGATTGTTGTATCTTACTGCTACTAGACTTGATATCGTGCATGCAATATATTTAGTTGCAATATTTCAAGAAGAACCTAAGGAAGCACATGTTACAACTATGAAGAGGATATTCAGATATCTTAAAGGAACTCCAGATTATGGGCTATGGTATCCAAAGGACAATTATTTCACATTGAATGCCTACACTGATGCAGATTGGGCTGGTTGTGTAGATGACCGAAAGAGTACAAGTGGTGGTGAATTCTTCCTTGGAGGAAGATTAGTTTCATGGTTGAGCAAGAAACAAGATTCGGTTTCTTTATCCACTACAAAAGTAGAGTATATTGCAGCAGCATCTTGTTGTACACAAGTAATTTGGATGAAGAAATCCTTGATGGACATAGGTGTGGTGAGTGATGAACCTATCTCTATATTATGTGACAATACAAGTGATATAAAAATTTTGAAGAATCCAGTGATGCATTCTAGAACAAAGAACATATCTATCAAGTATCACTTCTTGAGGGAGAAGGTATTGTAGAATGAAGTTAGACCTGAATATGTACCTACCAAGGAACAAATTGCTGACATATTCACTAAGGCCCTTCCAAAGGATACCTTTAAGTATCTGAGAGGGAAGTTATGGGTTACTGCCCCTCCTTCTTTGAACTAAGTGCACATGAAGGTGCATTAGTCCAATGGATTCATAAAATATTTTAATCTAGACTGATGATTGAGGTCTACTCCTCAAGGGGAGTAGAGAAGTGCATTTTTGCAGTATGTGATGTGGGTGTACTCCTAAGGGGAGTGAATAGACCTCTTTATGGAAATAATTTCCTTTTCCATTGATGTCAAAAGGGGAGAGAGAATCATGTGAATATTTTATTCTTGTGCAAGTTGTAACTTCTGAAAAATCATGTACGTTGTCTTTGATGGTTTTTCACATCATGTGTTGCCATCAATGGCAAAGGGGGAGATTGTTGCAAGTGGATATGTTTGATGGTGTTGTCATTAATGTTGTCATTTATGTCAACATAGTTTTGGTTGAGTACATATGGTGCTTTTATAGTTGAGATACTATATAATTTCTTAGAGTACATGGAGCTATATTTATGAAGTTGTAGTTGTGTTTTTCCCAAGTGCTTTTGAGAAAATTTGAGAAATAATGAAGGCAGTGTTGAAGTATGTGTTTTGAGTGTGCTATGGTATTATGCTCTGCATTTCTCCTATTTTGATCATATGCCTTTGCAGACTATAAGTGTGTTCATGAGCTTTAATGGATAATATATCCCAAATTTTAGCTTTTGGTTTGATGGAGAGTAAAAGATATTTTCACCAATGTGTGAATTGGTTTAGTAGAACTATCTAGTTGTCGACTAGGAGAAATGTTTTGGCTCCATATTCATCTTGTTTTTAGTTTCAGATCTTGTGGATCTGGTAGATGAATATTTTTTATGGTTTTTATGTTTTGACAAATGTGCTTGTGATTTGGCACTCTAGAAGACATGCTCCTGAGCTCCTGTGTTTTGTTGGTTGGTCTGGTTGGACTGTTGAAGATTTTTATGTGAATGAAGTTTGTTGTAATTGTTGTGGATGTACCTAAGGTATTCTCAAAGATGGAAAATTTATGGTGAAGTGTGTTGTGTGTTTTGCATCTAACCATCTTGTTGGGCATGCATTTACTTCAAAGATCATTGGTGTTTACATTAGGTTTGGCTAACCTGGTATCTAAACGTTAAATTAATTTTTTGTATCAATTCAAGGAAGCATGTGATTGATCCAAGATGTTTTTGGATCCTAAATTAAATATGTAATTGGTCCTCTCTCATTCTTATCCACTGCGGGAATGTTGAGTATCCAACCTAGTTTGAATTTATAAATGAAATTGTATAGCCGACCTTGGAGAATGTTTCTAGGGTTGAAGATGGTATTAAATAAAATCAAGTTGTAGTGAATTGGATATCCATCCATCCATAATTTGAGAAAGTGAAGTGTGCGAACAAGTGCAGAAAGCAGAGTGTGGAAGAGTGAATTGAGGCAAAAGTACTTTAAGGTGTTAAAATCTTTAAAGCAGTGAGTTGATGATGTCTACAATCTTCTGATAAATTTGTGAATGTGTGGAACCCTAGTGGTGGATATTCATCTATCTTTTCTTTCTCTGTAGGTAGTGAGCCTCCTTCTGGATAGTGAGTCCTTTGTTGGCAGTGAGCCTTTGTATCTAAGCAGAGAGCCCTCTCGCAGTGAGCCATTGTATTTGGTACTGCATTACTACTATATTGTGAGTTAATCCTCACTGTATTTTTTTCCTCATTGGGTTTTCCATGTAAATTTGATGTCTCTAGTGTTTTATTTCTATTATTTGCATTTCATATTTACACTTAATAACGGATTGAAGTTAAAGTGAAAATATTAAATTTAGAAGTAAAGTGATTTGATACAATTCATTCACCCCCCTCTCAGTTTTCTTGTGTATTTCAACACTAGCTTCATTAGGTACAGGATCCTCTTCTCGATGGGATCTTTGAACTACCCATCCTCCACTCTGGATGTCAATTGGAAAGAAGACAACTCTAGTGTAATGGGTAGCATTACTTCTATACCATAAAAATGTGTAAAAGGTGAGGTATCGATGGCTCTTTTGGGAGTGATTTTATCCGCCCAAAGAGCATCATATATCTTTTTATGCCAAGCTCACTGATTTGATTCAACTAGCTTATGCATGATTGTGACTATGTTCGTGTTTGAAAATTCATCCTATCCATAACCTTGAGGTTAATAATCTAATGAATGTGGCAACATGATGCCATGATCAAAAAAAAATTAATTAGTTCCTCTGACGAGAAACTCGTTGCATTATCAGCCACAATTTTGTGAGGCACCCCAAAGTGTGAAATGATGTTCTCCTTCAAAAATTCATAGATGACTTTTGAGGTAGCTCACTTGGTAGGAACAACTTCAACCCATTTTGTAAAAAAATCCATTTCCATAAGGACATAAACATGCCCCTTATTGGAATGCAGGTTGACGAGACCTATGAAATCCATACCCCACTACTGAAATGGAGCATCAATAATCACTGGCCTGAGTGGAGTAGCCGCTAATTTAAGTTTTTCAGCAAATTGCTGACACATCTGACACCTATACACCCATTCATATAAATCTTGAAACATGGTTGGCCAATAGAACCATACTCCTAGGATCTTGAATGCGGTGAGTCTTGATGAGAAGTGACCACCGCATGCTTGACTATGAAAAGCATCCAACAATCTTATTGTTGGTCTTTGCCGATGCATAATAGGAAAGCTTCATCAAGGACACACTTGTACAAAATGTTATTGACAAGCACAAAGTTTTGTGCTTTCAACTTCAAATTTCTCTTTTGTTGTTTGTTCATGTGACATGTACATTCTCCATAAGTTGAATAATACCAAAAAAAAATTGTACCATTCCTCCGCAAAATCAACTAATAATACCAAAGTAATTTCCTCTTCAATTCCACCATTGATTTTATACTTTTAATCTCCATCTTCTGCCAAATATTGACAAAGACCTTACCCACAGACAAGCTTGGTTGGCTTGATCTCTAGATCATATTCTTGAACTTTTGCAATCTAGTTTCCTCTTTTCATGCCCATCTCTTGTTGGTTTAGCACACTTTTTACTATTGGATCGGTGACAAACACCATTTTCTGAGAATTCAAGATAGAAAATTTAAAACCTTTAATAGCTCTGACGATAGCATACACATTCTTCTCAATTTGAGAATAGCATGATTCATTATCTTTAAAACTAGTGCTCATAAAAGCAATTGGAGATTCTCCCTCTTCACTAAGCCTCTAAGTCAATATAGAAAACAACGTGTGTTCTAATGAATAACAATAGAGGATAAAATCTTTCTCAAACTTAGGATGAACCAACACTAGTGTTTTAGCAATAGCTTCTTTGATTTTGGTAAAGGCTTGCTTGAATTATTTTTCCCATATGAAAGTGGACATATTTTTCATCATAGCTTTGTTCTCCTTCAACAACTTTGAGAAATTTGGTACAAACCTCCTAATAAAGTTGAATTTACCAAAAAAGGAGTACACTTGTATTTTGTTGGTTGGAAGAGACGGGTTCTTAATTGAATCCACCTGATTTGGGTCAATTTTAGTTCCCTCTTTGAAAATGATATGGCCAAGTAGCTTGCCCTCTGTCACTGCAAAGATAGTCTTCTTAGGATTCTATGAGATCTTGCGGTACCTACATCTTTCAAACACTTTCATGAGCTATGAAAAGTGATCTTCATGTTTATCTGAGAAAACAGTCAATTCATCAAGATAGAAAAATATTATTTTATTCTTGAGATCCCCAAAAGCCAGACCCATGGCCCTTTGAAAATTAGCACTGGTGTTGATGAGGCTAAAAGGAATCCTCTCATAAGAAAACATTCCCCATGGTGTGCTGAATTTTTTCTTGATATGATCCTCCTCTACCACTAAAATCTAATTGTATCTAGAGAAACCATAAAGAAGTGATAGCATCTTTGAACTGGTGATTGTATGCAAGGTATGGTCCATGATTGGTAAGGGGTAATTGTCCTTCAAGGATGATTGATTCAAATTCCTTGAATACATGAAAATTCTGATTTCACCATTATTTTTGTGCATAGGAACTATATTAGACACCCAGGTGGAGTGATGAATTGGAAAAATTATCTTTGAGTCCACCATCTTCTGAATTTCTACGTAGATAGTATCTTGAATTCACGGATTATAATGTATATGATATTTCCTGAAAGGCTTGACATCATACTTTAGAGGAATTGTATGTGACCATTCAATGGGTGTGAAGACCTTCAAGTCTTCATAAGACCAAGCAAATACATCTTTGTATTGTTTGAACAAGGCAGTAAACTTCTTAGCTTCTTCTGGAGTACAACACTTGACTAGATTAACAAGTTGGGGCTTGTCTTCAGTACCAATATTCACTTGGTAATGCTCAACAGAAGTATTAACACCCGATATCTTTTGATCTTGGATGTATCATTCACACCAGTCAAAAATATTCTCTAAAGACACCAGACCCTTGGGAATATGATTTCCTTTTAGTTGAATGATCCCAGAATCTATAGCTTTAGAGTCTTCTATAAGTGATTCTTGGAAAGGAGTGGAACTTCCTTCAAATAACAACTCTTTGTAGTTGTCTACCATGATGAGAAACTCTTCAATTGCATCATCATCATTAAAGGCTTTCCAATTGTCTGAATTATCTAGAACATGTGGCATGTAGATTAGCTCAATAACAAAATAATTTTAACAAAAATCAAAATGTGGCATGAATAGAGTGGCTAATACCACAAGGGCATCGACTCTACTATTATCTATACATGGAATGTATTTGATGTCGAACACATCAAAGCAGTTGATGGAATTCCACACCCTCTATCTGTAGGGTCGAAGGCGAGTATTTTTTACTTGGAAATAATCTTTTATTTGCTTGATGATCAACTCTGCATCTCCTTTGACTCTAAGTAACTTGATCCCCATATCCTTTGCATTCTTGAGACCTAGTAAAAGCACCTAGTATTCTATTATATTATTGGTGCATTCAAATTGCAATCAATACACAAATGGATATAGACAACCTTCGGGAGAATAAATCACAACTCCTCTTGAACCTAATGTTGAGCAACTGTCATTGAACTGCATCATCTACATTTTTGATTCTTCATATGATGTAGTTGTGGAAAGTGCAAACTTCTAACTATCTTCGGTTATATTAGATATCATAGCATATGTCCTTGGACCCGTGTCTTGATATAATACTTTTTCTTGTGGATCTCGGGACTTTACCACCATGAACCTTGACTTGGCCTCTAATTCCAACTTGAAATTTCCCCTCTTCAAGGGGATTGTCACAAACGACCAAACCAATTGAATTTCACCTATGAGGTTTTTGCATAAAATCCTACTAAGAAACATCCCATAACTAGTTAGAATGTCAGCTATCAATATAGTCATCATAATTTTCTTTTCAAGACAAGACGCTAGCCTTACTTGTGCATATTTTAGTCGATCGACCAATGGTACCAGCTTTGACTCAAGTGAGCAACACTTTTCTTGGGTTTTTGTGCATGAAAGTCCCAATGCATTCATAATCTACAAGGGCATGATGTTGTTTGAAGCTCTACTATCTATGATACAAATTTTGAGTTTAAAACATCCTATATACAAAGATATATAGAATGGTTTTGGCTTGTCTTCTACTGGTAGGGAGGATTCAAGCAATGTAGGTTGAACTACAGCCTTCTTCTTTACTACCTTGAGGATTTGATCCAACTGTTCTAGATTATCTTGAAGATACTCCAATCATGAGATATGTACCTTCATCTTCATCATGGAAGACAAAATTTCAAAGTTTGTTGAGGTTGGATCTCGAGCAACCAGCATAGTGTTCTCTTGTGAAGACTTGGGATTGGAAGTGGAAGGAACTTATTTTCCCTTTTCATCTGGCTTCAAATTTTCCACTTCTTATTTATGTGCTTTGAATTGTTTGGCATGTGTGAAAATAGGCGATGATATTTTCTCATGATTGACCGCAAGAGAGTATTGGTGGTAGTCTTCTTCTTCTTGTTTATTAATAGGTTCTCTATCGAAGTATCCCGTTGTGGAGTCACCATCAAAGTTGTTCATTTATGGTGAGAACATTTGTAGATGGTGAAGGTACAAAGCTTGTACTTGGAGTAGCATTAGAAAATCCAATGATTTGATTCATTCTTTGATTTTCCAGACATGTGACTCCGGTGTGTTAAGCAGTGTCACGGAAAGAGAAATAGTTTGTAGGCTTCTTAGTATCAACAAGTTGTCTTTATTGTCCTTGTGAGAATCTTTATTTTTAATTTTTGAATGGCTAGAAGTTATTCCTCTTTGACTGATATGGCTACTGAGGTTGATATGGCAGTTGTGTAAGCAATGCTTGTTGCCCTTGAGTGGGTAACTATATTTTGAGAATTTTCACCTCATTGGCTACCTTCTGTAGTAGTGGATCAGCATACACTTGAACAAGTGATCTAATTGAATCATTATTCATCTTTACCATCTTGATCATGTTGTCTTCAATCTTGATTGCTTCTTCTTGTGTAAGATGTAGATCTATTCCTTGGATTCCTTTGAAGAAAAAGTCTATTTCTTATGATGTTGCATTGATGAAGCTACTCATTAAAATCTCATCACATGGGTTGAGTGTATGGGATAGATGTGTGACAAGGAAGTTAAACCTTGCTATGAACTCCCTCATCAGTTTTGTAAGATCCATCTTTTAGTTTGAGAGTTGTGCAAATAAATGGTGGCTATCCTTGACAGGCTTGAATCTTGCCAAGAATTTTTTGCTCATGACTACCCAACTTGTGATAATTCCTGGTTCAATATTATTGAACCAGTCTAAAAAATTATTCTCCAGGATCTCAACAAAGAGATGAAAAAATATGTCTTCATGTAGAACATGCAAAATGGAACAATCCACTATGAGTGTTGAGATGTGTTCATCAGGATGTTGGGATCCATCGCCATGGAATTGAGGAAAATTCTTTTGCAATCCCTTGGGTAGCTCATGGTTTCTTGCTAAGCCCAATGATCTAATGTTGTCTCCCCAAGGCAGTGGGGTTGGATGTCTCAAGTTTCTTCCATTGCTGTGATTGTTATTTTTTTTTTTGTCGCCCATTTCCTCAACTAGGGCTAGAGATTCTTCTTCAAGTTCTTCTAGGAAATTCTTAGGAACCTCTTCAAAGATCAACTCTTCTTGAAAGAGAGGATTATTTCTCCTTTTGATGTATACTAGGTGAGTTAGGATGCTTTATTCCCACGCAGTTGGTGGTAGAACTAGTTGACTGGCTGCAAGATCCACTCTTTCTTCTTCTTTATCCAGAGTATTAGTTGTGTTCCTCCACTAAGTAGATGATGTATGATTGTTAAAGATAAGACTTCATGGGCTATTGATGATTTCTGACTACTCACCTTGAATTAGCACAAAGTTTGGTTGTATGATAGCCGAAGTGAGTCCTGGTTGTTGAACTGGAGCAGTAAGATGCCACATGGTCATTCCCATGACATAAAGCATGAAGCTTTCTTGAAGTTTTCTTTCCTCATGCCCCATGGTGGGTGCCAAAAAACTATTAATGTTACAATTCACACATCTGGAGTGTGTATTGACAATGGATAGCTATGCACAATGCGTAATGACTACTCTTTAAATTAGGAGGGGAAGCTCCCTCTTTTGCTGATATGCATGAAAAAGTAAATGATCTAAACCCTATCTTTTTTGACTCAACTTGAAGAGGCACAAGGTTAAGAAAAATAAGAACATTGCGGCTAAGGTTTTTCTTTGGTTTTGTAGGTCTTAACTACAACTAACTAAATTCTTTAAATCTATCCTATTCCTCAAGAGAAATAGAGCATGAGGACTTAGGAGTAGGGAGTATTTTCATGATAAACTTTAAATCAAGATTCCCAAGGAGGAGATGACTCTTATCTAAGGTCTAGGCTGAAAGAAAGGTTATTGGCAACAACATCAAATGATAATCTTCACTTCTTAACTCTTGAGGAGACAACTCCTATATGAGGTGTAGATATAAAACAAAGACTATTAATCACAACACAGCACGATAAACCTACTTCTAAATTCCCAAGGAGGAGATGACTCCTATCCAAGGTGTAGATATGAAATAGATTTATTAATCACAAATATAACCCAGGATAGCAGATTGTATGAAGGACCTATCAAACAAATAAACAATCAACCAACATTATATTAAACAAAGATGAACCATTACAAGTAACATTGCATGGGAAAGTGGCTCAACAATTTGTTTATTACTAATAAAATCTTAAAGGTGAACTGACACTGAACATAGGAATATTTCCAACAAAGCAACAACTCTATCCCAATGAATGGTTCATGAACAGATACACAAATAGCAATACTACAGGCAAGAGTTGGTTCAACATGTATGTTATCAAGAAAAATATAATTAAAAATGATCAAGGGTGCTCTTATTTATAGAACTCCAAGGTGTAGGAAACCCTAAAATCAACTTGAGTTTTTAATTAGTCTTGCAAGCATGCAAGAATTTATTCTCTAGTCTAAATAAATGAAACTATATAATTAATTGGAAAGCTACCATCAATTAATTGAAACAAAACTAGATTAAATGGACATATGAAACATGAACATCCTTATTGAAATGAAATATAACTAGTAGATAACATCACTCAATTGGATCCTAACTAAAATTCCATCCTCCTACGAAGATATCTCCAAGAATGAGATAGGTGTGCATGAGATCAGTAATGAGAACTCAAGAAATGGTGTTGAGTTAACTATTGCTTCTGACTCTATCCTTGGAAATAACTATAGGATCTAGCTAGTTGTCTACTATAATCCCTCTCTATCTATCACCTCATCCAAGAACTTTTTGATTATCTCATCCTCTGGCACTTTGATGCTATCCACGATGATGAACTGCATGTTCATCTCCTTCTCTCCATCTTTGATCACCCTCTGACATTCTCTGACATCTACTATCGCTTTGTTGAAAATTTTTTCATCACTAAGAAGTGATCCAATTTGGACACCTTAGGATCTCCATCAAGGTTATCATGAACCATTTTCTTGAACTCATCTTGTAATGCATCTAACTCAGTGCATGTACCATTCTCACGATGATAGTGGCATGGGATCTGAGTGATAAACTCGTCGATAAGTCTGAGAGCTCCAGCAACATTCTCCTTGAGTGTGGCCATCCTTATAGAGATTTTACCATAAATTTCCACTTTTAAAATATGTTGTTCTTTGTAAGTGAAAACCTTCTTCTTATCCTCCTCTGCTACAATGGCTTCAATGATTTTTTTAGTGGCTAATATTCGCCAATTGGCTAATAGTTGAAATTTGGGAATCCAAAATTTGCTAATAGTTTGAGCTACAACATGACTTGAATCGCCACATTTTTACAAAATTTTATAATAGTCTTATTGAAATCACCAAATAATTTATTTTATTAAAAAATTTAACTCAAAATTTGCCACAATATTTGATACTTGATTAGATCATATTCGCCTAAATTTTATAAATTATAGTAGAAATCTATATTAATTCGCTAATAGTATATCATAATTATTAGTTGCTTTACGACCATATTTCTAATATTTAGTTTCCACCATTGATTTATAATATAATCTAATGGCCCTTATTGTATTCTATGAGGTAAAATGTACCCATGATTTATAATGATCATGGGACCCACAATTCTGGGTCTCATGAGAATTATAGATTATGGATAAATTTTACCTTATAGAGTACAACAAGGGTCGTTAGATCAATGATCTAAAAGAAATTTTGAGCCCCATGATAATTAAAAATCATGGGTACATTTACCTTGTCAAATATAATGAGGGCCATTATATTATATTTTAAAACAATGGTGGAAAGTAAATATTATAGTTTACCCCTTCAACCCATCGATAATTTCCACCCTTGGGCCCCTACTTTTCCATGAGAATTATTTTTAGATTGGATAGACTCGCCATCATAATTAATGCATTTTCCTATTATTTTCAAGATTCACCAAAATTTTCTACAAAATTTTAGTAGTGTAAAAAAAATCACCAATAAAATTAATATTTTTCGAAAAAAAGGAAACATTCGCCAATAGAAATTATTTTTTTTCTAAAAAAATGAAAGATTTGCCAAGATTTTATATATATATTTGAGGGGGGTTTCTTAAAGTTATCATTGAATGGCGTTATATGAAACTCCCAACTGAGATATGAGCATCAAGTCCTTCAGCTTGCATTCTGCTATAGATATCTCAAGTTGTTAGATCCTGTAACGAAGATCATGTGCCTCATACCTCAACTGATATAACTTCATGAGGAGCTTTCGACCTGAAACAATTAAGTCTTCAATCCAATTGTCCAATAGCTTCCCATGATTAAATAAATGACCAAGTCTCTACTGATTTTTAGGTGTCTCTCAAAGTTGTAGGAGCATAGGTGCTTGTCCTACTATTCCATGAAGTAGATCTGAGATGTATTGTCAAAGCTACATGATCTTAGCCTTGAGGACTTCCTTATCTTCTTCATCCTTCATGATGTGCTCTTCCAGATTACTCATGACAACTTTGAAAAGGCTCACATACACATGTTGAGTGCTCCTCTCAATATTTTCTTTAACAAAGGTGAAATCGCCAACTTCAACTTCATCCAATCTCTTTCCCTCTGGTGGTGTAGCAACTTCAACGATGGTCTCTACTTCAGGATTCATCTTAATATGTACCTACTTATTGACCCTCTTGTTCGACCTATTCTGATAAGGATCACCAAACTCAGATAAATCAAGCTGATAGGAAGGCCTACACCTCTATCTTCCCAAAGACCTCTCGAGCCAACACGAATGATTAATGTTATCCTCTTGAGGAGAAACTGTTCCTACTATGTCAACAACTAGTAGATTAATTGGAATGGAAGTCTCATGAACAAGAAATTTTGGCTCTAATTCAATATCAATAGGAGACGATCATGGAGAAAAGGTGGACCAGGAGATGATGAATCGACCTCAGCTTGCACCACTGGCTCCACTATAATTTTTGGCACTTTCTCAACCTTCTTCCACTTTGTGATGCTTTCCCCCTTCAAGTTCCCACTAACTTTGACCCCTTCAGGCATCTTAAAGACAACTTTAACTCAAGGCCTCAACTTAGAAGTTGAAGGTAGTGAAGAAAACCCTATCGATAGCTCTGAAACTAGAACTATCCTTCACTTTATCTTGCTCTCCAAGAATTACATGTTCATCTTAATAATTGATTTTGACATGTCCTCAATTGAATTATTCTCCCTAGCATACCAATCTGGTTGGTGAAGTGGTTGGCAAGCAACTTGGTCTTTAACGAATGAACTAAGAAGTACCTCTCTATCATCATTCGATAAACCCTCAACATCTTCTGATAGGAAATCAGCAAGTTGTGGAAGAGTATGTTTGCAGTAATGATGTCGGCACACTTCAAATTCATCCTTTCATTTGACCCAAAATTCCTCAAGTCCTTCCCTGTGTGACTTACTTTGTTCCAACCATGCTGAGTAATGACCCAAAAGATCATAAGTACGCCTCTAAGTGAGATACTTGAGCTGGAGCATTTCTAACTTGTTCATCATTAACTTGCAATCAGCAGTAGACTTGTACTTTTATATAACCAATCCAAATGGAAAGGTGAATGTTGACTTGTGTCGATTGTGAAGAAAAGAGTGAACTTCTTGAGCTTGTCTCATAAACTCCATGAATAGGACCTTGTCTTATGGGTACCTCGATATCATTAGAGGTTATCATGTGTAACCATACACTCGGATATATGTGAAAGTAGGGAATTAAATGAACCAATCCGCCCAACTCTCCATTGTTGCTTTTGCCTCTAGTGAAATCATGATATGCATCTCATTATCAAGATCTTTGATTGTCTTCATGAGAAAGTGATCATTCACCACCTTGAATTCTTGTTCAGCTTTTGAGAACTCCAATTGTAAGTAATATTCGTGAACACGTTGAATGCCAAGAGCTCCATTGGTCTTCAAAGTTCTAAAATTGCCTTGAAACACAATTAAATAGATAAGAAAAGACACCATGTGAAACTCATGGATTTTGAGGAATTATGTGATTTGTTGGTGAAGACACTCACTGATCAACATCGCCCAACCAAATTTTTCCTTGTTTTCAATAATCTGAGAGATTATATAGAACATCCACAATCAGAAAATATGTGCTTCCTCCTATTTTGTAACCCGATTAAGAAAATTTATTAAGATAGCAACCTCATCCTTAAACTCACCATGCCCCACCTTCTTTGGCATGTTAGTCTTTGGTACTTTCAACCACCTCTAAGAAACTATTCTTTGTGATCTTTCTTTGTCCTCTTCCCATATCTTGTCACAATCTAGAATGGCTACGTCAAAATTGTCTAAGCAAGGAGGAATATCAAAGCACTTCTCAATGTCCCTTGGCTTGAGGCTACAAATGACTCCCCCATCAGCTGATCTGATTTGTCTTATAGGAGATTCATAATGCTTAATGCAAGTAATCACAAACTCGAGATCAAAAACCATAATAGGAATAGATTCTACTACCAGCAACCCGGAATTCTCAATATTTCTGATTGTGGTATTGCTAGTACCTTCCAACATGCCCAAATTGACCACTAGATATACATGACCCAAGTTTGTATTGGTAGTTTTCAAAAATTCATGAACCAAGACCAATTTGGCCTTTTAATCTATGGGGTTGAATTGAATTTTTTAAATCTATATTTTTGACTTTAAAGTCGAGTATGTTTAGACAACTTTCATAAAAAGCTGAAAAAAGCTCTAGGATAGGCTAAACATAGCCAGTTGAGGTAGAAAAATTTGGAATTTTTTTTAAATGTGGGTTTTGTAGAGAATTGAATTCTAAGCAAACCCAGAATGTCATAAATTTGAAAAGATGGGTTTTAGCAAGGCATGCAAAATGTTTTCAGTCGAGAACTACAAGGGCTCTAAGGGCAATTTTTTTTAGAAAATCTGAAACATGGGTTTTGTAGGCAATGGAATTCTAAGACAACCCAAATGATTCGATTTTGGAAAAAATGAGTTCTTGGCCCACATGCAAAGAAATCTTTGAAAAAAATCACATTGCTTCAAAATGGAAGCAAAGGGGCAATTTTCTCAAAAAAATCTAAGACATGGGTTTTATCGCTAACACTGAAATATGTGAACCTGGATGATTTTTTTTTGAAAAAATTTCCATTTCATTTTACATGCGAAAGAAAACCTAAGACAAGAATAGAAGAATTTTGAGATAGAAAATAGAAGAATTTTGAGATAGAAAATAGAAGTTTATTGTTCTGTCTCTAAAAAAGTCACTTATGCTTGAATTGGATTTGATGAAGTCTGGATGCAATCGAAAAATGAAGTCTTGAAAATGCTTCCTCTAAACAATCTAGACCTAGCACTAAAAATAACACTAAAATTTGACACCTATAGCACCTTCAGATCTTTATTTGCTCAAGAAAGATGTGGTTTATCTCACCTGTAATGAAAAATAATGAACGCATATGCCTTAATAAATAAGAATTTATCAAGAAAGACATCTCAAATGCATGCATTTATCTTAAAATAGCGCTATCCTTCTAATTGGACCTCTAAAACCAATGTCTTGCTTTTGGTTGGACCTCAAAATAGTTAACTAATTAAGAAATATGCCCTGATTAGGGCGCCACCTCCATCCACTTAAATTAACTATGCATGCAAAAATAGATCACCCAATCACAATTAAAAATGAAGTCTAGTTGAAGTCAACTTGAAGAGTTGAACTGGAGAGTTAATTTCAGTTAATTGCCTCCACCTTTATAAGGCGTCACTTCTCTTGACTTCAAAAAGTCAAACTTTGACTTTAGGCGTCACTTTCCAGATAGCCAATTTCTTGAAAATTTGAATTTGCAAACATCAGCAGAGTC
This sequence comes from Sequoiadendron giganteum, assembly GCA_007115665.2. Lineage (NCBI taxonomy): Eukaryota > Viridiplantae > Streptophyta > Pinopsida > Cupressales > Cupressaceae > Sequoiadendron > Sequoiadendron giganteum. The sequence goes on along the minus strand of CM021101.1, from coordinate 555,771,260 downwards.
CATGTTTGATCACTGATTATGGTTGACTAACATGTCGAATTGACTAGCTAACAATTTCATTGAACAACAAGATCAAAACTAACAAGAAACTCCTTGAGGCTGCAAACCCTAATTCTAACATTTGAGGCTTCAAAATGTAGGGTAAGCCTAGTCTTCAAGGACGCTTTTGACCTCAGACTTAGAAAAAAATTCAATGCATTTTATCATTTTGAAGGTGTTTCTGACCTTACTTCATCTTACATTTCCCAATGTTTGACAAAACTTTAGAACTAGCTAACAGGCTCACTGTGAAGTTGGTTGGATTCTGAACAAGAGCTCTTGGAGAGCACTTCTCCTAAAAACATCATCTAGCAGCTAAAAAACATGGGCGTCCCTGGCCTCCAAAGGTGCTTTTCTTCCCAGAGATAGCCTTTTTTGCAGCTAGCTAAAAATTACTTAACCTTTGATTGTAGGCTGCTAACAAGTCTTTTGACCTGGTTGAGGTATGCAATGGAAAACTGGAAGTGCCACAAACAAGATGAGTATCTAAGATGACCAATAAGACTACATTTTAGGTTCAAGAACCTTGGGTTCCCCTGGCCTCCAAGGGTGCTTTTTCTTTTTCTTGACATTTTTTACCATGACTAAAACCCTATGTTTGACGCTTGATTTTGATAATTCAACAACTTAGATTCATTTGTTGACAAATGTGTTGCGAAGCCATACCAAGTATGAGACAAACATCCTGGGTGTCATTTGGTCAGAAACCTCCATCTGGTGCTTCAAAAAGATGGGCACCCCTAGCTAGCAGACATGCTTTTTGCTCCAGTGTTATTTATTTTTTATCTCCCTCATTTCATGTTCAATCTCATGTTTCAAGTGCTAGATAGATCTATCAGACTGGCTGGCTAGCTCATCACGAAGCTGACAGGATTCCAAAGAATTCTTAGTGGAAGTGACAAATCTCATAAACTTGATCTAGGCCCCTGAAATCAAGGGTGCCCCTAGCTAACAAGTGCGCTTTTGCTCCAGAGAAAAATTTCAGCATTTTCACCTCGATGAAAATCCCCTCCGAGATGAAGCATCATCTTGGACATATCTTTCCATAGAATTTTCACCAAATCATTTCAAGCTTATATTTCGACACCTAGCACCTAGCCATCTACCATTGTTGACCTCGGAGATCCTAACTTTTCACTTAAAAAAGGGAAAACTATCCACCAGACTTAAACTGAGTTTTAACTAAATCCAACTTCACCACTGGGATCATGAAGCAAAATAAGCCAATCGAAACAATTTTCAATCAATTCTGACAAGTTTCAATTTTTAGGGTTCTTTTACCCAAAAATAGGGATCTAGAAACCCTAATTTTTAACTTTTTCAAATTTTGCCAATATCTTCCTGACATCTATCTGACTAAAATCCCATACTCAATTTTCCTAAAAACTATGTTTTGACATCATTTGGAGATATCCAACTTAAGATCCATATGTTCCTTTTTGCATTTGTTCATGGAGTGGAGGGTTTCATGCACAAACATACTAGCATCGATTATCTACCACCCTGGTACAAATCCTTTATGGGCAAGATGTATCAACTTATTCAAATGAGGTTTAATGCAATTGACCAAAAACTTAGAGCATATTTTGTAAAACGTATTATACAGGTTAATAGGCCTAAATTCAGTTAACTTATTGCCCCCCTAATGCTTAGGAATGAGAACAATGAAAGTGTTATTGAATTCTTTAAGGATTTTTCTAGTAGAGAGAAATTCAGCCACCACATTCATGACATCCTAACCAACAATATCCCAAAACATCTGAAAAAGAAAGGAGGAAACCCATCTGAGCTAAGAGCTTTAAAAGGGCTAATGGAAAACACAATCTCATGAATATCATCCACCTGAGCATCACATTCCATGGGTGTAACCTCCTATTGAGTTAGGGCCAGGGGGTAACATTAAGGATGTCACCTGCTAGAAACTCCATCGGGCATGGGTTGAGGAGGTTATGGAAAAAGGAAGCACCAACATGAGCTAAATCTTCCTCCTCAGTCAAAGTGGATCCATCTTCAAGGATAAACTCAGAGATAGTATTCATCTTCCTGTGTCTCGAGGCCATAATATGAAAGAATCTGGAGTTTTTATCCCCCTCACGAAGCCATTGGTTCCTAGAACGTTTGTTCTAATAAACCTCCTCTTTCTCAATAATATTGTGAAGTTCACTGAGAAAATTATTTTCCTTAGCAGCAAGATCCACCTAGAAACCAAATTCCAGCTCTTTTTGTACTTGTCGAAGCTTATCTTTGAGAGATTTTTTATTTTCAAAGATATTACCAAAATAGCTCTTACTCCAAACTTTGAGTTTGAACTTAAGACTCTTATGTTTAAAATCTAGATTGTACATCACGAAGACACATCCAAAGCCCCTCCACCAAGAGGAAAGAAGGTACTTGAACATAGGTTGGTACATCCACATTAATTCAAAACGGGAAGGCCTTTTCATCTTAGGGGGGAGTGCTCCAACTCAAGAGTAACGAGGTATGATCTGAGCCAAATCTGATGAGAGAAGATAAAGAGAGGAAAGATATATCCCAATTGGTAGAAACTAAACAGTGATCAAGCCCAACCTGAGTAATATTGTCCCTTGCCCTTTTATTAGACGAGGTGAACAAGCTTCCCTCGAGGTCTAAATCGATCAAACCACCATCATGCAAAAAGGAGTTGAGACCCAACATGTTGTCTAGCATATCCAGAATACCTCCCTATTTTTTTGAAGGAAAAAAAGGGGAATCAAAATCCCCCATCACTATCTAGTTACTATGTGAAAAAATATTCTTACATCCTAGCAGGTCAACCCAAGTGTACCTCCTCTGGACCACATTATTGGGCACATAGACATTAGATAACACCCAATCAGGGAGGCCTAATCTTTGAGATAATGTTATGTTAAGAAAAAAATCCTTAGAGATTAAGGATCCTTTGAGAAAAGGTTTCCACATCATAACCAGACCACCAGAGGCTCTAACACTATCCACTATTAGGAACAAAGTGTTAGGCTAGATGAACTTACTAGATTTATCAAACTCAGTAGCAGTCATTTTTGTTTCTTACAAGAGAAGAATTATAGGCTTGAACTCTTTCATGAAGTCCCCTGACAATATGCTTCTCATGAAGGCTATTAATCCCTTGAATATTCCAAGAGAGGATTAAAATTTCTTACTATTCCTAGAGCCAACCTGCTCTAGTGTTTCCTATCGCCATTCGCAATATCTTTCGCTATATTTTTTGTCTAGTAAATTTACCAGGTTTCCTTCCTACCTTGGTAGCAATCCCCACATCTGTCGAATTCCAAGGGCTAAACAACCTAGGATGAATGAGAAGACCGTTCTTTGCAAGAGAAGGGGTATAACATAAGGGATGACCAAAGAAAAATCAGTAGGGATCGTGCCAGTCACTGAATGTGAGCCATCAGCACTCAGAAGAGGGCACAAGTTTAAGGTGAAAACCTCCAAAAAAATCTTGGAGGAATCTAGGGAAAAGCATTGGTCAACCACGGGAGAGAAGGTCGGGAGCACTAGGAGCTAGGTAGAGGGAATGAGCTCAAAAAAAATAGGAGCTAGAGAATGAGAGGAGGCTAGCAAGCCAGGAGGAATGACCTTGCATGATTAGGGAATAGGAACCACAGGGAAAAATAGGGGAGTTAGAATGGATGACTAAAACTGAAATGGATCTCCCAGCACCAAGGCTAGGAGAAGGGGAAGCCACAACCTTTGCTTTACCCATAGGGGATCTGAGAAAACCTTTGGGACAAGCATTGAAAATATGATCAAAAGAAGAAGAATTTTGACAAAAAGGAGAAATTTTTTTATATTCAATGGATTAGGACCACTTACCAAGCCTGGATTCTAGAATAACCGAGGTTAAGAGAACCTTGTTCGAATCAATATTGATGCAAAATCAAGAAAACACCAATCTAGACCTTTCTTTCATGACATAATCCAAAGATATGAAGTTTTCGAAGGAGTTGGCCACTCTTGCAATAATTTCTTCATTCTAGAACTCCAAAGGGAGGCCCGACAGATGAACCCAAGTGAGAAGTGTTTCCACCAAATGAGCATAAGGGTAAAAACTAGGGAGCCATTTGCACAAGGAAAGACTCTCTTTACCAAATAACTAGGGGCCGCAAGTGAGGTTATCCATGTAGTTCTCATGAGGATTGAAGTTGAAACAAAATAATCCTTTCAAAAAAGTTGAAATGGAGAAAGAGCCTTCAACAACCCACCTAGAAGAAGCCCACTTGTGAACGAATTCAATATTAGGCCTTCTTCCCACAAACCTACCTACCATGCATTTTCCATTTTGGCAAGCAATCATGAATGTTCTGGTCAATATAGAAATACATTTTTTTGAGATGAAAGAAAGTGTGGGCATGAAGAATACCTATATAAACTTGAAGTAGTGATCGATCAACTAGAGGATGGATACTTGAATGGATGAGTACTTGAATATAATTCAATAAAAAAATTGGAAATATAGTGTAAATAGTTTGTACTTTGTCTCGAATAAAACTTGATTCCATAACTATATGCCAAAAATATGGCATCCAAGACCACAAACATATAGTGGTGTAGGAAAGATAATAATTAACCAACAAATATAGTTGAAATGAGTGTGAATATCACCATAAAAATAGTTTTAAAAAAAGGTGAAATATAAAATACTAGTGGGAAACTAAGAAAGGTAAAGGTGCATCATCATAAAAATATTCACATCCTCATTATCTTCATTTTATCAATACAACAAAATATTACAAATAAATGGATAAAAACTCATATTATTCAATAAAGTGTTATAATGCTTACAAACATTAAAACATACATCTAAAAATAAGTTATGAAGCATGGAATACACTTGGATTTTAAATATTTGGAGTAAACCATCTACAAACATCCAATGAATTTTGTCATTGTATAATGGAGGCAACATCCTATTATTGAAACCACATGGTTTGTATGTGCTACATAGGGTTTCGGCCAAAACACTTTCACCCGAAACCCAAACATTTGAATTTTCCCTTTGTCACTTTGACATATGACTCATTTTATATATATGGTTTCAATAAAAAGGGTTTTGGTTGAAAACCTTTCTATCGAAACTATCTGAGTGGCATCCCACTTGGCAACCAACTCAGCATTTTTCAAAATTTTCTGAAACTTCAAACTTCAACTAAGTATTTCTTAAGTCAGAATTTAAAAAAAAAAACCTTTTGTAGAGCTCAAAGTGGTGAATCCAAATATGTATTTTTTAATATTTTGATTAGTTTTAATATATATATTTTAAAATAATGCAAGTAGGTTGTTGAACTTAAAAAAGAGGTTTATTAGAAATTAAAAATAAAATAGTAAAACATGATAATAAAAAACTGAAAAATATATGGTGCCTTAGAGGAAAGAATCCTCTTCAAAAGGGTTTTTTTTTTTGAAAAAGGAAAAAGAAGTAGACAATAGTTAGCGTCAAATGAAAACTTTTAAACTCTGGTAAGTTTGACTTTAAAATTTTATTATGGAAAAAATATACATCAAAATTTCAAAAAAAAAATCCATGCCCTAGATATTGAAGTTACCTATTTGGAGAAAAAAATTAGGGGAAAATTAAAAAAAAATATTATTTGTTTCTTGACATCAAGTGAACATCACTTTTTCTTGAAATTTTCAGCATTTAAAAATCTATTCTTAAATTGATAAAAAAATAATCAAAACAAATTTTTTAGAACTTGAGAAATTACAGGAATAAACTTCATCAAGAGCTTTGCATTTCATTAGTTTACATCATATTAAAATTCAAAACATAAAGCCCACTTTTATGTGGTCGAAGTTGAGAAATTTTTTCATGTTGGATAATTCCTTTATAAAGTGTGACATAGGTTTGTACGTTTACTGTCTTATTTCATATTCTAATGTAAAGCTAGTAAAACTAAAATTGAAAAAAATGCATCCTTATATAGCTCTCCTAATTAAGGAATAGTTACAAAAACTTTTGGCAGTGAGATTTATTTAGCCGTTTAATTATTTATAATGGATCTCTAGAATTATTTTCATGAGCAAGAAACCCAAGGGTATCCATTTAAGCATAATATTTCATGACATCAACAAGACATGTCACCATACTTATACTCTTCTTCAAGTAGATGAACTCTTCTCTACAACTTTCCTATGTATTTCAAATTTCAAATTCCTAAATCTTTGCTCTTTGGATCCCCCATGAGCTCGGATGGTGAGGGGGGCCTAACGAGCTTCCCCATCCTCTGTCTCTACTATCGTGGCTAGAAAAATGGGTGTTTGTCTTCTTCTACTCCCCAAACTGTTAATGGGAGATCTTTGTAATTGTCTTCCCCATATTCCTAGTCTCACCTTTCAAAAAAAATCATCCTTCTCCTTCTCTTGGTTGGTATTCATTCCTTTTTGATGAAGACCCTTCTTCCTATGGGGAAAATTTGATCGGTGGTAAATCCCCACGTGTGGGGTTTCGTAGGTCTCATCCTCCTTTGAGGCTTCTTGTATGGTGGACGGTCTTGAGATTACTATTTTGAACGATATTATGAATGAGATCATTGTTGATTAACAACTCTCCCTTTTCGGTAATTTCCTTTCTTTTAGACCTAATATTGATCAAGTAAGTAAATGGATAGACTCTATTTATAAACTAAAAGTAAGTGTCTCCATTAGTGCAATGGTCAATGGCCTATTCCTATTTATTTTCAAGTCACATGAAGATTTTTTCAAAGTCCTTATAGGTGTACCATGGGAATTTTATCAAAAAATTCAAGAAATACCTTTCATTGTGAAAATGGAAGCTAGGTTTTTCTCCCTCAATAGATCTAGGGGTGGTTCCCTAACCTAGATCGATCTTTGAGGACCCCCTAGAGTTCTAGAAACCTAAGGTTTTCTAGGGAATTACTAACTCCTTTGGTCACTTTATATCCATAGATAAGGTTACTTTGCAACGTGGTGAAGGTTATTTTTTGCTTGTATCTATGTGAATGGGAGGTAAATAAACTTTTACCTTCTACTATTTCCCTCAGATCAATATTTGGGGTGTGGAACCAACCAATTGAATATGAGAAATTTGGTATCTTTTGTCAGCTATGTAATAATTTTGGTCACCTTAGTGACTCTTGTAAGGCTATCCCACCTATAAAGATTGTAAACAACCTAAATCAATAGACTCATAATGTAGTGAAGGTTCTCCTAGCTTTAGAGGAGGAATTGGTTTCTCCTCTATTTTCTAATGATTAGAATGGGGTAGAAGTTCCAAATTTTGAAATTTTAAGCCCTCTTAAGTCCACTAAAGAATAATTAAATAAAACCTTAAGGAAGGATTCATCATCCCCTACTAATGGTATCAAGTCCTTTGGCTCCTATCATAAGGGGGACTACCTTATCATCACTGATAATGGCAAGAATAACCTTCCTCCTAGTAATATAGAATACCTTGAGGAAGGAGAAATTAAAATAGAGTTAAATGAAAACCTATGTATTTTAGATGATAACCCTCTAAAATCAAATTTTATGGGTTATCTAGATCATTCTAGTATCCCTCCCAAAGTTTTTCAAGATTCCCTAGATTTCTTGGTTTTTGGAGATAAGGACCTCCCCTCAGAAAATCCATTGTTGAAGGCCAAAAGGAGGACTGAGAACAAGTTAATGATAAAATGAAAAATAAGTAGATGTAGGAGGATAAATGAAACTCATAAGACCCTCTCAAAGGGATTCTAAGAATAGAGATAATGCTCAAGATGTTACCTCGGATAAACACAAAACTGTAGACGGTCTCTCGGGACAAAAGAAATGAAAGAAATGAATTATCAAGGGACCTTTTTGTTGGCAATTGTTGTCATTGATGTCAAAACTAATTGTTGGTTATCATTGATGTCAACACTTGAGGTGATATTTGGAAATTATTGTCAACACTAATTATTGGTTGTCATTATTTGACAACATTCATCTTGTACTTTTATTGATATATATTTGATGAGTTGTTGAAGTACATGGTTGGATGTCATGCCTTATCTAAGATGTATTGATTCTATGTTCCATTGTGTATTATTTATGTCAGTTGATTTTTTCTTATAAAGATATATTCAGATGAGGATTAGAAGCATGACTAATAGTGGAGAGAGTTTTCTTAAGTTCTACAATATCTTCTATGCCCTCTCTTATTGTTCTTGATAATGTATGTATTGATGAAAGGAATCTCTAGTCTCCATAATTTGCTTAATTTTTTATGGTTTAAGAAGCTGCATTGAAGACAGTCTGGGAGAATGCTTTACATTCCTTTGTTGTTAAATATTTGGTCTTACAGCTTGGGATTCAATGTTATTTCTTTGTGGATTTTGCACTCCTATCTTTTCAAGTCACCTATATTGCCAATTAGAGAGTTCTATGAATTGTATAAGGTTGGCAGTGTTGTTGGTTGTCTGAACTGGTCCAAGAAATGCTCAGCATTTCTTCGTATTGATGTCTCTACTCCTATGGATTAGTGAATGTGTTCTCAATGTTTGTATAGTGTATTAGTTCTAATTTCATGTATTGAATTGTTCCACAAGCTATTTTGATAATGCTACATCATCTAGTTATGGATTTTGTGCTTCCTAAATAAAGTATTATGTTCCTGTTTATTTTGTAGTGGTTGTTGATGGCATGAAAATATGAAATAAGTGCATTAAAGTGATGGTGTATGTTAAAGTAATATCCCCATGTGATCCACATGTTTCTAATTGGTCGCTTTGGTACCACATTGTATCTTGAATTAGCTTTCTAGGCTATTTGTGGGTATCTAGCCAATAGGGCTTATTCCTTTGCTTGTGTCATGTTCTTAGGGGTCTGCACTAATAATGGAAGATGTGTCATGATAGATTTGGGTCCTAACCTATCCTATTTGGGATTGCATCAAGTTAATTCAATTAGAAGAGTGTTTTTGGGTCGATTGGTTATGTGCTTCATGTTTCATCCACATGTTTCCTTGATGTTGATTATTAGGAAAATTTGTCTCAACCTTGCAATTATATAAGGTATTGTTGATACATAAGGACCGTTTATTATAGGTCTTAGATTTGAAGGCTGATATTTTATTAATTGAATTGCCCTAAAAGGAAGCCCTATTTTATGAGGGCATTATATTATGGATATGTATTATGATGTATTCTAAGAGTTTGATACCAGTCATGTTGTCTCTAGATCTCTAATTGGTGATACTCTTGTGAGAAGCTTGTTCTACAAGTATATTGTAATCTTTGTGATTTTTGAATAATATATTGGACAACTTTTGGAGTGTGAGTTTTTTCTCCCAAGAGGGTTTCTCCCAGTAAATCATTGTGTTGTAGTATGCATGATATTTATGTTTATTTTTGTTTAAATTTTTGTAACTATCAAATATTTATTAAAAAAATCCATTGCCCTCCTCTCAAGGTTAGTGTAGGAATTTTTTCCACTATCTTAGCTTCCTTACATCAAATTAGGTTGGTGTGCACTTGCACGTGTAATTTGTTTTGGATCACATTGGAAGAAGTGCTAAGATTTTTTGGTCCTCTCTATCTTCTAGATAAGTCTGTATTATCTTTTGGATGGCTAACTAGTTTAATTCATTTTTTATACTCATCTTGGTCGACCTAATTGAGGTTTTGTGGTGGATATAAATGCAAGATCATTTCAAATGCAACAAGATGGATAAGTGTACAAGTTTGAAAAGTGTGTGTGTGAATTGTATTGAATATCTAGAAAAGATAGTGCTAAATATTATTAGAAAAAGATCAATTATATTTCAATTCCTTAGTCAACAGAGCATTCTGTTGGAAATCTTCATAATTATCTCTAAATCATAGTGTATCCTACTCTGAGATAGTGAATCTCATCAGGTCCCTATATATTTCCCCTGGAGTTGTGTTGTCTTCACCTCACCAAGTCCTCTATATCTTTCTCTAAGCTAGTGATCCATCTTGCAAGTCTTTTTGGAAGTGAGCTTCAGAGGAGGGCTAGGTGAAGGTCAATTCATATGGCACCTTAAAGGGAAATCCTAGTGAGATCAGGGTTGGTTGTGTGTTCAAATATCATGATAGGAAGACAATAACTAAGAAATCTATGTATTTGAGGATTGGTACAAACAATGAGGCTGAATTTTAGGCTACCCTGATTGGGCTCCAATGTGCCAAATAGAAAAAGTTATGCACTTAAGGATGGGTGTTGGTGTAAATAAAGTATTGCACCTAGTTAATTCATTACTAGGGGACTTTTTTACATGTTAAGTTTACTTAGGTCCTAGGAATCTTTCTAGAAGGTGTTAGTTGTCATTAGTTGTTATCTTATCTTTTGACTTGTACCACATGTGAACCTAGGTAGTAGTGATAAGTTGTCTCATGTCACATGATTCAGACACTTGTCATAATCTTATGACATCTTGTATCTCACCTTGGCTATATAACCAATGGGTCTCTCATACATTGTACACACAACATTGAATCATAATTGATAAGAATACAATTTATTCTTGTCATATTTAGATCTTCTCTCTTTGTGCTTTTCATTTGGCCTCTAGATCTTGGTAGGTTATCTCCATAGCCAATTCTAACATGGTATCAGAGCAGGTTGGGTGCCATTGGATAGTTATTTTCTAAAGAGAGTTGGAAAATCTTGAATAGTTGAGAATGCTCTTCTCTTGCATCGTATGACTATCTAGATAATTAAAAAAACTTGATAGAAATACCAAATTTTGGAGGGGTTCCTATTTGTGGCTCTTTTATTGTAGGTTAAAATTGAAGATTTTTGGTGCAAATCTAAGCTCACCATTGAGTTCAGAGGGTTTGAGATAGTTGGTTTTTCCTTTTATTTCATCTAAATCGTACATATGAGGCCAAATCTATGAGAGTTTGAAGCTAAAGAGTGGTTGCCATATCCATAAGGTAGTTGCATTTTTGGAGTATTTTGGGTCAAATCCAATCTTTCCATTGCATCTAGAAGCTCCAAAAACTCTAAGATCGATTATCAAATTGTCAAATTCAGAGCAGTTGTCCACTGAGGCCAAAAAGAATTGCCCAGGGAGTCGTATGCCCCCCCAGGTCGTCATAATTGTGTGACGGTATGGACAAAATAAATACATTTTATTTCTGTGAATTTTTTTTTTCAAAAATTTTATAAAAAAGAAAAAAAATAGTTTTTTATATTGCAAAGTTTGGTTTTAATTGTAAAAAAATCAAAAAAATGGAAATAAAAAATCTACGGACTTAAAAAGTATGTAGACATACCTTGCATGAGTACCTATAGTAGGGTACTATGGGTCCTGCACACTTCCACATGGCAGATGGGCATACACCACAATAAACTTACCACAACCCCACATCAATTCACCGCTAAAAAAATCTGGCAGACAGGTTCTTAAAACTGGCGTTTGAACTTTGAAAAATTTGGTAGCAATTAACAATCTGGTGATAAAGAAAAGATTATGTTGACATTTACAAAAACCGGTGAACAATATAATACCAGTAGGATCCAGCAATAAATTAGTGGTTAAATTTTGCAAAAATAAATCGGAGCAATATTCAAAATATTTTGAAGATTCCTCATCGGTCAGTAAAGGAGAATATTCTGACATGTAGAAGATTCTATCAACCAGTTATGGGGAAAGAATATTCCATCACGGTGGAGGATATTATTTTTTCATGGCCTAGTGGATGTCATTTTTAATCACAAGGATTTTTGACTTCATCAATACGTCAGTATCCTTTAAAAAAAAATTCCTCCCTCTCCGTTGAGCTTCTTAATTTTGTAGGTGAACTTCAAACAACCATAAATCAGTTGTTTTGAATCATTTTTTGGAGCAATTTTTTTTATTTGGGCTAATTTTTTATGCTCTTCATAGTGGTACAATTAGTTTTTGGTTTTGGTGTCTGGATTTTCTAGAAATTATAGATTTTCACAGGTGTTGTTGCTTCGTCCTCATTTTGGGAACTTCAGGAGCTCATATCTTGCTCCTATGGTAACATTTTTTAGTTTAATTTTTTATGAAAGCGCATAATTTTTTGTGTAATTTTTAGTGGTATGATCATATTGATATTATTTCCTACCAAAAATTGTACTTGATTTTGTGGCCTATTTTGGCATCTGTAAGCACTAAGATCAAGTCTAGCTTATTGTTTTTGGTATCTAGAAACTGTAGATGCACTAAATATAAATTCCAAATCATATATTGCTTGGGGGGGTTTTATGATTGATAAATTTGGGAGCGGTGAGGGGGGGTAATCTTTTTCCTTTGTTGGCTTATGTCTCTTGATTGGTCTATTGTGTGACTAAATTGAGGAGTTTAATATGGGCTTAAAAATTCAGTCTATTGTAATAAGGTTAAATCGATGGAACTTTAAGTCTTGGTGAGATGGAATCCTAACATATTTTAGGTGGCTTAATCTTTTTCCATATCTCTATGGACTATTTCCTAAACCTTCATCAACATGGAAGAGAGTTGTGTGGGATTTGTTGGTTCCCAAATCTGCAATCCACTTGAATCCTAAAGCGTTACCAAGCCTAATGATCATATTCAAGGAGAGATTTGGACAACAAATGAGAGATTGAATTAGAACCCTCTCTCCCATGTACTTCAAGCTTTGTGAAACTCAAGAGGGTGATCCCGACAATGTGTCTATAGATACTTGTGTGCCAAAGTATCAAATACACTGTAAACAAATGATTTTCCTCAAATTATTTAACAAACAAAATACCCTAAAGACTTGGTTGGCCTTCATGGAAATTTTTGATTTAAACATGAGAGATATAATTCATTAAAGCTCAACACATAAATATACAAAGATTGATAAGTAAATTTAATTTTTGGTTGCTCGCAAACAATCTCAAGAAATTGCAACATTAAGAGACTACTGCCATGTTCCAAGGTGGAGTCATCTAAAACCATGTAATTCAAAATATATCATAGCATTTACCCTATCATAGTTATTCCTACCAGGTGACACCTTACACCACTAATACTAGAAACTCAACTAGTCATACTTAATAATCCTAGCACATAGTTGCATAAATCTGTATTTGTGTTAATACAGTTTAATTCATTCTTTGAATGACAGTAATAACACCAAACAAAAACTCAAGAAAAGACAAGAAGAAAAATATTTGCAATCTTTTATTGTTCATATTCATAATCTATGCAATGTACACTGTGGAGAAAACCAGTTCAGAATATTGTGCATTTATAGACAAATATGATAATACTATAATTGAATCCCCAATTACATGACTCAGACTAGATCCAAAACCTAAAACCAGCACTCTTTTTAATTTTCAGACCCTGTTACAAAAATATGCTTCCCCATGAGATCAAACAATGAACAACCCTCTAAAAAAATGAAGCAGAAGAATACATTTAAGGGAAAACAGAAACCCCCAAATGCACATCCATGTTGACAACTAGCATCATTTGGATCCCTTGATCAATAATTGCTCTCGCCTAAAGAAAATCCCTTTCTACACTTTACTTTCCCGCTCCCTTCATTTTTCTTGCTTTCACTTGCAATTCCCATGCAAATCTTTACCTAGCTGTAAAAACCCACTTACTAGCCTCATTTTCACTTAACATTGAAAAATATTTACTTATGCATGAAAATCCACTTACCCATTTGCCCTTTTACCTTGTAAGTTAATTTTTCTCAAAATGTAATTTAATTTTGGGTTGTGAGAAATGGTTGCCAGGAACTTTTCACCTCACAGGTAGCTTGAAAATGTTTAAAACTGTCAAAATTGCCTCCCAAGCAATAGAAATGGTTATGGACACTTTATGGAGCACAAAAGAAAATTTCACATCCTATACATGTGTTTAAAATGTGCCTAAACACAAAAAACCATGATTACTCGTTAAATTCAGCTCCCTCCATTATTCATGGCACCCAAAATTTGTGCTCGGACATAAGAAAAATGGCAGTGATAAACCAAATTGTGCCCCTTTCTTTCCTTGTGAAATTCCATCACTAAATGCCTGTCCATCATTTATTAGAATTTATTTTCCTTCAAGATTTCTCTGCCTATAGCCATCGCTTGAACTTGACCATCGTCGTTTTCCTCTTCCCTCTCCATTTCATTATGGCGATGATAATATTGTATGAAGAAAATGATTTGAAATTTCAATGGTTCCCATGAACTCCATCGACCAATAGAAACTCATAATTAAATTCCCTTTAACAAATAAAACATTAAATATTTTATTTGATGGAGGCCATCGCACCATCGCCGAAGTAATTTAAAAAATAAACTCATTACAACGATGAGCTATGAAATAAAAATACATCGCTCTGTTGTTGAAGACCAATTGAAATGAGGAAGCATTTCGGTGACAAGCGATGGAGAACAAGTCCATTGCTCGCCGAAGTTCATTTAAAATGGAGAAGCTTTTATGCGACGATGGTGGAGACTTTCCATGAAACTTTGAAGCTTCCAGAAGATTTTCCAAAGCCAAGGAAACATTAAATGAACCTATCCAATCAAGAACTTATGGCTGGAAACATTGCATTGATGTATTGTTTCCCCTTGCCACTCTCATTTCAGTGATTCTGAATTCTATTGTGTTGCCTGTCAACTCAACTAATAGAAAGCAAGAATTAAACTTGCTTTTCCTCACAAATATTTTAAATTGTATTTTATGTTTTCCATAAATGCATTTTTCAAATTTGCACAATATTTTAAACGTTAGCATTTCAAACATTAGAAAAATTGTAAATTTTAATTACGTATGTAGGCCAAACGGAGAAATTTCACTACGCACAAACGGTGACCCCTGGAGCTGATATTTTTGTGTGTGGTCATGATCAATTATTTAAAACATGAGTTTTAAATCAATTTTTTCCTAGCCTCAAAAATTTAGGTACCTCCTTTGTAAACTGACCTTCCAAACATGTTTGCCACACCCGAAATACATTAAAATAATATATCAAATGGCCTATGTTTTTTTTATGAAAATGGAGCTAGAGATGTTTTAGACCAAAACAATAAATGGGTTGTCCTTAGAATTTGAAAATTTGAAACTTTTCATAACACCTGTTTTGGCCCTGTCGCAACCAGAAAAGGATTAATTTACTCATCAAAACTCATTCAGGAGGCAAGAAACTAAATAGGTGTGTTACCATATGCACCAAAAAACACTCCACTAGAGGAATTTCTAAGATGATCTCCTACTTGAAAAATTTTAATTGGCAAATAGGGCCTCCAGAGCATATTTAACAGGATGCAAGCCTAGGCTCTGTCAATGCATTGAAGAGATATAGGCACTTCAAATTTGCAAAATTTGAAGGTGCCATCAGGACTTCAAAGCATAAAATATCCTGGGAGTAATTGGTTGTAGTTGTGATATTGATACACAAATGGCCGTTGATGGTATTAAGACCCCTCGTGACCTTATGACCAAACTTTGGGAGATGTATGGAGACTCGAATGAATCTCCATTCCCAGAGGATCTTGTTGTGGATTATCTTGTTCCACTTGCAGATTTTTGACCTATTGATGATAAAACAGCCGAATCACTTACTAATTGGGAAATTTATGGTAGTCTTGATGACATAGAACCTTCTCGTTCTCCTCCTATAGAGACATCTATTGAGACTTAGTTTCTATGGCTCCTAATCCAAATTCAGAGGGTTCATCTTCTTCATCTATGAGTCAACATCTTGATTCTAAGGACTCTTATAATCTAGCATTGGCAAAATCATCTACTATTGTACCTGAGGATGCTTGTGATTCCACAGTTTTGGTTCCTTTTGATTCAATGCAACAAGACATTCATTATCTTTCAGATTTGGCTACTTGTGATTGCTTCTTGATAGGTATTTCAAACTTGTTTATGGAATCCATTACATATTTAGGAGACATCATTGATGAAATTCATCTTCTCTTTGATAGAGAATATCCTTCTTCATTTGTTGTGTGGGAATACTTTGACCCTCTTGTTCAATCTCTACATGATCATTCTTTGCAATTTGACGTGACTATGGATACTTTTGGAAAGCATTTGGAGGAGGCTTCTTAGTCTTCAAAGGGGATATCATTATCTTTGGATTATGTTCTATATCCATCTCTACTAGATTCTATATTGTCCTCTTTAGCAGCGTGGCCTAGAACACCTATTTGGAGTGTGTCAATTTTCAACATCAACATGGAGACACTTGAGCATTCTTTTGAGACATCATCACATATCATCCATCTTCCTAACATCCTACATATCATCTTGGTATGTTTTCTTCCTAAGGGGAGAAATTTCGTTCGACGAGATTAGATCATCTTCAACATTCAATGTCAGTCTTCTACCATCATTTCAAGAGAATCAATATTGAGGGGGGATTGCATCATCTCTCTTCTTCTTCTCTCTTTATGGGGGGTCTGGTGCAAGAGCACCTACGAAACACTAGGCATTAGGAAGTCTAGGATGCATTTTTTTTAATGTATTTCCATGAAGGTCATGTTGACCATTGGAATAGAGTTAGAGGCTTAATAATATGCCTTGGTCAGGAGTGATCAGGAGTGATCAGTAGGTTAAGGAGGGAAAAGGTTTAATGAGTTTAGAAACTCACTTTTCTTAGTTTTCTAAGAATTGGCAAAAGTGGCAAGATGGTACATTTTGCACCTTTGCCACTTTGTAACTGACATGTCCAACCAAGGGGAGGCATAACTACCTTTTGTTGATCTATTTAGGGGTGCCTCGACCTGAGGGCAAGGTTGGAAGACATTGGAAGTTTTTGTAATGTTAAACATTCATGAATACTGGTGAGTTCAGTGAGAAGATAGTATGATTTTTTGTGTTTTGTTTTGAATTAGTGTGTTAATGGATTGAACATGGCACTTGTTAGAGTAAAGTAATTAATTAACTTTACTCTCCTCTTAAGATTTCGCCTTGCACACATATTAGTCATTTAATAATTAATATTAATTATTAAATGCACTCACCTTTAGGATTAGGTTTTCCTTTTAGGTTTTGATCTCCTTTTATAAGGATTGATCTCTTGTATTTCTTTTATGCACTATTCATTTTTCTGGAATACATCTTGCACATTGTGAGAGCCAAACCCTTGTCTTGATCTCTCTCCTTCTCTGTGACAAGTCTTTTGCATGCAGGTATTGATCGGGTTCTGTGGATTTACATTTCTCAAATCCTACATGGTATCAGAGTCAGATCTGCTGCAGCTTGTTTAGTTTTTGAAAGAATTAGAGATCTTTTTTTGGTTGCATCAGATCTGTGTTTTTTTTCTAGTTTTTATTTGGAATAGGGGGTTTATTTTTTTTGGTGCACTTTGAGCTCAAACAGACCTCACCGTTGAGCTCGCAGCATCCAAAAACCCCTATTTTGATATAAAATTCATCGAATTTGGCTTCACGGCGTTAGATCTACGAGGGTTTGATGTTTTTTGAGGGTTCCTGATCCAGAGTGTACCTGAAATTTTGAAGCGATTTCAGCCCAAACCGAGCTCACCATCGCATTCAGAGCACCCAAAAACCCTTAAATCGACTGTCAAATCGTTGAAATTGGACACAGTGACTCCGGGAGGAATTTTTTTTCATTTCTGGGTCGTATGGCCTAGTACGGCATGCAATCCAAAAATAATAATTTAAAAATCATAGAGTTATGGGCACCACCGTCAGTTAACCGCTAGTGGTTAACAGCTAGCGGTTAATGCTAGCTATTATCCTAACCACCAGGCTTAACCCTCAAACCTTTTTGGAGCAGTTTTGGTATTTTGGCCATAACTTTTGCATACGAACTCGGTTTTTCGAAAACAAAATATTATCGGAAAGCTGGTTCTGAGCCCGTTCTGATGGTGTAAAAATTTATTCAAAAATATTCAGTTTGCATGCATTTTTTCGTAGTCAAATTCAGATGATCTTTTTGCACTTCGAGGGGCATAACTTGCTCAATTTTGCTTTGTTTTTCAAAAGCAAATAGGTGTCGGAAAGGTGGTTCTATGATCTTTCTAGATCTGCAGTTTATTTCACTAGAAAATTCTTTAGGTACACAGAGATTTGTCTCATACATATACTGCTTTCTATTGTTTTCTGGCTTTCAGTTTGTACTGGGGATTGGTTTTTTGCATTGTGGGGGGGTGTTTTTTCTTGCTTTCTATCATTTACATCAGAAAACCAGAATCTATAAACACCAAAACAAAACAAAAACCCCTTCTGCATCTTCTGTCTAGTTCTGAAAGACCACTAAATAATAATAAAAAAATTCAGAGCAGTTGAGGCACAATTCACAGCATGGCCGAAAATACTTCTAGTGTTGAACTTCTCACACCTCATAACTATCATACCTGGAAGACATTTATGACACGTCTTCTTAGATCAAAGGGGTTGTGGTCCTGTTTAGATACGGTTCAGCCAATTTTGACAAGGCCATTTGAGATTATGCAGCATAGAAATAAGATGGATGAGGCTATGGGTTTGATTTCCTTACATGTTTCAGACAGCTTGTTGTTTCATCTTGATGCATGTAACAGTCCTCTTGAAATGTGGACCAAGTTCAATGATTTATTTGGTACCATCAATCAGTTTCGTGCACTACAGATTGAGGCAGAGTTGACTTCACTTGTACCTGATTCTTTTCCCTCCATTGAGGACTTTTTGATGAAATTCAAACAACAGAGATCTCTTCTACAGGGTTGTGGTAAGGTTAAGACTGATACAGAGTGTATTTACCTGATTTTGTCAAAGCTTCGTGGGAACTTTCAGATATTCTCATCTACCTTCCATTCCACTATGGATGCCTTGGGTGCATGTTTTACCATGCCTTCTTTTGAGGTGTTTTGTGATCGTTTGACACGAGAGCAGGCTAAGATATCACAGTTGGATGCTCTCACAGGATCACCGCACCAAGCATTGGTAGCACAGTCATATCAGGGGAAGCAGAAGCAGAAGCAGAAACAAAAACCACAGACCACAGAGCATTGGAAGGATTCTAGTTCACAGAAGACTTTTGATTCACCTTCTCCTAAGGGGGAATCATCGAAGAAAGATAGACCTAAGTGTGCTTATTGCACTAAGCTAGGACATGATGAGTCCAAGTGTTATGAGAAGAAGATAGATGGATATGCAAAACAGGTTTCAGATTTGACAACTCTTCTTGAGAAGAACCATATTCATCACTCTTCTTCATCTACTTCAGGCGGGTCTTCTTCTTCACCATCATTCCAGATAGATGGACAGGCCCCACATAAGGGTCATGCATTATGTGCAACCACCATTTCACATTCATCTAGATGGCTACTAGATTCAGGTGCTTCACACCATATGGCATCTTCTCAGGACATGTTCTCATCTTTCGAGGCTGTGTCCTCACCACACATATTGATGGGTAATAACACTTATATGAGTGTATGTGGGAAAGGTTCTATCGATATTGATGACGGTACATTCAATGATGTACTATGTGTTCCATCTTTGTCCACTAACCTTCTCTCCATCTATCAGATTGCTCACAGTGGGACAGGGAAGATAGTTGAGTTCACACCTGATTCAGTGCACATCAGAGACATTCAGACTGGCAACATTGTTGCAACAGGGACAGTTGATCATTCTTCCCGATTGTATGCATTTACACAATTTGGTCCACCATCTCCCTCTCTTTCTAAAAGAGAGCATGCAGTATCTGAGGAGAAGTTTGGTCACTTGAACTTATGTGTTCTTCCATCTGTTCATGAGACTAGTGTTGAGACTTCTACACCTCTTCCTCCTATTGAGATCACATTTGTTCAGCAGGATACCTCTTCAGTTGTGACTGACATTGTTGCTCCACTCATCGAGCCATCAAGTGCAGTTGTTGAGGCCATATATGAGGATATTCCTTTCCTCACAGATGACAGATTCAGCACACCTGTTATCCCTTCTTCATTGGAGATTCCATTTCAGGATCATCTTGAGTTGTTTGATTCACCATTTTGTTATTCATACACTCATGTTGTTGTTTTGTTCTTCAGTGCGCATCATCCAGGACTTCCATTTTCACCTCACATCCAGGGATTTCCTCTTCTTCGACTGTTGGATCTGTTTCTTCCTCCGAGGTGACACATCGGTTTGATCATTGGCACAGGGGTTCTCTCATTCTGGGGGGCTTTGGAGTCTCCACTCTCTCTCATGGGGGGGTATCTGATTGTATATCTGCATATGTTCTTGAGAGAGTCTCTTGAGACATTCCATTTGTACTTTCTTTTTGCATCTCTTTTTGGAGAGGAGTTTTTTCCCACTGGGTTTTCTCCTTTTCTCCTTTTCATAGAGATTTCCTTGTACTTGGGTACCTGATCAGGCCTAGTTGCCGGGACCCAATTTTACTTTCATGCATTGTAGTTACTTTTGCTTTCTTGCACTAGTTTGTAGCTGCACTCTTGCTCATCTTAAGGGGGGGTGTTAGAGTAAAGTAATTAATTAACTTTACTCTCCTCTTAAGATTTCGCCTTGCACACATATTAGTCATTTAATAATTAATATTAATTATTAAATGCACTCACCTTTAGGATTAGGTTTTCCTTTTAGGTTTTGATCTCCTTTTATAAGGATTTATCTCTTGTATTTATTTTATGCACTATTCATTTTTCTGGAATACATCTTGCACATTGTGAGAGCCAAACCCTTGTCTTGATCTCTCTCTTTCTCTGTGACAAGTCTTTTGCATGCAGGTATTGATCGGGTTCTGTGGATTTACATTTCTCAAATCCTACAACTGTGTGTAGTGTAGGAAGTAGTGTAGTTGTTTACCAAGCATTGTGTGGAACAGTAGGTGGTTAGTTTGTTCACTTCAACTGTTCTTTTGTAATTAGAGTGTTTCTTTTGAATTGTTGTTCTGACTGTCAGACCGTGGAAGAATGGAGATTTAGTTCTCATTCCCACTATACCTAGAGTACGAGCTTTTGGAGATTGAGGCTAGACTCCATGGTTGTAAATAGGTTAGGGTTAGGAGTGGTTAGGAGTCCAAGGATCATGGAGAAATTCTTCTCCTAGGCGAGCTTGACAGTGCCCGGCTAGGAAAGACAGGAAGTGCAAAGCACTTGGTTTGCAGGGGTGACCTTTCCCTGACAAATCACATGGTGAAAAGGTAGATAGATTCCTTGCACAGGCTTGGCATGAAGGAGGAGACTTTACCAGTCCATTTGATTGGAGAACAAGTTGACAGTTCACTGTGAGGTCAGGGAAATGGCCTAAAAGAGGCCTAAATTGCAAAATGGAGGGTTATGATTGTGTATGGTCAGGTGAAGATGAAGACCTCCAGAATCTTTGAGGGATGGATATAAGGACCAAGAAACCAAAGACAAAATTTTGTGCTCTTTGGATAATTTAGGAGAGTTAACCTATTCCCTCGGAGAAAAAGACCTAATTGGGAAGCCTAGAGCTAGAGAACTAAAACCCTAGATGAGGGTTTGGTGAAGGCAATGGACAAAGGAAGCAAGGTGGAGTTTTCAGAGCTAATTTATGATGATGTGAACTTGTAGGAATCATCCCCACACGTTTACAAAAAACAAATTGAGAGTTGGGAGTAATTAGCCTTTAGGGAAGATTGAGGGCTAAGGGAAGAATAGGAGAATTGCACCAAGGGAGACTTAGTAAATTAGAATTGAGATGATAGTGGGGTTGGCCAGGAGAACCAGGGGTACCTAAGTGAAGGTCCTAAAGTTTAAGGTGACTAAGACACCAAGGATATCTTGCTAGAAAATATCCAAAGCATGGAGCAGTGATTCCATCCAACCCTACCCTATCAAGGTCTTTTTATTCACTTGGGGTTTGGGCCTTCTCATTATTCATTGAGATCATTTCATTTTTGTATTTCATCTCTCTTTTGGGGAGGAGTTTTTTCCCACTAGGTTTTCTCCTTTTCTCTATTTGTGAGAGATTTCATTTGTATTTGTACATGGGTACCTAACATGGCCTAGTAGTCAAGACCCATTCTTTCATCTTTGTGTCATTTGCATAATAATTTGTTACTCCCTAAGTTGCACTTAAGGGGAGTGTTGGTGTAAATAAAGTCTTGTACCTAGTTAATTCATTACTAGGGGACTTATTTACATGTTAAGTTTACTTAGGTCCTATGAATCTTTCTAGAAGGCATTAGTTGTCTTTAGTTGTTATCTTATCTTTTGACTTGTATTACATGTGAACCTAGGTAGTAGTGATAAGTTGTCTCATGTCATATGATTAAGACACTTGCCATAATCTTATGACATCTTGTATCTCACCTTGGCTATATAACCAAGGGGTCTCTCATATGTTATGCACACAACATTGAATCATAACTGATAAGAATACAGTTTATTCTTGTCATATTTAGATCTTCTCTTTGTGTGCTTTCCATTTGGCCTATAGATCTTGGTAGGCTATCTCCATAGACAATTCTAACACCAATTACTCAATGATTTGGAGGCCTTCAAGGTGACTCATATCTACTGAGAAGGCAATGAGGTGGGAGATGACTTGGCAAAAAGGGCCTCAATGGCAGGGTCGAATTAAATGGCTTGCACTATCCAAACTTTGCAGTAGTGAAATGTGGATTAGTAGTGTGGAGGTGATGTTGATATGATCATTGGTACCATGTCATAATGAGTTTTCAGATTGGATATTGGTGGGGGATCATAAAACTTGATGATGGTCGAGTTTATTGGCATGGTTTCATTGCAAAGTTGGTGTGGTCATTCTGGGTTGAATGTAATGGACACCCCAATTAGACTAGAGAGCTCGAGGAGCTAGTTGGAGTTCATGGGAGAAGTAACAAAGAAATGGTAGGGTAATGTCTTTAAATTGAGGCATGGGTTGATCATCCACGCACTGAAGATCGATGGTGCTTTGCAAGGATTTCCTCCATTCATTTCATTGACACAGGGTGAACGTAGAAATTGTTGCGATGTTCTTGGCCTTGGTTCTAGATGTAGGGGAGACAAAGGAAATGGTGCACCAATTGTACAAAAAATTGATTTGAGGGAAGTATTTGGTTGGGTTGGAGGATGTGTTGGAAAATTATGAAGTGGGGAGGGAGGTTCCATTACCCAGTGACTACTACATGTTGCAGCATCATGGGTAGCCTCTAGAACAACATCTTTTGATCTTCTCCAATGACCCGTCTTCCCTTCCCAGGTTTTGGGCATCGAAAAGTATCAAGTTTCTAAATTAGATTTTGGAGATGATTCCAGATGAGGGGGCGAGTTGGTTGTAGGATTATATTGCTGCAGAGGACCTGGTGGACAAGGGTGGCACAACCAACTAGGGTAAAACCAAAATTTTCAACCATTTGAGGTAATGCTTGGTCGAGTATTCTTTGTTTTTGGGGAGTGGATTGGGGTTTTTATTCTTTGTGTGTTTTTTCATGCTAGGGTTTTGGTGGGAAAGATTGAAGACCATAATTTTTGCAGCCATGCTACTGTTGTTGGATTGGATGGTATGATGTATGGGTCTAACTAAATTGTAAAGGGTTGTTGAGTTTGATAGAGGGTACCTTTTTGTAATTGGGTGTTTGGTTTTTGTTCGGGGTGCTAAACTGTTTCATGTTTTTTGGTGGTCTTGGATATGTGATGGTCCGTTAATGATCTGGTACATTTGAATGTACTTTTAATGTTTTATAAACTAATATATGGGTTCAGCCCCTTAGTTTCTTTTGCATTGATCAAAATAATAATAATTAAACTAGTCAAATATATTTATTTTTAAAAATTACACTTATGGATCTACAAAAGGATATTTTTATATTTAAAAATGTTATTTACATGAGTAGAAGTTGTTGAAACATCATTTTTTTTAAATAAGTTTTTTTTGGGTAAATTGACTTGAAAGTGGTGCTACATATGCATTTAGCCAACAATTTCAGTTGGAAAAGTTTTGGACATATCTAACTTAGCTAGAATGAATCTTACTATATCATCTATTTGACCGTGGTTGATTTTTAGTTAGAAATACTTAAATTCACTTGTATTGATAAGTCAGATGAAAGTGTGACACAAATTTTTAATTTTACCCTTATACATGCAACAATTGAGTTTAGTAAAGGAGTTCATGTATCAAATTGGATAGTTGTAAGACCAACATAATGTTGGTACCACACAATAGAGAGTATGAGGTTTTTGGTAAAGTAAAGGTGGCCAAATGAGAAGAGATCATAGAAATAAATAGTAGGTGGTAATAAAGAATATTTGTTGTTGATGTGGACATGGTTGAAGTCCATTTAAGAGTTGAAAAAAGTATATAGTTAGTTGCATGGATGAGATGAAGTTCATGAAGGGGTTGAATAAGATCCTGAATAGCTATGACAAGGCATTAAAGAGCTCATAATAGAGAAGAGATTGGGGGTTCAATTGGCATCCATGTTTGAGGATTCAATTAACTATCAAAATAATTTGGTGGTAAAAGAAAGCCACAACAACATTAAAGGGAGACATTTGGGAGATTATGGTGATATAAATTTTAAGCAACAAATGGGAAGGATACATATAGTAAGGATAGGCATTTAATGACTAGGAAAAATTAAAAGTAGCAAAATACTATGTAGTGTGAGAGGGATCAACATTTAATTCTAGGATTTGATGGTAAGTAGTTACAATGATAATAAGGTCACAAAATGTAGTAAATTTTATCACATGAATGATAATGTGCAAGTGTTGAGTGAGTTGTAAATAGCTATTTGAAGTCTCAAGTTACCTAATAGTATTGATAGAGAGCCTAGTGTGTGCAAGGTAATATTCCCACCAAATATAAGGGAGATTTGGTTATGCAAGTAGAATTTATGGTGAGGCATTTTAGCACTTGCCATAGATAGGGAGTAGGTGATTTTGAATTCCTAGAGATTTAGGAGAGACTCAAGAAGAGGCATGCATAGAGAGGGAAAACAAAAATACAAACAAGGAGGAAATAAATGGTAGAGAATAAATCCATGAGGTAGAGAAAGAGTGTAAGGAGACACATGGACAACCAATGAGGGGTGAGAGAGAGATGTGGAATGTAGTTAAAAAGGGGAAAGTTATCAACCATGGAGCCAAAGCAAGGTGTTAGAGGGTAATAATATGCACATAAGGACTTTATTAGAGGGGAGAAATTTAATAGAGGAAACAACAAGGATGAAGGGGACATGAGAAATCCAATGGAGTAAGAGAGCATGTGTGACATTGACTAGGTAGCATGATGAGAAGAGGTGAGGATCTTGTGTGAGATCAATTGGGAAACATACTAAGAAGAGGTGAAGATGACATATGAAACTAACTAGGTAACATGGTATTAAGGAGGTGAAGCTACAATTAAGCAACATGGAAGCAAGAAACTACAAGTAAACAACATGGAAGCAAGAAGATGTAAGCAGTATATGAATAAAATATATGTAACAATGTTAAGAGAGAAGTTGAGAGTATGTGTATATTTGAGGTGCTAAGTGTGCATGTAAGTGAGTGTGAATATGGGAATTACGTCGCTATATGTAAGATAAAAGAAATGTTTTATTAAATAATATTTTTTATTTTTTATAGTGTCTAGTGAGTGTATTTAGGTGCATGTAGGTTAGACCTCTCCATTCTTTCATGTGATTTTTGTAGGATAGTTGGTGCAATTTTGGTGGTAGGTCTTAGGTTGGTTGGTAGTTGCTACAAGTTGACTTATAGCCAAAGAGAGAACCTTGTTTTTATTCTACATAGATACACATGGGGTTCTTATGTAATTCACGAGTTATTTAGGTGCAACCTACATCATGTGGTATTAGGGAGCGCAAGTTGGGTGGATCTTTCCATCAATTGAGATACCATTTAAACCTCATCGTCCCTTTTTGAGTGGCTCAAGATTGATCTAGCTAAAGCCTGGATGGCACATGAGAATTAATACAAATTTCAAATTATCTAGTTTGAATTCCAATTTTCTTGCCCCTTCCTAGAAGCCATTATGAGTTGACTTAGCACACACTTGTGCATGATGTTGTTATGTCATTGTATTTAAAGACATCTAATCTACACTTAATTGAAGATCCAATAAATAGAAGAATCCATTAAACCATATTTTGATTACTAAAGGAAAAAATTAATCATGTTTGCATATAGGTCATTTGTATTTTGGTGAATTTTTTTTTTATGTCACTCCTCATCATTAATCTAGCTTGCTAAAGTAATTTGACCTAGGACCACTCATCCACCTATAGAGTCAAAAAACTCATAAATGGTGTCCTTAGAAACCACCTTTATAATTTTAGCTACTATAAAGACAATGGCAATGAGTGTATCAAACACACATTTTGACAATTGATTTCGCACATCACAAGTTAACTATGTGCATTAGATCAAGATTGCATTGCTCATAATCAACTATAAAGTGCTTGGATCTAAACCACAAAGTTTTTTGAGATTACATAGATAGTGAGACAAGCATCAAATCAAAGACATGAATTCTCTAATAGTTAATAGTAACTCAACATTTCATCTATATCAAAAAGTGGTAAATAATTGTGCAGTTTTTATTGGATAAAATTTATTTTAATCGAAAGATGTTTATGAATAGTTGAACAAAAGACTTAAAAAATCAGCACATAAAAACAATACATTAGTTGTTTACAATGAGAGTAAGTCCCACATAAAAATAACTTATATGTTAACTCCAATACACCTTGTTTTTATAGGAGGTGAGTACTTGAGGAAAAGAATTTATTTAGATTGTCCCAAATTAATATTTTTATTTTTATTTTTAAAAGGTCAAAGTCCTAAACTATTTATATTAATCGTATAGCTAAAATACATTATTATAAGTTCAAAGCATTTGAGCCAAGGGAGAATATTCATCCCACTGAACTGGAAGTTTAACTTGAAATTCAAAACAAAACTAATTGCATCCAACGCCCATTGAAGGAAAAATCAGAGAAATATCTGTAAACTATAAACTATAAACTATTCCCCCTCCCCCCCAACATGTAGTCTAAAGCAACTACCCAAAATGTTTGGTGCTCAAATTAATATGTATTCAAGTTTGTAGAAACTTTTATATAAGATTGGATATAATGATTCATATTAAGGTAATTTTCAAATAATTTTAAAATGTTGTAAGGGAATAAATCACATCTCTAATATAGATAGTTAGGTTAATTAAATAAATAAATTTTTGACAATTAATCAAATTTGATAAATGAGTTGGGCTTGATATTAAAATTCAATGTAGAATTTAAAACATATATACAATACTTACCTAGATTCTTGAGATGGGGAAAAATGCTAAAATGTTAAGAATCAATTCATCACTATATTGAAGTTTTAGGGCTTGATCAAACAACCACCTTAGATTCTATAAACTAATTGTGCTCTATTGTGGTTCAAATCCATGGCTATGAAGTGAATTGGCAGGTGGACCTATACCTATATTCACAAGAGTGAATTGGATAAAATTTAGCTATTGAAATTTGTTTGCCTTGGTCTTTGGATGTCTAAATTATAATAAGGATGTATTAATTATAATTATCCTTAAGGAATCTATTGAATCATAAGGTTCTTATTCTTATTCAAACCCCTAGGAAAACTAGTTTCATAAATTATGAACACAGTCAAAGATAACAAGAAACTATGTAGGGATGACTAAGATGATGCATAACAATATAATTGTATTCATCAATGATACTTCTAAAATGATGTACAAGTGGATTAGGGCATGTGGCACCTAGATGCATGATCTCAAATGATGAATGAATGTCTTTAAATACAACATAGTACAAAAATATGTGCTAGATCAACTTAGATTGGCTAACATAAGGGATTCAACAAGATTAAATGTAAATCTAATTTTTAGAAGTTTAGGTTTCAAATCCACAAGCACAAAAATTTACGGATCTAATCTAGAATGAGGAATAGGGAATCTAGTGACTAAGAAATTTTTTGGAGCAAGTGATGATGGAGATCATAATAGGATAATATCATGAGCTAAATTCATGCAAGAATATACCACTTGTAAACTTGTTATTATATAAAAGATACTATAGTTGAAGTGGGCCTAAACATAATGGAAAAAGGCATGGGCGTGCAACTTTCACCATTATATTTTCCCTTACTTTGATGTGCATGTTAACTACTATTAGGATGCATTACAAAGTAAAAATTGTACTCAACATGAAACACAAATATTTTAAGAAAATAAATGAATAATGATATGCTCAAAAAGAATATAGATATAGTTGACAATTCATAAATTTTCCTCACAATGAGTGCTCCATTAGAAACTCACAAAATATTAATTTTTTGGCAATGGGTAGCATCTATCAAACATTTTAAAATAAACACTAATGCCATAGTTTACTTCAAAACTATATTAAAAAAATAGTAAAATTAAAAAGGAGAAGGGTGAGATATTTTGACTCCAATCAAGCAAAATATCCTAAGAATATAAAAAAGGTTGGTAAATATTCCTTCAACCTAGGAATGACTATGATTGTGTCACTCAAAAGCACAAATTATAAAAAGGAATGTTAGTGACATATAAAACCTAGATGAAAGAATAAAATGATATAATCATGATTAAATAATGTAAACATGGTAAAATCTATCATGTGATAGCTATATAAGAATGTAGACAAGATATGGAGCAAGAGTGGGAGTGGGAGTGGGTGTCTAATGGGGATTTTTTAGAATTTCAACCTAGTAATCGATAGAGACCATTCCTTCCAGGGCCACAAGGAGCTCCTTGGGCCTAGAAGGAATTGAAATATACCCAAAAATCAAGCCATAAATATCCCCAATGTCCTTTCAAAGGGGGAATTTATGGTGGCAGTCTGCAATATCCTCTAAGAGGGAGAAAACCAAAACCTGCTCATGGCTTGTCTATAGTTTTCCCACAGCTTGGTGGGCCTCCTCTATGCTTCCCACATGCCCCTTTGCCACACCAGTTCTTTGTTGCTCCAACTTCCTATTGCCACTTTCCCCAACATCGTGTCATTGGGATCTAAAACCATTGGTCAAAACCTAGTAAAAGGGAAAAACATATCACCCACGATTGTATTGCAAGCTTCCTACCTCATCAATAGAGTTGTAGGTTTCCTAAAGCAACCTAATTCCTAAAAAATCATCATCAGGTTGCACTTCTAAATTCTTCTACTCAATCAAAATATAAAGTGCACATCTCTAAATACTTGTTCCTTCCTTCCATGTCTATCCTCAAAATTCATTCACTTATAGGTAATATCTTCAACTGTATCCCTCCCATTAATACTTTAGAAGCATGGGCCATGAACAATGGTTGAAGGTCTCAGAATTTTTTTATTTGCATGAGGGGAGCAGTTTCTTTTTCTTATGTGCCTCTTACAAAGAAAGGTGCAAGGCAGAACCCAACCTTTCTTTCTTCTACCCTAGAAACAAACCAAATATTGCAGCAGCACTCCACACCTAAAAAATTTCACACACCTACTATCTATCTTCCCTCTCCCTAGAAAGATCTTGGGTTGTCAACACTAAAACCATCTCAAGAGAAAAATTTGAAACCAAATGGTGAGTCAAGCGCATATAGGGAACTTTTTCCCTTCCCCATCAGAGGTTTCTGCTCAAATCTAGAACTTGGACCTACAAAGAGGAAACACTCCTCCTTTGTGGCCCCTAGTTCTACTATAGGTCTTGCAAGTATCATTTCCCATACCAAAAATGGGCAATGGAAAAACACACACAATCAATCTCTCACACGTAATATCTCTCCAACATCTCCCACTCCAAGTGAAGACATACTGGAGGTGCAGGTCACACAATATGATGTGTAACACACCCCTCGAGAAAATGGTTATTGTAGTCAATTTCTCAAGTGTTTGGATCTCGATATAGAAATTTGTTTGGGAACTGCTCTCCCAGATGGCACATACCAACCGAAAGCAGTGTTGGAACTCCCCAAGCCCTCTTTTCAGGAACCAAACGAGCCTCACTCCCCAATAGAGAATGGACCTAATAACACCCCTTATCAGCTCTAGTCACCCTTATCAATTTTGATTCAAGGAAAAGTCTTACCTACAAAAAATGAGCTAAGTTTTGAAGAAGGTTGAGAGCTCGTGACATAAACACAAATGTTGGAAATGGTAAATCACCTTCTTCTTCAAGAAGGATCTAAACTATTTGATCAATTGGTAGAGGAATCATGTAATAGGAACATAGA
This sequence comes from Sequoiadendron giganteum, assembly GCA_007115665.2. Lineage (NCBI taxonomy): Eukaryota > Viridiplantae > Streptophyta > Pinopsida > Cupressales > Cupressaceae > Sequoiadendron > Sequoiadendron giganteum. The sequence continues at coordinate 555,741,143 of CM021101.1, read as the reverse complement.
ATATAATTTTTCTCAAGCCCTATCAATTGCACAAACTAAGAGAATAATCTCTCAGATTCTAAACATAATGCCCCTAACAAGAGGTAGACCCCCTAAAAGCAACAAAAACAAGGATGAAATAACCGCTAGTATCCAAGCCACATTAAACAAAAGCATTAGACTGAGGAGGGCCTATTGCTCTCCTCAAGATCAATGAGATTCCTATCTTGGAATGTTAGGAGCTTGAATGCCCCTAATAAAAGATGCTTGATAAAGCATCAACTTGACTCTAGCGAAGGGAAAAAATTTATGCTTCAAGAAAAAAAATTCACTAATGACCAAGCACAAGTAGTATTTAGTAAATAGAAAAAATTGCAATTTATACATTCTCCAACACAAGTTTCTTTAGGGGGATTAGTAGTTTTGTGGAATTTTAGAAATACTCAGGTGGAACCAATCTTCTCAATGTAGCATTGGATGCTCATGAAGATAATTTCTTTTGACCTAAGTTTCTGGCTTATAAATATTTATGTGCCTACATCAACAGTTGGGAAAAATTTCGTCTGGGATGCCTTATCCTAAATCTTATCCAACCTAAAAGAGGAGAAGTTACTACTAGGAAGGTACTTTAATGAAATCTTGCATCACAATGATAAAAATGGGGCATACTCCCCCCTCAAAATTTGTGGAAGACTTCAAGGACTTCACATAAGAAAATTTCCTATTAGACTATCCTCCCCAAAATGGAACATTCAAATGGATAAATAGGCGTAAAGATTTATGTTTCATTGCAAAATGATTGGACCTAATCTTTGTAGATTGGGCTACAGAAATATCCCCTCTAGAGTCATCTATCCTCTCATTCATAGGCTCAAACCACTTTCCCATACAACAAGCCCTAGCTTCACAAACACCCCACCCATTATCAGCTTTCAAGTTCAAGAAATTTGGTTTAGAGATCCCCATTTCCTACCTCAACTCAAGTGTTGGTGGGAAAATGCACCCTTTATCTTTGGCTCCATAATGTTCTAGCTAGCAAAGAAACTAATATATATAATAGAAAATTAAAGTTTAGAACAAGAAACACTTCAAAAACATATTTTCACAAAATATATCCCTTCAAGCTCAACTTGATGAGATCAATGATCAAATCATACAATGTATAATGAATCATATCTCCTTCAACCTACAAAAGAAACTACAATTGGAACTAGAAGATATCTTGTCAATAGAAGAGATATATTGGAGATATAAATCCAAAGAAACTTGGCTCAAAGATGGGGATAAGAACACTAAATTCTTTCATATTTCTTCAAAAATAAAATAGCAAGTGAACACTATATTCAACATCACCTCTCCCTCAGGCAGAAATTTGAAGGCAAAGAAAATTATTAGTCAAGAAGCAGTCTATTTCTTCTCAAATCTACTTAGTGTATTAGATCAGCAAATTGCCCAAGCAAGTAGCACTAATGCAAATGATTTTATCCAACACTAATTTCCAAGGAATAAAATACACTTTTTAAAACCATTCACATTAGAAGAAGTGAAATAATTGGTCTTCTCTATGCCACCAGACAAAGCTCCAAGCTTGGATGGGTTTATTGCCATTTTCTTCCAAAAGGGTTGGGAGTTCATAGCGAAATATATTTTTCTATCATTAGAGGAATCAGGGAGAAATGGTAAGATCTTGAAAGAATTGAACAACACCTTTATAGTGCTAATCCTAAAAAAATAGAATCCATCTACCTTTGCTAACTTTAGGCCCATATCTTTATGTAATACCATATACAAAATCTTCTCCAAGGTCATTTCATCAAGATTAGCCAAGATCAGATCCCAAGAATAATCACGGACAATCAAGGAGGCTTTCTCCCAAGACAAGATCCCACAAAATTGGTCCTAATAGCAACTCATGAAACTTTTCATTCCATCAAAGAAAATAGAATTTTAGCTATGATAATCAAACTTGATATGTTGAAAGCCTATGATAGGCTAAACCAGTTCTTCCTCCAAAAAGTGCTACATAAACTAGGATTTTCCCACAAATGGTTTCGACGAGTTAACTCTTTAATATATCACAGTCTAAGTTTTTTGTTTTGATAAATGGTAGCCTAATGGGTTTCTTTAATTCCATGCAATGTGTTAGACAAGGTGATCTTCTATCACACTTCCTTTTTATCCTAATGGTAGAATTATTGAGCAAGGCAATATCAAGTGCACACATGCAAGGTTTATAGCAAGGTATAGTTATCCCAAACTCTAACATCAACATGACTCATTCATTTTTTGCAAATGATATGCTTATTTTTTGCTAAATATAATGTTCAAGGAGCAAGAGGCATTAAAAAAGTCTTATAGGACTATTGCAAGGTATCAAGCCAAAAAATTAATGATAAAAAATCAAGTATGTTCTTCCAATTTAACACCTCTCCAATATTGTTTGTGCACATCCTATCAATTCTTAATTTCAAACAAGAAGAACTGCCAAACCAATATCTAGGGATCACATTCTTTTTGGAACCAAATAAGCCTAAATTTTGGAATAAAATCTTGTCCCAAATACAAAATAGAATTGCATCATGGAAAGTTAAATGGATAACATTGGCAAGAAAGTTCACATTAACCAAAGTAGTCTTTTCATCCATCCCTAACTATGTTATGTTTTTCCTAAAGATATCAAAATTATTGCAAGAAAATATTGAGAAATGCATTAGAAAGTTCCTTTGGCAGGGGAACCTAGACAAGAAAAAAAAAAGTGAAATCTTGTAGTATCATGGAACAAAATTTGTGAAAGGAAAACACATGGAGGAGTGGTCTTACACAACCTAGAAGCAAGGAACCTAGCATTGGGTGCTAAATTAGCATGAGATTTTTTGGCAAAGCCACACTCTAAATGGGCTAGAATCATCCAAAGCAAATACATGGATTTGACAATCCTTGAACAAATTTTCACAATGTCCCCTAAGAGATCCAAAATATGGAACTTTATCATAACTTGTAGAGAATTTATTACCTCACATTTAACCTGTTCCATAAATAATGGAGAAAAATATATGTTTTGGGAGGACTCTTGGAATGGCTTCCCCACCACTATCCAAAATAGAAGGTCTAGAGGAAGCGTGAACATATTTAAAACAAAATTAGGGCTCAAAAGTAAAATACTATATTATGACTAAAGGTAACCTCCTCTCAAATGTCAAATGGAAAAAAAATTATGGTTGTATTCTTCCCTAAAAATCAAAAGTTCATCCTGCCATCCCTCCTCTAGTAGCATCAAATCTTATTTTCCACAATTCCTGATAGTCTCATTTGGGCCCCTTCCAAGTCAAGTGTTTACAAAGCGGGCATATAATATTCATCACTCATACAAAAATGAAATTTTGAAGTAGCAAACTGGCCCCACAAATTATGTTGGAACTTTTTATTCCTTCCAAAAGTGGACTTGTTTGCTTGGTTGGCTCTAAATAAATGCACACTTACCTATGAGAAGTTGGTGAAACTGGGTATCTCTACCCCTTTCAATTGTGTATTATTTGGTCAATAGAAAGAAAACATAGACCATCTTTTAATAACGTACCTTCATGATAGATGTTAGATAGTGCTATACATTCTTTGTCTAGTTAGGTTCTTGGAATGGTTGTGTTCAATGCTTTAAGCTTACATTATATTATCTTGTTTGTCATGTTTCCTTTTCCAAAATAAAATATCTTGAGCCTAATGTCTGCTAGTGCCATATGTCTTATGTGTACAAGTTCGGGGATTCTTTGTGAAGGTAGGTTACAGATAGTGCATCATTGGTCCACACTAGTTTTGGTAGGTTGTGAGATCTACCTCTGACATTTCCACGTGTCTTGAGTGTATAATTTTAGGAACACTTTGAGAAGTAAGGACTCAGGTAGTGTGCCATTGGTCTATTTTTTTACAGGCTTGGGCATGTAGTATATGAATGATGTCTTGACTAACTATGAACTGCATCTTGGTGTCTTTTTCAAAGTATTAGGGAAGCTCTCTAAATTTTAGTGAATATCATTTTTAAGACCTCTTCACCTTTTCAGCCAAAGGTATCGGTAATCCTATTTCATACCATTCTTGTATTTAAATCTCTTATTTCAATGGGAGCTAATGATTAACTTTCCTGTCTCGAAGGTACTATTGATAAACCAAGAAAATGCAATTATATTTAATAATATTGTGAGCTTGTGTTAACATTTATTATAGGAATAATTACCAAGTTGGAGTTATACACATGAGAGGTCTGAAAATGTTCATCATACATTAGACAATCACATGAACAATTGTGCATAAAATTACTTTTACTGCACTCATTAGGTTTTTTATTTGAGCAAGGTTAATAATGTCTCTCATATGGCATTCTGAGGTCATATAAGTTTAATTCATTGTGTGCATGCCTCCTAAGAGTGCATTGTGTGGAGTTATGACACTCCCATTAGGTTGGTGAGTACCTGCAGACAAATGGCTTTCCTTAACATGATCTCAAGGCTTTGTTTGAAGCGAATTATGTTAGAACAAGATTTCATGTTTATTAGTGTGATCAAAATCATCTTGGGATGAGATTTTATGTTGTCAAATGAGAGATATAGAGTGGATTCTGATGTCTCCTCATGTTTTATGGTAGATTTTCTTGACCTATAGGTCCCAAAGGGGGAGTTGGCAAAAATGGTCCAAAAACATTTCATCCATGAAATACTAGGTGGGCTAGAGGAGGTGTCGGAAGCTACCACACTAGGTCTTGGCATTCCTAGGCCCTAAGACATGGAGCTCTTGTCTATCATAGGTGAGGTGGTAACTTATTACCCTTTCATTCTAGACATTAAAGATGCAGCATTACACAGGAAAAGGGAGTGAGCTGAGGTGGGAGTAAATTTCCTAAATAAAATGATACATATCGAATTAGTCCAAGACTTCGAATGGATAGAAATTTTTTATCAATTATGTGCAAGCATATGGTGATGAATAGTTTAGCTTTGTTGGAAACTTTTATTGATGTTTTTTTATTGGTTATGATATGTTAAAGTTTTTTCCCTAGTTAGAAACATGTCTCGTCATTAGGGTTTTGAAATCATTCATGTGATGTTGGGGGTTTTGAAATCTGGAAGGCTAAATTACTAAAGCTAGATTTAAGGTCAGGTGTTTTTTGGTGTTGTTACTTAAGCCTTGTGAAGTTGTGTCTGGTTGCATGGTTGGTGGGGTAAAGGATTTATGGTATACCTCTGATTCATCCATTTAAGGGTTTGGGTTTATTTTTGCTTTTGTTTGTTTTTTCAAGATAATTTTATCTAACTTGAGGGAAGACTGTATTCCCCTCCATTATGTGTAATGACACTTTTAAAAATGTATTTCAGCTACTTTATTAATATAAAAAGTTCAGGCCCATGGCCTTTTATCTAAGAAAAAGAATGTAGACAAGATATAATTTTAAAGGTCATATAGAAAGAGAAAAGAAAGTTACCCCCAATGAAGGAAAATAATAATAATCATAAATGTTAGATAAGGATCCTATAAGAATGAGTAAGAAATAAAATTTTAATAGATGATAAGGATTATAAACATGTAATAATAATATGCATAAGTACTTGATAAGGATCATAAACATGCAATCATTTGAATATAAGATAAGCATATAAGCTATGTGGATTCACTTAGCTATTTTATCTTATATGTCACCTTCACTCACAGAATCTTAAATAATGTCCTATTTTCATTTCTAACTCTACATCTTAAATTTTTCCTCCCCTTCATAGTATAATCCATTCTTGTTTTTACCATATATTCGAGGTGCCCATTTTAATGACATTTTTATACCCTATTCATTTTTACCCCTCATGTGTTTGACTAAACATTTCATTTTCATCAATATTGTACCCACCTCCGAAAAAATCCTTAAATAAATTTTTATTGGAGATGATGAAAATAAAGTACATTAAATAAAGTAAAATTACAATAGTTTTATATTGATATCTAATGGAAAATATAATTGAAAAAAAGGTAACTACTTGATGTGAATGGATGATCATTCTTGACTTCCTTTACATGTTTACAAAGATAAAATAAATTAACACTTATTCATATGGTAAACCATGAGAAATTATAACTATAATTTTTCAACCATCTCATATTTACCAATTAAAAATTTTAAAATTTCCTTTTCTATTATCACATTGTAATCCTTAAAATAAGGTATTAGTTAACCACTACAAAAATATATTGAAAAATGATTAAAAAAATATAGAATTTGTTTTCTTATCATTGTCAAGTGACTATTTTATGTATAAGATCCTCTTAGAAAATATCCACTAGGAGATTCATTTCCCATTTACCTTATATATTGTCCTACAAGGTGTGCATATTTCAAATCCTTCAATTTGAATCAAACTTTATATCTCCTCTATGACATACAAACTCTTTATTCATTTTATCCACTTAGAAATAAATAAATCTACATTTAATACCTACATAATAGTATAACCAACTAATTGTGATTCCCTCACTACCCAACCCCCAACCATTTCCATTTTCTTACCCTAATACTTGAGAAAAATAATTAATAAAATTACCCTCTCTACCAAAAAAATTCTTAGAGATTATTATCTATTTTTTATTCAATAACCCATTATGAACTAACATGTTATGATATTGTCTATCTAGTAGCACTCCATGTATGTAAACAAAAACATGATAAATAAGTATGTGTAAACATGTATAACATCATAATCATGAAACACAAGAAGCATAGGATCATTTATGAATCATGTAACATAAGGACATAACAAGAAAAATCTAAAAACAAGTGGTAAACATTAAATAGGTTTTTGGGGAGACTTATCAATGCCTAGATTTATACCTTATACATCAACATCACTAATTAACTTATTTCTAACCTTGTAGAAATAAACATTATCAAAATTTCATTCAAGTGCAACCAACTCCCTTAGGGATGGTATTTGTTTTAAATTGAATCAGATCTACTCCAAATAATGTTTCTTAAATTTCATCTTGATGGTCTACCATAGGATCTTAATTAATTTATTATCAAAATCATCAACACAATTGAGAAATCTATAATTTTATCATCCTCAAATATCTACCAACTATAGATGTTATTATGTGTTGGTTGTAAAATCACCTTTCTAAACCATTCCAAATGGGAGGTAATATCAATCGATTTCCAATTTTTAGTGGGATAAGGTATGAAGAATTAGGATAGTTTATTTTGTATTTATTTGTGAAGTTGACAAACCCTAAAAATTTATAAGTTTGAAGGTCAACAAAGAGAAAAAAAATTGTGTTGCTAGGTTATATTTTTCATAAAGTTCATGATTTAGTGAAATATGGGAAAATGCAATAAAAGAAGGGAAAAGCTCATCAATTTTGTGATTTCATAAATTTTATGAGTTCAAAAACTCTCCAAAAGTGTGATAAAGGTGGGAAAGTTTAATACATCAAAAAGTTTGAAGGTTCACAAATTCTATGTAAGTGCAACAAGGTTCATGAAATCACAAAAAGTATAACAAGATGAAGAGAAGGAAGAGAGGATGTGGGAAGGAGGAAAGAAGAGGAAAATAATGATGAAATATGAATGTCACAAAAAAAATTAGTTCATGAACCATGCATAATTTTAATTAGTTAGAAAAGGTCAAGTTCTTTGACCCACACAATAAAGGTAAATTCAATTTACAAATTTGAGTGGGAAAAGTAGCAACATTTAATGAAGTTGGTACATGCATGGTCTAATAAATTCAAATGGCTAGGACTATTTACCAACCATTGATATTAGTACAAGATAAAAGGATAAAAGGAATTCACTCAACATTTGTTTATTCTACATTGAAAACCCTTATCAACATTGTTTAAGCCTTATGCTCAAGAAATTAGATCTATGGATGAAAACCATTAGGTTTTCTAATGATAAAAGGTTTAAAACCCATTCATTTCAAGGATCAGAGGGTGAAACCACAATCTCATAAAAAGGTTGTGAATGTGATTCATGAGTTGTAGGTTACAACTATTACAAGTTTACAGCGTAACCAATAGTTGTTTGTAGTGGATTTTAGCATAATATTTTAGTTTCTTATTGTTTTTGGTTGTTGTTGCAACATTTTTTTAGTGGATTTTTAAATTTTACTATATATTATAAATGTTTTGGGGTTTTTTATCTTTTGTTGACCCTGTATGTAAATATGGGTTATTAATATTAACAAAAAAGCTGCAGAGAAATTTCGATTTTACAAGTTCTTATTACAATAATTAAATATAAAATTTATTTTTCTAAAAAATCATTGATAGGGGTATTATAGTGGTATTTGATCCTAAGATCTTACTACCTACAAGGTATTATAGTGATTGAAGTTTCCCAATGATAAAAGGACTAGGTATGTCAAACAAGAATAAAGGAAGATATAGGTTGAACGCTAAAGTACATAAGATTTTTTGGCTAAAAGATGAAAGGGGAAACAAGAATTTGATAGATGAGGAAAATGAAGATTTATTTCAAATAACTCTATGGAATCTCAATTTGAGACAAAGGGAAGTATCTTAAAGCCAAAGAGAGTCAAACAAATAGATAATGAAACTAGTGGAATAACTAAGCATAAGAAATCCTCAAGGAAAGGAAAGCCTATCAAGGAGTAGTATAATAGTAGGTAACTTTATAATCCATTATTAAAGAATAATAATATTACTATAAGAAGAAGAATTTATAGTTGAAGCGACTACTTCCATGGAAGAATCACTAGTAAAATAAATTGGTTAATGGTGTGAAGAGTCCATGAATTAATATGAAGGTTTTAGGGAAGCCTTACCCTTGGAAAAAAATTATAGAAATAACAAGGAAGGCCTCACATAAGAAAGTGAAAATATATAACTAGAATAACAATGGGAATTATATGAAGAGTAAATTCAGAAAAAATTCATCATCCACCTTTGATTCAATAGAAATAAGAGATCAAATTAGGCTTGGTCACAAAAAATGTAGACTTACCTTACTCTCAATCCTATGAAGGAGAAAGAATCAATCCAATTCTCCACTTTTTATTTGGAAGGGATTTCCTATGATTCAATGGTACCATGGCCTCACCACACAAGGGAATGCTCAAGTGCATAATTTTGAGGAGTTTAGCTAGAGATTACTTAATAAATTTGAGTTGAAGGATGAAAATGAATAATTTAGGCATCCCTCCAAGATAAATAAATAGGCATCAATATGTGCATATGTAGAAAAAAAAAAAGGGTTTCAATGATGGTGTTTGAAATATCAAAGAAAAGGATTGTGCATATCTTTTCATTGAAGGAATATATGAACCACTCAAATTCCTAATCAAGACTTTTGATCCATCCATATTACATGATGCTATAAAAATATCTCTAACTATAGAGACATCAATTTTGAAGAATAAATTTTCTCATCATTGCAAGACACCCACTTTTAGGAAGCATAAGGAAAATTTCCAAAAGAAGGGATCTCATGAACTATTACTAAGGGCTATACCTCCAATTACATGATAGAAGCTAGATAAATATTCCAAGAATTAACTCAAGAAAAAAAAAATTACTTATGTTATAGATATCCATCGGAACTAGGCCTAAATTCTTGGGCAAAGGATAAGTTTATTACTTGAGTTAGTTTTTTATGAAGAGACAAAACCAAAAAAATGTGAACCACAAATAGTTTTAGAATATTTTGAACTTGAAAGAATGAAAACCAAGGTCATGAGAAGTCATAATCTTGCAAATTTATCAATAGTTCCCAAAAATCATCTATTTAGAGTTTGTGGAGTGTTATCCAAACAATGAATTTTAGTATTGTTTGATACTAGGGAAACCAACAATTTCATTGATCAAGGTATAGTGTCCAAGAGAGAATTAAAGGTAAAATATTTTGAGGGTTTCAAAATAATTTTTATGATGGATTCATCATCCCTTGCACCATTATTATTCAATAGCTCAATTAGCTCTTGGAGATCATAAGGTATGTGATGAATTTTATGTTGTTAGCTTAGGAGAAATAGGTATGGTGTTGGGTGTTCAATGGTTTCACCTTTTAGGATATATTTTATAGAATTATCAAACCATTAAGCTTAAATTCAAATAAAATGGAAAAGAAGAGGTACTTATGGAAATTCCAACAAGGCATCATGATTAGTTACAAAAAAATAATTAAGATAATTTTCTATAGAGGTTGAGTTACTTGGACTATTGGTTGCTTGATTATACCAATGAATCACTCTAAAAGTGAGAAATAATCATGTCATTTTCATATTAAAAAATGGATAAAGGAATAATATGATGTTCAATGACTTTCCTCTAGGATCACCTCCAAATAAAGGGTTCTAACACATCATAAAATTATAAACTAGTACAAAATAAATCATAACCAATCTATACCATCATTTAAGAGGATATAAGGAGGATATTGAGAAGGATATAAAAGAATTTTTAGATATTGGTTCTAGTCCCTTTGTGTCTTATATGGTTCTAGTGAAAAATAAGGATGGTTCTATAAGAATGTGTACTGATTATAGAGAATTAAACAAGAAGACCATCAAGAATAGATACATTATACCCAAGATCGACGAGTTGATAGATGAACTACATGCGGAACTATACTTTTCAAAGGTTGATCAAGGATTACATTACCACCAAATCAATGTGAGAGATGAATGTGTGCACAAAATAGTTAGATATTTTTTTTGGATATTTTGAATTCTTGGTTACGCCCTTTAATTTAACAAATGATCTAGCTACTTTTTAATTATGTATGAACCAAGTATTTAGCAAAAAATTAAGAATTTTCATATTAGTTTTATTTCATGGTATTTTGATTTATAGTAAAATTTGGGATGAACATTTGGAGCACTTGGATATTATCTTGGGCATTTTAGAGAAAATTGTTTTTTGTAAAAGAGCCTAAATGTGAATTGGGATTAAAAAGTATTTTATATTTGGGTCATAGTATAAATTTTAAGGGTTTACAAGTGGACCTATAAAATATTTGAGATATTTTAGATTGGATACCACCTACAACTATAACACATTTGAGACGGTTCTTTGGTTTATGCAGCTACTACATGATATTTTGAAATGGTTTTCTCAAATTTTTGCACCTTTGATAATTTAACAAATAAAGGAGCCTTTGAATGACTAGAATTTCTCAAGAAACTTTTGATAAAATTAGAAAGGTGGTTATCTCATGTCTTATACTTGTTATACCCAATTTCTCTCTTCTTTTTTTGTAAAATTTCATGTTTTAGGAGGGGAATACAAATTGTTCTAACTAAAAGGATGCATCCTATAGATTTGAAGAAAGTTAAATGAATTAGAAAGTATTCACTCCACCTGTGATGGTAAAATGTTGGATATTGTGTATGCTCTAGAGAATTTTAGATAGTATTTAGTTTGTAGAAGATTTGTTATGAAAATTTATCATAATAGTTTGAAATTCTTTTTGATCCAACATTAAATAAATTATTGCTAGAAAAAGTGGGTAAGTAATATAAAATCTTATGAATTTGACATAAATTATATGAAAGGGAATAAATATTTTGTCACTAATTCTCTTTTTAAAATGTCAACTCTATTCTCACTTTCCACTACTTATATTGAATGGAAGATATCTATTTTGGCTAAATATGATTAAAATAAATTTGCTACTAAAAGAAAATTAATGAAGTGGTAAAAGATGGAAAATACATAGTGCAAATGAACTTATTCAATATAAGAATAGATTTTTATTGGTTCCTAAATCTAAGATGAAGGAAAATATATTGAGATCAATTCATGATGTGTCATTGGTAGAGCACCCAATATTCTTTAAACATCTAGGAAAATCAAGGAAATATTATCATGGAAGGGCCTCAATTAATATGTTCATAGGCATATAAGAGAATGCACCACATGCTAGCAAAACAAAGGATAACAATTTTTTCAAGCGGGACTACTTCGACCACTACCAACTCCAAATTAGAGGTGGGATGATATACCCATGGACTTTATCAATGGATTACCTAAGGTACATGGAAAATATTAAATTTATGTATTTATAGATATATTGATAAAATTTGCACAATTATTTGGCATCTCATCATCTTTCAAAGCTACTTAAGTAGCATAGTTATTTTTCAAAGAAGTGTTTATATTAAATTGACTGTCTAGGAATATAGTTAGTGATAGGTACAATATATTTTTGTGTTTCTTTTGACATGAATTATTCTATTTGATAGGTATAAATATTACCCCTATAAGAATTTATCACCCCTAGCTAGATGGACAAACAAACATTATTAAGTAGGCTTAGGGGTACATGAGGAACTATGTTTAAAATCAACAATCAAAATGAGATAGGTGGTTACATTAGTAGAGTTTGGTGTAGGATATTTAACTCTTAAAAAATCAAATTTAAGTTCCTTTGAGATTAAATTTCACTAACTACACTCAAATAAAGTTAAAGTTAGCTAAAATTCTTCAAAAAAGTAAACTGGTGAAAATATGTGAAAACAAAAAAATAATTAGAACTTTTCAACTACAAAAATGGAAAGTATGAGTAACTAGGAACTTGGGGTCAAAATTGGAAGGTCTCTATCTTAGAAACTAGTGTTTCATGTAAACATCCTCATGTTGGGGTTTCAATTTTTCTAGCTGAACCTCGAAATTCTCTAAAGAGTAGCCAACCCTTATGTTCAAGAAATTCCTAAGGCTAGTGGCCAACACAACAAGTAAAGCTTCTTTACTCCTACACTTCAAGCTCTGTGGAACCTAGGATGGTGTTCCTACTCGTGTTAATTTGATATCAAATTCATCAAGAACACTTCTATGCATAAATTAATTCCTACATAATGCAAATAGACTGAATTTATTAAAGGCTTGGCCGATCTTTGAATAAATTAACATATATTGCTAGGAATTAGGTATTACTTTAGATCGATTCATTGTGCTTGAAATTTTTAATAATTTTGGTTCTCATTTCGAATCTATAGCTAGGAATTCCCATAACCCATTCACTCACGAGATTTGTACTTGACAAATAGACCAGTGCTTCATCAATTGGGATGATGGAGTCAAATATATAATAACCCATCATATACAAACTACTTGATTCAAAGACTGGCAGACAATTTTCATAGTACTT
>CM021101.1:555629345-555725693 GCA_007115665.2 Sequoiadendron giganteum | reverse complement strand
TTATTTAGACTTAGGTTTTATTTTGGTTTTTCTCATTTTTGTCTTTGTGTTTTTATTTTGACTTTTGTTTCATTTTCTTCTTTGTTGGCGGAATCGAAGTCAAAATGGGAACCAAATGTGAAACTTGGACAAAGTTTCTAAATCAATCTCAACTTTGATTCCACTCTCATCATTTTGGTCATTGAATTTACTAAAGTCGCATTGTTGTAATGTGTCAGTTCCCTCTGCAATTCCGACTCTAATCAGCCGCATTTATGGCATTGATGACAGGTGCCATGCACATGCGAAGCTATAGTTTTAACCTTAATTAGGGTTTAACTGGAAGTTATTATCATTGTTTAAAAGATCAATAGTGAAGCAAATTTGTAGTGGAGCGTTTGGACGTGTGATTTGATTGAAAGGGATATAATCACGCGCTGAATCATCTTAAAGGGTTAACCTATTTATTTGTGTTTGAGGTAGGTTTTATGTTCTTCTTTTTCGTTTTGTTTCGCATTTTTTCATTTTACGTGGTCATTGGTTTCTCGTGATTTCGTGATTCTCGGTTCTCTTATGAGTTTTTCTTCTTCATGTTTCTTCTTTTCATTCTATTTTCTTATTTTTGTTTTCCTTTTTCTTGCATTTTTTTGCTTGTTTGTTTGTTTTTATCTCAGTCATTTTCACATTTAAACATGACCGTACTGGGATGCCCTAGGTTTTCAAGTAGCATAGATTAGTTACTGTTATTTTTAAGGGTTTTAGTGGTAGATTAGTTTCTATTTTTTTTAAAGTGAGTAGAGTTTGGTAGATTATGATTTTACTTAAGATTGTTGTTGTGCATTGTCTGGTTAGTTTTAATTAGGTTGAAATTTGTGCCCTAAATTATTTGAAATCGAGGTTTAGTGGGTTAGGGTTTTGGCGTGTTTTTGTTTTAAATATGATGCCCTGATTGGTATGGTTGTTTTTCAATCATATGGGTAGTTCTTTTAAAAACATTACTATTAAGCCCTTTCATTTTGATATGACCTGGTTCTTAGATCTTAGTGTTTATTATTCTGATTGAAAGCATTTATGACGTCACGGTTATCTTAAGCGGATCCTGGATTGAAATCGATTTAGACTTTGAATCATGTTTTGTAATAAGTTTCGATTTCATTTCAATCCCTTCTTCAACTCCACTTACAATAAGAAGCAGGCTTTCAAAATACTGGTAACTCAAGCGGAAGCGGAACCGAAACTGAATATAAAATTAGAAAATCTTCATGGAACCAAAATAGTTTTCATTCTGATTCTAATTTTGGTTACCGTTCCAACTTTGACTCTGGTCCCGCTTTGTTATTACTATAATCTAAATAATTGTTTTGACTCTGATCCCAACAATGTTTTAAAAGAGACTATTTAGAGTGTTTTTTGCCTGATTCCTTCTCTGGTATGAAAAGAAGGGTAAGATCTTAAAGCATATTTTGTTATATTTGTTCAAGGATCTAATTTAAGATGTTGTTGCAGGAAGTTAAATAATGTTAGGAATATCAAGAGAAGCTTCTTAGAGGAGTCAGCCTGCAAAAACTTCAAAGGCATCGAATACTCCTAAGAAGGTTAAACTGGAATAGTTGCCTTATACCTTGAGGTATAACCATAGGGATCCTATTGTCACTGTTAGCAAGATGGAATCTGATTAGGCAGATATAACTGACACCAATCTAGGCCCATTCAATTATGAGGATTTGTACTCAGAAACATTTACTGGGGATGTAATAGGGAGAACGAGAAGAATAGTTGAGTTTGGTTTGGCTCACATCACTATGTTTCCTCTATCCATCCAATGCCCAGAATTGATCATGACAACAGCTGGAGCTTACAATCCTACCACCAGGCAGTGTGTTGATTCACAATATAATGTTATCATAGACCTAACCCCTCAAATGTTTCAACCTATGTTCAGTGTCCCTGATCCGAGGAACCTAGCACAGCTAAATGAAGCAAAGGCTTTGGATATGTATAGAAAATACAAAGAGGCCAATAAGGCTCACTTAAACAAGAAATGGTTAAGAATGGAGAAGTCCCTGATCAAGCTCTCCAATCAGCCAAAGAGGGAAGATTTCTACAAGGAGGTATCATATCTTATAATGATGCTATCTAGAGTTTTTGGAAATAAGGATGCATTTCATTTCAAGGAATGGATGTTTCCATTTATTCAGACAATCTTTGATGGAAAGCAATAGTTTGATTGGCCTATGATTTTCTCGGATGCTATACATGATCAGATGACTAGAATAAGGGAAACTAAGAGCTTCTTCATGACCTCTTATTTTATCTATGCAACAGCCAGAGGAGGAATCTTCCCAGGATTGAATAGAGTAGGTGTATTGGGAGAAGCCAACAGGAAAAATAAAGTTTGGAATCATTATGACTAGTTGTCCCTGTAGATTTTTGAGCTACACTTTAGAAGGGTTAATGATGCATTTTTGTATGTGGTTATTAAACAGCTTAATGGAGGTGCAGGGTACAGGTTAATTCAGGAGACCATGGCCTTTATCACAGAATGGGGATGCTGCTATATCCAATACCCCAAGTTCACTTATTTCAGGTTGGCAGGATTTGAGGGTCATCCCCACTTACTTCCAAGATGTTGCAGCAATAGGATGATATTGATGGAGTTTGTCTATCAAGCTCTGGGGGTCAATGCTCGGTTGGCAATAAAACAAAAACTTAGTTGTCACAAGTTCCCCACGCAATTGGGTGATTATAGTTGCCCACATTTTGTGGGAGCTAAAGTGATTTGTAGTGAATTCGTGCATTTAAACTCGGGCTTATACACTACCCGAAAGTATTTTGATCCAAAGAAGAAGATGAATGCTTTGTTGGCTTCAATTTTTGATAAACACTTCAACTTGCTGGAAGACTTTTGGAGTGATCTCCAAGATGAGTATGACCTCAGAAAGAGGAATTATGAGAGGTTACCTGTTTCACTCATGGTGGAATTTGGAGTGACAACTAATGTTCCTGATGCATTATCGAGTGATGGGGTATTATTGGATCCATCCTATGAGGCACAAAGCATAGGTACAAAACTTTTGGATCCAATAGATTGTGATGTTAAGGAAACCATTGATATCAAACATATAGCAAGACTTGTATTGGATGGGAGTATTCAATGGGTTGTTCTTAGAGCTAAAGCTCCTGGAGGTCTAGCTCCCAAGAAAGGAAAGGGATACAAAAGAACTAAGAGGAAGGGCCACCTAAAGAACCATTACAATTCTCCCCTCTTGACATAGAATAAATTGAGCTGGAAGCTTTGGCTCAAGATGAACCTGAGTGATTGGAAGAAAATGTTTCAACAAGAGTGGTGGATCCAGTATCATTTGCAGGAGAGTCATTTGCTCAAGCCCTTCCTACAGAACAACAAGAAGGAGAAATGCCTAAGGGGACTCTCCATGACATAACTGAAACCTTAAAGGGAAAGGAAGTGGATATGGAGATCCATGATATTGAAATAGATTATGATGAGACCTTGTCAGAAAAGGATGTGCAAGAGGAGATGCCTCTAGAAATTGAACATGTTTTAACTGAAGAAGATCAATGGGCACTATTTAAGGAAGAAAAGAAAGCTTCAGATGATAAAGCACATGTAGAAGAAATGGAGAAGAAAAAGGCAAAAGATGCTAAGGCATAATTTGATGCCTTAATTCAACAACAACAAATGGAAGCCAAGCTAAGATCTAATGAAGTGTTGAAACACAAGAGGCACAAGGAGCAAGAGCTCAAGACCAAAGAAGAGAATGATAAGCTAGAGTTGGTGCAGAAAATTAATGATCTAGAGGAGGAAAAGGCAAAGCAGCGAAGGGAGAGAGAAGCCCATGTGGCTAAATTGAATCTAATTGAAGAAGGAGGAAGTAGAACACAAACAAAAAGAGAAATATGTTGAGGAGCTAGTCGAGCAGCTACAAAAGGAAAAGGAACTGTCAGATAGACTTAAAGTGTTGGAGGAAGATAGAAACAAGTTACTTGAGGAGAAAAGGTTGGAAGAGGAAAAATTGAAGAAGGAACAAGAAGATAAGAAGATGCAAGAACAAAAGGACAAGGAAGAAGCTAAAAAACTTGCACAGGAAAATATAGAGCAAGAACAACAAGATGTACAAGATGTTGATCCTTAACCTAAGGTTAATATACTGATGAGAATAATATTAGCCACCTGATAGTAGCAGATAGAATTTTTCATAGTTTTTACACCGATACTTTGTTCTTATTAGTTATAGTTGAATATAAATATAAATTTTTACATAATATGGTGTTGGAATTGAGTTTACTGGATAAGTTTAATGAATTATAGTCTATCTCTATTCTAGTGATTGTGTTGAAGCATAAGTGTTTCTTATGTGATGAAAATCAATAGAAGGAACCAGATTTAAGGATTATTTCGTTAAATTATCTATGGATTGAATTATTTAAATTTTGTTGATCTATGATTTTGGCAACGAATGAAAGTTTATTCTCTTGGAATATTTAAAGTATTTATGATGTGTGATTGTGATGGTTAAATTAAGCACCATAGATACATTCAATAGTATGGACTATTCTGTAAATTGCATCATGCTATGGTTTTCTTGATCTATTGGAGTAACATTCGTTGTTGAAAATATATGTCTGAATATTAGATAATTTTATTCATGTTTCACTAATGTTCATTAAATACATATTGATGAATATGTCATTGCGTGCATTCCTTATTACTAATAAAGGCCCCTTGAATATTATAGTTGCATGGACCAATTGAGTGACACTAGACAGTTGAGAACCAACTACCAGGACCTTGGGAGTTAGGCCACTATATGTTGTCTTTCTTTTTCAGGAAAAATAGAGTAGAGATATTTTGTTTAACATTGTTTGTGTCATTTTCACCATCAACAGATCTAGCGCTACAAGGAGGGCTTGAATGAACAACCTGGCTTGCATTGGTTTATTCTCACCAGAGAAGTACCGGAGGATTCTCATATCTTCTACTTACCTAGAACCATTAGAAGAACTTCAAACCCCAGTTAGACCTAGACCTCATGCTCGTAGAATTTTGATTCCACCATTGCTACCACCACTTACTCCACCTATATTTCAACCAAATCCACGTACACCACCACCAGTTCAACCTACGTCACTACCACTGGCTCGGCCAGTATCACCACCAGTTCAACCTATGTCACCACCACTGGCTCGGCCAGTATCACCACCAATTCAACCTACATCACCACCACCGATTCAGCCAGTAACGCCACCAGTTCAACCTATATCACCACCAGCTGCTCAACCAACCATACCCATGGCTTATTTTGTGAATAACCCCTCACTGCTAGAGACTATTCCAGAGCGAATCCATGATCTACCAAAGAATCCAAAAAAATTTTGTCCCAAGTACATGCATGGGAAATCAAGAAGCATTGAGGAGCATATACAAGCATTCAAAGATGCTTGTACTCATGCTCAAGTGGCTCATGAATATGTGGTATTAAGATTGTTTCCTTATTGTTTAGGGTACATGGCATATAATTGGTACTTAAATATGCCCAAGGGATCTATTCTGGGTTGGACGGATTTAGAAAATGCATTCATTAATCAATTAAGGGTCTATGTAGACCTTGCCATCTTGTATCACTAGTTTTCCACCACAAGAAAGGAACATCATGAGCCATTGCCTCTATTAAACACTAGATTCTAGAGGATGTTTCATAGGCTGCAAGATCCTTACTTATTGGTTGAGAATATTGCCATTCAGGAATATTTAAGAGTTGTTGATCCCTTGATTGGTCTATTCTTGTAGAGAACTTATCTACCCAATGATATTGACTCCCTGTCTAAGGTGTATCGTTTGGCCATCAAATTGAAATAGCAGATAAGTTTGCAATCAGGAGGTTTAGGAGCAGCTCTTCCTCCCTTGAGTTATCAGATGTCTAATCCACCATTATACAACATTGTCCCAGGGATGTCTTACTCCTAATATAGACCTATGTCTGAATTACAGGCCCCACCTACGATGCCCTTTTTCGGCAATGGCATGTAAGATTCTTTCCAACAAGCTCAAAATAAACAACAACAAGTGGGAGGATCAACGTATGTTCATTCCCCATCCATAGTGAATGAACAAATTGTTCAACTAACCAATGAGTTAGAGACTCTTAAGAAGACTCTATCTCAAATGTCTAATGATATGGCACAGCTTAGGCAAAACTCTTCCTGCAACCAAAACTAGAATTATCAAAACCAGGGAGGTTACAACAACCAAGGGAGTTACTCCAATCAGAATGAGAATCAGAACACCAACTGGAACTTTTAAAATCAGAACTCCTCTAATCAAAATTACCAAAATCAGAATAGAGGATATAACCAGAGGTCCAACAATAAAAATAGGCAATGGAATATTGGACCTAATAATGGGGAAGTTTCCCATAATTATCAGTCAGGTGAGGAGAGATTACATACTGCTAATGTGGTTGACCTTAATGTCATGACTAATTGGTGCAAGCTACATGATACTACAACACATTTTGAGGTTAACTACCTAGAAATGGAGAAAATGGTTAAGATTGAACAAGCTAATTCCCATCCTCCAATAGGAAATTCCAATCAGGATAATGGGTCAATAAGTATTTTTATGACATATGAGACTATTGAAGAGAAATACCAATTTCCCATGCAAAGAGATAATGAGCCAAAGGAGGATGTGTATGATGCCCAAGCCTTCCAGTCCAAAGGTGGTCACTTTCTGAGAAATCAAAATAAGGGCCCATTTACTACATCTGCACCCCCAAACAACATGGTCCCACCTAACCAACATGCAGATAATAATCCATCGCCACCGAAGAGACCTTCTAACCCTCAGAATAGAGGTAATCCACCTCCTTTTCCCAAATATCAAGAATGATTCAGAATTTGATTTTATTGTAGAACTACAGAGACAGAAGACATCACTATCATTCTTTGACATCATGAAGTGGTGCCTAGCTCAACGTGAAGTGGTATTGAAGGCCCTGGAGGAGGCAAATCACTTAAAAGAAAAAGGTAAAGTGACTCCAATGAAGGAGACAAATGCAACTTCTATAAAGGTAAGACTAGTACCCCACCTTTTCTTTTAAGTTTAAGGATTTTTGGAAAGAATTTGCATAATTATTTATTGGACTCTGGAGCATCGGGTACTATTATGCCCTTTTCAATATGTAAGAAGTTAGGATTAAATCCTATCCCGACCAATAAGAAAGTGATCCAGTTAGACAAAACTGAGGTCAATGTTGTAGGAGAATTAAGGAACATGCATGTATAGGTTGGATCAGATCCAAGGATCCAAACTGACATAGATATCCAAGTGGCTGACATCCCAAAGACATATGGTATACTCCTAAGTCGGGAGATAATGAAAATTATTGGGGGATATTTGTCCTCATATTTCTCTCACATATGGTTACTTGAGAAGGGGGTAGCAATGTAGATAAGGATTGAGAGTGAACCAAGACTCAAGCATATGATTACAAAATATGATGCTTCAAATGAAGTCACATATTTTGAGACTGAGATAGGAGTTTACAAACAAGAGGAAGTCTTGACCTTCTTTGTACTCAATCCAAAGGATACATTGCCCCTGGAACACATTGACCCAATGATTAGAATCAACCAACAGGTTCTAATAAGGAAACTGCAACAAGATAAGTTGGTATTAGGAGAAGAAACTAATTTGAGCAATTTGTTGCTTCCTAATTGGTGTAGGATTCATTATCACAATCATTCAGAGTTAACATGCGCACCATGCCTAGATATCTTAAATCATATAGGCCAACCTCAACAAATATGTCAAGAGAAACCCCAAACACCCATCAATGAGTTTTCTTTTATAGTTAAGGATGCTACCATTCTCACTCGGACTAGTCTTTCTCAAGAGGAAGATTCCTCACCAGTAGAGCAGACTTAGGCTCCATGCTCTAAGATTCAAGAAGAAATTGAGGTGTCTTAGTTCTTGTCCAATAAACTTGCCCCAGATACTCTACCAATGCCTAAGGCACTGATAAAACATGAATTGGATTGCAATTTAACCCAAGAAGTTGTTCGGGAAGTGATTCTTGACCCAGTTGTGAATATAGAAAATTCTTCAAATGAGCCTTGCCCCAAGTTAATTTTTGATGACCAACAAAAGTTCAAGCTGCCACATTTCCCAAGTAAGTCATCCCTTGTTATCCCTAAAAATAAGGAGCTCCCAGCCAAAGACCAATTTTGGATTCTTAAATTTGATGGCTCCAAATCCAAAGTAGGGAGTGGAGGAGGGATTGAACTAATCAACCCAAAAGGGAAAACTTACTTTACATCTTACAGGTTACAGTTTGGCTGCACAAACAACATGGTTGAGTATGAAGCACTTTCTCATGGACTCATGTTTACTCATAAGAAGAAGGTTGTTGCTCTCACAGTTATGGGGGATTCTGAAGTGATCATAAAACAAGTACATAGCTAGTATACATGTCATAACAAAATATTGGTTGCATACAGAAACAGAGTTTGGAACTTAATTGAAGACTTTGATGCTTTTGGGATTACTCTGATCCCTAGAGAAGCTAATCAAATTGAAGATACCCTTGTCATTGTTGCTAGCACATTGGAACCCATGCAAGACTCTAATTTAAAGAGATTTTCAGTTGAACTAATTTCAGTCCCAACTGTCCCTGATAATGTCCAAAATTTTCAAGTATGTGATGATGATCAACATATATTGGCCTTTTTGGCAAGTTCTAATGTTTTTGATGGACAAATAATAGATGAATCTGAAAGGGATCAAGGAGATTCAGATCTTGAGAAGGATAGTGGAGAAGGGATATTGGATTTGAAAAGTAATACCATTCTGAAAGGGATGGTAGCCTTGGAGATAATATTTGATTCTGACCCACGGGCTCGTCAAAGGGTGCCTACAGAGAGTGATGGAGGAAAATATGAATCTGTTAATTTGACTCACTCAGGCCCTGAAAGGAATTTCCTCATAGGAAAGACTTTTCCGCAATAAATTAAGGACAAGATAGTTAAACTTTTGGAGCAGAACATTGCAGCCATTGCTTGGAGTTATGATGACCTCAAAACCTTTGATACTTCAGTGATCACACATACCATATCCCTCAAGCCAGAATCCAAGCCCTTCCATCAGAAACAATGCTCAATCCATGCTTTAATTGAGCCCCTAATTCAAAAGGAGGTACAGAAGCTCCTATCTGCAAGGATAATCTTTTATGTTAGACATTCTACCTGGGTGGCAATTTTAGTTCTTGTACGCAAAAAGAATGGTGAAATCAGATTATGTGTTGATTTCAGGAATCTAAATAAAGCCTCTAAGAAGGATAATTATCCACTACCCTCTCTTGATGAAGTGCTACAAAAGGTTAATGGGTCCCAGATGATGTCATATTTGGATGGTTATTCTGGGTACAATCAGGGTCTTGTCAGTCATGAGGATGGAATGAAGCTAGCTTTCACCACCAAATGGGGCACATTTTCCTATCAGAGGATGCCATTCAATCTTATCAATGTGGGAGCAACCTTTCAAAGGGAAATGGACGTAGACTTCAAAGATTTGATAAGGAAGTGTATAATTATTTATGTGGATGATTTAACCATCTTCTCCAAGAATAGAGAAGACCATATTGTTGATCTAGAAAAAGTTCTCAAGAAATGTATAAGCTATGGTGTCTCCCTCAATCCAAAGAAGTGTGTGTTTGGAGTATCTGAGGGGAAGCTCCTAGGTCACATCATATCAGAAGAGGGGATATCCATAGACCCTGATTGAGTGGAGCATATCTTGAAATTAACAAGGCCAGGCAGCAAGAAAGAAATGAGATCCTTCTTCAGGAGGATCAATTTTATTAGAAAGTTTATAATAGGGTTTGCAGAGATCTTCAAACCTCTAAATTAAATGATAAATAAAGAGGAAAATATCAAGTAGATTAATGAGGCTAAATCTTCTTTCTCGAAGATCAAACAATCAATATTTGAGGCGCTTGTTTTGACAAGCCCGAATTATTTAAAACCTTTTTATATCTATTATTTCGCATCTGACCATTCATGTGTAGTTGTGTTAACACAATGAAGAGGAGAGGGAGAGGAAATACCTATTTCTTTCATGAGCTCTCCATTCAAGAATGCAAAAGTGAGATACCCACCACTAGAGAAACAATCGTTCACGTTGGTATGAGCAGTGAAAAAGTTCAGGCATTATATTCTTCGAAGCCAAGTAATGGCTATAGTTCTTGATCCAGCTGTAAATTCTCTCTTGATGCAAAGTGAATTGGGACAGCGAAGAGGAAAGTGGATGGCAATTCTACAAGAATTTGACTTAGAGATTCACCCGATGAAACTTGTTCGAGGGCAAGGTTTATCAAAAGAAATGATAGATGTGGAAAAAAACATCACTTGTCAACAGTACACTGTCCAGTCATTTACTAAGGATCCCTGGTACATAGACTTGATTTTATTCCTCCTCAATAACAGATGTCCAGAAGGAATGAACGCTACTCAGAGGAGAGCTTTGAGGATGAAGAGTGCTCACTACATGCTTAAAGGGGGATCCATCTATAGAAATAATTTTCAAGGGATTTACTTGCATTGTTTAGATCAAAAAGAGGCCAAGCATGCCATTTCTGAGTTTCATGGAAGGCATGGAATGGGACATGGATCTATGGATGCTTTGGCTCATCAGATTCTTAGATCAGGTTATTATGAGCCTTATGTATTTCGGGATGCACACCAACATGTCAGAACCTGTCATGTATGTCAGACTTCTGCACCCAGGGAAAGAAATCTGGTAATGCCTTTGCAACCAGTGTATGAGGTAAGTTCATTTTCTCAATGGGCACTGGATTTTGTAGGTGTTATTAATCCCAATGCTTCTGTAGGACTCAAGTTCATTTTGACTACAACCGACTATTGTACACACTGGATTGAGGCCTAGCCTTGCAAAAATAGCACCATAGAGGTAGTCATCAAATTTTTAACTGAGAACATCACAACCAAGTTTGGAGTTCCATTTGCTCTGGTATGTGATAATGGCCCTTCTTTTTCTTCTGTTGAATTCATTCAATGGGCTTATGAACATAAAATTATTCTGAAGTATTCATCTAATTACTACCCTCAGGGAAATGGATTGGTTGAGTCCACTAATAAAAATTTGTTGGAAGTGATGATAAAATTGCTAGAAAACAATCCTAGGGACTGGCATACCCAGTTGAGATTTGTCTTATGGGCAGATCAAACCCGCATCAAAGCAGCTCTAGGAAATTCACTTTTTAAGTTAGTCTATGGCCAAGACCCTGTTTTCCCGATCCATTTGCAAATACCTATTCTTAATTTTATGCAGAAATTTTATTCCAAGGATGATAGGATCGAGGTCAGGTTACTTAATTTAATTAATATGGAAGAGCAAATAGATGTTGTTTTGCAAAAATTCTCTAAGCATCAGGTTGTCGTTAAACGTTGGTTTGACAAAAGGGCCAAGATAAAATCTTTTAGGATATCAAATCTTGTATTACTATGGGATAAGGCCGAAGAAAAGAAGGGAGATCACCAGAAGTTTGATAGACTCTAGTTAGGTCTATATCAAGTGGTTGAGATACTAGGCGAGAATGCTTTTCATTTAAGTACCTTGACAAGAGAACCTATTCCATTACCAGTTAATGGTCAATTTCTCAAGCACTATTTTAGTTCATGAAAGGTCTAATGTTTTCAAGAATGTATTATACTGTATTATATGTAATTAGTTTTTGTTTTTGTTTTTTTTTTTTTTTAATGTTTTCTTTTGTTTGTTTTTGTTTTGTTTTGTTTGTTTCTATTTTTATTTTTCTTGTTTCATTGGGGATCTTCATATTTTTTTCATCTCAAGATAGGGGGTTTTTATTCAAAGTATGATGTAGGCACTGGGAGAGAAATTGGTTTAGCTAGTTTCATTAGCATGTTTGAAAAGGATTTTGTTTTGAAACTCATATTTTATGATCATTCTAATGTTGGTTTGAAAATTTATTTGGGATAGAAGATACACTGTGAATATCTCATGAATTATGATCAAAAATTTGTCACCAAATTAGATAACATCTGCCTAAATAAATACCTATCTATTTTAGGGTAGCTTTACCTTTTGATTCAAAAGAAAAATTTGATTCCAAGACTATCATGAGATCCATTGTAGTTCTCAGCCCACATTTCAGATCAATTGTGTCTGAGTATTGAGGAAAGTTCATAAAAGATTTTCACAAGTGAAGCTTAAGTAAAAAAAAATGAAAAGAAAGAAAGAAAAGGAAAACTCATTATCAAATGGGTAAATCAAGTATCTCTATTGAGGCTATGGACACCTAGCTGGCAGTAGATAATTTCTTTGAGAGAACTAGAGGTATCTCTGCCGAGGCTATGGATGCCTGTCTGACAGCAGAGCAATACCCAGGATTTTATTGCACAATAGTTAAAGGACTCAACCTATGTAGCTTGAATCTTAGGTATAGTTGTTTGGAAGTAGAGAAAGTATCTATCAAGAAAGATGTACAAAATACTCACACACTCAGATTCAAAAAAATTCATTAGCACATACATCTGAGATTCCAGCTCAAGTCTTATCCTATGTATCTGATCTTATTCAAGTTAGCATGCTTCATAAGCCAAGTAGTTTTTGGGTGACTGAATTTTTTCTTGGGTGTCTTGAAAATGGGTAAACCATTTTCCTAGCCGATTCGCCATTTTTTATGCCTTGCATAACCACCCCATCTTTTGCCTTGGTCAAAATGGGTCCCCCTTTTTTTTGTTCTCCTTGTTTTTTTTCCAAACAAAGTTTGGAGTTATTCTTCTCCAATACTTTTTTTTTCTTTGGTTTGTTCTGTCGAAAGCGGAACCGGAACGAATTCGGGTTTTGAAACTTCTTTCAAAGATCGATTTCGATCCCTGTCCTGACAGTCTTTTTTGTTGTCTTTTGGTTTGTCTTTGTCGAAGCTAGAGCTAGAGTAGAAGTTAAGCCTGAACTTAGTTTAAATTTCAAATTCGATTCTCTTTCTGCCTCCACCTTTTGGTCTGTTTATTTAGACTTGTGTTTTATTTTGGTTTTTCTCATTTTTGTCTCCATGTTTTTATTTTGACTTTTGTATCATTTTCTTCTTTGTTGCCAAAATCAAAGTCGGAATGGCAACCAAATGTGAAACTTGGAAAAAGTTTCTAAATCAATCTCAACTCTGATTCCGCTCCAACCGTTGTGGTCATTGATTTTACTGAAGTCCATTGTTGTAATGTGTCAGTTCCCTCTATAGTTTTGACTCTGATCAGCCACATTTATCGTATTGATGATAGGTTCCATGCATGCACGAAGCTACAGTTTTAACCTTAATTAGGGTTTAACTAGAAGTTATTATCATTGTTTAAAAGATCAAGAGCGAAGCAAAGTTGTAGTGGAGCATTTGGATGTGTGATTCAATTGAAAGGGATATAATCACGCATGGAATCATCTTAGAGGGTTAACCTGTTTATTTGTCTTTGAGGTAGGTTTATTGTTCTTCTCTTTCATTTTATTTTGATTTTTTTCGTTTTGCATGGTCGTTGGTTTCTCGCGATTTTGTGATTCTCAATTCTCTTATGATTTTTTGTTCTTCATGTTTCTTGTTTTTGTTCTGTGTTCTTGTTTTTGTTTTGGTTTTCCTTGTGTTTTTGTTGCTCGTTTGTTTGTTTTTATCTCAGTCATTTTCATGTTTAAACATGACCGTACTGGGATGCCCTAGGTTTTAAGTAGCCTAGATTAGTTACTATTATTTTTAAGGTTTTTAATGGTAGATTAGTTTCTAATTTTTTTACAGTGAGTAGGGTTTGGTATATTATGATTTTACTTAATATTGTTGTTGCACATCGTCTGGTTAGTTTTAATTAGGTTTAAATTCATGCCCTAAATTGTTTGAAATTGAGGTTTAGTGAGTTAGGGTTTTGGTGCATTTTTGTTTTAAATATAATTTCCTAATTAGTACGGTTGTTTGTTGGTCATATGGGTAGTTCTTTTAAAAACATTATTTTTAAGCCCTTTCATTTTGATATGACCTAGTTCTTAGATCTTAGTGTTTATTATTCTGGTTGAAAGCATTTATGATGTTATGTTATCTTAAGCGGATCCGGGATCGAAATCAATTTAGACTTCGAATAATGTTTTGTAATAAGTTTTGATTCCATTTCCATCATGTCTCTGACTCTGCTTACAATAAAAAGTAGGCTTTCAAAATACTGGTAACCCAAGCCGAAGCGGAACCGAAACTGAATATGAAATTAGAAAATCTTCATGAAGCCAAATCGGTTTTCGTTTCGATTCCAGTTACCGTTCCAACTTCGACTCTGGTCTCGATTTCTTAGTACTATAATCTAAATAATTGTTTTGACTTTGATCCTGAT
This sequence comes from Sequoiadendron giganteum, assembly GCA_007115665.2. Classification (NCBI taxonomy): domain Eukaryota; kingdom Viridiplantae; phylum Streptophyta; class Pinopsida; order Cupressales; family Cupressaceae; genus Sequoiadendron; species Sequoiadendron giganteum. The sequence goes on along the minus strand of CM021101.1, from coordinate 555,711,299 downwards.
AGTGTTTTAAAAGAGACTATTAAGAGTGTTTTCTGCCTGGTTCCGCCTTTGGTATGAAAAGAAGGGTAAGATCTTAAAGCATATTTTTTTATATTTGTTCAAGGATATAATTTAAGGTGTTCTTTCAGGAAGTTAAAGAATGTCATGAATATCAGGAGAAGCTGCTCATAGGAGTCAGCCTGCAAAAACTTTGAAGGCATTGAATAAGCCTAAGAAGGTTAAACCGGAATAGTTGCCTTATACCTTGAGGTATAACCATAGGGGTCAATAGTTAGCAAGGTGGAATTTGATTGGGCGAATATAACTGACACCAATATAGGCCCATTCAATTACGAGGAGTTGTACTCATAAACATTTATTGAGGATGTAATAGGGAGAACTGGAAGAATAGTTGAGTCTAGTTTGGCTCACATCACTATGTTTCCTCTATCCATCCAATGCCCAAAATTGATCATGACAGTAGTTGCAGCTTTCAATACTGCCACCAAGCAGTGTGCTGATTCATAGGATAATGTGATCATAGACCTAACCCCTCAAATGTTTCAACTTATGTTTAGTGTCCCTACTCTGAGGAACCTAGCATAGCTAAATGAAGCAAAGGCTTTGGAGATGTATAGAAAATACAAAGAGGCCAATAAGGCTCGCTTAAACAAGAAATGGTTAAGAATGAAGAAGAATTACCTGACCAACCTCTCAGATCAGCCAAAGGGGGAAGATTTCTACAAGGAGGTATCATATCTTATAATGATGTTATCTAGATTTTTTGGAAAGAGGGATGCATTTTATTTCATGGAATGGATGTTTCCATCTATTTAGACAATCTTTGATGGCAAGTAGCAGTTTGATTGGCCTATGATTGTCTTAGATGTTATACATTATGAGCTAACCAAAATAAGGGAAACTAAGAGCTTCTAAATGACCTCTTATGTTATCTATGCAGCAAACAAAGGAGGCATCTTCCCGGGATTGAATAGAGTAGGTGTATTGGGAGAAGCCAACGGGAAAAATAAAGTTTGGAATCATTATGACCAGTTGTCCTTGCAAATTTTTGAGCTACACTTTAGAAGGGTTAATGATACATTTTTGTATGTGGTTATTAACCAACTTAATGGAGATGCAAGGTATAGGTTAAGTCAGGAGGCCATGGCCTTTATCACAGAATGGTGATGTTGGTATATCCAATACCCCAAGTTCACTTATTTTAGGTTGGCAGGATTTGAGGGTCATCCCCACTTACTTCCAGGATGTTGTAGCAATAGGATGATTTTGATGGATTTTGTCTATCAAGCTCTGGGGGTCAATGCCTAGTTGGCAATAAAACACAAACCCAGTTGTCACAATTTCCCCATGAAATTGGGTGAGTATATTTTCCCACATCTTGTGGGAGGTAAAGTGATTTGTAGTGAATTTGTGCATTTAAATTTGGGTGTATACACTGCCTGAAAGTATTTTGATCCAAAGAAGAAGATGAATGCTTTGTTGGTTTAAGTTTTTGATAAAAAATTCCAACTTGCTAGAAGACTTTTGGAGTGATCTCCAAGATGAGTATGACCTCAAAAAGAGGAATTATGAGAGGTTACTTGTTTTACTCATGGTGGAACTTGGAGTGACAATTGATGTTCCTGATGCATTATCAGATGATGAGGCAGTATTGGATCCATTCTATGAGGCACAAAGCATAGGTACAAATTTTTTGGATCCAATAGATTGGGATGTTGAGGAAACCATTGATATCAAACATATAGCAAGACCTATACTAGATAGGAGTATTCAATGGGTTGTTCTCAGAGCTAAAGCTCCTAGAGGTCTAGCTCCCAAGAAAGGAAAGAGATACAAAAGAACTAAGATGTGAGGGCCACCTAAAGAACCATTAGAATTATTCCCTCCTAATGTAGAATAAATTGAGCTAGAAGCTTTGGCTCAAGATGAAACTGAGGCACTGGAATAAAATGTTCCAACAGGTTTGGTGGCTCTAGTATCATTTTCAAGAGATTCATCTGCTCAAGCCCTTCCTATAGAGCAACAAGAAGGAAAAATGCCTAAGGGGACTCTCCATGACATAGCTGAAACCTTAAAGGGAAAGGAAGTGGAGATGGAGATCCATGATATTGAAACAGATTCTGATGATACCTTGTTAGAAAAGGATGTGCAAGAGGAGATGCCTCTAGAAACTGGACATGTTTTAACTAAAAAAGATCAATGGGCACTGTTTGAGGAAGCAAAGAAAGCTTCAGATGATAAAGCACATGCATAAGCAATGGAGAAGCAAAAGGTGGTAGATTTTAAGGTACAAGTTGATGCCTTACTTCAACAATAATAAATGGAAGCCAAGCTAAGAGTTGATTAAGTGTTGAAATAGCAAAGGCAAAAGGAGCAGGAGCAGGAGCTCAATGCCAAAGAAGAGAATGATAAGCTAGAGTTGGTGCAGAAAATTCATGATCTAGAGGAGGAAACGATAAAGCAGGGAAGGGAGAGAGAAGCCCTTGTGGCTAAATTGAAGCTAATTGAAGAAGCCTATAAGAAGGAGGAAGCAAAATGCACACAAAAAGAGAAAGATGTTAAAGAGCTGTCCAAGCAGCTACAAAATGAAAAGGAAGCCTCGGACAGACTTAAAGCATTGGAGGAAGAGAGAAACAGGTTACTTGAGGAGAAAAGGTTGGAAGAGGAAAAATTGAAGAAGGAACAAGAAGATAAGAAGATGCAAGAACAAGGGGACAGGGAAGAAGTTGAAAAACTTGCACAGGAAATATAGAGCAAGAACAACAAAATGTGTAAGATTTTGATCCTCAACCTAAGGTTAATCTGCTACAGCCTTTGTCCTCCACAACTATTGCTTATTCTTCTACTGTAATGGCCACTACTCCAAGTGCTCCCACTTGGTCAAAACTTGATCTTCAAAAGAGGCCAATAACACCCTCACAGCCTATTAATTGGGATGATATGATGAAAGAGATTGAGAAAGAAGGACCCAAGAAGAAGGCTAAAATTTTGCATTCCACTAGACTCACTGAAGGAGGAGAAATTGTTGTTGAATATGCAATACCGATGGTGGATAAGGATGTGGGAGATATGCAGCTAACTGATTACCAGTTGGGCATGGTCAATTTTGGAAGACCCACAAGAAATCAACAAATGAACTTAATATATGTGGTAGCATCATCCACCAAATCAAGGATGATAAAGGATAAATAGAGGAAGGATGATCTTAAGGCTCAATTGGATCAACTACACACCTTCTTGAAGAATGTTTCTTCTTCGAGGTTACAAAAAAATTCCACCATAGAGATTCCAGTTTTTCTTAGCAAGAAAGAGGTGGATGATTTGGTACAAATAAGGAGTAAGGCTGAGATGATGGATAGATAGATCGACAAGCTTAATCAAGAAGTGGGTGAAGTGCTAAAAAGTAGTTATGAGGTTTATGAGAAAGCTTTGAAAATAATAGAATAAATGAGTCAGCATGCTAAGGCATTGGGAGAACAAGAGGAGGAGTATAGAGGGTATATCCAGAGGTTGAGAGAGATCAATAAATTGCCAAAATCCACTCTTCTGGAGCAGTCAATTCTTGAAGAGGACAACACAGATTTCTTGGAAAAAGCCTCCAGATAATCCAGTTTAGAGCTGACATTTTGTACAAACATAAGAATGAAGTTCGGGATTTTAACAAGGATCTAAATGAACAACTTGATGAGCTAGAAGTTGTTGTTGCTATTCTTGTGAATGTTGATATGTCGGTGAAGGAAGGCCTTCCTTTAAGTCAGTTGAAAGAGAAATGGGATGGTAGAATTAAAGAGGTCATACAAAAGGGATATAATGGAGAAGGTTTGTTGTTGGATCGATTAATGGATATTAGAGAAGAGGTAAGGGCTGCTAGAAGGGAGTTGATGAAGTTGAGAGACATGGGAGAATTTGTTGTTGCTGAATTGAAGAGGATCAAGTTCGAAGATAGTTGGACTGATGGACCTGATTTGGATATGGTTCAACAAGTCTTCTCTAGTTATGATGAGTACACTTCAGAGAAAACTTTGCATGCATAATTGATAGTCTTATGGATGCATGGTTTTCTTTTCTCCTCCACATGCATGACTGGAAGTCTTATGAGCGCATGGCTTTCTTTTCTTCTCTCTCTTTTTCTCTCTAGTTTACTAGATGACCAATATAGGAACTAAAGATGAATTTATCTGAGTTTCCAAGAAAATTTAAGTTCCTAAAAAGGTGGATCTCGACTTTGGATAGAGAGGACTTCATATTTTGTACATCTATTTATACCGGTAGGGCACCATATTGTAAAGGTCGACTAATGAGAATAAGATTAGCCACCTAATAGTAGCAGATAGAATTTTTCATAGTTTTAACAGAGATACTTTGTTCTTATTAGTTATAGTTGAATATAAATACAGGTTTTTATGCAAAATGGTGTTGGAATTGAGTTTATTGGATAAGGTTAATGAATTATAGTCTATCTTTATGCCAATGATTGTTCTGAAGCATAAGTGTTTCTTATGTGATGAAAATCATTAGAAGGAACCAGATTTAAGGATTATTTCATTAAATTATCTATGGATTGAATTATTGAAAGTTTCTTGATCTATGATTTTGGCAACGAATGAAATTCTATTCTCTTGGAATCTTTAAATTATTTATGATGTGTGATTGTGATGGTTAAATTAAGCACTATAGATGCATGCAATAGTATGGATTGTTCTGTAAATTGCATCATGTTATGGTTTTCTTGATCTGTTGGAGTAACATTCATTGTTGAAAATATATGTCCGAATATTAGATAATTTTATTCATGTTTCACTGATGTATGCCTTAATCTATCTTTTTCTTTTATTTTAAAACCCCATGTTCATTAAATACAGATTGATGAATCTGTCATTGCATGCATTCCTTATTACCAGCAAAGGCCTCTTGAATATTACAGTTGCATGGACCAATTGAGTGACACCAAATAGTTGAGAACCAACTACCGGGACCTTGGGAGTTAGGCCACTATATGTTGTCTTTCTTTTTCAGGAGAAATAGAGTAGAGATATTTTGTTTAACATTGTTTATGTCATTTTCACCATCAACAATACCCTTGGTGGGTTTGGAAAGAATTCAGATCTCAGATTGAAGCAGACCAACAAAAGGAGGATAAAAAACCAAGGAGCCTACTTAGACAAGGAAAGAAAGCAGAACCAAAAATAAAGCACACAAAACCTATATACAATGTCTACAATAATATAGAGTACAATACATATTCCTCAAGAATCCCTTTTTTTATTTTGAAGGCTTCAATCCTCAAATTGGAAGCCCATGGCCCTCAAAAACCAAGGACAAATCCTTCCCTCTATCAAATATTTTACCTTGTGTTGCTTGTAATGGATCAATATGTGTATTAAGCATTTTTATATAGTTAGTCTTTTTGTTATTAGCATAACCAACCCAACAAACTGCAAAACTACCATATCCAATAGCTTGTTCCACTGTGTGCTTACCTGATTGAGATGGAAAGGTGAAACTCTCATATTCCACCTGATCATAAATATTGACAACAAATTCAGCTTGTACATCCAATTGGAAACCTTCATAAACATCTTGTGGTGCACTAGGCCAACCATCATTCCCAAATATTTTAAAAACAAAAGATGCTTATTCAAAATATCGCTATATAGGTCCAGATAACCTAGGTGCATACCCAAGTCTCCATGATTTAAAATTTTTTCACTAACAATTGGACAAAGATCATGGTCCTCTCTTATAGAAATGTTGCCCTTATTAGAAGATATAATATTCATAATAATGTTGAGAAGATAGGGAGCATCAACAAATAATTCAGCTACACATTCATATTCATTAACATAATTCGCCATATCACCTGCATCACTTGGTTGTCATTCATAGAGACCAAATTGTCCTTCATTATTTATGAGCCCTAGTGTTAACCCATGATTTACATGTGCATCAAGATGTATAATTTGGTCATTCAATACTAAAACCACTCCCCCATTGATATACACATCATCCTCCAAGCACTTGCATTAGACTCAATATCTATGCACTGAACAGTGACACTCTTGTTGTCATATTCTTCATTACTCTTATACTCAACATGCTCTCCCTCTTGAGGCTGAAACATTTTTGGATCATCCTCATAAAGGAAATTACATTCCTAAGAGAAACATTTAGAGACTTCGATCTCCTCATGGTCCTTAGTCTCACCTATCACAGTAGTACCAAATGTGAAAGATTCATAAGCACTTATTTTAAAAGACTTTCTATTGTACTATTGTTCTTGCTCACAACCATACCCTGACCATGCATCTAATGAATCATCAAAATCCTCAAAAAGTGGATTATCTCTACACCAGTAGAGGGCCTCACTTTTGTCAACTAATAAGAATATAGGCTCATCAAATAGATTATTATCCATTACTCTCATTTCTTTCATGGAATCTTCTACCTCCCTTGCCTGAGAATGCAAACTTTGCAACTCATCATCACAATCAAAATCCTTGTAATCACTTGAAAAGGATTCAACCTTTATTTTATAAGGATAATCACATTCAATAAAGGAATGATATGACTCAATTTCATCATAACTACCACAGCATGAAATCCCACTGATACTAAGATTGCACTCGGGTTCTTTAGACTAAATTTCATAGCTTTCACTTTCAATATCTTGATCATTAGTAGGCAACAGAGCACCATTGACACTAGCACTACTACTATTAATCAAATATCTTAATGGGATAACCTCTTGTACCTCTTCCATCTCTTCATCCTTCAAGACCTCCCAAGAACTCAAGTCATACACAGCATGCCTGCTATCATAATGTATGTATTCATCTTCATCACTATTGTAATGATATGTAGATGAATCATTAATGAATTGATTATAATCATTATATTCTCCTATGCAATAGGATGGATGTTCAGATTCTAATACACTTTCTTCACTTCTTTTCATTTTTTCTTGTTCTTTCTTAGCAGGACCATCGCCAATATCATTCAGGAGCATCTCATGTTGTGCATAATCATTTCCAACTCCCTCTACAAACTTTGAGGTTTCAAATCCTTTGACAATGTACTCATTCCTGATTGGTATATTTCATAAAACAAGTCAATGCACATTGATTCCTCAGGCCTAACATTTTTGGGTATCTCCAAAAAAGCATCCAAAAATCTAGGGAACAAGTCATAAGGTGATTCACCTTCATGCCTTTTCATTTCATATAATCTTTTAACAAAAGAGACATGGCCAACTTTACTTGGATCTTGTGGGAATTCAACTTGGAATCTAGTATGGTCATCATATTGTGGCAATGGAGAAATTGAAACATTAGAAATATTATTCTCCTTAAATATATCCCTTCTACGTGATTCATTGGTTCTATTTGCATGAGATGTATTAGGATGACCAATATTGGTAGTTGAATATCCTTTCATTATTGAGTATTTCAAGTTGTTCTCAATATCTATAGAAATTTTATATTCTTGATGCAATGTTGTGGGATCTTTGTCTCTTAATAGATAACTCATCTTTTTATCAAATGCACTTAAGTACATGAACAAGTATTCTGCATCATTTGGTCTTATACTTTCAAGGATCTCCCTTATGATATTTGAAAATTTGAGATTAAAAGAAGGGACCAACTCATCCTCTTTTTTGTGGATCTCCATAAAGTTTTTCCTCACCATACTTGTGTTTAATCTCTCACCAAATTATTCCATGAATACCATCTTCAACTCATCCCAAGAATGTATAGAATATATTGGTAGAAAAGAGAACCAGTCTCTTGCATCTCCTTTCAAAGACTAAACAAACAACTTCATGACAACATCTTCAAAATCCAATTCATAATCTCCCATCATATCAACAAACTCCTACAGATGCTTGCTTGTTGACTCATATTTTCACCATTAAAATTTGGTACCTTTTCCCTGATCTTCAGCGATACATCATTTGGATAACCATGAATTTTACTAAAATCTATAGCTATGTACCTCTCGGTACTAAAATTTCCTTGACATGACAAAGGGTTCCCATCATGCACCGATACATTTAGTCTCATAGTAAGATGCTCAAATTGATGATGCATTTGCTTGCACCCTCATAGGATTATAAATTCTATGTTGGAGTCACACAAGGAAATGCAAATTCCTTTCGCAATTATAGTCTCAATCCTTTGCATTGCAAATATTATATCTTTGCTTTGCCTAAGGCTTTCTAATAAGTAAAATACATAAATATAACAACTTCTACATTATTTCCAATTTTACTTTAAAAGTATGTAAAATTACCACCTCCTTTCCCTCTCTTAGTGTTATTTCACCAAATTGGGAATTATTTATATCTTTAGTCCTGAAAATTTCTCATAAATTGCTTACAAGCATGATTTCATTTTCTTTAGATTTATGAGAATACCTGGAAACACATAGCAATTGTTAACCCTTTCTTCCTGAAGCTTGCGGATCTAAAACTTTGATGTATTCTTTATCAGGTTCTTTAGTCAGATTCAGCACCTCTCCTCACAGAGGATTCACTTCAAATAATATGTAGTTTCTTAAATAAAATATTTTATTCTAGGTCTTCTCCAACAACGAAGTCACCTTCAAATCCTTCAAATTTGTCTACAACTAAATATTTTACTAGGTCTAGGAACTTCTCCACATCTGAACGAGATGTTCAAATCCACCAAATTCTTGACTCTATGCAAATGGATACTCCTCTGGTTCTCCCAAGAATAGTCTCCAATTCTATTGGGGTATTAATTGTTCCAGTTGAACCTCAAGATTCTCTAAAGAGTAGCCAACCCTTATGCTCAAGAAATTCTTAAGGTTAGTGGCCAACACAATGAGTAAAGCTTCTTTACTCCAACACTTCAAAATTTGTGGGACCTAGGAGGGTGTTCCTACTCATGTTAATTTGATATCAAATTCATCAAGAATACTTATATACATAGATTAATTCCTACATAATTCAAATAGACTCAATTTATTAAAGCCTTGGTCGATCTTTGAATAAATTAACATTTATTGCTAGGAATTATGTATTACTTTAGATCCATTCATTGTGCTTGAAAGTTTTAATAATTTTGGTTCTCATTTCAAATCTATAGCCATGCACGCCCATACCCATTCACTTGCAATATTTACTTAAAAATAGACTAGTGCTTCATCAATTGGGATGATGGAGTCAAATATATAATAACCCGTCATATACAAACTACTTGATTCAAATACTGGCAGACAATTTTCATAGTACTTTGCAATATAAAAATTCATAATACCTTAAATAGAACTTCTTACCAACTTTTATGCAATTTCTTACAAATCTAGAAGCCTCTTCAATCATTTAATCCACTCTTTAAGCTAAAGCAAGAAAAAGAGTCATACATTCAATCAAACAACTAAAGACAAATGAGAATACCCTTGATATTTTCATTTATAACTTGTAAAAGGGTACACAGGAGAGTATATGTTTAAGAATTAAGATTTGTTTTGATATCAATAATTTCTATAAAACTAACTTAAGATTATCACATATAAGACTTACACCCAAGATAATGTATTATTCTATTCATTCATATTTTCCACAGTATGCTCCTCTCTAAGTTGAGTCTCTTCCTGAACTATAATATGACTCTAAAATTGAACCCTTTCCAATGAGACATGAAATCCCTTTTATATATTAAGGGAGCAACAAGCATCTGGCTCAAATACAATTACAATTCTCATGCATTTCATTTCAAAACAAATTTCAACTACATTTTAGAAATTCCCCAAATGGTTATTTGTAATCATTTATCACACAGGGGAAGCAAAACTGATACCAGCCAATTCCACCAAAACATTATTAGTCACCAATAAGCCCTTTACATTTTGCACGTATGTTGAGCCAAAAAATTTATACCAAAGCACCGCCAATCAACCAAAGTTGGAACCATAGCCAAAGTACACACGCCCACTTCGTGTCCTCACAAAGGTTGGAGAAACCACTGCTTCTTTATCCTTATTATCCTTATCAATAATAGAATGATCATGCCCACTTGGGGTCTTCACTAAAACTGGGGCAACCACTACCACCTCATCATCTGAGTCAGCAAATTCATTTAAAAGCATGAGGTAATGGCCATAGCCTAAATCCCTCTTCGTGTCACTATCAGAAGGACTGTTTGAAATATCAATAGGGAAATTTTTCCTTCCCAGAGTACCTCAACCATACCTTATCTTTATCCACATTCATCCCATGAACTTTGTAGGCCCCTCTCCCTTGGTCTCTACTATTTCTCCAATAACCCAGCTCCTTAAATGGTAATTGATCCTCACATCAGTACGCATAGATTTCTTTCTATGAGCCTCTTTCCCATCCTCCTGCTTTGGATTTGAAGCAACAATGGACATATTCAGTTCACCCTTTGAAACATTGTTGTGTGTTTTGTGCAATTTTAGCCTTGGAGACTTCCATACTAAGGAAGAAGGATTCATTGACTTGCTCATTTTACCAGGATTGGACTTCACAAATGAAGAATAATCCTCTTTCTTTCTTGCCGATTTGAGCTCTTGACTACAATGGTGAAAACAATTGCAATTACCTCATATTTATCAAGAAAAATTATCATGTTGATCATCAATGCTTAGTAAAAGTCACACGAGCAAGAAGATGATCATTTATTGGCACTCGCATTAGAGCCTTTAATTATCCAGGTGCACAAAAATATGCATACCAATTCAAATGATTATAGGAGAGTAATCATTCACACGCACCAAGATCAAGTTGATTAGCATTTGTAGGTATGTTGCCATTAGTGTTTTCTCATGTCAAGCAAAACAACAACTTCCTTAGTCCTTTGGTTTCTATTTTAAAAATTGGTCATTGATTCCTTGATGAGATGGTGAATTGAATGGCGCAAAATGAGCCAATCGAGTTTTTAATTCAGAGACCACTACTTGATAGCCCATCATCCAATGAAAACATGTTGACTGGAATCCACATCATTCACTCAAGCACTCCATCCTTCTCATTATCGGTTCAAGTTCCACACATCAAAATCACACAGATCATGCAACACGTTGGAAAATAATATTTAAAATCATATGTGGCATGCGCGCAACAGCTAAGATCCCATTTTGGTGATACATCTCGTCCTTCGATTCACAAGTTTAAAACGTCAAGCTCAATAGTGGGGATTGGGTCCCACACTCTGCAACAGAACACATGGTGCAATCGCACAGACTATGCAACCCTTCGAAAATGAATATTTTAATCTTTGTATGACATGCATGCATGACGAGGATCACATTTGCAAATCCAACAAACAAGATTTTTGGTGCATGAAAATAAATTTAGTAATAAAAGGGGGTCATGACTAGGCCAATAGGATTACAACCCTTAGGATATTTAAAGACTTAGGGCTTAAGTCTTTCAATTATGGAATATTTCGCCTAACTTCAAAAAATTAAATCAATAAAAGCATGGGGTGAACGATGGGCCTAAGAAAAAGGGCCAATAAAATTAATGGCTTGGATGACTTAAGTTATGACTAAGAGAATTGAAAACTGGGTACAATGAGTCAACGAGAGAATAGAATGACCAACGGTTGTAATATAGGAAAAAATTAAAATGAGGGTTTATACATCAAAACCCTAAACCCTATCCCTGGATGCAAAAGTAATAGGTTATCGGAAGGAAAAATAAGATCAAAATTTCAAAAAACTTAGGAGCTCTACCACCTCATTTCAATTTTTTATCCATTACTGATCACACCAAAAAATCCCAAATTTAGGATTCAAGTTCCAAAATCCACCTAACCTATAAACACAACAAGACGAGAAAAAGTGTTGGGTTTTTTTTAGGGGATTGCCTCACTCAAACCTTGTTTTGGTCTTTTGACCTCCACAAATAGCCAAGATAGATAGATAAAAATACAAATATTTTGTGTTCTTATTCTAACTCTATTTATAAGTAAGAATAGTGACAAAATGAGATATTAAAGGGATGTGATAATTTATAGGTGATTGGGGGAACAAGAGAATAAATACTTATAGTAACAAAAGAAAAATATTACCTTAGATAAAATCTAAAGAGAGTAGGAGAGTTAGAGAGAATGTTGTAAAATATCTTGAGATATCTGTGTAAACTTGAGAGTGTTGTGAGATCCAAGAGAGAGGGAGAGTTCACAAAATAAAAAAATCAATTTCAAAATGAGAAGAGGATTGAAGAGGAGGAAGCTGACAAGTTGTTTGGAAAAATATCAATCCATCTCCATTTACTTGGGAAGGTGACAAATGGAGAAAAATTTGAAATTTTATTTCAAACAAAAAATTATCATGAGATGCTAGTGCAATGCATAGACATTTGTACTAGGTGCTAGCATCTGACAATTTATGCTCAAAAACAATTGGAGACAAGAATAACATAGGTCAGACATAAAAGTGATATGAAGAAGTGACCTTTAAAAATAAGGCTCAAGTGCCTTGAGTAGGAAAAAGGTCAATGTAAGGGCTAAAATGAGCCTACACAAATACTATGGGAATATTAGGGTACCAATAGTAAGAGACTTTATCAATTAAAAGCCAATAAGTATTAAAGTCACTTAAATATCATCTTTAAAAATATTAAAATAGACAAAATTTATATATCAATTAGAACCATATCTATAGAGAGATCTTTTGAGGTAGGGTACATGATTTACTTGAGGTTTCATCATTACAAGTAATGAAAGGAAGTCAAATGCATGGAAGCAGCTTCCTACACCAATCTAATTATGGGAGAGTTACAAAAATTTCTATAAACACCTTAAAGAGTTATAGCTACAAACATATGCACATTCAAAATATAAAGAATAGATAAATAAATCAAACCATAACATTATGATTTATGTGGGAAAACCCTTACAAGAAAAAACTCACACTCCAAACACATAGCTCAATTATATTATTAGTTACAATAATAGTTACAATACAATATCAGATCAAATCTCTTCAATAGCCTCACACAATAACAATAATTTAGAATAATTTTGGTCATAATACAGGTGAGCTAGCATATTGCGACCCCATGCATACATGATCTAATGTCACTCCATCTGACGAATGGTATGAACTAGGCCCCCCTCCAGGTGTGTTCCTCATCCATCTGGTACAAGTGTTAAAGCAATAGTCACAACCATGATATGTCGTAACAATGGTGAATGGGATTATAGAAGCCACTAAAGCTCGACGTGATATCCAATATCCTTTGATGGAATAGGATGGCCCAAGCAATACCAAATATCCCATCTCATTTTCTTGCATGTGCGATCCTCCTCCAAATGGGTGATATAAGCCCAAACCGATACCCTCAAAATATGGTGAACGTCCTCCAAGGTCACTATCATCTCTCCTGTCGAAATTTGGAATGTGCATGTGTCTAGATTCCACCTCTCAACTAGGGCCAGCAACATAGCATAATGGTACCTCATTAGTGGCATAAGGTAGATCCAAATTAATTCGATCTCACATAGAGTCTCAACCTCCTCATTAATTTGGGTGACTTGCTCCAAGAGAATGGTGAATAATCAGCCTCAACATTTTTGAGCATGTGGTGGAACCTAATCAAGATGAAAGAAATCATCAGTAATGTGCTAAAATAATTTAAAGAAATAATTAAAAGAAAAATCAAGTTTCACTGGGACACTTGGTCCAAAACTGGGTACCTGAGCCATTTTTGGATGGGGGGTCCAAGACACTTTGACCATTCTAGGACATATCCACCAAAATGGGACAAGTACGCCATTTTTGGGTGGGGTCCCAAAACCTTTAAAAAATACATGAAAAATGATATAAAAGTAAAAAAGCAAGCACAAAGTAGGGTACAATGGACTCACCACGCATCAAAGCTCGCCACGTGCCACCTTTACTTGCAAGACATCTAATATACGAGGTTCATATGGTCGTCAACTCGACATTTTCACTCCTCTACAACAAGGTAATCTCCAAATGGTATGTTCAAATGATGATAAAAAATGTAATTTTTCACTAACATATACTAAAGTTTCTTAATAGTAAATTTTATTCAAATAACCATAATGGGGGCTAAAGAACTTCATTTTCAATGTCATTTATTGTGTTGGATTCGTACTTTTGTCCCAAATCGTATTTAATGTTTATTAGTTTGTGGTGTTGTAACTTCAATACCCTATTGTAAGAATTCGCATCACAACATACAACAATTTGATGAGGTTAGATTGCTACCCTAATTCCACCTCCATAAAGCAATCAGAATTAGGGAGCGTACATCTACCCTCAAACTTTATCCTCTAAAGAAGTTTAACATGTTTGTAAGATGATTTTGAACAACTAACAAATCGATTTTGCTAGATGCAGTTCATAACATTGTGGTTTTGTAGATAACTACATTAGTGGCTTCATTCTTCCCATTTTATGAATGAAATATAAATATCAGTATCTTTTTATGGAGCACAATTTACTTTAGCTTGCATTTTCACGTAATATCATATAGCTGCTAAAGTGAGGGCTAAATGTAGTGTAGAAATTTGTACTCCTTTTAGGTGATAGTAAAATTCCACACTTAGTTTGGACCTATTTTAGTGACCTTGAATTTATAAACTGTTATCTTTGCAAATAAATGATTACATATGTACACACATGAATCACACACGCAAGACACATAAGCAAGTTTGAATTTGAAATTATGAATGTGATGATTAAGCACGCACTTGAATAAAGACACATCAGCAAGTCCTAGAACTAGTCAATTGGGTATGACTAATTAGGTCTTAAGCTAGGATGCTCGAGGTTGACTAGGGATAATTTGAAAGAAAAATCATGCCACACAGCCGGGAGAAAGGGGTAACCCACCCTTCACCTTCACTTCCCAAAGGTATAAAGTTCTTTGGGGCTTAGCCAAGAGTGACAAGATTTTAACTTTCAAAGAAGCGTGTCTTTCGATTCACACCTTGATTGAGGTCCTCTCTAGGGGGGATGAAATCCCCTAGCAGGCCTCCTATGAAGGGTATGACAAAAGTGAACCAAGTGAAGTGTTTTTTATCACACACGCACTTGATTCACACTCGCAATTGTTAATTTCCCTTTAGAAAATTGAAATGTGTGTAAAACAATTCAAACACTTGTTATTTTTAACCCAAAGTCAAAATGTGTGATGGAAGACAATGATTCTTTTTAAGCCCAATTTTAAAGTGTGATTGCAAACAAGATGTTTGTTTTAAAGCCCTAAATTGAAGTGTTTTGCAAACAAGATTGACTAGTCAAATGAGAGATAAAAATAATAGAATGAGTGTACCCGAATTATTTTGCTTTCCAATTTGATGTGCATGACTGATATTGCTGCTACTAAAGCTCCTTGTGATCACCTACAAAATCAAAAAAATAATATTATAATGCAACCATAAACAAAAAAAAGTTCATCAAAAAATTGCAATTTCAGATACATGTTTTTAACATAGACGAATTAGATTTGATTATTTGAAGATGTTATGGATCTGAAAAATAAAAAACCAAAGAAGAGACTCCTGCTAATTTTTTGAGAGCTTTCCAGAAATATAAAGAAATTAGAAAAATTATTTGTTTTGTGCTAGAAAATGCAGATTTGTGAAAAACATAGAAAAAACAAAGATCGGATTATTTCGCATTGTATTTGAACTATAAATTAAATCTATAAAACAAAGACCCCTATTAAAATTTTAAGATATTTCCAGAAATGTAAACATTTTTGAAAAATTCGCTGATTTATGTTCAAAGAGTAAATTTTATGAAAAAACATAAAATAGTGATAACTCCTACAAAAATGGTGATAAACTCTCAATTTTTTTATTGTGGCCTTTTGAGATGATAGATAGGCGTCTATGAAAATATTGTGGAAAAATGACTAGTCGTTTAGAAGATATGACAAAATTTGTAAAACTTGGTGTTTTGTCCAAAAACTAGCAGATTTGCAACAAAAAGTTAATGAAACCTACAAAAAAGTAGGCTAAATCAAAGGATTCACGTCGGGTTCACCAAATCTAGTTAGGTAAAATCAGATATAAAACTAAAACAACAAGATATGAAAACCCTAACAAGCACAATAGAGCACAAACTAGCATGAAATGAAAATAAGAAAGCAAAGCAAACCGATCTCCAAGCTAGATTTGATTTATCTCCATTGCTCTTCTCCACCTGCATGGGAATGCAAGATTTTGAAGGTTTGATTGTTGATTGCTCAATTTCGCAGCATAACAATGAGATGAAAGATAATAGAAGAAAATAGATAAATAAGAAAAAAAATTGGTAGAGTAATGATGCTAGAAGAAGATCCCCCCTAAATGGCATATGAAAGGCTTGATTTATAGGAGAAGGCTGATTTGATTCGATGGCCAAGATTAAAAGTCAAATTTGTGATATGTATGGCTATGATTAAAAAAAAAAATTTGTGTCTATGACACACATTAAGTGGGTTATGACATGAGGCTAAAATTAAGATATGAGGGAATAGTGAGATTCTATTATTTATTTTGGAAGAAAAGATGCTTATGACACACAATGAATGGGGGTAAAAATAGGATGTGAGTGGGAATATCATAATTTAAATAATAAAATTATTTAAATTATTTTTGCATGTGAAGATTTGTAGTCATGTGACACATGTTGCAATGTGACGATAATTGAGGGATTAATTCAAATATTTAATTTGAATTATTTTGAGACATGTGAAGGGGGAATCAATTAAATAAATGAGATTTATTTAATTAATTGGGAAGGTGATTAAGTGGAATAAATGGGATAAGTGGGATAATGCAATGACCTAGGGTAAAATATTACAAAATGTCTTACAAGGTCATGTATCGACTAAGTAATGTTATGACATGAACAATTTTGAGTGTCTACATTTTGCCCCTCTTTGAGATGATGTTCAAGATGGTGAGATTTATGTTGAGTAACATCATTTCAAAGAAGCTAAGGTATGGATAGATGAAAAAAATATGATGCCCCAACCACTTGAAGAAGTGAGGTGTATGATGAATGAAGGAAAGGGATGATAGAAGAATATGATGATGCAAAAGATATGAAGAAATGGGATGATGATATAGGATATGATAATGATGATGATTCCCCCTTGAGAGGATAGGCGGGTTGCATAAACACGGATATTCTCTCAAAATGAATGAAATGATAAATGAGGGATAAGATTAATGATACAAGATAAGAAGTAGATGAAAAAGAAAAATCACACGCTATGTTGTAATAAAGTGAGCAATCATATGTTTGATATAGCACTAGACATTATGCACCAAGGTATAAGGACCAAGGTAACAATGTGGCTCATGCCCCAATGTAATACAACCTTGCCTAGATACAAGATATGAATATTAGTTGAGAGTGATTCGGATTTGATGCAAATGCAAGATAAAAATGATAACACACACAAGCAAGCAAGCATGTACAAATGATACAAAAACAAACAAGGTATTGCCCCTGTCAAGTTGTAAACCGATGATTAATTGATTGACTAATGATGATGATAGTGTTGTCATTGTGGAGAACGATATATCCCTAGATCAACACAAGGATGATTGATTGATTGATTGATGATGATGATAGTGTTGTCATTGCAGGGAATGATATATCCCTAGATCAACACAAGGATGATTGATTGATTGATTGATTGATTGATTGATTCGGTTTACAACAAGATTAGGATCAAGACCGAAATGTGATTGGATAATTTGATTTGATTGATTAGCTTGGTTGGTATGGATTAAGGATTTATTTACGTTTGGATTATTGCTTGGAATGATTGAATATGATTGATTTGAAGTTTTGGATGATGATTGATGAATTAAATTGAGGAATGATTTTGATTGATTGGATTGATGGAGAAATAATTTGATTTGATGATAATGATTGGATTAATTAGAAGAAGTGATGTGATTGATCAAAAGAATGGATTTGATTAAAAGAAGTGATGTGATTAGATAATTTGATGAATAAATTGATTTGAAGTTGAATTGATGTGTTGAATTGATTGGAAGAAGTGAATTTTATTTTATTTTATTGCTTGGATTTTTGTTGGCTATTTGATTTTTTTGTCTTTTTGAAATGTTTTTATTTTTTTAGATTTTTGAAATGTTTTTATTTTTTTTATTTTGAAATGTTCCTAATTTTTTGGATTTTGAAATGTTTTGATTTTTTTAGATTTTTGAAATGTTTTGATTCTCTTTTGGGTTTTTAAAATGTTTTTTTTTGAAATGTTTTTTTTTTTGGATTTTTTTCAGGACCTTTTTCAAATTTTTTGCATTTTTTAGGACTTTTTTGAGATGTTTTGAGATGTCAATGGATGAACAATTTGGGTAGCCTTTTTGCTAGATACCAATGACAAGGGAAAACCAAGTCTAGGTGCAAGGAGATAGATGGGATTGATGGATGAAAGGGTGGGTGATAGGATAAGGGACAAAAGGCTCATGATATATGGATGGATAAAAAATGATAGGTCATAGTGAATGAAATGGATGTATGCATCATAAGAGGGCAGGGATGTGATCTCCAAAGACTATGTCACATAGGAATAACATGCCCCATTCTAGGTACAATACTTAGGATTCTTCATGACAAAGCTTATGACACTAGGATAATGATAGGCTTGTTTGGAAGGATGAGGTTATATCAAAAGATATCCAAAACATGTTTCAACATTTTGCCCCATATTTTTATCAAGATCAAAAAAGGAAGAGAGGATGAATGGACTCAATATGATAAGTATATGGGTATGATGGATAAAGATGGTAGGTAGGATGGAAATGATATGATAAGAAATGACATGATAGGATAGATAGTGCAGATGAGACAAAGTGCCCCCAAGTGTAAGTGACATAGAAGATCAACCTACACATGATGCCTGTTTGGTAGGTTTTCATCATGGTACTTACTCCAAGGCGCCTATTTAGTGGGTTTTCACCGTTGGATGAAAGGATTTCTATTTACTTTTTGATTTTTTTTTTAACTTTTTGACTCTCTCTTTTTTACTTTTTGACTTCTTTTTTTTGAGTTTTTTATTTTTATTTTTGGATAAGAAAAGGGGAATATGGATAGGAGGGACTCAATTTTATAGTTCCATGAAAGATGATAGTACCACTAGAGATGGATTTCATCGCATGGACCATGTCAAATATCATTATGCCCATAGATGTTGGTAAGGGATGACATGAAAGTAAGATGGAGTAGGTAGATGATGGATTATGATGTGGATTATGGAAGGATTGGTGGATTATGTAGGGGAGATGAATGGGAGGCTTAACCAAAAGCATGGACTATAGGAAGGTGATGGGGGAGATATGTAGGATAATGAGTGAAGGGTGAGGAGATGGAGGTATGTAGAATTGTTGTGAAATGGAAGGGAACTATGACCAATGCTTGCACACAGTGTGATAAACGTTGAAGATTTTGATGTGGAGGGGGTGTAGGAAGCAATGGAGATTTTTTCTTAGGAGATGGGTGATGAAGTGCTTTAGGTACCCACATAGACTTAGTATTTTCATGAATTTTATTTTTCTTGTGGGATGGAATATGGGATTCTTGAATAGAGTGGGAATGTGAGGTGGAAGTGGATGGTTGGAATTTTTGAGATGTAGATGCCTCATTTGACTTGTTTTCCATTTTTTTAGGGACCCAAACCATTTTAGTTTTGGCCTTTTCTTTTGGAGGTATGGGCTTATATTGTTTTTTGGATGGATTTTTCTTTGCTTCTTTTCTTTTGTGTCCTAAGGCATGAGGACCCTTCAATTTTTTGGCTTTATAGATAGAGGCATCAAATTTTTTTCTTTTAAATCCCATGGGTATGGTGGAATAAGTGAAAGCTTCATTTTTAGACAATGTGTGCATTGATTGGTCATGATTAGGATTTTTAGAGGATTTATGGATAGGTGGATAATAGGTGGATAAGGGGATTGGATAATGGGGATATTAGGTGTTGAGAGTAGTGGAGGTAGATTATATGGAGGGATATTAGGAGTTGGAAGCAATGGTGGAAGGTGCACGGTCACATGCTTTTGACATTTGTAAGATGATGGAGGAGGGATGGAAACATATGTTTTAGGCATATGATAGGATTTATGGTGGAAAGAGGACTTATGATGGATGGAGGAAGTACCGACATCTTTAGATTGGTGTCCTTGGGGTGTATATCCAAGGCCATAAGAGCATGGAGGGACCTTGACATGGATGGGCTCCAAAATACCTTGTTCATGAAGGCCTAAACCTTTACCTTGGTAGTTCATGTTTTGAAGCATGCGATGGACAATGGAACTATGTGTGTTTTGGACACTAGACTTGAGTTCATTATTAGATGAAGAAGGTGAAGTGGATAAATGCTTTTGTTGTTCTAAGGAGGAACATTCATGAATAAAGATGGATAGACCAATAGGACATGTTGGTGTATTTGAAATGGGGTTTATAGTGGATTTGGAAGGATCGTTAGGATCTTGATTATGTTCATTTAGATCCACACTATTGGTTTGATCTTCTACATTTACTTGGGAGGCATGTGTCTCATCATGACAAGTGGATAATGTGGGATCATGGATAGGAATAGGTAGGTATTCTATAGGAGAAATGGAGGTTTCTTGCTCATGGATAGGTGAAGTGATAGGCTCTTGACCATGGAATGCATAGAGTTGGCTAAGGGGATCATCATAGTCTTCTTGATCATAGGTAGGATCTAGATCATAGAGGGAAGCTTCATCATGAATAGGACCAAGTATGTTATGAGTGGGATCATTAGAAGGGCCTAGATCTTTATTAGAATGAGAGGTTAATGTTTCTTTATTCTTAGGATAATTCTCTTGACATAGCTCTTGGATTTGAGTGGAAATGGAAGTGGAAGGCTCTAGAATAGGCTTGGTATGCTCTTTATGATCAACAACATGAACGCATGATGGAATTTGACTGACATATAAGATCAATAGGTTGTGGACCACATGATGGATTTGGAAGAATAGGCATGGCATTCAGAGGTTCGTTGGTAAGCTCATTAATGGGTGCTTGACATGGGGATGGTCTATTCTGTGCTAGTAGTCTTTGGAGAAAACCGTTAAAGGATTCTTTGATTGATAGATTAGAGCTTGAGAATTTGGATGGTGGTGTTGGTGTAGGACTAGTGTGCTTTGAAATAGGAATTTTATTAGATGGTGATGGAGGACTAGTAAATGGAATGGTGTATGATTCCAAACTTAGGGTGGTATTTCCCTTGTCAATAGTATCATTAAGGTGACCTAATATTTCAAGAAAGTTTTCATCATCATAAGATCTACAAAGTTCTCATCATCACTAGGAGAAAAGTTTGACCCACCTTGGAGAATATATGGTTTTGGATTATCTTTATGATTAGGTGAAGGGGCTTCTCAAAGTATGAACTTGGGCTTGTGACTAATATCATTAAGGATTAGGACCATTTTAGCAAGTGCTTCTTTAGGATTAAGGCGATGATGATGTGGAATGATTAGATTGGATGACTTGGATTGATTAGGATGAAATTGATTTGAATGTGATTAAAAAAAGAATGATTAGGATGATTAGAATGATATGTTTATGTGTTGGTGTTTATAGTTTGATATGACAATTTGCAAATAAATGATTACACATGTACACACATGAATCACACACGCAAGACACATAAGCAAGTTTGAATTTGAAATTATGAATGTGATGATTAAGCACACACTTGAATAAAGACACATCAAAAAGTCCTAGAACTAGTCAATTGGGTATGACCAATTAGGTTTTAAGCTAGGATGCACGAGGTTGACTAGGGATAATTTGAAAGAAAAATCCTCCCACACAGCCGGGAGAAAGGGGTAACCCACCCTTCACCTTCAATTCCCAAAGGTATAAAGTTCTTTGGGGCTTAGCCAAGAGTGACAAGATTTTAACTTTCAAAGAAGTGTGTCTTTCGATTCACACCTTGATTGAGGTCATCCCTAGGGGGGATGAAATCCCCTAGTAGGCCTCCTATGAAGGGTATGACAAAAACGAACCAAGTGAATTGTTTTTGATCACACACGCACTTGATTCACACTCGCAATTGTTAATTTTTCTTTAGAAAATCGAAATGTGTGTAAAACAATTCAAACACTTGTTATTTTTAACCCAAAGTCAAAATGTGTGATGGAAGACAATGATTCTTTTTAAGCCCAATTTTAAAGTTTGATTGCAAACAAGATGTTTGTTGTAAAGCCCCAAATTGAAGTGTTTTGCAAACAAGATTGATTGGTCAAATGAGAGATAAAAATAATAGAATGAGTGTACCCGAATTATTTTTCTTTCCAATTTGATGTGGATGACTGATATTGCTGCTACTAAAGATCCTTGTGATCACCTACAAAATCAAAAAAATAATATTATAATGCAACCATAAACAAAAAAAGTTCATCAAAAAATTGCAATTTTAGATACATGTTTTTAATATAGACGAATTAGATTTGATAATTTGAAGATGTTATGGATCTGAAAAATAAAAAACCAAAGAAGAGACTCCTGCTAATTTTTTGAGAGATTTCCATAAATATAAAGAAACTAGAAAAATTCTTTGTTTTGCACCAGAAAATGCAGATTTGTGAAAAACATAGAAAAAATAAAGATCGGATTATTTCGCATTGTATTTGAACTATAGATTAAATCTATCAAACAGAGACCCTTATTAAAATTTTAAGAGATTTCCAGAAATGTAAACATTTCTGAAAAATTCACTGATTTACATTCAAAAAGTCAATTTTATGAAAAAACATAAAATAGTGATAACTCCTACAAAAATGGCGATAAACTCTCAAATTTTTTATTGTGGCCTTTTGAGATGATAGATAGGCGTCTATGAAAATATTGTGGAAAAATGTGTAGCCATTTAGAAGATATGACAAAATTTGTAAAACTTGGTGTTTTGTCCAAAAACTAGCAAATCTGCAACAAAAAGTTAATGAAACCTGCAAAAAAGTAAGCTAGATCAAAGGATTCACATCGAGTTCACCAAATGTAGTTAGGGAAAATCAGATATAAAACTAAAACAACAAGATATGAAAACCCTAACAAGCACAATAGAGCACAAACTAGCATGAAATGAAAACAAGAAAGCAAAGCAAACCGATCTCCAAGCTAGATTTGATTTATCTCCATTGCTCTTCTCCACCTGCATGGGAATGCAAAATTTTGAAGGTTTGATTGTTGATTGCTCAATTTCGCAGCAAAACAATGAGATGAAAGATAATAGAAGAAAATAGATAAATAAGAAGAAATTTTGGCAAAGTAATGATGCTAGAAGAAAACCCCCCCTAAATGGCATATGAAAGGCTTGATTTATAGGAGAAAGCTGATTTGATTCGATGGTCAAGATTAAAAGTCAAATTTGTGATATGTATGGCTAGGATTAAAAGTTTTTTTTAGTGTCTATGACACACATTAAGTGGGCTATGACATGAGGCTAAAATTAAGATATGAGGGAATAGTGAGATTCTATTATTTATTTTGGAAGAAAAGATGCTTATGACACACAATGAATGGAGGTAAAAATAGGATGTGAGTGGGAATATCATAATTTAAATAATAAAATTATTTAAATTATTTTTGCATGTGAAGAGTTGTAGTCATGTGACACATGTTGTAATGTGACGATAATTGAGGGATTAATTCAAATATTTAATTTGAATTATTTTGAGACATGTGAAGGGGGAATCAATTAAATAAATGAGATTTATTTAATTAATTGGGAAGGTGATTAAGTGGAATAAATGGGATAAGTGGGATAATGCAATGACCTAGGGTAAAATATTACAGGAATGTCTTACAAGGTCATGTATTGACTAAGTAATGTTATGACATGAACAATTTTGGGTGTCTACACATCCCAAGGCCTATTTTTATCATTTTCAACATTAAAACATGCATTAAAACAAATACATTTAATTAATTAATGACCCCAAAACAAATCGGTCATGGACTTATAGGCCAGGATTGTTGCAATAGTTTCACCCTTGGTCTCCTTGTGTTGTGCAGCATGACGCTTGGGTTCATGACATGGCTTAAGCACCTCATGTGGATATTAAATCTTGTATAAATCTAGCAGTTGTATTGGGCATTAACAGGTCAATCTTTTGGTGCAATGGTAGCCACCTATGTAACAATTGGTATAAGAGTTGAGTTCACAAGTTCAAATCCCTCGCTTGCACTAGGGGGATTGTTGCAAGATTTTTTCCCTTGGTCTCCTTTTGTTGTGTAGCATGACACTTAGGTTCATGACATGGCTTAACTACCTCCTATGGATCTTGGATCTTGTATAAATTTGATAGTTGTATGGGCATTAACAGGTTGATCTTTTCGTGCAACGACAGACGCTTGTGCAACAAGGACCCATTCACCCATGGGCGAATGGGTCCTCATTAAGCCCTAAAGCCAAATTTTAAATATGTTTTTGGTGGTGTTTTAAAGTCTCAAATTCAAGTTTCAAGTGTCGGCTATTGGGATCTAATAATCGGGAAATTAGAGAAGAAGCCTATAAAACCTAGTTCCTTTCACCATTTCAAACTATAAGAAGAGAGATAGAAAGTTTGAGAGATCAAAGAGAAAGGAGAAATTTTGGATAACATTAAAGTATTCAAAGTTTAAGTCTTGGAGCAACATTTTTTTTTGTATTTACAGGTCTTCAAGCTCATTTTTCTAAGGATTTGATCAAGTATTGTTCATGATTAAAGGTTGATGTCAATAGATGATCATGATGGATTCTAGGTTTGGGAGATGAATTTTTCCATTTCCCTTAACCTAATGACTTGTTTCCTAGTGTTCCCATCTTCAAGATTCATTCTACTAACTTGACCTACAATAAGGTATTATCATACTTCATATTTATTAGGGTGTTTTGACTTCTCCATAATTAAATCTTTATCATTTATCGTTGTCATATAGGAATCATGCTCTAATGCACTTGACTAGGGTTTCTTTGCATATTAAATCATAAAAACCTTAGATGCACTTAAGGTTAGGTCTTGTACACACTATCATTTATCAAATCTTTATCTTCTATCAAGTTTTAATTACCAAACTTGGGGTTTGACCGAGGCAAACCCCCATACAAACAAACCAACATTTTCTTTTATAGATTTGTTACAGATCTAAATTAAGAAGTGGAGATTTAAGGGTACAAGAGAAAAATGTAGACCGAGGGCTATAGTTCTAGTTTTTGAAGTTTCAAAAAGGGAAACTAGGACCCATTCGCCCTTGGGTGAATGAGTCCCTGATCAACGTTCAAAACCCAGTTTTTATGTCACGTGCACACCATTTTTCTCTTCTCAGATTTGTTGGAAAATTGTCATTTACATTTTTGTTATCATATAATTCTACATTTCAAGTATTAGGTCATATATTTTGGTTATTTAATTCATTTTAAATTATCTTCCAATATTGCAAATCGGTCATTTTTTCATAAGAAAGCAGAGTCCCAAGAGATCCAAAATAGGGTTGACTTGCCTCAAGGTTGAAATTCAATCCTATCCCTGAGTGATCTCCTCTCTTCCTAATGAAATTAGAAAAAGTGTGAGTGTGTTTAAACCTTTGGACCACATACCCTTTAATCATTCCATATTGAACAACACGCATCTCTCACATCTTTTTCTATATTTCTATAACATACAGATGCAACCTATAGTACCAATTGACTAGACCAATAGAGAACCCAAATATTTTGACACCAAGACTACAATGGTTGTGAAGAGAACATAAGTATGGCTTGCCAATAAAAATGGATAAGTTTCTAAGGCTCCACCTAAGGACCAATGAGGAACCAAAGGACAAACCAACATAGGTCAAGTGGGAAAATATTTTTTTATAGCATTGCCACCACTACCACAAAGCACATCATTATCAAGTGACAACGGGGATAGGTAGAATCCTCATAATAGGAATGAAGGCCTTAAAACGACATGTGGTAAAGGCCCTCTAGACCACATTGATACCAAAGATCAATTAGAGAAGGAGAATGAAGAAGGAGGAGAAGAAAATGAACAAGAACAAGAACAAGAAATTGAGAGGGTGAGTGTTGATACATTTGAAGGGAAACCAAGCCTATCTCAAGATATGGTTGAGAAAAGTATACAAAAAGGTAAATCTTCAACCCCTTTCCCTTTTAATTTGTAAAGTGTAACAAGGACTCCCCCTTTGAAAAGATCCCCTCTATTTTTTACACTTGAGGCTTCCCAAACTCTCAACACTGCAACCCCTTCTCCTTCTTGGCTAGAAAATAATTTATCTAGAAAGAGGAAAATAGTGCTAGTAGATTCTCTAGATGATAATATGGTGGTACAAGTCCTACAAAAATATCCTAAGGTTAAGAAGCTAAAATCGACCTCATACTTAATGGAAGATAATAGCTCAAGACATTTGTTTATAGAGATTACACACCCTTCTACACAAAAAGACCTTATTCAGGCTACTATAGCTGACTACAATATGACCAAAGTGGATTTGAGCCCTCCTAATAAGGATGGAGATATACATAATTTTCAGGTGACTGCCACCAAATTGGTAGAATGGGCTAAAAAAGATAAATAGGTGTAGTGTATAAAATCGTGCACTCTTGAAAAAAGAGATAACTTCACACTTAATTTGGACTCATTTTGGCACCCTTGCATTAATTATCCTCCAAAATCATCATTTATAGGCCCCTAGGACCCATTATTTTTTAATTTTGAGGCCCATTCCACTTTAAAATAATTTAAAATCTGTCAAATTCCTGAAAGATTCAAAAACCCACCTCAAAAGCTTAAGGTGAGACAAACTCACCACCTTGGGAAAATGAGTCCTCTTAGGTGGGACCTATTCGCCCAGGGTGGCAAATGAGTCCCTTTTGGGGCCTTTTTCAATTTTGAGCAAGAATTCATCAATTTAATTCAAATTTTTGGTGAATGTCAACCTTTGAGATCTAAATAATGGTCAATTAGGTGTTGATTCCTATAAAATCAAGCTTCTAATTCATTTTATCAATCTTTAAGGATTTTGAGCAAGCATTGTCCAACATCAAGCATCAAGAGTCTTCAAGCAAGTTCTCACAAGAGCATTCAAGTTTAAAGAGCAAGTAAATTTGAAGCTTTGGAGTAGCATTAAAGTGTTTTTTCAGGTCTTCAATCTCACTTTAGATCAAGATAAATTATTGTCAAGGGTTGATCATGGATGACTATAGTGAATCATGATGGATTCTAGGTTGGGGAGATGCAACTAGCCATCAAGCCAATCCTTAATAATTGTTTCCTAAGTGATTCCATCCTTCATTATCACTCTACATTCAGCCTAGGGAAGGTACAAGCATCGCTAGGGTTCATATGGGATGATTAAATATCATCACAAGTGAATCATTCATCTCTTCATTTCTATTATTGCATCATATTCTCTCATGTTAGAATAGGATTGCATCATGTTTCAAATTTCCTAGTCTTAGACACACTTAAGGCTAGGGTTTCCATGTATATTTTATTATCTTTTCCAAGGTTTAATTACCAAACTTTGGGTTTGACCAAGGCAAACCCCCCATTACCAAATCAAGCCAAATTTTGTTTTGCAAGTGATTTTTATAGGTTTGGACCCGAAACTCAAGTTGGAACAGAAGAGCAAGTGCTAAGGAACAAATCAAAGTTTTCAAGTCCCAAAAAAGGTAAACTGGGTTGATTCACCAAGTGTGGAAAATGAGTCCCACTATTGTTGTCTGCCATATCAAGTTGCAAATTTTGATACCCTTTTTCCTGAAACAGGCTCCCACACAAAAAACCGAATCTGGGACTGATTCACCCAAGTTGGTGAATGGTCCTAGTTTTTCAAAAAATCAACATTTCTAGAATTTTAGAGTTGTTTCCAATTTCTTGGAGGTTTCTAGGTGCACATTTCCAGTTTAGTAACTTTCTGTTACATTTCATTTGCATTTTTAAGTCATCTTTTAGGTCATCTTGCATACTACATTGTGTTTTCAAACATTTATTTTTCCAATTTTACACTTGGTGGTGAACCCCTTATTTACATCATTCCATCCCCCTAGAACACACCCTTTTCCATATGTCAATCACCTTTGCATTGGAATATCAATGGTTTGTTCTTGAATGTAAATGTTGAATTTTGTTGCCCTAGGTCCTAAACCCTAGTGATAGCACACAAAAAAAATCATTTCATTTTAGTGAACCTACATTTAGAGCATCTTCACTTCTGATTTGGAGTACATTTGCATCCTATATTTAGCTTGCATTAACATTGCATTAGTTTTTGCATTGGCTAATTTACATTCAAGGGTTTCAATCTTTTCATTAGTGAAAAGCTCATTTAGCTTGCATTATTACACTTAATTTCATTGAAAATCAATAAAATTATGCATTTGCATCCTAGATCTAGATCATACAGCATTGAAAATATAAAAATCAACCAAAAAAAATCTCAAAATCTTGAAAAAAACCCTTACTGGGACTCATTCGCCACCTTGGGCGAATCAGTCCGAGTCCAAAATTTTAGTTGTTTACAAAATTAAATTTCTAGTTTCTAGGCTCCTGTTTGGTTCTGTTACTTTTCTATTTCAGTTTGGTTATTTTTTGTTACATTAAAATCATTGAAATCATTTACATTCATGGAAATTATGGATAGCATTATATTTCTGCACATTTCATTTTCAACATTAGTTCCTAGTTCCTTTAGATCAGATTCATTGGAAAATGAGAACAAATAATTGAAAACATCAAAAGACCCAATTAAAGAAATGATTAAATTTAGAAAAAGCATAACATCCAAGCCCTTTAGTGGTGATGACCTATACATGTTAGATGAATCCCTTGCAGACTTCCTCTCACTAGGACCATCCACCAAGGCTTGTCATGAAAAAAACCAACCAAATAAAGTAAACTTAACTCTCAAGCATTTTAGTAGCGATGACTTTGATATGTTAGATGAAACCCTTGAGGATTTCATCTCACAAATTCCATCCACTAAGGCTTGTCATGAGAAACCAAAAATAAGAGAAGTTAACATAATCCAACCTCAACTTATCCTTTACCTACCTTTGCATAAACTGCAACTTGATTTTACCCTGTATCCTCCTTTGAATAATGTATTGCAAAAAAAAGTCATAATATTGTTGCTCATACATATAATACTAGAAACAACCCACAACCACACAACCCAAACCCAACACCCTTACCTTTACCCAATCACCCCCTACCTAGTGTTCCTCGTCTAACTTCACATAGTGGAAAGGAGTATAATCTCGTTGAACAACTTAAGAATACTCCTGCAAAAATATCCCTATGAGATTTAATTCAGAATTCCCCGAACTATCATAGTATGCTTCAAATAGCCTTACAACAAGTAGTGGTTCTCCCTAGTACAAATGCAAATTATGTGGCAGCTTTTATACAAGGAATGAATATAGTTAATGTTGACATCACATTTCATCAACATGAGCTACCCCTTTGGCATTAAGACAGAAAAATGAGACCTTTATGATCATTGCTCAATTTAACCAAATAGGTATAAAAAGGACAATGGTCGATAATTGTTTCGCCCTTAATGTGTGCAATGTGAAACTCTTAGCTAAGTTGTGAGTAGATAAATCAATAATGCAACTTGATTCCTTATCCATTCAAGGATTTGACAATGTAGGAAGGCAACCGCTCGATGTAATCACTTTACCTATAACAGTCAAAAGGGTTACCTTACAAACTCCCATTCATGTTATGAAGTATGTCCATGACAATAAGGTATACCAAGTTGAAATGGACCCTGAGCCTGAAAGTTTCCTACAAGTGGAAAAAGGAACTACAATTCCTCTCAACACACTAATTCCCACATCCAATATAGCACCTTTAACAGAAGATAAACAAGAAAAGGAAATAGTGTCAAATTTATTGGATGATGATTGGGGTTCCTTGGATTTCACACCCTCATTTATGGGAGAATATATAATCACAAGAAAAAAATATGATAAGCAACAACAACCAACAATAATTTCAACTCATAACTTGGAAGAACAATCATAAATATATAACCCAACCACTCTTGAAGAAGACACAAGTTATACAACAAACTTTGATAAGATAGACTACCAACAACCACCAAACTTTGAAGAAATGGAACAACTTTATGGAAGAGGCTATGAACTTGTAAAGCAATTGGGTTACAATGGTAAAGGGTGTGGAAGGAAAGAACAAGGTATTTGAGTCCCTATAGAGCCTAACATACAAGAGACAAAGACTAGTTGGGGATATTGTCCTTCTAAAATTATGCAAGCAACAAAGAGACCATCATTAAACATCAATACTATCATGTGCAAGCCAAAAGTCAACCTTACAATGAAACACCCTGGATTGCTTAACATGGAGTTACCCCCATCATGGGAGTATTTTGAAAATGAGGAAGCTTTGAAACATATGTTAGGATTTTATGAGACACCTCCTGGGGAAAATTTTACATGTGCTATGATTAGTGCTAAGCCGAGAGATGTCGAAGATGAAAGTCATGATAAGGACATAAAAGCAGAACAATATAATATCAATGACATAATTGACATACCAATGGATATTACAGATAATGAGAAATTAATTAAAATAGGAAAATTCCTTGATGATGAAGAACAAGAGGATACAACAACCTTGCTTCATGACTTTCCCGAACTCTTTGCTTGGAAGTATTCAGATGTGCCTAGCATAGATCTGAAGATAGTGACACACAACATTGTCCTTGTTGAGAATGTCAAGCCCATTCAATAAAATATATGAAAGAAGAATCCTAAGATAGTTTTTCTTATTAAAGCTAAACTTGAAAAGATCCTTGATGCTAGCTTCATAAAACCTATCGATTATTCTCTGTGGATCTCAAATATTGTCGCAGTCACAAAACCTTACAATCGTATTAGGATGTGTATGGATTTTCCGGGACTTGAATAAAGCATCTTTAAAAGATGACTTTCCCCTTCCTAATATTGACATGATAGTAGACTTGACTGTCAGACATGCTTTGTTGTTATTCATGGATGGATTTTTGGGATATAATCAAATCTTTATCAACCCTAAACATTAATACAAAACAACATTTACAACTATTTCGGGGAAATTTTGTTGGGTTATGATGCCTTTTGGATTAAATAATGCGGGCACAACATATCAACGAGCTATGACACTAATATTCCATGATTACATACATAAAATCTTGGAGGATTATGTCGATGACATTTGATCCAAATCATTAACAAGACAAGACAATGTGCATGTCGTTCAAAAAATATTTGAACGAATGTGAACATAAAACATGAGGTTGAATCCAAAAAAATGTGGTTTTGGTGTTGATAGTGGAAATATTTTAGGGTTTATCATGTCTCATAGAGGAATTGAGGTGGATACAAAGAAGATTGATTCTATTGTCAATATGCCACCCCCTAAAAATATTTCTCAATTACGCACATTACAAGGAAGAATCCAAGATATACATCATTTTGTCGCATCTTTAGTCGATCGTACATTACCATTCACACATATTCTCAAAAAGGATGTGCACTTTAATTGGATTGATGATTGTAAATAGGCTTTTGAGAGTTTAAAAGAATGTCTTGCAACTCCACCTATTTTACAACCTGCTATGCCAAATAAACTGTTTATACTTTATATTGCCGCCTCATCCCATCCTTTAGCAACATTGTTGGCTTAGCAAGATGAAAATGGTAAAGATCATCCAGTCTATTACATTAGTCGAACATTGATTGATTATGAAAAATGATATACAACGATAGAAAAACAATGTTTGGCCCTTATATTCACTACAAGTAAATTGTGACATTATTTGTTGAATGCGGAAATACAAGTGATGACAAAATTTGATCCTCTCAAACATCTTTTTAATAAAACAAACATATCTAGATGTCTAGCTAAATGGGTGATGTTGTTGATTGAGTTTGACCTAACATTTATTTCAAAAAAATTAATTAAGGGTCAAGCCTTGATTGACTAGTTAGCTAATGCTTTGTCCTTTATGACGTTATCTAGTAATGACTCTTTCCCCGACGATAATGTGTTGGCAATAGAAATTCCTACATGGGAATTATACTTTGATGGATCTAAGTGTAGAACAGGCTCTGATTCTGGGGTTATATTAATCCCACCTATAAGAAACCCTATTCCCTTATTGTATTGGTTAAATTTCTTATGTACAAACAACACTGTTGAGTATGAAGTGTTGCTCAATGGATTGCATTCTTCCTTAGTCTTGGGTGCAAAAAACATTCGGATATTTGGTGATTCACAATTAATCATAAAGAAAATAAAAGGGACATATCAAGCAAAGCATGATAAATTAGCCAAATATAAGGATCTCACAATGAAATTATTAGAGAATTTTGAATCATTCAACATTGATAACATCCCATGAAAAGAAAATCGACATGTGGATTCAATGGCAAGTGTGACGTCTCTTATATCACCTCAAGATCCTTCAAAAGATTTCATATTTATTGTTCACTCAATCATGAAACCATCCATTGAAGGTAAAATTGAAGAAGTGTTAGCAACAACTAAGCAAGACTCAAGTGAATGGTATGATACAATATTCAACTATTTGAAATATGGTACTTTTCTCAAGCCCACTACAATGAATACCCGACATCATTTGTGAAAACTAGCAGCCAAATATGTCATTTTAGCCGACATATTATACAGAAATTCCTTCAATTATCTTTTTCTCAAATGCCTTTACAAATCTAAAATTCCCATAGTACTCAAAGAGGGTCATGTGGGTGCTTGTGGAGGTCATTTTGAAGGTATATCTTTAGTGCAAAAACTCATTTTCATGGGATATTACTAGAGACAAATGGAAAATAATTTATTTGTGTATGTTAATAAATTTCAAGAACATAGCAATCTAATTCATGCTCATGTTGTTGAGCTTCATGCTGAAATTCCTATTTGGTCATTCTCAGTATGGGGATTGGATCTAATTGGAAAATATTTTCCACCCTCATCCGTTGGCCATACATTTATAATCACAGCCACAGATTGTTTCACAAAATGGGTAGAAGTTATCCCTCTTCGGTCCACAATTGCTAATGTAATATGTCATTTCATATTGGAACACATTATTGTACATTTTGGAATTCCTTCTGCATTAGTTTAGAATAATGTAACACCATTCAAGAACAATGATGTGAAGAAATTTCTTGACACATTTAATATTCAGCATCGCTTTTCTACACCTTACTGCCCACAATCTAATGGCCAAATTGAAGCAACTAATAAAACCATCAAGCAAATTCTAAGAAAAACAATTAATAAACATAATAAGGATTGGCATACGTAACTAACAAATGTGTTATGGGTTTATCCTACCAATGTCAAGTCATCAACAAGGACAACTCCTTATAACCTTGTCTATGGTCTGAGGCAGTGATTCCCTTGGAGTTAGAAATCCCTACGTTAAGGATTTCTCTTCAAGAGGTCATCAATAATGACACTTACAAACAAAAATGATTGCATCAGCTTGAGATGCTTCATGAACAGTGTATTAATTCTCTTGAGCACCTCCAAGCTTATGCTAATCAATTACAATACTAGTATAGTAATCATGTCATTCCTCACATATTTAGTAAAGGTGATTTAGTCTTATACAAAAATCAGCAAAATGTAAATGTCGACCTGACTGATAAAGGAAAATTCAGTCCTAATTGGTTAGGACCTTATATAAATAACGAAAATTATGGATCTGGCGCGTATACGTTAATAGACATGGACGGTACCCCCCTTAAATATCCTATCAATACCATGCATCTATGCCAGTATTACATCTAATTCCCTTGA
Source organism: Sequoiadendron giganteum (assembly GCA_007115665.2). NCBI lineage: Eukaryota > Viridiplantae > Streptophyta > Pinopsida > Cupressales > Cupressaceae > Sequoiadendron > Sequoiadendron giganteum. Next base: position 555,677,472 of record CM021101.1, on the reverse strand, counting down.
ATAGTATGGATGGTGAGAAATGTTTTCAGAGCTAATGGATTACATTCCATTAGCTTTCGCATTGCTTTGTTCTTGACAAGTAATTACTTATGTGTCTTGAACTCTAAAGTGATTATTTAATTACTTTAGGTTTCATGTTCTTCAAGTTTATTTTGTGTGTTATGTTAGATTAGATCCTTATAAGCATTTAATATCCTCTAATTAAATCATAAGTGCGTTTAATTTAACATAACATACTTCATCATAATGTTGCATCTAAGAGAAACTGGAATAAGTTTTGACTAGATCACATATAGCAAGTTAAATCATGAAATCATTCTTTAAATAATCTTACAAAGGTTATTTAATTAATCGCATTGACATTTAACATTCCAACACTGATAATAATAAACCATCATGTGCACATATATACATATCAAATTTTTATGTACATATCATCAAATATACAATACTACTAAGGCATGTGGCTACCATATCCCTTGGGACCTAGTGGTTGCATTTCTCTAGTAGTAGTCTATCAGGAGACAGTGGTGTGCAATTGTGATTGTGACCCATTGAGGGTACCAAGAGAAAACTCTAAACCTCGTATATGTCCAAGGGCCTCCCGATGTTCTCCTGCTATATGATCTCTCTCCACATGTAGCCTTGCTACCTCTTCCTCTAGTCTCCTAAACTCTGTAGGGGTCCGAAACAAATGTGCCTTGGGGGTAGTATGGTCTCGGTGGATGCCTCTCCTTAAAATCTCATATGTTGTTTGTAGTCTGACATACGGCCTGAACGACTCTAGGTTCTGATCCATGATGGGTGGGGGAACATAGTCTGAGTCTGTGACCTCCTCGTCAACTGATGGGAGCACTATCTTTGCAGCTACCTATTGGTATAGATCCCTAAAGTCCCTTGTAGCTCCTACATGATAGATACAATAAAATATCAGTACACATCATGATATATATAAGAGTAATAAACCACATAAAATAATAAATAATAAATAAATATATCACCACCTATATCTTTGGCAGGCTATGAGAAATCAGCCTCATCCTATGCCATGGGCATGGAAGCTATTCTAGCCTCTCCATGACTATAGGTACTAGAGCCTACTACAATCGCTACTCATGATCTAGTCATACAAGTAGGAGGACTCTCCCCACTCATGCCCTACTGGATCCACATCTGTTGTCGCATCACCCTCACTCATGGACTACTCCTCCTCCTCATCCTCCTCTTCATCCTCCTCCCCATCCCCCTCCTCATCCTCCTCATCCTCCTCCTCATCATCATCCTCATATCCTCCCTCCTATCCATCATAGTCAGGATCGACATCCTCATCATAATCATCATCTATGACATATGTAAATATGTTTGCAGCCCTATAGCATGTCTCCTCGACTCTATCCTCTACATCATCTCCCTCATCCAAGAGGGGTCCTGCATCACCTATCAACTCCTCCATAGGAAACATGGGGGTTGATCATGATACTATCCACTACTCCTCATAGTCATTTGTGGCACCAATGTCACATGCATTGGAGATCGGAGACATATCATGATCTGAATACCTAGAGTCACTGTAAATAACATCATTTATGGTAAACTGTATAGTATCACCAGGTCTCTGAGCACTCAACACTAAACTCCTAAAGAAGGGTCATACTTGAGGTGCTATCTACATCTTCCCAAACTACCGCATGACTCGATCATAGTAGAAAGCATGTACTATGTGATCATGTTGGCCTACCAAAAACTTTTTCTAGTTGTAATCTCCTCATTTTTTGAGTATGATCTAGCCATTGAGGTGCAAGCTGATAAGATTTCCAAAAGATCCCATCCTCCTCCAGGTGGTCAAATCATACTCTCCAGATGTGTAAATCACCATATTTCCAAAACCATCGTAGAGGATAGCTAAAGGCCCAAGGATACCCCAAGGTTGTCGGACACGAGAATTCGGTAGCTCTGGTACAAGTGATATGCTCAAGGCACCAAACCTGTAGAAGTGTACAATGTACCATACTATCCACCTCTCAAAAAACAAATCAACCAAGATCATAATAAAAATGAGCTAGGATAGAGTGCCCCCTAGCATATATTGTTCAGTGTTCTACCATTCCTCGTATCAAATGTACTATTCCTTCATCCAAGTGCACTGCTCGCCCATCTGAGATGAGCACTAGTGCAACTGTCAGCATCATAATTCATTTGACCAATGGGGCTTGTGATTATAGAAGCATCACCAGGTCTATCTATGCCCACACTCTCTCATCATGTACTAGTTCGTCCAGGAAATATTGTGTGTCATATTTCATCTCCTATAATTTTCACTCTGCTCGGAAGTGTACTAGCTCAGCCTAGATGGGGACTCAAAATATGTGATGTGCGTCTTTAAGGGGTGATCATCATCTCACCAGTTAGCGGATGAAATGTGCATGTATCGGCATCCCAACGCTCTACTAGCACCATCCATATCGCATCATGGTACCTCATGGGAGGTATGAGGTATGCCTAGTAAACTCCTACAGTCTGTAATAAATTTTTGTCCTCCATTGAAAGGGTGGGGGCTAAATCTCTCAATGGATTGATCTGTCTACCTCCCAGACATTGACGCGAACGGATGGGCACCTAACAAAAGTATAACAATATATCCTATAAGCAATTTTTCACATCAACAATTATCAAAGTCTACTAAAGTTTCTCTAGTGTGCTTTCCTAAAGTCTCTAGACACTTTAGAACCCTTTTTGGACACTTCACGAAGAAATGGGACACTTTGCGAAAAAATTAGGATACTTAGTGAAAAAAGGGGACGCTTTGTGAACTTTTTTTATCACTATCAAGCTATAAAAGGTAAATGAAAAATTAGTAAGAATTTACTTCACTTTTCACTCTTATGTAAGTTGAAATTAGGGTTTTTACTACATTAGGGTTAAAAAGTTCCTTTCAATAAAATCAACATCATGAGCGCTAGAGAGCTCTATTTTTTACGTCATTTGTTGCATTGGAATCGTGATTCCACTCCCGACATCATCAATCATCTATCGTTATGTGGCATGGTATTTGGAAATTCCTTATGATATGACTTATCTTGTTCGACATGGCTAGATTACTACCTTGATTCCACCTTCGTAAAGCAAGTGAAATCAAGGGGGGCATATATCTACCCTTGAATACAATCTCTAGATGGAATTTTTCTAAGAGGATTGTTTTTGGACAATTAATGGATTCATGTTGCAGGATGTGGTTCCTAACATTGTGGTTTTGTAGCTAACTACAGTGGGGGCTTCATTCTCCCGTGTCATTACTGAACTCATATGTGTATCCTTTTTAGATTCCATTAGCTTATATATGCATGTAAATTCATATGGGCGCTAAAGTGGGGGCTAAATGTAGTGTAGAAAATCATACACTCTTGAAAAAAGAGACGAAGTCATAATTAATTTGGACTCATTTTGGCACTCTTGCATTAATTATCGTTTAAAATCATCATTTATAGGCCCTTATGACCCATTATTTTAGAATTTTGAGGCCCATTCCACTTAAAAATCATTTAAAATCTGTCAAAATCCTGAAAGATTCAAAAACCCACCTCAAAAACTTAAGGTGGCAAATGAGTCCCTTTTGGGGTCTTTTTCAATTTTGAGCGGGAATTCATTAATTTAATTCAATTTTTTGGTGAATGTCAGCCTTTGGGATCTAAATAACAGTCAATTAGGTGTTGATTCCTATAAAATCAAGCTTCTAAGTCATTTTTATCAATCTTTAAGGATTTTGAGCAAGCATTGTCCATCATCAAGCTTCAAGAGTCTTCAAGCAAGTTCTCACAAGAGAATTCAAGTTTCAAGAGCAAGCAAAGTTGAAGCTTTGGATTAGCATTAAAAAAAAATTGTAGGTCTTCAGGCTCACTTTAGATCAAGATCAAGCATTTTCAAGGGATGATCATGGATGCCTATGGTGAATCATGATGGATTCTAGGTTGAGGAGATATAACTAGCCATCAAGCCAATCCTAAAGACTTGTTTCCTAAGTGATTCCATCCTTCATTATCACTCTAAATTCAACCTAAGGAAGGTACAAGCATCGCTAGGGTTCATTTTGGATGATTAAAGATCATCACAAGTGAATCATTCATCTCTAAAATTCTATTATTGCATCATATTCTCTCATGTTAGAATAGGATTGCATCATGTTTTAGATTTCCTAGTCTTGGACACACTTAAGGCTAGGGTTTCCATGAATATTTCATTATCTTTTCCAAGGTTTAATTACCAAACTTAGGGGTTTGACCAAGGAAAATCCCCCATTCCCAAATCAAGCCAAATTTTGTTTTGCAGGTGATTTTTACAGGTTCGGACTTGAAACTCAAGTTGGAACAGAATAGCAAGTGTTAAGGAACAGATCAAAGTTTTAAAGTCCCAAAAAAGCTAAACTAGACTAATTCACCAAGTTTGGTGAATGAGTCCCATTGTTATTGTCTACCAGATCAAGTTGCAGATTATGATACCCTTTTTCTCAAAATAGGCTCTCACACAGAAATCCAGATTTGGGACTGATTCACCCAAGTTGTCGAATGAGTCCCAATTGGTCAAAAATTCAGAATTTCCAAAATTTCAGAGCTATTTCCAGTTTCTTGGAGGTTTTTAGGTGCACATTTCCAATTTAGCAACTTTCTGTTACATTACATTTGTATTTTTAAGTCATCTTTTAGGTCATCTTGCATACTACATTGTGTTTTGAAACATTTATTTTTCCAAGTTTACACTTGGTGGTGAACCCCTTATTTACATCATTCCATCCTCCTAGAACACACCCATCACCAGAATTCAATCACCTTTGCATTGGAATCTCAAGGGTTTGTTCTTGAATGCAAATGTTGAATTTTGTTGCTCTAGGTCCTAAACCCTAGTGATAGCACACAAAAAAAATCATTTCAATAGTATAAATATGAACTAAAGAGGATGATGGAAATTCTTTCCAATTATCTCAAGTCACTAACAGATCCATCTTCTCAACCTCTCATTTAGGAAAGCACTTCCTTTGATCCTAATTTTGCCCATGGAAAAGCCATAATGAAAAAAGTGCAAAAGGATAGTCACTTTGGGAGAATTGCTCAAGGATGGATGGTGGATGTTAAGGAGAAAGGTTCTCCCCTAATAAATAAATTGAAAGGGGTGTGATGAATTCACACTGTTAAGAATTTTTTTCAAAATGGAAGTAGCAAATTGTAAGCAATAAGAGTCTCTCTAGTCACAAGTTGATAAAGAATTTGTTGAAATCCTAGAAATGGGTCTAGAAAAGGTTGTCATGGAGAAAATTATCCCATCTAAGGATGATCCCAGGATTATAATGTGGAAAAAGAGTATCGATTGGAAACTTAATTTCTTGAATACAAACCTCCAAGAGTAGAACAAGTTGATGAAAGAATGTACTCACCTCGATAATGAATTTATCAAGAATGTATCTGACTCTGGATGTCAATTAATAAAAGATGACAATAGTGGTGTAACTAGATTCGAAGAGCTAAAAGAAGAATTCTTGAAGGTGATCTATACACTATATATATGGAATAGGTCTTTGATAAAGAAGTTATGAAGAATCTAGTGAGGATTGTTTATGTGGTATCTTGGCACGAGAATTCTCCCACCTTTATTGTTGCCAAAATGGACACCATTTTCAGTGATAAAGTCTTGTGGAAGCTAAGAATGAAAAAATTCACCATTCCTCATCGCGTTGATATCCCCACCATCACACAGGAATTAAAGGATTACAAAGCATGCATGGTCTCTACTTAGCAAATTCCAACGTTAGAGTATGCATTTGTGGACCCATCCACTCAACCGCCTCAAGAATGAGTGTCTTTTACTTTTCTAACATTTTTCTTTATAAGTTTGTATTGTAATGAGCTCTATAGTTGTGATTCTATAAAATAATTGGTTTTTCTTTCAAGATTTTGGAGACAATTATAATGTAGAGGACTATAAATATGTTATTTGAGGACATTTGAATGTTCCAAATTTTTATCCCCATTGCACTTTGATGCAAGAGTGAGAATCGATTGAAAAGAAGGATCATTTTTTGTAATTTGACTTGTTTTCTGAAGAAGTTCTTTGTCTTTGAGAATATGAATTTGAATGCAATACTGAATACTTGTAAATGAGTCTTTAAGCTCTGATAATTGTTGGAATATTACTTCTCTTTGTGGATTTTGTGTTCTTTGGTTTTCATTCATTGTTCTTCAGTAAAAGGTGGAATTATATTGTGTTAATTCAATTAGTTGTTACTGGTAATCCAATATTTGAGTTGTGATATTGATGACATATACATCTTTTAAGTTTCAGTTAATGTTATGGAAGTTGATTTCAAATGCATTTTCATCATGGCTATGAGAAAGTGTTAGTTTGCATTTACTACTTTCTAGTCAAAAGTATACCCATTTTCTTTAAAATTAAAAAAAACCAAAATTATATCTTACAAGGGAGTTGTACCTCAATCAAAATTTAGAGGAAGATCACCAATGAAATGGTGATATTCTAATTTTTTTTTCTTATTAGTCTTTATTTTAGGCATTATGGAGTCAAATTAAATGAATCTTTAAAAATGCAAATCTATCAACCAGCAGATTTTTGGTGACTCTACTGGAGACACTCGAAGTAAGAGATAATTATAGTGCCTTGATTTTTCTAGTTTGAGCCTCTCTAGTTACATTGGATTTCAAATAGTACACCAAAATTAAGTAGAGAAGAGGTGTCATTGATCCTATTTTTGAGGCTCTTCAAAGAGTTAAGTTTAACGTGTTTACACAACCCAATAGGAGAATTATATCTTGAAGCAGACTGTCATCACCAATAAGAACAGTACCTAGTTCTTCTCTTGCCAAGTGCTTGTTTTACATGGTACAATTGTTCCCATGACTATTAATTTTACTCAGAATATGGCTAGCCCACCATCTCCAGTACCATGGGGAGCAGCCATTAAACCTCTATCCCTTGGCTTCCAATTACATGAACTTCCTAAAGAGTATAGGAAAAATCTCCCTAAGTTCAAAGGTGATTGGAAAATTACTATTGATGAGCATCAGAATGCCTTCTTCATTTCTTGTGGGGTTTTGGGAGTGAAACATAAAGATGTGTCTATGAGACTATTCATGGATTCATCAACAGATGTTACTATAAAATAGATTTATCATTTTCCCAATGGGTCCATCAACTCCTAGAATGTCATAAAGACCAATTTTGAAGATAGGTTCAAAATTATTGAAGACGGGCACTCTCTCTTGGCCAAGTTGAATCAGTTGAAGAAATAAATTCACTAGCCAATGAGGGAGTTTGTGGCCCAATTTAACAAGATAATCAATATAATTAGTGCAACCAAGAGGCCTACTACTGAGAATTTGAAATTTTTCTTTGTTAATTTGACACCTTCAGATATCAGCTTTCATCTGAGAAGACTGAGAGTAGCAAATTTAGATGTAGCCCAAGCTTTGGCAGTTGAGTTGGAAGATGATTTTATCACAACGGGAAAGTGGAAAAGGGAATTACAAACAGGTGATGCCTAGATTTCAACATTCATCGACCCTATGATTCAAAGGCTTGCTAATGATATAATCGCCTTAACAAGGTAGATGCTCAATAATGCTCACTCCTATCAACAACTATATCAATATCCCTAGGAGGGGTTTTAATCAACAATCTAGGGTGAATAATAGGCATGTGCATTTAACCCCTGCAAAACAGTGGTTGGAAATGGAAGCACCACCTAGCACAAGCAAAGGAAACGTGTGCAATTTCCATTTGATAGTATATAAGGATGGAACCACCTACCTTGACATGAATAGGTAAAATAAAATGGCAGTGACCTAGGAGATGATAGAAGAAGTTAGTGTAGAAGAGGCCACACCAGGAGGTTATGGAAACTTTGTAGTAAAAAATTTAGAATATGAATCTAATTCTAAGAGGGGGGTGATGTATACACCATATTAGATGATGTTTCTTGTGTGGTTCTTTCTCGAGGATTAAAAAATACCAACCAAAAATGTATTCCAAGCATTCAAAAATCTACTACCCCTTTTAAGAATGATTCTACTACACCTAATTTTCATAAGTTTTTGGATGCTCATAAAATTACACTTGTTCAAGCTTCTAATAAAAGCATTATTTCTTCCAACATAGTAGATTATTGCAAGAACTCTAAGATCTGAATTTCACGTGCCAAATATTTGAAATTGAATATTGGTGATCTTGATAGGTCAATGAAGTTTGTCAAGTCTGAACGTTCTAAAGTTAATCTAATAGATGAGAACCTAGTGAAACATGAAGCCTAATATTTTGGCCTATCCTCCAACACCAAAGGCCATCCTCTTGTCATTCTTGATTTTAAACCTAACCCATTCTACATCTCTTTGTACATAAATGGTCATAGACTAAGTAATTGTATCATTAATTTTGGAGCTTCAGACAATTATAGTGCCTACCCTAGTACCTAAAGCCATAGTTTTATCTTTGACAAATACCTTTAAGAAGTGTTATTCAATAGATTCTAAACAAGTTCCTCTGATTGGTCAAATTAAGGATGCTCAAGTGTTCTTAGTTGCCTACCTTGGCAAGAGCCTTGAGTTGATTATTCTAGTTGTTGAAATTCTTGCAAGTTATGGCATGATTTTGAGTCGAATCTTTTGCAAAGACCTAGGGGATAAATCTAGATGGATTCATCCCATGCATTAATTCCACTTGGTAATAAGAAAATTCACCTAGAACCAAAATTAAAGCCTAAATTCACAGTTCTAAAATCTAATGACCACACTCTCAAATTTTATGTGAAGAGTCAAGATTTGACTATATGTTATTCTTAGAGGATACCAAGGATGAAGGTTTCCTCAACCCTAATATATCTTCAAATCTATGGAAACTCCAATTCGACGACAATTGCTCTAGTTAGGTTATAGTGTTGGAGTAGTGTTGATATCACTTAACATGGATAATTTTCCCTCCTCGTACAAGTTAGAGTTTACAAAAATGAATAACACTACTGAATATAGAGCTCTACTGTTAGGGATAACATCAGTTAAGGAAAATGGAATCAAAAATTTGAGGGCAATGGGAGATGTTGAACTAATTTTTAAGCAAGTAAGAAATACATTTACAATAAGTAATGATATATTGAATTACTATAGGAATAGATTTTGGGATGAAATGGAGAATTTTGATGCCTTCTCAATTAAGGTGGTTCCTCAAGATCAAAACAATAGAGAAAACTCATTGGTTGTCTTTGCATCTTTGCTTCTCCCTCACCTTGACTTCAAGGATGGCTCCTATAAGATTAAAATGGTCTACCAACCTAATGTATCTGACAATGTTGAGTTCTAGAAGGTTTTCAAGAATGACAGATAGATCCAAACTTTTTTAGAAAATGAAAACTCATTCATGGAGACATACTTTGAAGGAAGAAAAGTTGTATGTGAAGAATTCTACCCTGATAAAGAAAAGGAATTAATAAACGTTGGGGCTACATTTCAAAGATCCTTGGACTTTTCTTTCAATGATCTAAGGAATAAGATCATAGTCATTTGCTTGGATGATTTGATTGTGTTCTCCAAAAAGAGAGAAAATCATTTGAGGGATCTGGAGAGGATCTTATAAAGGTGTAGAGAACATGGTATCTCCCTCAATCCCAAGAAATTGGTCTTTTGTGCTACCGAAGGTAAAATACTAAGACATGTTGTATCTAAAGAGGGAATCAAGATGTGTCTAGAAAGAGTCAGAGTTGTCCAACAACTGAGCCTTCCTTCCAATAGAATAGGTGTTAAATCCTTCTTCGAACATGTGAATTTTTTGAGGAATTTTGTTCCTAATTTTTTAAAGATCACCAAACTATGATCTTATTCCTTAGATAATTGAAAGACAAGTCCATGGCTCTTTGAAATTTAGCCCCAACATTTATTAATTCATTTTCTTTATCAGGGTATAATTCTTCACATACAACTTTGCTTCCTTCAAAGTATGTCTCCATGAATGAGTTTGCATTTTCCAAAAAGGATTGGATTTGTTTGTCATTCTTGATAATTTTTTAGAGATCACTCAACATATATGGTTTCAAATGGAATGGTGTTGGGAGGCAAGCTTTTTGAGGATATAAAAGTAGCAATTTCCAACACCCTTGTGATAGTTCATCCAAATTTTAGCAAGGATTTCATTATTTATTGTTATGCTTCTAAACATACTATGTTTTCCATCCTATTGCAAGAAAATGACCAAAAGGTCGAAGCCCCTATTGATTTCATGAGTGTTCCACTCAAAAATAATGAGTTAAATTACCCATAGATTGAGAAGCATGCATTGTTATAGTCAAGGGGGTTAATTAGTTCGAGTTTTACATTCTTCATTTCCATGCTATTGTATTTGTCCCTGATCCTTCAGTTAAGAGTGTCCTTACACAACAATAAATTAGTTGTAATAAGAGAGGATCTTAGGTGGCCAAAGTACATGAGTATGACCTAGAAATTAATCTCACCAAATTGGTAAGGGGTAAAGGCCTCTATAAACTTATTATTGAGAATGAGCCAATAATTCAGGAATAATGCGCAATGGTCCTATTTGTAAGCTTACAAGATCCATGGTTTTATAGATTTTCTTATTACCTCACTTATGGGGAATACCCTATTAGGGATTGGAGGCAATAACTTATCAATTAAATGGAGAAAAATATGAAAACACAATAGATTTATAAAACCCAAAAAAATGGACAACAAGAAGACAACACAAAGATTTAACGTGGTTCACCCAAATTCAGGCTACATCCACCAATAGAGGGTCCAATATATATTAAAATACCAACAAAACCTTTGCAAAGACATGTAAATACATCTACAACCTACAGCAACATTTTTCATCACGTTTTTCAACTGCTATTTTTACACAGCCATTACAGGTACCCACGACGCTTCCTACATTTTTCCAGCCACTGCTCTATGATTTTATGCTAACGTTTTTCATGACTTGTTGTCGTCCAAACTCTAATCTAAGTATTGCAATACGTTCCCATGCATGTCCCGTTAATTAAAAATGAAGTGTGGCCATGGGTTTTGACTCATGCACCCAATAAATCATTTTCTTTGGGTGGTTACCAATAACTATTTGTAGTTGTCTTTTATAAATATTGTAACTGATCATTTCCAACATTTAATCATTATTTTTAGCTATTATTTTAAATACAAGTGCAGAAAAATATTTATTATGTGCAGAAAATTAGTTAATAATATAATGATGAAGATTTTATCTGAGTCTGATTGGTCTTCATAACACAACAATGTCACACTTGGAGATAGATCAGACTCCACTCCATACCATCTCCCACTTTGAGACTGATCATAACACTACTGCCCCTGCAACTCCCACTGGAAACAAGCACCTTGGACCCTACTACTTTATTTTATTGTTAACATTGAAGACAAACCAAAGTTGAAGAGGACCTCAACTTCTCCCTCGTTACCACCTTCGTAAACATATGTGTTGGATTATCATCTATGTGTATCTTTTCCAGCTTTACTTGTTCATCCTCCAACACCAACTGAATGAAATGATATCTCAATTGTATATGTTTTTTTTTAGTGCAAGGCAATTTTTTTTGCAAGATGTATAGCACTTTAGTTGTCTGTAAACAAGTAACTTCCAGCATGTTGTTTTCCCAACTCTTACATGAAAATTTGTAGCCATATCATCTCTTTACTTGCCTCTTTTGTAGCTACATACTCTGCCTCCATGGTGGATAAAGCAACCACCTTTTTCAACTAAGAAATCCAACTCACTGTTATCCCACCAACTATAAATACATAACCTATGGTACTCTACCTAGCATCTATATCCCTTGCCAAATCTGAGTCAACATAGCCAAATCAGTATTAGAGCCCCCAAAACATAAACATTGATTGGATGTACCTCTCAAATACCTGAGAATCCATTTTACCGCATTCCAATGCTCCATTCTAGGATTACTCATATACCTACTAACAACTCTTATGGAATGTGCAATACTCGGTCTCATGCATACCATGGCGTACATTAAACTACCTGCAACTGAAGCATATGGTACCTTGGACATTTTTTCTTCCTCCTCTTGTGTCTTTGGACACATATCCTTAGTCAATTTGATATGACTAGGAAAAGGTGTGCTGACAGCTTTTGCATTCACCATATGAAATTTCTACAACACCTTTTCAACATAATCAGCCTAAGATAAAAAAAATAAAATTTTATTTTTCCTATCTCTTGTAATCTTCATACCAAGGATTTGTTTTTCTACCCCCAAATCCTTCATAGAAAATGAATTTGTTAATTGTTTTTTTAACTCTCTTATGTGATCCATGTTAGACCCCGCTACAAGCATATCATCAACATATAACATAAAATAATGTAGCTATCATCATCTAATATTTTAAAATAAACACAATGGTATGAATTGCACTAGCTATAGCCTTGCTTAGCCATAAAATTAGCAAATTTAATATACCATTACTAAGGTGCTTGCTTCAAGCCATATAAACTTTTCTTCAATCTACACACTAGTTTCTCCTTACCTTTGACCTCAAATCCTTGTGATTGTTCCATATATATTTCCTCTTCCAAATCACCATGGAGAAAGGTTATTTTAGCATTGATTTGTTCTAAATGCAAGTCTTCAACAACCACAATATTTAAAACAATACGAATAAAGTCATTTTAACAACCGAAGAAAAGATTTCATCAAAATCGATGCCTTTTTTCTATGCAAATCCCTTTACAACTAACCTGGCGTTAAATATTTTATTACCTCCATCTTCCTCTTTCAACCTATAAACCCATTTATTTAGTAAATCCTTTTTATCGGTAAGCAACTTGCATAATTTCCAAGTCTGATTTTTCAGCAAGAAGTCCATTTCTTCTTCCATTCCATGCTCCTGCTGAACCTTGGCATCCACCTGCATAGCTTCATCATAGCATTCCAACTCACCAGCATCAATTAATAAAATATAATACAAAGAGAGAGAAAATCTTTTTAGAGGTCTACTTATCCTTGAAGATCATCTAACATTCACTAGAGTTTGTTTTATTTGTTGTTGTTTTTGTGGAGCATGAGGAACCACTGGAACATCATTGTTTGGAGTATCATCTAGCACTACATGGTCATTTTCTTTCTTCTCATTTTGTTGCAACTGATCTTTTTACAACAATTTCTCATTTAATATGACATCCTTGATTCTTACAAAAAAATTATTTTCAAAATCTCAAAGCCTATAACCAAATTCATTAATGCCATATCCAAAAAATATAAATTTCTTTGATTTTACATTAAACTTGGTTCGATTTTTTGAATCTACGTGTGCAAATGCTTCACAACTAGAGGTTTTGAGAAAATAATAACTCACCTTCTTACCTATCCATGCTTCCTCTAGAATACCAAAACCCAAAGGATTAGAGGTACCTTTATTAATTAAATAAACAACAAGGTTTACGGCCTCTTCCCACATGTTTAAAGGTAGTCCATCATGCAATCTCATAGTCCGTGCATGCTCCATTATTTTTCTATTCATGTGCTCAACCACTCCATTTTCTTGTGGAGTCCTTGGAACCATTTTTTGCCTATGAATACCATTAGAGGAAGAATAATCTTCAAAATATTTGCTACAATACTCACCACCATTATTATATCTAAGACATGTTAACTTTTTACCCATATCATTCTCAACCAACCTCTCCATTTTTTTAAAGTTTCAAATACATCAAATTTCTTCTTAAGGAAATAAATTCATACCTTTCTTGTTGCATCATCAATAAAAGTGACATAATACTGAGAGCCACTGAGATAAGATACATGAGCTGATCCCCATACATCCATATGCACAAGCTCCAATTTCTCATCTTTCTTTTGCTTCCCATTCTTGAGAAAACTAACTCTCTTTTGTTTGTCATACACACAACTTTCAAAAAAAACCATTTAACACATTTTATACCTAGTAAAAAATTCTTTGAATGAATTACTTTCATACCTTTTGCACACATATGCCCAAGTTTATTATGCCACGGTGTCAATTCAAAGCCCACAAAAACTGTCTAATTTTTTTCCTACTAAACTACAACAACTATTCTTGAACATTGACTTTTCTCTACAATAACTAAAGTAGAAGGAACAATATGACTTGTACAAATATATAAGGTTCCTACTTTCACACATTTTTCTACCACTAAGGCACCTTTTGTAACATTTCAATTTTATCACTAAATGTAACAACACAGCCTTCATCATCTAGTTGCCTTGCTGAAATTAAATTTTTGCTTAACTTTGGAACGTTCCTTACCTCATGTAGTAGCCAATGATTCTCATTCTACAACTTAATCTTGATTCTTCCCTTTCCAACAATCTGACAAGGTTCGTTATCTCACAAATAAACCAACTCAAAATCCCCTTGGACATAATCAAAAAAATAACTTCTATAGAGTGTAGCTTGAAATGAAGCCCCTAAATCTTACACCCAAGAATCATCAACAGTATCAAGGGAAAGAATCAAAGCATCCTCATCAGATTTATTACTTACCAAATTTTCCTCTTTATTGCCTTCATTTTTGTTTCCTTTTTTTTCAAGATGAACAATATTCCTTTAAATGACCCAACTTACTGCAATATCAACAATCCTTCTTTTCTCTAGATTGGGACCTCTCATCCTTTGATTTTCCTTGTGACTTCCCATAACCTCCAAAATTTTTTCCTCTCTCCTTTGTTTTGACCCTACTTTCTTCATTCAAAATACTGCCTGATATGGATGTACCTGAGCTTTTCCTACGATTTTCCTTGCTCAAAATAACACCAACAACATCATCAAATTTTAGCATATTTCAACCAGAAACATAATTACTAATTTCCATTACCAAGTTATTCCAGATTTTAGGCAAAGAGCACATAATCAAAAGAGTCTGAACTTCTTCATCAAAGTTTACATTAACAGAATTCAATTGACTCGTAACTGTGTTAAACTCATTTAGATGATCAAAAACTGACCCACCTTCTACCACTTTCATATTAAATAAACGCCTCATAAGAAATGCATTATTTGAAGTGGAAGGAAATTTCATATAGCTTTGCCAGGGTCTTCATCAAATCTTTGGTTGTCTTTTTTGTTGAAATATTAAACGCCACCGATTGTGCTAAGCATAAACGAATACTGCTAAGTGCCTTTCTATCCAAAATATCCCAGTCCTCATTAGACATAGCCGAGGGTTTCTTGGCTTTCCCTTCCAATGGAAATTATAAATCCTCTTGATAAAGATATTATTCCATCTACATCTTCCATAATTGATAGTTATGGCCATTAAATTTTTCTACCTTCAACTTGCCCTCTTCTATCATAACTCCCACTCAATCGTGAGACCTTCCAACAAAGGATAATTGAACACAACTGCTTTGATACCACTTGTTAGGGATTGGAGGAAATAATTATCAATTAAATGCAGAAAACTATGAAAACACAACAGATCTATAAAACCTAGAAAAATGGACAGCAAGAAGACAACACAAATATTTAATGTGGTTCACCCAAATCCAAGCTACGTCCACCAATAGAGGGTCCAATATATATTAAAATACTAGAAAAAACATTTACAAATACATGCAACAACATCTACAACCTGTAGTAATGTTTTTCATCATATTTTTCAATTGTTATTTTTACATAGCCATTGCTACAAGTACCCGTGGTGCTTTCTGCATTTTTCCATCCATTTCTCTATGATTTTGTGCTAACATTTTTCATGACCTGCTACCATTTAAACTCTAATCCAAGTATTGGAATATGTTCCCACACATGTCCCATTAATTAAAAATGAAGCGTGGCCATTGGTTTTGACTCATGCACCCAATAAAATGTTTCCTTTGGGGGGTTACGAGTAACTATTTGTAGTTGTCTTTTAAAAAAATATTGTAACTGATCATTTCCAACATTTAATAATTGTTTGAACTATTATTTTAAATACAAGTACAAAAAAATATTTATTACGTGCAACAAATTAATTAATAAGATAATGATGAAGATTTTATCCGAGTCTGATTGGTCTCCATAACACAACATACCCTACACATATTTTCCCAAGAGAGAAGAAACCTCAAGTTGAAGGCATCCAAGTATGTGATTTGGAATGACACATTGTACAAGAGAGCTTTAGATGGAATTTTTTTGTGTGTGGACAAGGATCAACAAAAGAATCTTCTAGAATCATTTCATAATGAGGCTTGTGGCAGTCATTTCTCTTCTTCGGTGACAACTTTCAAAATTCTTAGGTAATTTTATTCCTGGCTAAGAATTTTCAAAGATTCTTATCGTTATCATTGGGTGTCCAATTGTGAGAAATGTATAAGAATTTCACTAGAAGACCTCAACTTGCTGCCTTTCCCTTGAAACCAAGAGTGATTGAAGAACCTGTCCAATAGTGGGGTTTAGATTTTTTGGGGCTAGTTAATCCTACTTCTAGTGTCAATCATACCCATACCCTGATGACCACAAACTATTTTACTAAACGAGTTGAAGCTATACCCATAAAGCATACTACCTTGGAAGTAGTCTATGATTTTATCAAAGAAATTTTTTTTGGTGCATTTTGGAGTTCCTACAAAAATATAATGAAACTAATTTCTCATCCTCAAAGGTTGTTTTATTCTATTATGAACATGGGATTTCTTTGTCATATTCATCTGATTTATCCCCAAGGCAATGGCCAAGCCAAGTCTAGCAATAAGAACTTGGTGTCAATTATGAAGAAATTGGTGGATGAAAATCAAAATAATTGGTACAAAAAATTGTATGAAGCTCCATCAATAGATCAAACTACTCCAAAAATGGTAATTGGTGTGTTGTACATTTATTTTGCCTCTTAAATTGTGCCAACAAAAAAAATCCAAATTTTTTTCTCAGATTTTCACAAAAAAAATCAATCTTTAGGTTTTTTACCTCTCTGGACGTGATGGCAAGGTCCATTTTGCACCAAAATGCTTCATAAATTCGCTCACCTCCAAAAAATGAAAAAAAGCACTAAAAATTCCAAATTTGAACTTGCAACCCTAGATGAGAAAAAATATCAGAAATGGAGAAGGGGTTTGCTGAATCCTTGCTCTAATACCAAGTTAGATTTGTGAATAACACAAGCCATAGGATCAAACAATGAACAAAACACCTTCCACCCAAGAGCTCTGCAAAAGAAATATTTGTTATTTCTCAAAAAGAAAATACTTACAGAATGAATAATTACAAGAGAGAATGAATGTTTTATAAGAGAAACCCTAATGATAAAGGGATTAGATCATGACAAGTGTTAACATCTTGTGTGATAATAAAAATTAATCTCATATTAGCTTTGTAGTTAACATAAATAAAGAATTGTGCCCTAAAAGGGGCCTTTTTTTCTTTTGGTCATAACTTGGGCATACAATGTCGAATTTTTGCAAGCGAGATATCATCAAAAAATTGGTCTTCCCAACTTTCCATTGGTGTGGGTCTTATCACTAGTTTTTTCTACTGGTACATTCTATAGCCTGTTGAAGTCAAAGGTACTATTTTTAGTCCCAAGCTCATAACTTTTGACTAGTTTCTTTGTTTTCGCGATTCCAGGGGCATTGGAACCATCTCTCAGAGCACTTTAATTCCATCCATGAAATTTTTCTAGATTTTTCTCTAGGTACATTTTATTCATACTTTTGTATTTTCACACTAGTGAATTACTTGGATATTTTGGCTCCTAAGAACTTGTTCTTTATGTGGGATGACTCATTTTTGGCTGTTCAATATGTATTTCTAGCATTCTATCATATTTGGGCATTGTAGACATATTTTTCATGCACATTCTCATTTATAGGTACATTGAGATAAAGTTTCATTATGGTGTATGCCTTTTGGGGATTTTGCACATCTTATTGTGCCTTTTGTATCCGCACTATGATATATAGTGTCATGGGGGTTGATGTTTTCCTTTAGTTTTCCATCACACCTTTGTCAAGTGAGTGTCCCTTCCATGACAATATTGAATCCCAATGATTCTTGCCTCATGCATGTGTGCCTTAGTTTGCACACCCTTTTATTTGCAGGTTGTTTTTCCCACATGCACTTCTTGGTTTCACACAGTTTCAGTGTTCCCATTATGGCTCTCCCTTTTCAACATTATTGTGGGGGCGGGGGGGGGTTCTACTATTGGTGCTAATGTTTCCTTGGTTTCATATTGGAGTGATCTACGTATCTAGTTCTTGTTCTTATGTACTTTTGGATGCAACATACATCAATGGTTGGTTACATTCTTTTAGTGAGATGGATCATTTACCATATGGACACTCTTGCATTCCTATTTTTTGAGGTTCTTCATTTCAGCACCATATCAACCATCTTTAGACAATAGTCTAGAGCTTCATTCTTTTATGATGTTCTACATGTTCTTCTTTTTTGGGATATTGTTTGGTTGGATGCTTCTTCGGTCCTTCACCATCTCTTTGTTTGGAGGCTTTTTTAGTCCTTCACTTGTATTTCTCTCTTTTGGAGAGGAGTTTTCTCTCACACGGTTTTTCTCCTTTTTCTCCAGTTTTGAGAGATATTTTTTTTGTACATGGGTACCTAACCAAGGCTTGTTTGGCAGGACCCATCATGCATTCTTTCTTTTTAGGGTTTTTAGCTACTCCCTAAGTTCATATTAAGGGGGGTGTTAGAGTTATCATGCATTAGCTAATAATTAGTTAATCTTTAATTGATTATTAGTCTAATTTATTCTCATGCACTTAAGCTAAATTTAGGAATGCTTTATTCAATTAACTAAGTGTTTTTTTGTTAACTGAAGTGAGCACCATTTAAGGTTTTACTCTTATAAGCCCTCAACCCTCATTGTAATTATTATCTTGAGCTTTCATATCTTTTGATAGTCTCTTGCTTTTGTACCTTTTTTTTGTTGAGGAATATTGCATATATTGTTTATAGATCTCTTGCATGGAAGGTGTATTTGTTTATTTTTTGATCCTATGGCTTGTGATTTTGTTCTTGTATAGCAATTCTAACAATTGGGATGTCTCCTTTTGAGTTGATTTATGGAATCGATTAAGCTCTACCCTTGCCACTAGAATTGGTTGTTGCAAAGTTGTAGACTGTTCTAGAGGATCAATAGTTTCAAAGCTCCCTAGAAAAGAGGATTGTGTATCTTAGTGAGTTGGAAGAGCAATGGGAAGATAAAGTAGACAAAATTGCCCTGCATCAAGCTCGAGTCAAGAAAATATTTGATAAAGGGTGATATAGTGTTGTTATGGGATAAGAGGCGAGAAACTAAAGGTGCTCACAACAAGTTTGACTCTTTGTGGAAGGGCCCTTTCCAAATCCATCAAGCATACATAAATAATGCCTTCAAGCTAGTGTATCCAGATGGCACGATCTTGCCACTACCATGCAATGAGAGAGACCTCAAGTTGTATGAGATGTAAAGCGGGTATCCCATGTTCATGCATATCAGTAGTCTAGGATTTTTTGGGTGTGTGTCTCATTTTTGGTGTGTCTTGATCCTTCAATTGGTGTGTTTGATTCATATCCTTTAATCATGTCACTTAATGGAATTCAACTAGAGCTTTTATGTCCTTCTAGATCCTCACTAGTCCGTGTCCCCACTCATAGCTAGTTGTTGCTAGAATTCTAGTTTGTCATGTTTTAAAATGTTTCTCAAGAATTAATTCTAGTTGTGAGATGAGTCTAAGCATCATCCATTTCTAAAAAAAATCAATAATGGTCACACTTGCAAAGTCTTCATACTTAGTTGATTCACTAAAAAGTATCCCTTATATGACTTTTATCAGTTATCGGCAAGGTTTTCACAATTTTGTCAGCCCCCAATAGGATTTTCACAACCTATCCTTTTTTTAACTTTGGTTCTTTGTCAAGTCATTTGGTCTTAAGTTGTCCCAAGTCAAATCTCAAAGAATTGGCTTCTCATAAAGTTGTTAATCCCCTTTTGGAAACCATAATAGTTCTCAAAACTTACCTTTTCTCCGAAGGAGTTCTTTTGAAAGCAAGAAGTGTTCAAGAAAAATCAAAGCAAAAATTTTCCCCTCTTTAACAAGTCTCATCAGAGCTAATGTGGTTTTCATAACCAAGTTGGGCCCCAACATAGTTCTATAAATACCATCATAACTCAACTTCACAAAATAAATATCGTGCAAGAAGAAGAGGAAAACACCTAAAGCAGAGATTAAATAAGCTTTTAAAACTTTGTTAGACTCTGATATAGTTCCAAAAGTCTTCTAAAAAATTGACACTATTCAGTAAAGTACGAAGCCTGAAATTGGCACCAAGTGGCCTACTTGCGGATGATTTAATGTTGTCAGAGTTAAGTTAGGCAAAATAAATACATAATTGCATGAGGATTAAAGTACTCTGGGGAATAATTATTCTCACATTTGCATAAATGATTAAGGTTTGTGGAGAATAAAGGTGCAAAGATATGGCCAAAGTTGTAGAGAAAGAGAATTCGACTAAGATTGATAACACAGTTATCGGGTAAGTAACATTCCTTAACCTTCTCTCAACTGCTATTTTTTTCACAAAGCAAGATATCTTTGCGAGAAAAGGGGAAACACTAGTCAATTTTCCTCAGGAATTGGAGCTTGGGCAAAGATGAAATATAAATATCTTGGGTACAAGAATTTTTCTGGCTTGGAGACCTCATTACTAGAGATGGGTGACACTAGACTAGGTCACATTAATCTAAGAGAATTTTGGGAGAGAATTAATAAACCAAATAAATCTCTCATTATTCAAAGGTTGGAAAAAAGTGGATTTTTGGAAGTGATTTTCTTCCCATTAGCTATGCAATGTATGAAACTAGTTCTTCAATTCTTAAACCGCTACAATCCTAAAACTCAAGAGATTAGAACAAACACCAACAATTTATTAATAACTCTCAACAGGGCCACCATTAGCAGTTGTTTTAGGTTACCTAAGAGGGAGGTTTTTGTAGAATTTAATTTCACCTTGTCACAATGCAATTTTTTTGAAAGGAAAGGATATTTCAAGAATGTTATTGCAAAAGAATTATTTGCAACCCTGAAGAAAGGGAAGTCTCAATTGCCCAAGAAACTACATAGGTCACATTTTTGAGATGTAATTTCAGATATTATTGTCCTTCTACATAGAGTAAGAGAAAATGAGAACACTCAAGATTTCGAGGAGTGGATGTAATTCTTTGTCTAAATTATTTGTGTTGGAATGTAGTATCTAGATTGGGTGACTATAATTAGTGATCAGATGCATGATATCATATATAATTTTTCTAGTAACAGACATTTTTACCTCTTCTACACATTGGCATGTATGATACCCTAGATAGGATTTAATCCCATGGAAGACTATGATGAACAAATCTAGATTTATGATTATTATCTTGACTTGCAACTTGAGAGAAGCTAGAATTTATTTTGGAGAGTTAAAAATGTATTTACTATGAGGTTGGTTAAGGATCTATAAGGTGACCTAGGACATAGGGTTTCTCCAGAATCTTTTAAACTCGTCACTAGGTATGGTAGCCTTTTATTTAGTTTCAAATATTTACATACTTAAGGGTTGGAGGATTTGACGGATTTCCCCACAAACTACCCAAATATGTAGAAGATAAATTCATTTTGATAGAGATATGTAGACAAATCGTAGAAGTCAACAAGAGGTGTGCAGAAAGAAAGAAGATCAACATTCCTTTCCCCATTGATTTGGGATTATACCAATGTAAGTCTCTATTTAATGCCCTCAATAGAGAGAGAGAGAGAGGGAGAGAAAAATGTTGTAAAATATAGTGTTTATACATATGAGAGGAGGTTTACATTTGATAGTAATAATTTTGTAAAGAACAACCTTCATCTCAATCTGAGTTTTCACCATGTGCCACACATGGAGGATTATTGGGTCAATTGTATTAATGATTATGAGGTAAGAAAGAGGAAAGAGGAATTGGATGGGATGACCTTAAAGTAGTTCATCACTTTCAAATTAGGATGGGATGTCAAAGGAGTTGAGGATGATGAGTCTAACTTGATTGATCCCATCTATGTCAGCAACATACAAATGCAACCTATAGTGCCAACTAATTGGACCAGTAGAGAACCCAAAGTTTTGGACAACGAGATTGTAGTGGTTGTGAAGAGAACACAGGTATGGCTTGCCGAGAGAAAGGGAGAAGTTGCTAAGGCTCCACCTAAGGATCCACCTAAGGAAAAATAAGGAACCAGAGGAAAAACCAACATAGGTCAAGTGGGCACATCTTTTATAATAGTTCCACCACCACAAAGCACATCATTACTAAGTGATGGTGGAGATGGAGAGGATCCTCATGAGAGGAATGAAGGCCTTAAAAGGAAATTTGGTGAAGGCCCTCTAGATGACATTGATATAAAAGATCAAGTAAAGAAGGAAAATGAAGAAGGAGGAGAAGCAAATGAACAAGAACAATAAATTAAGAGGGTGAGTGTTGATACCTTTGAAGAGCAACCAAGCCTATCTCAAGATGTGGCTAAGAAAAGTGCACAAAAAGGTAAATCTTCAACCCTGTTCCATTTTAATTTGCAAAGTGTAACAAGGACTCCCCCTCTAAAAATACCCATTCTATTTTCTACACTTGAGGCTTCCCAAATGCTCAACGCTGCCACCCCTTCTCCTTCTTGTCTAGAAAATACTTTATATCCAGAAAGAGGAAAATTGTGCCAGTAGATTTTCCAAATGATAATGTGGTGGGACAACTACTACAAAATTATCCTAAGGTTAAGAACCTAAAAAAAACCTCAAGGTTAATGGAAGATGATAGCTCGAGGCATTTTTTTATACAGATTGCACGCCCTTCTACATAAAAAGACCCTAGTCAAGCTACCATAGCTGACAATAATATAACTAAAGTATATTTGGGCCCTCCTAGCAGGGATGGAAATGCGCATAATTTTTAGGTGACTACCACCAGATTGGTAGAAAGGACTAAAAAAGATAAATAAGATAAACATAAACTGAAGAGGATGGTGGAAATTCTTTCCAATTGCCTCAAGTTACTAATAGATCCATCTCCTCAAATTCTCATTCAGACAAGCACCTCCTTTGATCCTAATTCTAAATCTGGAAAATCCATAATGAGAAAAGTGAAAAAGGATAGTCACTTTGGGAGCATTTCTCAAGGATGGGTGATGAATGTTGAGGAGAAAGGTTCTCCCCTAATCGATCTAAATTGAAAAGGGTGTATGATGAATTCGTGTTATTAAGAAATTATATCAAAATAGAAGTAGAAAACTATAAGACAAAAGAGTCTCTCTGGTCACAAGTCGATAAAGACTTTTCTAAAATCTTGGAAATGGGTCTAGAAAAGGTTGTCGTGAAAAAAATTATCCCATATAAGGATGATCCTAGGATTATAATATGAAAAAAGAGTATTGATTGGAAACTTAATTTCTTGAAGATAAACCTCCAAGAGTAGAACAATTTTATGAAAGAATGTACTCACCTCAACAATGACTTTATCGAGATTTTTTTGACTTTGGATGTCAATTAATAAAAGATGACAATAGTGGTACAACTACATTCAAATAATTGAAAGAAGGATTCTTGAAGGTGGTTGATACACTATCTTTGATAAAGAAGCTATGAAGAAGCTGGCTAGGATTGGTTATATGCTATCTTGGCATGAGAATTCTCCCACCATTACTGTTGCCAAAATGGACACCATTTGCAGCAACAAAGCCTTGTGGAAGCTGAGAATGTAAAATGTCACCATTCCTCAGCATGTTGATATCCCTGCCATCACACATGCATTACAAGACTACAAAGCATGTGTTGCATCTACTTAGAAAATGCCAATGTTAGAGGATGTGTCCATGGACATGTCCACTCAACCACCTCAACAATGAGTATCTTTTATTTCTCTAGCATTTGTCTTTATAAGTTTATATTGTAATGAACTCTATGGTTGAATTTCTTTAAAAGAATTGGTTTTATTTCAATATTTCAGTGATAGTTAGCATGTAGAGGACTGTAAATATGTTATTCACAAAAATTTGAAGGGCATGATTTTTTTATCCATGTTGCACTTTGATACAAGAGTGAGAATCGAATGAAAAGAATGATTAGTTTTTGAAATTTTACTTATTTTTTGAAGAAGTTTTATATCATTGAGCATATGAATTTGAATGAAATACTGAGTATTTATGAATGAGTCTTTGAGCTCTAATAAGTGCTAGAATATTACTTCTCTTTATGGATTTTGTGTTCTTTGGTGTTACATTCATTATTCTTTAGTAAAATGTGGAATTGTATTGTGTCGATTTAATTATTTGTTACTAGTAATCCAATCTTTGAGTTGTGATATTAGTGACATATACATCTTTTAAGTTTTATTTAGTGTTTTGGAATTTGATTTCAAACACATTTACATTATGGTTATGAGCAAGTGTTAGCCTGCCTTTTCTACTTTCTAGTCAAAAGTATAGTCATTTTCTTTAAAATCCAAAAACTAAAATTATATCTTATGAGGGAATTGTACCTTAATCAAAACTCAAAGGAAGAACACCAATGAAATGGTGACCTCTCCAACTATTGTTGTTGATTAGTCTTTATTTTAGGCATTATGGAGTAAAATTAAATAAATCTTTAAAAAGACCAATTTGTCAACCAACATATATTAAACCCTAATCAAGATATAATATAGGCAAAGAAAAATAAGGGTAGATTGAAATCCTAGGTAAATATTATTCTTTAATAAAAGTAGGAAATTAGATCTAAATATCTAATTAAAGTTCCAACCTTAAGACAAAACCCTAGGTTGTAATGGAATATCGAGCTCACTAATAAATGTAAGAGAATAAAATCCCACTTACACAAATTTAGTGAATAGATAAATAAATACAATTAGTCAACACATAATGAACCTAGATATAAGAGTTGGTGTTGATAATTGAATTACAATAAATATAATAATTAAATAAGAGGATAGTGTAGGAGTTGATAGTGGGCTCCCACAACCCAGGATCACATGTAAAACCAAAGATATCATTCCATAAGAGAGTAAGGCAAGAGAATATATTTCTTGGTATAGTTACAATAATGTACACTAATCAATAATGGATTAATGATTGTACATCCCTTATGATTAAAAATATACAAAAGGCCTTGCTTATATAGGTAGGGTTAGAGATAGGATTAGACAAGATCATGAAAGTGTATTCATCCTATGACATGAGACAACCAATATTAAGTGACCTAAGACACAAGAAGTAAATGACATAAGACAAGATCTTATTATAAGACTTCTAGAAAGATTCCTAGGACCTAAGTATACTTTTTTGGCCCACATTTGGTGTTGCATCAAAAGAATGATCTATCAACACCTGATACAAATGGTAGAAATGGATCACATGGGAGGTGATTAGTCCCTTGTCACAATCCTGAGGGGAGTGTTGGTCATCTACCAACAATCTCCCCCCCAGTGCTACCTGAGGGGATTCGAACCCGTGACCCAACACTCTAATACCAATTTTTGGCCCATGTTTTTCATTGCATCAAAATATTGATCTATCGATACCCAATACAAATGGTAAAGACATGGATTACACAGGAGGCAGTTAGTCCCTTGTCATGAATCCCGAGGGGAGCACTGACCATCTGCCAACAAACTTGTCATGCATGAATAGGACCTACTAAGTGAACTAGTTAGGTAAAACACTTTATTTACACCAACATATAGAGGGGCGTAGTTGTAGGGTTGATGCTGGAAGAATAAAATTGATGTCATTTTGAATCAACTCAATTTTATTAGAAATTTGTTTCCTTAGTTTGATGAATGTCTTAGAGCCTAAATGTCTCAAAAATTATGTAAATCAATCTTAAGCCCTACAAGCTCAATCTCAACCCCCATGAACTTGATATGCCACACATAATTATTTTTTGTCACATATGAATGAATTGCTAGAATGTGCAATTAAAAATATACTCACCTTCACCTTCTAGATGTTTGCATTTTTTGAGGTGTTGTCTAGAGACACCATTTAGGAGCTTGTAGACTTGAGTTTTCATTGGTGGAATGAATTAATGACAAAGACATATTGAAGATGACATTAAAAAATATGTAGGTTGCCTATGTGATGATAACATATATTTGATTCCTTTATTTCCATTTTAGAATTGAAGTATGCTCTAATTGTTCATATCTTAGCATGTGATATTTTTGTATACCAATTTAAGTGGACATTGAATGTATTTAAATACCATAACATAGCAACATACCACATCGTTGTGAAGTCTTGCACACACACCCCACTAAGAGTAGGGACCCTCTTTTTCTTGGTCTTTTGGCTCTTTTATGTGGCCTTGCCTTTGAGCTTGTCTTTGAAAATCTTGAGATTTTGGTTTCTGGTGCTTTGGTCCTGGGATTTGTGTTACTTTGCAATGTTCCTTGATGCCAATCTTGCTTGTAAAGTGCCCCTATTGAATTAATACTTTGATAATTTTGAGTCTTTTAGATAATCTTGGGTTTTTCCTTGTGTTCAGGATTTTCTCCCAAAGGCAAATTTCCCCGGCTACCTGGAAAACCCGACGAGACTAGTTTTGTATTATCTTTGGAGATTTTAGTGCTTTGTGGAATTCTGTCTCCCCCAATTTTTTTTTATTTTCCTTCGCCTCATTGAGTTCCTGGGTTGCATCTTTGGCTATTAGGTCGCAGTTGTGTGATGGTATCACCTTATCACGGGGGTCTTTCGTCCCTGGTATAGTTGCGTAATGGCCTCGCCATACCATGGGGGTCTGCGTTCGATGGTGCGGTAGCACAGGGTTGGTTCATCTAGTGTGGTAGCACGGTGATACCTTGGTATCGTGAGTGTCTCTGAGCCAGGTCACGGTTGTGCGGTTTACCACCATACCACAAGGACTTCACGCTTGGCTTGCAGTAGCACGGTTTACCGCCTTACCTTGGTGGTTCGATGAGTGGCTTGTGGTAGCGTGGTTTACCACCTTACCTCAATAGTTAGATGAGTGGCCCGTAGTAGTGCGATTTTGACGACTTTGGAGGAGTTAGGAGGTCAGAATTGTCAATCAATGGCATGAGAATTGTGTTGACTTTGTAAGAATCTGTTGCCTTGGGAAAATCCATTCCTCCTTCATTTTCCCGTGATATGCTAAGTATTGTTGGTTTCGACGATTTCTATCCCCGTCAGATTTTTCTGAAAATCTATTATGTGTCAAAAACTGAAGGGATTCATGGGTTGATTATTAATGAATTTGCATCTTATGATTGATTTGGGATGATTTAAGGATATGCAAATGTTTTTGGAGTTTTGCATGATGATTGAGATGCTTATGAGTGTTATTTTGGGATTCCATCGCTAAAATCCGCCTGGCCAGGAATTCCCCAAAATTCCTTTCTGAACTGAATTCCACGAAGGGGTGAAAATCCCAAACTTTGATAAAGGTTGCTTTAATGATATTTCAGGGGATTTTGATGGTTGTTTTGGATCTCTTTGATTATTGAATATGTTGTTTTTGATTGACTAAATTGGATTTTCTATGCTATAACGAATATTGATTGTGGCCCTTTTGAATACAGACTGGATCAGGTAGGTTGTTGTTGTTAGGACCGAAGGAAGGAATGGGCGTACTTTGAAAATGTTACAGGATCCGCGAGATGCAACCTAGTACATTTTACGGTTGTGGGCAAGTGAAACTCGCTCATACACGGTTAGTTCGGCGCACTCGATGGTCGTTCATCTGATTTGGACATGACATGGAGGATTAGAACTAGTTGGACTCGATCAGAGTCATTGGAGAGGCCTAGCTCAGCTGTTGATCGGTGACTCATATTCAAAATCACATGACGCACGTGTGTTACCATTCTTCTGCTTGACGCTAGTGAGACATTAATGGCAAAAGGGACCTATGGGATTTGTTCAATCTGAATCAATATTTGTAGAGATCCTGGGCCGATCTGAAGAGGTGCCTCATGCATTCAATGCAGGGTGGTGACGGTTAGTTCGGCGCACTCGATGGTCGTTCATCTGATTTGGACATGACATGGAGGATTAGAACTAGTTGGACTCGATCAGAGTCATTGGAGAGGCCTAGCTCAGCTGTTGATCGGTGACTCATATTCAAAATCACATGACGCACGTGTGTTACCATTCTTCTGCTTGACGCTAGTGAGACATTAATGGCAAAAGGGACCTATGGGATTTGTTCAATCTGAATCAATATTTGTAGAGATCCTGGGCCGATCTGAAGAGGTGCCTCATGCATTCAATGCAGGGTGGTGATTTATTGCAACCTATCCAGGGTTGGTGGCTGACCTTCTTTGTAACCCTAGCTTGGGCTCGTGCAGGAAGAATCTCTATATATATGGAATTTTGCCTCTTTGTAAAGGGTTGTTGGTAAATAGAGGTTAGAAAAAGTTTGTAAAGGGTTAGACAGTTGATTAGAAGTTAGAATTAGGAGTTAGTTTTATTTTCAAGCAAATGTTGTAACACAGAACATCAAAATTGTTGCTATTATTGGTGATTCAATACAAGTGAAGACATTGTGTTATTGTGGGTACCTTATTTGGATTGATTTGTCTTGCATGGTTCTTATTATATCTTCAAAATTGCTTGGAAGCATCTGAATGCATTTTAGATTTAGACTTAAATAATTTAATGGTGCTTGTGATTTAATCTTTGGAGTTTTGTAGCAATATCTAGTTCATACTTTAGGAAACTTCTTGATTGTGGGATTGCTATGCAAGGTCAATGTGTACCTGATATTTGTTTGCTTAGTTCAATTGTGGGCATCTATCCATGTCAATTGCAAAACTGGGGTTGGCTCGAATGAATGTGCATAATCTAAAAATATTTAATTCCTTAGAAGATTGCACTATTTTTGTGAGATTGCAGGTATAGCCTGAGTTAAGCAGAAAGTAGTTTTACGGGATTGATCTGTTCCAAGTATTTCATCATTATTATTGTTGATCTTAGGAGTAATATTAATCTGAGGATTTATGAAACCCTTACCTTTTTCTATTTATTTGAACTGTGGTTAAATTAGGAACTCAAGTATCACCCTATTGCAAAATCTGATAAGTTTAGAGTCTCCAACATTTGTTTTGTAAGGTCCCTTTGTGATTACCAGCATTTTCACATTTATCACTGAGTGGTTTCACTGCATTGTCAAGACCTGACACCCGAGAGACCTTGGGGTTATCTTTGTTTTCATAGAGATCAACCTTTCAAGAGAGATAGGATATTATATATTCTATTTGAGTTGTTGTTATGCATAAAACACCATCAACAAGATTGGCATTAGAGGGAGGGCCTGAATAAGCAAGTTGGAGCGTTATCTAAACTCCCTTTCTCCTGAGAGACTCAAAAGGAGAAATAGATCTACATTAGGAGAAGAGGAGTTTCAAGAGCTGCCACCTCCAACTAGGTCGAGAAGGACCAGAAGAAGGGAGGAGTCATCACCCAATCCATCATTTCCACCATCCTCACCCTCATCCACCTCATCTTCATTCAATTCTGAGGTTGGTTCCATTCAATAATCCCAACCAGTCATCAATCAGCCTTTACCACCTCCACCTTCACCAATTGCTTTCCTGGCAAATAACCCGTCACATCTATCCTTCAATAACTACAATGTTATGCCCAAGAACCCTGAGCATTTTTGCTCTAAGTTTCGGCCAAGTGATCCTAATTGGATAGCAGTGAAGCATATTAGGATTTTTCAAACTTGTCTAAGAGATAGAGGGATTAATCATGAGGATGTTGCATGTAGGCTTTTCCCTTATTCTCTAGGAGAGAATGTATTTTATTGGTACAATCATTTACCTGCCGCATCAACCCATAATTGGGTTGAACTTGAGGCTGCATTTCTATAGAAGTTTATAATTCTCATCAGTGTGAATGAGCTTTACATGCAATTTATCAGAGTAAAGAGAGAAGTTAATGAGCCTATAGGATCATTCAACAATAGGTTCCACCATTCATACACTAGATTGTAGGCACCTTATGTTGTGGACGATGCCACTACCTTAGAGGTCTATTTTGAAGCCCTTGATAGTGTACACATCTAAAAATGGTCATGGTTATCTAAACTGCTAATTAATTAAATATGAATTATTTAATTAATATCCTAAAGTCATCTACATATAAATAAATTTAATTATTTATTTATATTGTTCATTTTTCTAATTCTTCTAGTTTAATTAAATAAATAAGTTTATTTAATTATTGTTGCTTTCCTCTTAATTAAACTAAATAAATTTTATAATTTTATAATTTGTTCATTTAATTATCATTTCATTTCTAAAGTTTGAATGTTTAAATTCAAAACAATGGAATATTCTGATTTCATTCCATATTTAAATATTATATATTTAAATATCTTTTTCACCCCACTTAATTAAATATTGTAAAATATTTAATTACCTTTCTTTTTCACTTCCCACATAATTAAATATTAATTATTTAAATTATGGAAACTTCTATTTGCATATGTCACAAGAAATTAAATAAATTTATTTATTTAATTAAGCAATTATCCTCAAACTTCAACCAAATTTCATAAATGAAAGATAAATGCCATGTTTGTCTCCATTTTTGAATGAGGATGGTCTTGTGGGTTGAAAACATTCTTCCACTTTCCTCTCAACCTTCCACCTTTCTCTCAACTTCTCCATCTCTCACCGTTCATCCTGACAAGTTTGAATCTCAACCGTTGATCTCCGCCAACTGGATTCTTACTTTTGAAAATCTATAAATACAGCCATTTCGTAAGTAGATTTCATCCTAGATTCCATACGTAGTTACTATAGTTGCATTCGAATCAACATTCTAGCATCATATCATTTCAAGTTCATAGTTTAAATCATTAACAATGGACATGCATTTTCAAACAATCTCATTCTCCTAAGCTATCATTTCAACAAGTTGTTGCTTACACAACAGAGAGCCAACAACTTTAATCAAATCCTTGGAGATACGATGGGATGAATTTGAAGGAGTTGTAATTGTTTAGATTTTGCATTTATTCTTTCTAGATTAATTTCTTTCAATATAATGTCTTATTGGTGTGTTAGTTTATTGTTTAATTAATCTACATAATTTAACTCACACATTTTTGGCGCCCACCGTGGGGCATCCCCCCATTTTAATCTTTTTATTGCAGAAATTTCTGACAGGTGATGAACTGGAGTTGCGCTTTAGCGCATACGAGTCTTGGTTTAGCGCATAGACGGACTATTTTGGCGCATCGATGGATTGTTTCAGCACATAGACGGATTGTTTCGATGCATAGAAGGACTATTTCAGCGCATCCCCTGACTGTTTCGGTGCATAGACGGACTATTTCAGTGCATCCCCAGACTGTTTCGATGCATCCATGGACTGTTTCGCTGCATAGACGGCCTATTTTCATGCATCCCGAATTTATCTTTTAGCGCATTTGTCAACTATTTTAGCGCATTGGTGGTTTGTTTTAGTGCATACAGGGGGTTTGTAAAAAGAAATTTTGATTCCAACGCCATCCACGGACATAATTTTTCACTTCAGTTTTTAAATAAAATGAAGCAACCCTAGGATAGAAATTTAAAATCCGGAATTTACCAACCCTAGGATAGAAATTTAAAATCTGGAATTTATCAATCCTAGGATAGTCACCAAAAGTCATTTCATGCTGGTTAAAATGAATCCAATGTTTGTTGTGAAGCAAAATCTTCACTTAGCATAGAAAATTGTCAATTTGGATTTAAAACTCAACCACTTGTTTGTTGTGATTGTGGGGTAATAGGTATATGCTCTCCCCTTTACTGGGTGATCAGAACACTAGACTTATCGATTTTATTTTATGCATTTCAAGCTTTATTAAATCCTTTAGAAGGCCTGTCGTAGTGGGAAAAAGTACTCACCCTACGGGAACAACCTAAGTGGGAACAACCAAAGCCAGGTTTTCCAACCCACTATAATCAAAAGTGAATTTTGGGGAAACCCATATTCAATGGAAGTGAGCAAGATAACCATCTCCAAAATCTTTGTTCTAAAGATTGGGAGGTCTCCTAAGGGAGTTTATCTATTGCCACCCCAAATGGAAACCTTGACTAAAACCTTGACTACGAACCATAGTGTAGAAAGCCAGTCGTGTCAGGATCCAAACATCATCTTAATCACAGTGCAAGCAGAGGGAAGAATCTGCCCCTAAGACACTCATCATATAATCATCACAGATTGTTTGCTCAAGGGATTGAGAAATCTAACCTTGGGTACGCACCTGGAAAAGACAAAAACACGAGCACCCCCTAGGGGGTGACATGGTTGTGTGAGTCGACACGATTTTAAGCTATAGGCTATGATTCCTATGATGACCTATTTGACAACTAAGAGTGAGTCTGTTTGAATTTCTTATCTTGTGAAAAACCTGTGGAAATCTCAAGAACATACACTCTTTGTTTAGATTTTAGGATTAACAAAACAACTGTCTACTACTCTATGCTATGTTTTTCACATTTAAATTAGATTAAGATCATCCAAAAAAATATCAAACTGTCCAAACATGTTTGTCTCAGAAGTTTAAACGGATATTTTA
This sequence comes from Sequoiadendron giganteum, assembly GCA_007115665.2. NCBI lineage: Eukaryota > Viridiplantae > Streptophyta > Pinopsida > Cupressales > Cupressaceae > Sequoiadendron > Sequoiadendron giganteum. Next base: position 555,644,893 of record CM021101.1, on the reverse strand, counting down.
GCTCATTGTTGCTCTGTTTCGGAGCATTGTTGCTTTGTTTCGACGCATTGTTGCTCTATTTCGGTGCATTGTTGCTCTGTTTCAGTGCATTGTTGCTATGTTTCGGCATTGCTGCTTTGTTTCGACACATTTTTGCTTTGTTTTGATGCATTGCTGCTTTGTTCCAACGCATTTGTTATGTTTCAGCACATCCAGGTTCTGTTTCGGCACATCCATGCTCTGTTTCGACGTATAGTTGTTCTATTTCAGCGCATCCATCCTCTGTTTTGGTGCATATATGCTCTGTTTCGGCACATAGGTAGTCTATTTTAGTGCATTCATGCTTTGTTTCGGCACATGTGTGGTCCGAGCCTAGGTATTTTCCTGACATTTAAAAACTTAGTCATACTCCATCTAGTCTTTTCCATGCTCAAGGTTTGGAAGTCTACAACTTTTGCCAAAAAATCCCTAGAGAGGAAGATTAGGAAGCCAAAGAAATCTCTCAGTTATAAGAATTTATTGAAAAAGAGGAAATTTTTATATCAAAGTAAAAAGTTATTTCTTGAACATAGGACCTTTATTCATCGATATCATGACTTTGTTAGAGGTTTCACTGACGATTATGTTGTAGAACCTTTATACTCACAAGCCTTCTTTCAAAGAAGAGCCCTTTCTCAAAGGCACAACCACAGTCAGCGTATTCGTTCTTCTTATATTCCCCAACCTACAATTGTATACTCTACTCATCCCAATCAAATTCTGCAATAGAGAACTCAAGCACATTAGGCATTTATCATAAATCCATCTTTTTACAAAGCTATGAACAAAACCTCACAAAGTGCAAAATCATTATTATTTCTTGATCTTTGGTTTAATTTCTCATAAACAGGATATTCATCCTTTCAATCATGGAAATCATGAACTAAAGACTAGAAATCTTCTAAGTCATAGAATCTTCATTCTATCTCGACTTTCATATCCATCAAAATTGCACTATTTCATTTCTTTGATCAGAGTTAGTAGAAATTTGGCAAAGCTTATGCCTGTTGTCATGAGATCTCGAAAGCACATAGAAAAAGATGAAAGAGAAAGTACCATAAGCAAAATGGGTGATAATATTGATAGGGAAGAGAATCCCTTTCATCCTAAAGAGATAACAGAAGAAAAGCTTCAAGAAGTAGAGCAGGATCCCCAATTCCATACTCTTATGGAAAGGATTTTAGAATGAAACAAGGAAAGATATTTCCTTTCATTAGCTAATCAAGGAGCTAAGTTACCTTCCGATTTTGATACAAAAGGGATTAAAGAGAATCTTGAAACTCCTCCTAATGGTTTAGTGCGCTTACTCAACAAATAAAAGAATTACAAGGGCAAATAAAAGAAATGCAAGGGGGTCCAACAAAGAAGTGTGTTTTGGATGACATATGTCCTTATCCATTTGATAGGAGTCTTCAAATGATTCCTTTTCTAAAACATTGTGAAATCCCTAAATTTGATAGGTATAATGGGAAAACTGACCCCATTGAACATGTGAGGGATTTCTGAAATATGAGCTTAGAATTTGCTCATGAAGATACCTACTTAATGCAATTGTTTCCACGAAGTCTGGGTGGACAATCCATGGAGTGGATTTCAAAGATCACTCCCCCCATCAAAACCTTTGAGGAGTTAATAAATAAGTTTATATCACAATACTCCTACAACATCCAACACCAGATAACCATGCTTGATCTTTGTAAGGTGAAACAAAAAGTAGGGGAATCTTTCACTACATTTTTGCAAAGATGGAGAAGGGTGTTTGCTAGATACTCCCATCTTGTTCCTGAAATAGAAAATATGGATATCTTTATTGATAGTCTGAATCAAGAGATGAGTTACAGACTAAACCTTCATTGTCCTCAATCATTTGAAAAATTTATTGAAAACACAATTACTATTGAAGGTGCTTTGGTCAAGCATGGAGTTCTGAAAATTGATAAAGAAGGTTCAAATTCATACAACAACAACAACCATAGTAACAACAATGACAAGTCACGATTTTGGACTCAAAATAGAAATGTTGTGAATGATGGGGTAATAGATGCTAACAACGTGAATGTGAAACCTACCATCCTTAATGTGTTAGGTGTTCAACGTAGCAATAATGCTGGAAATTATAGTACCCAAGGTAATGTTTCCAATCAAGGGAATGTGACTAATAATCATGGAAATAATTTTGGCAATAATCAAAATTCAAATATACCCAGATCTTCATATTTTTCGAATCAACAGAGTTTTACTCCCTTGGGCCAATCTTTGTAATCCATTCTCAAAGAATTTTTGAATCAAAACACTATTACATTGCCACCACAAAGAGACTATGAGCCTCGAGTTAAACCACCATCGTGGAATGACTCACACTTTTGTGACTATCATAGGTGTAAAGGTCATAAGACAAATAATTGCCAAGGGTTAAAGAATATTGTTCAAGATTTTATTGATAACCGCACCATTACAGTTGAGGGACATAATATCAATGATGACCATCAGAAATTAAAGGATCCTCTCCCTAATTATCAAAAGGGGGAATCTTCAGGTGACAAGGGAAGGAATAATAATTATGTCCATGACAACATTATCAATCATATTTATACTAACAATCAACAAATCAATACTATCTGAATCAAAGGTAAGCAAGAATATCGAGAGGTCAATGCTACGACAAGGGGACAAGCCAAAATCATTGTAAAAGAATCTCATCTAAAGTGGAAATTCCCCCTCCAATTCAATACAATTTGGTTGATCAATTACGAAAAACATCAGACCAAATTTCTATCTTGGAGCTCTTAAAGTTATCACTTGCACATAAGGATATTTTGGAAAAGGCACTTGTTGATACAACTGTATCCCCTGATCTAGATATCAATAAATTTTAATCCATGGTGGGACACTTGTCCTCATCTGCATGTTTATCCTTTACTAAAAATGATGACTCATCCATAACCCATCCACATAATCCATCACTCTACTTAGAGGTCATGGTTCACAAAGCTCGCATTAGATGTGTCCTAATAGATCGGGGAGTTGGATTAAATATTTGTACTTTGAAATTGGTCCTAGCTTTGGGATATTCAGAAGAATCTATAGATCCACAAAGAAAAATTACAATCAAGGCATGTAATGATGAGGAAAGAACTTCCAAAGGCCTTATCATGTTACCAATCAGAGTGGGACCTATTGTGAATAATACCTTTTGTCAGGTTCTAGATCGGGATCTAAATTATAACATACTCTTGGGTCATCCATGGATCCATGACATGCAAGTTGTTCCATCTACTTATCATCAATGCTTGAAGTTTCCATATGATGTATAGGAGGTAACAATACCTGTTGATCACATTAGCAGTCAAACTTATTCTAACCTAAGAGCAACTCAAGACACACTCGTCCCACATAATAGAGAGGCTTTGGCCATCTCTACCTCCAAGTACAATGAGAAAGCAAGAGAAATGATAAGTAATTTTAGCACCAAGCTAAAATTGAAAGATAATGGAATGGGAAAATATTCTTTATCTCTCTCTAATTTACCCATATCTCCAAGATCCCATGGTCAACCATCAACATCCATACAGCAGGCTATAACAGCTTTAGCCTCAGCTTCAGTTCCCATCACCAAGTTTAATGGGGTATTTATCAAAGAAAATTAAATGGAAGATAGAGATTTCCTTGATTGGATCTATAAAGATGAAGAAGAATCAGTACAACATATCAAGTTACCCACAGAATAGTATGGAAAAGGTTATGTGATCATGCATCAAATGGGTTATGAAGGAAATGGCCCTATAGGTAAAAGAAAAGAGGGTATCATTGAACCTATCCAACTGAAAATAATGCACCCAAAGGATAATATTGGGTTAGGATATGGTGAAGATACAAAGGAAGAAGTGATACAAAGAATGTCTAAAGAGGAGTTAACTGAAACAATCCTGAGAATTCAAGCAAATAATTTTGACACTGACTCCAATGAATATGAATGGGATGACTTCTCTGATGATACTTTCATCTTAGAGAAAAGGGTGGATGTTATACAAAAATTCACACCTGCATTCTTACAAGGGGAAAGCTCAAGGCCTTTGCTTTATTACGTTCTACAAAGCGATCATGACTCAAGTGAAACCGATTCGATTCAAAGTGAGATAGATCATCCACAAGAGGATACCATCCTAAATTTCTCCCATAACGATGTTAACAATAGTATCATGACTCTAACGGCCAATGACCTTACCCATCCTAATGATCCATTTCCTTTGGTTCGCACCTATTGATGTCCCAACTTTTCCTAATGACGAAACCATAATAAACTTTCTTTGTTCATTCCAAATGGAAACAAGTTCCACTAGGGAATCACAGGATCAGAGTTTTCAATAGGAAAGTGCCAAGTTTCTCAGCTATGAAATAAATAACATAAAAGAAAGATCTAATGGTGAAAACCTAACAAAGGCAATATTAGATCAAGAAAAGAGAAAAATAAAAAGTGTATCCAATGGTGAAAACCTTTCAAAGGCACTAGAGGATGGGAAACTTGACACTCTCCCAAAACATTACCAGGAAAGGTTTTCTATTCTAATCAAACCAACAGAGGCACTCAATATAGGTACTATAGAAAAGCCCAAAGTCTTGCAATTGGCCGCATCTCTAATAGAAGAGGAAGTACCTGGTTTCATAGAATTTCTCAAGAATAATCAAATCAATTTTGCATGGTCCTACGCGGATATGCCTGGATTAGATCCATATCTCATCATGCATCATCTATTTATTATGCCGGGGGCAAAACCTGTAAAACAGAAACTCAGAAAAATGCATCCACATGTTGCATTATTGGTTAAAGAGGAATTAAAGAAGCTTTTAGATGTTGGAATCATTCAGTCTATCAACTATGCAGAATGGATCTCTAATATCGTACCTATTTCAAAGCCAGACGGAAGAATCAGAATTTGTACAGATTTCAGAGATTTGAATAAGGCATGTCCTAAAGATGACTTCCCTTTGCCAAACATAGATATGATTGTTGATTTGACTATTGGACATTCAATGTACTCATTAATGGATGGATTTTCAGGATACAACCAGATAAATATTGCACCAGAGGATCAAGATAAAACAACGTTCACATGTCCTTGGGGTACCTATTGCTAGAACGTAATGCCCTTTAGATTGAAGAATGCAAGAGCTACATACCAACATGCAATGACAATAATTTTTCATGATATGATGCATACATTCATGGAAGATTACGTTGATGACCTCCTTTCCAAATCTAACACCAGAGAAGGACACATAGATATCTTATCTAAAAATTTCAAAAGAATGGAACAATTCAAAGTAAGACTTAATCCAAAGAAATGTGTTTTTGGAGTGAAATCTGGAAAGTTGTTAAGTTACATTGTATCAGAAAAGGGAATTGAAGTGGATCCAGCTAAGGTACAAGCAATTCTTGATATGCCACCGCCAAGGAACATTAGTCAACTACACTCTTTGCCTGGACAGTTACAATCCATTTGAAGATTCATTACTCAACTGGCGGATAAAAGTTTACCATTCACTCATCTCTCACATAAGAATGTTCCATTTAATTGGGAGGACAAATGTGAAGCATTTTTTGACTAGATAAAGCAGTATCTCATGAATCCACCAGTGCAAGGTGCACCACTCATATTGTATATTTTTGCCATAGAAGTGTCCCTACGAGCATTATTGGCACATGAAAGGAGCGAGCAATTTGTTACATCAGTCAAACTTTGACAAGTCATGAGCTAAATTACACATTCATTGAAAAATATTTCTTAGCAATGGTGTTTACTTCTCAAAATTTATGACATTATATGCTAGCACATACAGTAAAGCTTGTGGTTAAGATTGACCCACTTAAATATCTTATAAGTAAGGTGACCTTAACTGGCAAGTTGGCTAAACGGGTTATGATCCTAAGTGAATTTGATATTCATTATGTGGATCAAAAAGCTATAAAGGGACAGGTAATTATGGATCAGTTAGCAGAAGCACCAATACCAGCAGAACACCCCATACACATTGATTTTCCTGATGTTGATGTATTCACAACAGTTATTAAGCAGTCATGGGAACTCTATTTTGATGGTTCTTACACTCAACATGGTTCAGGAGCAGGGATTCTTTTTATTACACCTCAAGGACATACAATTCCAAAATCTTATCGGCTAATGTTTCCTTGCACAAACAACATAGCTAAGTATGAGGCATTGGTAATTGGCATGAGAATTGCAGTGGACTGGAAAATCACAGAGCTTCGAGTTTTTGGTGATTCACAACTTGTTATAAATAAAATCAATGATGAATATCACACTAAAGATGACAAGTTGATACCTTACAAAAGGATGGTGGAAGATTTCAAGAAATACTTTGTTAATATCAAGTTCATACAAATTCCACGTATTGATAATAAAGCAGTCGATGTAATGGCTACAATCGCCTCTCTACTACAGTTAACAGAGAATCAAACATGGTACAATTTCCTGGTGGAACAATTGTTTTCTCCCACCTATGACAATCCAAAAACTCAAATCATTTGTCACTTAACCAATTTTGATTCTCCCTTATATGGCCAAATTTACACTTACCTAAAGGATACTACTTTACCTTTAGATTTGTCTAGAAATGAGAAAAGAAATTTCATCTATCAATCCTCTCGTTACACCTTAATTGCTGACATCTTATACCGGCGTGGTCTAGATGGCACCCTCCTTAGATCTCTCAAACACAATGAATCTGAAAAGGCCTTACAAGAGGTACATGGTGGAATTTGTGGGACACACTCAAGTGGACTAACCTTAGCAAAGAAACTTGTGAGATTGGGTTACTATTGGCCGACCATGGAGAAGGAATCATTCATCTTTGTGAAGAAATGTGCAAAATGTCAAATTCATGGGAATCTCATTCATGCTCCTACTCAGGAATTACAACCCTTCACCACAACATGGCCTTTCACTCAGTGGGGATTGGATCTGGTTGGCAAGATGCACCCGTCATCTTCAAATGGACATAAATTCATCATTACAACCACTCAGTATTTCACTAAATGGATTGAAGTTGTTCCTCGAACAACTGTTACTGGCAAACAAATCTCTTCATTTATTTTGAACTATATCATTTGTCGATATGGTATTCCCAACTCCATTATCACAAACAATGGAAGACCCTTTAAAGATCAGGATGTTGATGAGCTATGTGAAAGATTCTGCATCCAACACAGGTTCTCTACGCTTTACTATCCACAAGGGAATGGTCAAGCTAAAGCTTCAAACAATTTTTTTTTGAAGATTTTGAAGAAAACGGTGAATGAAGCAGGTCATGATTGGCATGTCCAATTAAATCCAGCATTATGCGCATACAGAACAAGTATTCGCACACCAACAGGTGCTACTCCCTCTGCTTTGGTCTATGGAGCAGAAGTTATTCTGCCACTCGAGGTTGAGATTCCTTCACTTAGAGTATGACTAAAGGGGTTAATCAATGATGAGGACTACATAATATCAAGGCTAGAAGAGCTAGAACTGTTTGATGAACAACATCAAACTGCAGTTAATCATTTAAAGGGATATCAACAAGTTATGTCCCGCAGCTACAATCACAGAGTCAAACCATGAACTTTTCAAGTAGGTGACTTGGTTCTCAAAGAAAACCCTCGTAATCAATAGGATCGAGAAAAGAAAGGCAAATTCGAACCTAATTGGTTGGGCCCTTTCGTTATTATTGCAACATATGGATTGGGGGCATATCATTTGTCAATAGCAGAAGGGGACCTGTTTGAAGATCCAACCAACAACATTCATCTGAAGAAGTTTTATGCCTAAAAATACAAAAATAAATTAAAAAGATCAAAAATACAAAAAAAACTAAAAACGATCAAAAATACAAAAAAAATAAAAAGATCAAAAATACAAAAAAATCAAAAAGATCAAAAATACAAAAAATCAAAAAATCAAAAAAAGCAAAAATAAAAAAATAAAAACAAATTGAAAAATAGAAAAAAATCGCTGCCTTGATGAAAACCTGGCAAACAGGCATCTTGGTAACAACAAAAATAAAATAAAATAAATCATCATAAAATCAGGAAAAAGTGCAATAAAAACAAATGGTGAAAACCTGGCAAACAGACATTGGTTGTGATTTTGATTGGCTCTCTTATCCATTAGGATACATTATGCACTTCCATCTTTCATTAACATCACATGCATGCCATACCATCACGTTTGCATCATGCATCACAACATCTCCTTGAAACAACAAGGATCTCATCATGGCTTAATGATTAGGGTTATCCTTAGCAGTAGTTGTATACAATATGAGTCAAATTACAAGGTCACTAGGGGGCAATTCGCTTCTTGGAGCTTTCTAGCAGGCAATTGGCAACATGTGTCAAGAATCAAAATATCAGGAAACAACAAAATTATCCAATTACAATGAGGCTGCATGACTATTTTGACAGATAACAAAAAAAAATTGGATGATCTTAATTTGAATAAAATGAATGACAAACTTAAAGCATCAGTTGCAATTGTTGTTTTTGACATTTGATGACATCATATATTTGGAGTGGTTCAATGATGTACTGAACTAGAATCACAAGGAAAGAGTATGATTTTCTTTGCTTGTTGTATGTAAGCTAATCATTAGTATTGTGCAAATTTGTCATGGGACATGCTCTACAATGTATCATTGATGACATTTCAAAATTTGCATAGGAAAATGGTTAACTTTTGTCTATTTATGCAAACAATACTCAAGTCATCTTGGTTCAATTATACCTCGATGTTTGTATTAACTTGCTATATCAAACATTATAAAAGCAATACTCAGGTCATCGTTGGTGCTAACATACCCTTTAATGCTTGTACTAACTTTCAACATATCAAAAAGCTCAATGATGAAAATCAAGCATAGCATGAAATGACAAAAAGGAGAATGGTTCATTACTGCATTCGAGGACCGCATAATTTATTTGCATTTTTGGGGTTGTTTAAATAGATTTTTGAGGGATTGGTCAAATTCTCGTATATCTTTTCAAACAAAAATTGAGTACAACTGGACATTTATTACATCTCATTCCATTATCATTCATATCATTTCACCATCATTCATCATTATTATTGCATTTGCATACTTGCATTATCATTTCATTTCGTTATCAATACATCATGATCATAATCCATTTTTACATATCATATGCATGGTCATTATTATAATCATTCATCTCATTATTATATCATAACATTAACATTTACATTTGTATTTATTGCACATTCATTTCACATCATAAATCTACATTAATAAAAACATTGCATCCATCTCATTCATTTTCATATTATCATTTAGGTCATCATTTTCATATCAATTGCATCGTATCATTAGGTATTATTACATTATCATATTCCATATGTATCATTTTTTTATCATTCATTCATTTCATTATTCACCAAATAATCATTTCATTATCATTATTTATCATTAAATACCAATTCATTTCATTATCATTATTATGATCATTATTCATTTTTTAAAATATTCATCTCAATATCATTTCATCATCATTTAGGTCATTATTATCATTTCATTTCACATCCATTTATATCACTTTTCATATTGATCATATCATTTTCACATTACATCATGTCAATTTTAGGACATATCATCATTCAAATCATTACATCTTACATCTTGCATTCATTACATACATCATGAAAGAAAATCACCATTGTATCATCATACATAAAATAAAAGAATCATCGTTCACATTACACCATCATTTGCATCATCATAATAAAAAATCATACATGACATAACATATAGAAAATGAAATGCATACATAAATCATCCATAACACATGCATAATCGAATCGCCACTGCATCTCATAAATCTCATCAAAACAAATGTCCAGGAGTACAGGGATATCAAATGTTTCAACAAGATATATCAAATACAATGAATAAATGTGTCAAAAATGCTCATCGTTGAGGGGCATCTGGTCGGGGCACATGATTGCTACTATCTCCTGAGGTAGTAGGTCTCACAGGATCTCTGCTCCCTGATGCTTTGATCTCTCATCTGGCTGGCTAACCCACACTCTTGGTAACACTCCTGGAGTGACTGTGTGAATGGGTCCGAGATTGAGTACCTGACTATGTGAAGGAAATCCTCCTCTCTAGTGGTACTGCCTCAAAGTATCTCATCCTGTAATACTCGGCCTCTCGAGCAATCTCTAATCCCTCTGCCACAACCTCCCCAATGGAGGTGCTCTCGACTGATCTAAGGAGTCTCTCAGCTACCCCCTTAGCCTGTATACACCTCTCCCAGAAGTTGTCTCGCTTTGTCGTAAGCTGAAATATTTGTGGGTGAGGAGGTGGTGGTTGTACAACTTGTGCCTGTGCTAACTGACTCCGAAGAGTCTGAACCTCTGCCTGCAAGGTATCAATCTATCCCTATGAGGGAGCCCTGATAATGATCCATGGAGCCAAAGTACTTGGCTGATCCACTACTCTCGATGTTCGAGGCCTCGTACTAAAAGGTACATCAAAGAAAAACCTTTTCCCTCCACTCCCACCACCTCCATCATCCTTGTCATCACCGCTATCCCCTAAGTCATCTGACTCCTCCATCTCCTCATCCTCATCCTCCTCATCCACATCCATGGCTACCCCACCTATATCCTTGGCATGTGCTCCTGCCTCTGCCAGTACCTGTGCCTGTGCCTGACCTTGTGGCTGCCCTGCTGCTGCCTATGCCTATGGCTGACGTCGTGCTCATTGTATCACTGGTCCTCCTAATAATGGAGCAAGCTCCTCTGGACTGGTAAATGTAGGAAAGGGATGCGTGTAAAAATATTTTGCATACTCATTTATCATCCCTGCATCGGTAACCTCTAGATGTATAGCCCAAAAATCTGGTTGTAAGTCTAGATACTCTGCTCTGGCAACCTTGATCGTTACAACTGGACCCCACTCTGGCACATCCTCTCATCACCTGGTATAGTGTGCTTGACCTTATGGAATCATTTGCACTAACCCATACTACCTTAGGACCCTCATCGCCAGAAACCGCTCAATAATAAAAGGAGTCTGCCCAATCAGGTATCTTGATCTCATGCAGTAAGGCAACTCTATATCATCTGCCTCCCATGGATCATAATCTAAATACGATCTCTAGATGACTGTATCCAAATCATCTAACACGCATCGCCATTACTCTAACTTGCCCAGCCTTGATTGGACAAGGGGACCTATGTAGGCATAAACATATGGAAACCAAAGGGGACGATCTCTCCGAACAATGGGACGAGTGATGGAAAAATGCTCCCATGCAAATATCTGTAAAAGATTAACTCCGCAAGAGAGACTCTTCCCATCTGTGTATACGACCTGATGAAGATCATGGTACAGATGAACAAGCATACATGATCCCCATGCATATCTAGTCCAATGGAGAAGCATATCCTCTAGGATCCTACCGCAACCAATTGATAGTCCCTTTGCCCTACGATCAGGACAAAGAAAACCACCGATGAATCCTACTAACACTGAAGGCAGTGGGGCATAACTCTCCACCATCTCCTTCCAGGGAATCTCATATCTAGAGACATGAGGATCTTGGAAGACTTGTCTCAAAGCATCAGTCCCTCCAATCTCCTTGTGATCATAGATCACAAGCTCACCAACTACAGAAATACCCAGGATCCTGTACACATCCTCCAGAGTCACGATAATCTCTCATGTGAGCAAATGAAAGGTGTTATGCTCGCTATGCCACCTCTCAGCTAACGCGGTCAACAACGCCCTGTTGACCCAATACTGCGGGATCCTTAATAGTGGACTCAAACCACACTGGTATATCACCTCTAAATCATCTTCTGACAGTTGAGGAATCATCTCCCATGTCTGAGGAAATCTCTCTCTAATATGGAGGAGGTTAAATTCCTCCTTTACGACATTACAAGCAATCATGCAAATCAATCAACAAGGGATATATCAATCAATTAGTACATCAAGCAAGTTCAATCAAATCAAATCAAATCTTATTTTTTTCTTCAAGCAAGAAGGCAAGTAAAATTAAAAATCTATTTTTGTCTTTCAATCGTGAAAGTAAATCTATCTATCATTTCTACTATTTATTTTTCATATCGCATGGAAATAAATTTAACAGTCAATTGACTCAACATCCTTACTATTTGTCATTCAAACAAGAAAGCAAATTTATCAGACCTATTTATTCTTCAAGCACGAAGACAATTTTATCAAATCAAGCTAATCTATTCATGATGTTATTCAAAAGCATAAAATTTGTTGTCTAATCTAGCAACAATCATCAAGCACTTATCAAATTTTCTTCAAATTTTCAAATTCGAGAAAAATTCATGGATGTGCCAAAATAGTCAATCAATGCGCTAAACCATGGATGCGCTAAACTATCTATGTGCTATTTTATCAAGTATATGCGCCAAAGCAGTCATCCTATGCACCAACTTACCCTATGCTCTAATCTAGCATCCTACGTGGAAAGCATTTGTGTATGCGCTACTTTAGGTATCCTATGCACCATTCTACCCTATGCGCTAATTTGCGCTTCTATGCGCGCCTGTTTCACATCTATGCGCTACTTTTTATGCACGACTTTATCTAACCTATGTGCTATACTATGGCACATATGCGCTAAAACAGGAAATGAAAAATTTTAAAAATCCAAACACAACGCGAAAATCAATCAAAAAAATTTACAAAGAGGATCAAGTCGACTTACCGAAGGTCCATATGCGGCTGGTCTCTAATACCGGTGGGCTCACTCGAATCTGTGACACTCATAATGGATTGGCATCTTGTTTTTACCTCTCAGAGCTCTCAAAATTACCAAAGGTTATTGTTCAAATGACAATGACTTTTCACCTATTCCACCTTTTAAGGGGGGTAAAAGTGTGAAAATATTTATTTTTTTGCAAAACAGAGTGCTATTTCGAGAGTTAAATCACTAATTTTTCTCCAAAAATCATTTCAATTCTTTCACCATGCAATTTATCTCTCGAGGGGGCATATAGCATCATCAGTCAATTTTTTCAAATTCAGGGGAAAATTCTTTGAAGCAATGCATAAAACACATAACTTCAAAGAGGGGCAAAATGTACACATCTAAAAATGGTCATGGTTATTTAAACTGCTAATTAATTAAATATGAATTATTTAATTAATATCCTAAAGTCATCTACATATAAATAAATTTAATAATTTATTTATATTGTTCATTTTTCTAATTCTTCTAGTTTAATTAAATAAATAAGTTTATTTAATTATTGTTGCTTTCCTCTTAATTAAACTAAATAAATTTTATAATTTACTCATTTAATTATCATTTTGTTTCTAAATTTTGAATGTTTAAATTCAAAACAATGGAATATTTTGATTTCATCCCATATTTACATATTATACATTGAAATAACTTTTTCACCCCACTTAATTAAATATTGTAAAATATTTAATTACCTTTCTTTTTCACTTCCCACATAATTAAATATTAATTATTTAAATTATGGAAACTTCTATTTGCATATGTCACAATAAATTAAATACATTTATTTATTTAATTAAGCAATTATCCTCAAACTTCAACCAAATTTCATAAATGAAAGATAAATGCCATGTTTGTCTCCATTTTTGAATGAGGATGGTCTTGTGGGTTGAAAACATTCTTCCACTTTCCTCTCAACCTTCCACCTTTCTATCAACTTCTCCATCTCTCACCGTTCATCCTAAAAAGTTTGAATCTCAACCATTGATCTCTGCCAATTGGATTCTAGCTTTCGAAAATCTATAAATACAGTCATTTGGTAAGTAGATTTCATCCTAGATTTCATACGTAGTTACTATAGTTGCATTCGAATCAGCATTCTAGCATCATAGCATTTCAAGTTCATAGTTTAAATCATTAACAATGGACATGCATTTTCAAACAATCTCATTCTCCTAAGCTATCATTTCAACAAGTTGTTGCTTACACAACTGAGAGCCAACAACTTTAAACAAATACTTGGAGATAGAAGATGATGGAACGAATGTGAAGGAGTTGCAATTGTTTAGAGTTTAAATTTATGCTTTCTAGATTAGTTTCTTTCAATATAATGTCTTATTGGTGTGTTAGTTTATTGTTTAATTAATCTACATATTTTAACTCACACAGATAGTATTACATCCACCTTTCTTAAGTGGAGAACAAATCCCCCAACTACCTTGCTCACTGCATATACATAGGTTGTTAAGGTCATTATTTATCTTAGACAACACTTTTCAAGACCCCTGCCATCTCTAGGACTAGCTGCTCACCTTGGGCAAGTCCAAGCTCTTAACCAGGCATTGAATTATCACACTCCCATTATGAATCCCATTCCACAATTGCCTTTAGTTCCACACCCAGGTCATCCAATAAGTCAAGCTCACCCAATGCCCAGTTATCTACAGCAAAGTGCCAATCACCCCCTTCATCCACAGTAACGAACTAGTTTCCCTATATATTTGCAGAACTCAAAAGTTTTGAATCAGTCCATAGGTCTTGGAGGAGTGTCCAAATACCCCCCAAACAACGTAAATTTAGTGCCTTACAGTAGTCCTCATAAGGAAAGGCTAGATGAGCTAACCGAGCAAGTGAAAAAAATGAATATGGAGGTAACCTACTTGAGGAACCAGAACCACCAACTCCAAGCTGCTCAGAAGAGAATGCAATCAAATTATAATAGGGAAAACTGAGATGTTTCACGAGAGCAACATTCTGATAGAAATCAGAATTTTGAAAGAGGACAAGGTTCTGGTTAGAACTTTGATAGAGGTCAACAAGTTGGAAAAGGGTTTGAAAGGAGACAACCACCTAGGTAGAGTAGGCTATGTAATACCGAGCCTAACAATGGAGGAGTCCTCACTCCACTAGATCAACCCTCCAATCAAGAAAAACCTCTGAGTGGCGTATATCTAGTTGAAGAAACCTTGTCAGGGTGGTGCAAGCTTCATAAGACAAGCCAACACTTTGAGCTTGATTGTCCTGAATTCCAAACTATTGCTTCTATCTTTCAGTATGAAGTTGAAAAAACTCTACCAATTGGGAATTGGTACCCTCAAATCCTTATGTTTCCCCAATTTTAGTGTTGAATCATGATCCTTTCTTGAAGGATGAAGAGAATGAACTAGAAAATGAGTCACATAGCCAGAATGAGGAGGTTGGACAAGTGCTCAATGAAGATGAAATCTCTCAGTTATTTAATGAGGGAACTGAGAATGATAACGGTCCCTTAGATGAAGAGGAAGTTGGTGTTGAAGAAGTACAAATGTTTTAGCAACCTACAAGAAACTATGATTTGAGGAATAGGCCTAACATGAATCTATAAGTTGGCAACCCATTCACCACATCTATTCCTCCAAACAATTCTACCACTGCACCAGACCCACATGTTAGTAATAATCCATCTTACCCTCAGGTGCCCACACAATACTTTGCAAAAAGAGGACAATTTGATGTGTCAAAGGGA